>CM072924.1:182300254-182992754 GCA_036971965.1 Nyctalus aviator | reverse complement strand
AAAAAAAAATGGTAACTTTTTCATTAATAGCGAATGTTGATAACCCTTTACCTAACGAGTGCCCAAGGTGACGTCATTGTAAAGACGGTGAAGAAATGTGTTTAAAGAGCAGGCCTGGCCTCTGGGAGGAGGGCATGCTTTGCAGCACAAAGCAGAGCAGTAACGGGCGGCAGCAGACCACCCCACAGTGGGAACTGCTTTTCAGCCTGGATTTTGTCAGACCAACAGCTGTTCCATCAGTCAATTAGTGACCGGGGACAAAATGTATTTTTTAAATCAATTAGCAGCCTCTCCAACTTAAAAAAAGATCCCTGGGCAGGCTTTTCACCAAAGAGAGATTGAGAGAGAGAGAGAGAGAGAGAGAGAGAGAGAGAGAGAGAGAGAGAGAGCTAGGGGTGAATAAAGTAAAGGGATCATAAATTCTCAGACAGACAGCTCTAAAACCTGAGAAAGCCATCCAGAGGTTAGCAGGTCACACCATACCCTTGGCAGGACTGCAGTAACTCATCCCAGGCAGACAAGAAAAAATATATATTATGTGTGTTTTTTTTTCTCATTATATATATTTTCAGTATATGTATTCAGTATGTTTATGCAGTATCTCTGAACACATAATAATCTGGCCTCTCAGATTATATATATATATATATATTAGAGGCCTGGTGTATAAATTCGTACATAGGTGGGGCTAGTCAGTCCGCCCAGAGGGAGGGGACATGGGCAGTTGGCCAGCCTGCCTGCTGGTGGAATTCCTGGTCAAGTGGACACTTTGCATATTAGCCTTTTATTATATAGGATATACACTGAGTGGCCAGATTATTATGCGTTCAGAGATCATAATAATCTGGCCATTCAGTGTGTGTGTGTACATATATGTATATACACATACAAATTTATACATAAGTTATGTATAAAATGAGTGTAGATATGTATAAATATTTAGCGTGTGTGTATCCAGAGAATGAGATTCCCCATTACTTCTTATTAGTTGATTTTACTAGCAACCTTCCCTGTACGGAATCTGTTGTTATACAGCTCTATTCCACATTCAGTGGTGGAAATGAAGTATGGGCCATCACAATATGGATATATATAATAGCTATTTGTTATCTGCCATAAAATCATTCATAATTGTACTGTTAAGTACCCTTTCTGTGTTGTGTAGAGAAACAGTAATAATTCCTTGAAACTCCCTTCTTAGTATCTATCTTCGACTTAGTATCTATCTTAGTATCTATCTCTGTCCGACTTCTAAAATAACATTCTTATCCTAAATCTAATTTTCTTGGCATAAGGTTGGAGTATACTAGATGCGTTGACAATATTGGGCTATAAAGTTGTAATTTCCCTGTGTAATAACAAATTTAGTATTCAGACATATGCACTTAAAAGCTCTCATTAAGCGTCTGCCAGTTGTCCAGGTTTCTGAAGAACGTCATTCCCACTCCATAAAAAGAAAGGTCTGAGCCCTCCCTGGCAGCCAACATGAAAAGTGCAGCTCACCGATTTGAGAACAGCAGCTGGAAACCCAGCAGATCTTGCAGAACAAGTAAATAACCAGTCAGGAAAGGGAGAGAGAGAGAGAGAGAGAGAAAGAGAGAGAGAGAGAGAGAGACTACAGTAAGTACAGACAACCCCTGGAGACATTACAGGTTTGGTTCCAGACCACTGCAATAAAACAAGTATCACAATAAAGCCATTCATAATCTCTTCGCTGGTGGAGGGTCCTAGGAGCCTTCAGTTTGTAAGAAACACCGCCTCCGTGAAGCACCGTGAAGCGAGGTGCACCTGTGCTTCGTCGTAAAGAAATGCCACCCTCGCAGTTTGCTGAAAGAGAAAAGATCCAGCTGAGTGGTGCTGAGATGCCCTACATGTCAGTCATCACTAGGAAGAAAGCAAGCCCTAGAGCTGAAGTCGCCCATGTCACAGAAGCTGCAGTAAGGAGCGTGCAGTCCCAGGCCGGGGCCTGAAGCCAGGAGCTGAGGTTCCTGCACCCTCAGAGCTGAAAGGAGGGAGGGACTTGTGTTCTTGGGGCTCAGGCCTCTGCAGTCAGCCAGTGGAGCGCGGTTTGGCCAGCTAAGGGCAGGGTGGCACCTTCCGGGGGCAGCACCAGGGGAAGCTGCAGGCTGGAGCCATGGCTTTCTCTTCTCCTGGCGGTTCATTGAAAGGAGTTTAGAGATGGGAGAAGCCACTGTATGAAAAGGGGGATCCATGGGAAGGAATGCATGCGTGATGGGCAGAGATAGCACCAAGCTGCCATATTTTTACAAGAATGTCACAAGATAAGGCCAGAAGAAGAGGGGGCACCGGGTGAGCTTTGAAACTTTGAAACTGATCCCATGCAGGGAAAAGAGGGAAAGTGGCCAATTAGGAAAACAGGGGGGACCTACAATGAGGAAGGATCTAATTAGAAAGTAACACATACAAGACAAAGAAGTGGCCAGCATTTATAAACCCATAGACAAAGACTCACTGGACTAAGCTTTTTCCCATTTTAGGGAGGGGGGGGGCTCTCCCATTTTGGGGGCTCCCCCCCCAGGGGGAATTTGTATACACTTCTAACTTTTGCTTAAAATATTTGGGTCCACGAATTTTATTCTTCAAACTTCACAGGACAAGAACCCGCAATGAGAGTCCGAGCTTGCCATTTGGGTATCAACATGATCTGGGAACTGAAAGGTTGCTTTTCTTTCTCCTGCCTTCTAATTGTCTACCATTGGCAGAACTTTAGAGGAAGCCAAGTGCAGAGGAGTGTGGGAAGTGTAGTTTTTTTAGGCTTCCAGACTTAGCATCACAGAGAAGAGCATGAAAAATGAACTTGAGGCCGGGAGACAGTAGGTAAATCATCAACATACATTTGTGCCTGAAAGAATCTGACCAGGCTCGACCTTGTTCTTGAAAGACAGGCTGTAGCTGGTTTAGAGTTCCACATCAACCATGTGGCCTGGCAGTTGGTAGAATACAATAGATGGCTGCATTTTTGAGGGGGCACGAGAACATGAGGAATAAGCTGGCCTCTATGACTGATATTTTTCTGCCTGCTGGCTGCTTTAGGCAACCCCCAGCGTGGAAGTGCAAACCAGTCAGTACAAAATATCTATAATAATAGAAGTGTATTATGCTAATTATACTGGACAGTTGAACTACCTTCCGGTCATCCTTCCAGATGACCTTCCAGACGAAGCCAGGGCTGCGTGGGCCGAGGCAAGCCACCACAGCTGTGAGAGCTGAGCCCCTGTGTGAATTTCGTGCATTGGGCCTCTAGTTTACTAATAATTCACAACAGCTCAAGGTCAAAGTAGAAACATTCCAGGCCCCTACAGAGTAGGAAGAGTGGGGTCACCAGGGAGCCGGATGCGGACCATAGCCATGAAGGCCAGGGAAGGTCCAGAGCTAAGGTAGGAGGGACAGAGAGCTGGGGGGCCTCAGAAGCAAGCCACCCTGCGGGGGAGCACTACAGAGACGCTGCGGGGCAGGGCGCTCTGGGACATCAGAAGCCCTCCCCTGAAGCCAGCCTCATTCTTCAAGTTCAAGGAAACGCACTTCATGTAGAAATGAACAACAGAAAAGTCTCCGGGTCAAATCCCATACAACAGCACGGTGAGAGAAAGGAGAGACCAAACAGCGGTGTAGCATCCCAACAGACAATGAGGGCACCCCGGGAAGATGTGTCCTCAAAAAGATCAGACGGCAGCTCCCATGTCAAAACATGCTGCGAGGCGCGAAGAGCCTGATGCCCACCACGAAAGTGCAGCGCGGGGCAGAACCGGGGCTCAGAATCGGGGGGGGGGGGGGGGCAGGCTTCAGGGAAGAATCTGAAAACCGGGTAACTATCCTTTTAGAAATGACTACACCAGAAGGAACAACAAGGCTTATAAACACAACACGTGGTGTCTCAAGAGAGAGAGAGAGGAGTTTTTAAACATCAAAAATGAAAAAAAAAAAAAGAATATATAGGTAAACGAGATCCAAGAGGAAATGATCAATATTGAAGAAAAGAAAAGGAAATCGAACAAATGGAGTCTCTGAAGAAGAAAACCCAAACAAGGAAACAGAATAAATGCTGAAAGTGGCAAGGCTTCCCTAAAATGGTGGTTTAAAACCACAGACTGACGTGCACGTGCATCCCTGAGAACCCAGTGGCCACCGCCAAGGCAGAGTTCGGGAAAAGGACTGGGCGGCCAGGAGAAAGAAAAAAATCCTTGGAGCATCTTAGCAAAAACACAAACAGAAAGAAACTGGCGATGTAAGAGGGAAAGAAGATTAGATTATCATCAGACATTTCAATAGCAATACTTTCTGCCAGAAGAGGAGAGAGGAACATGTTTAAAATATTCACAGGAAGAAAGTGCGAGCCAAGGATTTGATATCTAGCAAGACTGGCTCTCAAGTGTAAAGGGAATGGTTAAACTGTTATCAACACGCGAGAACTCCAGGAGCACCGCTCCCACGAGTCCTTCCTGGAGAATCTGGGGGAGAGAATGAGCTTATGCCTGGAGACACATTAACTGACAGGCTGGGGTGAGCATTAAATATATATTTACCTGGAAACGTAAAAGGAAATGGGGGCTAAAAGGCAGAGAGCACAGTAGGCAATGCTATACGTGCTGACAATGAAGATATAATATGCCTGTTAAAAAATGAGGCTAGGACAGATCCCAAAATCTTAAGTTTTCAGTAATCATATGGGTGGTGATATTTGGGTTCCTATTTTTAGACTTTTGTGTGGGTTGAGATTAAAAACAGATGTGAAATGACGGGATTTTTCTAATTCTATTATTTCCTAGGTCCTTAAGAATTAAGATCCAAGCTATGAAGAAAGAGGAATATAGTATAAAGAAAGGCAGCTATGAAAGAAGGAAGAGATAGTGATGTAATCAAGGCTTTAAGTGGAAGTTTGAATTAAATTATAAATAGAGGTTTATAAAACATTTTATGATAGCTTTGTGAAGGGGGCTAGGGAGAGATTAACCAAAGAACTTGTAAGCATAACCCATGGACACAGACAATAGTGAGGTGAAGGCCTGGGGAGGGGAAGGAAATGGGAAGGAAAGGGTTAATGAGGGGAGGGGAGAAGGGAGACATTTGTAAAACTTTCAACAATAAAATGTTTTTTTTTAAGTATATGGTCAACTATAGTTTAATTTTAAAAATAAAAGAATATAGATAATATTATGGAAGTGAGAAAAATAAAAGAACTAGAAACAATGATCAACTTAATAGCAGTGAATACCACTTAGCAGCTTATGGCCTTGAAAATGGTTTCTCACATGAAAGGAACTAGGAATTGGGGGAGAAATTTCTAGACTGGAGCAAGAAATATAGAAGGTGAACCTTATGTGACAATAGAAGGCAGCAAAGTGGCTGTTAAAGACCAATATGATCATGTCAAAAGGACTTAAGACCAACACTAACCAAAGATTGGACAAATGGAACTTGGTAATTATACCATTACAAAAGATTGAAACCCATACAATTTGTTTAAACTCATGAGTTTCTTTTAAGTAGCATAACCTTGTTTTCTTAAAGCAAGTATTGGGTATCAGCGGGAGACAAGGGATTAATTCAATAACTTGAAAAATAGTGAAGGGCAGGAATCTATTGGGGAGCCAAATAGTAGATGAAGAGAAGTGTCTAATTTATAAGTATTCCAACTAATAAGTGAAGAGGAACTAGTAGAACGAAGATACCACTCTTTTTTTGCAGCCTTTGTGAATGAGTATACAGGGGCATTTAGTATCAGTGGCTGCTAAGATCACCAAAATGAGAGAACCAGACATTGTGTGCCTCCCACAGTCTTGCCAAAAACCATTATGGAAATGATGACTAAACTAGAAGGAACACTGAAGTTTATAAAGACACCTTTAGTCTTGCCAAAGGGATCGAACCTGGGTCTGATCCAGTCTCCGAACTCAGCTGCCAATTCACAGGGAATTCAAAAACCAGAGGAACATGCTGAATTGCGCCAAGAGTCTCACATCAGCAAAACGCAGA
Source organism: Nyctalus aviator (assembly GCA_036971965.1). Lineage (NCBI taxonomy): Eukaryota > Metazoa > Chordata > Mammalia > Chiroptera > Vespertilionidae > Nyctalus > Nyctalus aviator. Next base: position 182,986,760 of record CM072924.1, on the reverse strand, counting down.
CTCCGGGGTACTCTACGGCTTAAAGGGCCCCAGTTCTTTAACAAAATGTGAGAAAATGAAAGGGATCTAGGTGAAACCTGTACATTAAAGGAGTCTTAAAAGACATCAAATTTTTAAATGGCAAAACCAAGCTGCAATGTGTAGACATGCACATTAGGGTGATAAAACTATAAAAGCTAAGGGAAGAGATTATTAAAGTCAGGTTGATAGTTATTTACGGCTGGAGGGAGGGATTATGACTTGGACAGATCACATGGAAGGGGCTTCTAAGAGGTTGACAGGGCTCTGCTTTTTGACCCGGGTGGAGTTCACCATATGATAATATTATTGAGCCGTGCATTTGATTTCTATCTTTTCTGTGTCTCTGTTTTACTTTACAAGGAGAATATTTTAAAGCTACAGAACCCTTTGAGCAGCTTTCTGTTTTAATGTTAGGTCTCCTCTTCCAAAAACAACTTTTTTTATCTCATTGTAAACAACTCTGCCTCTTCTATGCCTGCCTGGGTTCCATCCTCTGAGGTGTTTCCTCTTTCTTCCTTCTTATGTTAGACTAGAGGCCCGGTGCACAGATTTGTGCACCAGTGGGGCCCCTCAGCATAGCCTGTGGGGATCAGGCCAAAACCTGCTCTCCGACATCCCCCGAGGGGTCCCAGATTGCAAGAGGACACAGGCCAGACCAAGGGACCCCACTGGTGCACAATTGGGGCCGGGGCCAGAGAGGGACTGGTGGGAAGGTTCCAGGGTGTGTCTGGCCCACCTTGCCCAGTCCCCAGCAGCCATACCCCAGCAGCAAGCTAACCTACTGGTCAGAGTGTCTGCCCCCAGGTGGTCAGTGTGTGTCCGCAACTGGTCAAATGGTCAGAACAAATGGTCAGATACTGAGCATATTAGGGTTTTATTTTATAGGATGAGGAATGAATATTAGTCACAGTCATAGATCAACACATTATGGTTTGAATATTTGCCCTCCTCCCCCCCCCCCCACAGGCCTCTTCTGAGAGAGCGATAACCTGGAATTCCTTCCGTCTAGGTCATTATCCTTTGCTGCATGGGTCTCAGCTCTCCTGCCCACAGTTGATAGAACTAAGGATCTTCAGATTCATTCAACATATGATAGCAATGAACAGAATAGACGAAGATCCTTCTCTCCTCTACACAAGTTGCCCTGCTGTAGAGCTCAGGTCATCACCATTGTTGATGTTGCAGCTAACATTACAGTGTTTACCATGGGCCAAGTACTGAGCTAGTGCTTTCACACCATTTCACACCATTGTATCTTGTCTGATTTAGGCACCAACCCTCAGAATTAGGTAATAATCCTATCTTCATTTTACATTAAAATGATGAAGCCCAGGAAATTTGAATAACTTGCTTTAGTTTATTCAGCAACCAATAAGTGCTAGAATGTGGAATCCAAATTCAAGTAATTCAACTTCCTAGCCCAAGACCCTACACATGATTACTGGTTAAACCAATAAATATCCTCTCTGTAGGAAAATATGAACATTAATTAGAGAAGGATCTAAACCAAGGATAGACCAAGCTACGGTTCTCAGGCCATCTATTTTTATATGGCCCGCAAGCTAAAAATAACTTTTGCATTTTGAATGATTACAAAATATATAAGAAGGATAACATTTTGTGATGCCTTAAACTTACATGACATACACATTTCAGCATTCCTAAATAAGTTTTATTGGGACACAGCCAACACATCTGCTTACATGCTGTCAGTCTATGGCTGCCTTTGAACTACAATGGCGGAGGTGAATATTTGCAACAGAGACCTATGGCTCACAGAGCTTAACATAGATCACATCTATCCTTTAAGAGCAAATCTGGGGCTAGAGACTAGGTGGGGAAAGAGAGGAAGGAGGGAGCACTGGGTAGTGGAATCCTTGCGCAAACAGTAGGTATGAGTTAGAGCAGAGGCAGGTGCATGGGAACCCCATAGGCCATGGTAGAGAGGACAAGAGCAGCTGAGTTACTAGAGTTTTAGAGAAGCCCTAACGGTGGTTAACAGTGACAGGATGCAGTGACTGCCTTACTTCTTCGTGTTTCCAGGTAATAAACTCCACGTCTACGGGAGATGAGTTAAATACAATTGTTTCTGGTGACCTGGCAAACTCTGACACACAACTCAGCTTCCATTCTCTTCTCTGACCCCAACCCCCTGAATGAGCCGCAGTGACCAGCCATCATCCCTTCTGATTGGAGTTCATGGTCGCAGAGCCTGGGGAAATGTGAGGGTCAGAAGCCATCTCTTTCCTCCATTCCAATCTGCCCACCACGATGAGATCTTTTCATTTCAACTGCAATGATCAAACACCTACTTCCTCATGTGTCTCTGCTGCTCGGCATCTTCAATGGCTACCCCTGCTGCTCGTAGAGCTAACCCAGGCTCCAAGCCCTTTTTCAGAGCATCTCGTTCTCTCCCCTCCCCCCTAAGCTCAGCTCTCACCGCCCCCCCCCTCCCCCAGACCTTTCTTGTGAGAACCAGATGTCAGAATAGCTGAGACTGTCATGGGTCAAGTCCAGTGGTTGGGGTTCACAGATCTGTCCTTCTAAATGGGGGCCAAATGGGGATGTGGAGCTCGGCTCTGGGCCTGAGCAATCCTGGGGGAGAGCTGGCTCTCTCAGAGCCTGGGCAGCCACAAGTCTCTGAGGGTCCCACCACCTAGTGTCACACCGAACACTAAGGACTGAAGGGACTGCAACTCAGGGCCACAGAGGGCGCCCTGCTCACGTGTCCCGGCCCTTGGGGAGCACAGGGGGTGGGCTGTAGGGGAGGCTCCAGCGGTTTACTTAAAGAGAAAGAGCACCACAGCCAATGGCACTGGTTTTCAGCCTTCGCCAACGCATGGCACATCACCTAATCACTGATGTTCGGCGGCACACCAAAAAGCTATTTCTTGCCGATGGAGCTAACAAAAATAAATAGATGTAATCTGGACTCACTTACCCCAGATGGGTATAGGGTTGGCTGCTGTCATGGTTTTTTAGTTGAAAATCTAAGGGAAAAGAGGTCAGTGCTCCTGGCTACATAGTCAGGTGTTGCATGTTTTATTATTTTTAAAATATATTTTATTGATTTTTTACAGAGAGGAAGGGAGAGGGATAGAGAGTTAGAAACATCTATCAGCTGCCTCCTGCACACCCCCCTCTGGGGATGTGCCCACAACTAAGGTACATGCCCTTGACCAGAATCAAACCTGGGAGCCTTCGGTCAGCAGGCAGACGCTCTATCCACTGAGCAAAACTGATTTCAGCAAGTGTTGCATGTTTTAAACACCCTTGTGGCACACCAGTGTGTCTGCCGTGGCACACCGGTGGAGAATCACTGGCCCGTGGTGCCCTGAGCGGCAAAACCACTCATGGTCCTGGCAACCCAACTGCCCTGCATTGAGAGTTATCCTCCCACGTGACCTCACAAGCTTGGGAACTCCAGAAGAATCCCACAGCTGCCCTGTGATCAATCACTCGCAGTGACATGGAGACAAAGCTTGAGGTTTCCAGATTGGGGCTGTCCCATCTCAGATGATGGCTGCAGCTCAAAATGCTCTTTTTAGGATTTTCAGAGAACTCTTTCCCAAGAAGACCTCACGTTTTACTAAAATTGTCTCCGAATCACGAGTGTGGGGGTAAACTGTGGGGTCTTCCCTCACTGCCCTGGCTGGAGCCTGAGACCAAAGAGGAAGAGCGCTCAGCACAGCCTTTGGGGGCAGACAGGCTAGCCAGAAACTGCCTCTGTCTCTCAGGGTCTCACTTGAACCAGTTTCTTAGCTGCACAGTTTCCTTATCTACACACTGGGATCAGGATTGGGCTTATCTCCTCCAGTTAGTGGGAGGATTAAGTGAGATAAAGTACATCAAGTGCTTAGGGGAGCATCTGGAGCTCAGTAAGTGCTCCCTGTCCTTGCACTGCACTGTCTTTTACACCAGGAAACCCTACCAGGAAAGGCAGTTTAAGGAGACAGCATGGAAGAGAATGTGCTTTATGCGCTATTGTGACCATTTCTGTTCTTTCCATTCAAAATAAGGACTTTTCAGGATAAATGTTATTTTTACAAAAACATTTATTTCTTCTTAAAAAAAAAACAACAAACAGTTTCATGAAAGACGAGAGGCTAACATACAAATGTACTCAACTGATATTTGCCTCTCTATAAAAATATCCATGAACCAGTCCAGTTTGTAAGAAGCAGGCTCGCCCTAACCAGTGCCTGGCCATGTAAGTATGCCTTGTGAGTTTATCCTGGAAAAGCAAAATGCAAGTGCGATGAAGACACACTTTTAACATTGCCCACGGCATTGGATAAATATTTTAAATACTAAAATCTGGCCAGAATAAAGGCAGATGTCAATTTCTCTTTTAGTTCACCTATAAGTCTTAATAATTAAGTGCAAAAAAGGGTTTTTTGGGTTTTTTTTTATGTTTACCTGACAGGAGTCTCTTTGAGTTCAATCAATTGGCCGGATAATGAAGTTTCTTGACTCGGACTTTGAAATGAAAAGGAAGATAAAGGAGAAGGGAGTCGGTGGCTCACTTACACGTCCACCAGCACACAACACACAGTTAAAGGCCTGCCTCCCTAGCTACTCATCACTTATCACATTCCTACACTCATTCCTTTTTGCCTCTGACAGCAAAGCCAAGGGGAAGCAATCGCCTTCAATCAACTTGAGAAAAATCCCCCTTTTGAAATCAAAGGCCCACTGTTAAGGCTCTTTGTAAACCATTATGGCTGTACCATTACAACAGTGCTTATAGGATTACTGAGTGACAAATAATACTTGATATCCAAATGGCCCCTTTCAAGTCTTCTGTACTGTCATTCATAATATTAAGATGAGTCCCGTCTTTCACAGATTAACAAAGCCGTGCAAATGAACTTTATTGTATCAGGTGTCCTTTCTGTTTGCAGAGACTGCTCTCTGCATTCCTCCCCAGTCCATGCAAGTGGATGAAGGTAAATCCCAGCTCTTATTCAAGGCAGGTGAAAGGAGGGGTGAATGTCAGCGCCTCCTTCTGGCTCCTGCCTGGACTTGCACTAGTTACTTGCTGGGAAATATTTCAAACCAGTGGGAGTCAATGTGTACAATCTGCCAATTCCTCTGGTGTAAATATTCCCACTATGACCGTTGTCACCCTATCCCGTGATGCCACTGAACTTGGGAAGAGAGGAATCTGGCCATGAAGTCATCAAAGTTATAGCCTTTTCAAGGAGGGCTGGCACTTTTAAAGATGTGCCTTTTTTTATTTCCTGTTAATGACATTTCTGTGTGTGATGAACAAAATCTGATAGGAAGTTTCTTGATTTATTGAGTAGTCTTAGAGTTTTTTCTTAGGATGCTTAACTTCAAGAGACAGGTTCAGTCAGAGGCACTGTATAATTAAAGGGCTTATTTCCAAATGGTTTCACAGCCCTTAGAATGTTGAAGTTGTTACTTTACCCATTTTTTTGATAGGTAAGTGCAGTGCGATAAAATGCTTAGCATTTTCAAGGAGCATAATTCAAGGTTCTTAAAGTCACTTTACATTTGTGTTGATATGTTCTGTACTTTATCACAATCAGAGAAGCACCTCATATAGTCCCAGGGAAACAAACGGCAAATTTGATGCCTCTGTTAACCCCTAAAATGGTTTAAATCTCCATTTAGACCCACCAGCTTATGGCCTAGTTTGCAGCATCTGCGATGGGCCAGCCTGCAGGGGTCTCCTGCCTCCGCCCCGGGCCCTCAGCCCTCACATAGTGTTCTGACCCCCAGGATCACAGCAGAAAACCTGTGATCTGCTGCTGCACTCCCTAAGGTGGCAATCCATAGCTGGAGCTGTAAAACATCTGTATTATAACATTTCAATGCTAAGGCTTCAATAAGAGAACTTCCAATATATGGGAGTTCTTGTTTCATGGAAGCTCTTAGACTAAGGCAATTGAATCTATCTCTATATATATAATAAAAAAGAAAAAAGAAAGAAAAGGTAGGACAGGGAAATAGGAGATGGTTCTCTTGCAATTAATCCAAACAACTTGATTCACAAGATGATGCAGTCCATTCATTCTATAAAAATGCATGAAGTGTTTACACTCCACTGGGCGTTTGCTCGGCCCTGGGAGTAGGCAATGAATGAGACACACCCCTCCCTTACAAGAGCTGGTGGACTGATATGGGGGAGGTTGGGTGGATCATGGGGGCAAATCCTTGAAATATATTGGAAACTTCTGTCCAAGATCGTTAGAGAGCAAGGGAGCATTCACTGGCAACTACCCACACATTCAAAAGGTGGTCTCTGCGGGTTCCTGTGTATTTAGTCTGTTCCCTTTATGAAGCCACTTGGACACTTGCATTATGAATTGTTTTAACAAAAGACTATTCTTATGTTATATTATGTTTTTATATTAGTATGATAACTAAAAATGTATCAACAATAAAAGCGTACTAATGATCACATGAACTCAATGGTTTACACCTAAAATAATATATTACCTACTAATAGTTACAAATCATCAGCATGCCAATTATACTGGCTTCAGAATCTGAAGTTAAGAAACTTGTATGCATGCATGCATAGCCCAGGTACACAGATCGCAGTGTGGTGAAGGCCTGGGAGGCAGCACCAACGTTTTGGTAAAGAAGTATTTTGCATGAGGTTGAGGCAGGTGCTGAGATTGTGCCATAATTTACACAGAATCAATGAGATTTGGATAATGTAGGCAAATACTTTCAGACATTGGTGCCTTCTCACCATGATGGAAATAAATATAACACTTAACCTCACACACCAGGAAAGCAACCCGGTTAATGAAGATGTTGGGGGAAAGAACTGATAAGAAGATCAATGCATTTCAGCAAAAAAAACAAGGTGAGGGCAGAGACGCTGTTGCTTCTCAGGTGTGCAACGCAACGCAGAGCAGGCCCACATCTGCACCTCCGTTGACTTGGTTGTGAGACTGAAGCTGGGACAAATACTGAGGTCTGATTTCCACTCTCCCCCTGGTCTGCCAGCCCTTATTGCACAAAGGGTTGTATGCATTATCTTGATTTTTTTACAGAGGAAAGTGGATTATAATTAATGACCTTCTCCCTTAAAACAAAATGTGTGGGTAAGGCTTAAAAGTCATTGAAATTTCATCTTAAAGAACGGGATTTGGGAAACTCTGGCCTGGAAAACAAATCAATCTGCCACCAGTTTTCTGTACAGCCCACGAGATCATGGATTTTACATCTTTAAATAGAGAGGAGGGGAAAAAGAATATTTTGTGACATGTAAAATTTATATCAAATTCAAATATCATTGATCATTAATAAAATGTTGTTAGATCCCAACTTATTTATATCTTCCATAAGAGCATTCATGCTACTACAATAGCGTTGGACAGTTACCATGGAGACCCTGTGGCCTGCCAAGCCAAAAATATTTACTGTATAGCCCTTTAGAGAAAAAGTGTGTTGATCCATTTTCAAGAAAACAGGTATTTGAACAGCTATGTTTAGGATCTTGAGAGCCTCATCCAGTATTAAAAAAATGGGGTTTTCCATTTTTGTGTTGGGGTTGACAGTGGTAAGAAAACTCTGCCCATGTAGGGTGATACCTGATGTGCTTTCGAACTAGTGGGGTTCTTTCAAGATGAGAAAATATTGAAAAGTCATCCAGAAATTTGGTATCATTTCGACTTGGGTTTGCCTGAGGAAATGGGTATAAATCAAGGACCAATAGGCCGTCCAAACGAGAGGGACTCCAAGACCAAGCTACCTTATTTAGAGTAGGCAACTTTTAGACTGAGATCTTGCAGAAAATGTACAATTTTCAGGTATTTTAATCAGCAAAGGATCAAAAGCAATACTGTTAACATGTTGAAAGCTTCTGTGTCTTTTTTTGTAAGCATTCTTACTTTATTGCACTCTAAACTAAACCATGTCAACCAACAATGGAATGTAAATGGTAATGTACAACTTTCCTCATAGATTCCTATAAAATTTATATAGATATCTGGAATAAAAGGAGCCGACGTCTGTATTTACAAGTTTTCCTTTTTTAATTAGCATTCTTTCAGAGCCAATTGAGTCTGACAGGTGAATCCGCATGTAGGGACTTTTACTGTTCAGACACTCATGCCAGCTTCCCTTCACACACTCGGTAGTACTTGGCTCCCAGAAGCAATAAACCGTAATGGCCTCACTTGCCGAGGCCTTTTAATTCATGGATCACAGACATGATAAATCACAGGAACTCCTCTGGTGCCTTTCTGTCTACAATGGCCAGATTCTTGAAAGCCAAACGTAGAACACCTTCTTAAAAGGTATCTACTCAATTGAATAAGGATGCTCACATTCAGGAACAGAGAGAGCATGTTTATGACAGCCTGTGTAATAGGAAGATAATGTACTTGGTGACAAATGTTGACTCCTAAATATTTCTGCTTCCCTGAGAACATGGCAGAGGAGCTTTTCCCCAGCATACCTTTGGGATTCCACTCCCACCTGCTAAAACTACATTCCCCAGTTCAAGGAGGCAGTTGCAAGAGATCTGTCTTCTTGTTTTAATGGAAAATGTCTTCCCACCCACCCCCAGCTTTATTGAGAGATAACTGACATATAACATTGTGTATAATTTTATGATGTACAGCATGATGATTTGGTATATTATATATTGCAAAATGATGACCACAATAAATTTAGTTAACATATCCATCTTCTCACATAGTTATCGTGTGTGGTGTGTGTGTGTGTGAGTATGTGTGTGTGGGGGGGGGAGGTGTATGCTGAGAACTTTTCAGATCAACTCTCAGTAAATTTCAAGTATACAGTATATAGTACTGTCATTTATAATCACCACCCATGTGTTATATACCCAGAACTTATCACCTTACAAGTAGAAGTTTGTATCTATAAATCACCATCACATTAACCCCCACCCTGCCCCTGGCTGCCACCAATCAACTCTCTCTTTCTTCGAGTTAAAGTTTTATGGTGTGTTATTTTTAGATTCCACATATGAGTGAGATCCTATAGTATTTGTCTTTCTTGTCTGATACATATTTTTACTTAGCATAATGCCCTCAAGGTCCATTCATATTTTTGCAAACGGCAAGATTTTCTTTTTTTATTGTGGCTGAATAATAGTCTATTGTAAATATGTGCATGTTTGCTTATCCATTCAGCCACTGACAGGAAGCTAGGTTGCTTCATGTCTTGGCTATTGTAAATGGTACAATGAGCATGGGAGTGCAGATGGATTTTGAGTTCATGTTTTAGTTTTCTTCAGCTAAATACCTAGAACCTGAATGGTTGGATTGTATGGTAGTTGTACTATGAATTATCTGAGGCTGTAGCACATTCCCACCAACAGTGCACAAAGGTTTCCCTTTCTCCACATCACTTCTTCACTTCTTTCTTTCTTCCTTCTTTCTTCCTTCCTTCCTTCCTTCTTTCCTTCCTTCCTTCTTTCCTTCCTTCTTTCCTTCCTTCCTTCCTTCCTTCCTTCCTTCCTTCCTTCCTTCCTTCCTTCCTTCCTTTCTTTCTTTCTTTCTTTCTTTCTTTCTTTCTTTCTTTCTTTCTTCTTTCTTTCTTTCTTTCTTTTTATGATAGTCATTCTACCAGGTGTGAGATTATATCTCATTGTGGTTTGATTTGCATTTTCTGGATGATTAGTGATGTTGAGTACCTTTTGTTGGCCATTGGTATATCATCTTTAGAAATATATGTATTCAGGTTCTTTGTCCACTTTTTAATCAGACTATTATCTTTATTATTGAATTTTATGAGTTCCTTATGTATTTTGGAACTCATAAAATATTTTTTCTATTGGTAGGTTACCCTTTCACTTTGTTGACTATTTTTCTGTGCAAAGCTTTGTGTTTGATGCAGTCTCATTTATTTTTGCTTTTGCTGCTAATCCCAATGTCAAGAAACATTTTCCTGTGTTTGGCAGTTTCAGGTCTTAAATTTAAGTCTATTGGGATTGAGATTGTTTTTCTTATTTTTTTTTCAGATAATTTGTTGGCAGTATATAAAAATGCTTTGTATGTTGATTTTTGTATCCTGAAAATTAACTGAGTTGGTTTATTAATTCTAACATTGAAGGTATTCTTTATACACGATCATATTGTCTTTACATAAAAATAGCTGTACTTCTTCCTTTCTGATCTGGAGGCCTTTTCTTTCTTTTGATTGGCTGATTTGTTTGGCTACAACTCCCTGTACTATGTTGAATAAGAACGGTAAGCGTGGGTACCTTTGTTCTATTCCTGATCTTAAAGGTAAAGCTTTCAGCATTTCACCATTCAATGGGCTGCTAACTGCCAGCTTGTCATATCTGGCCTTTACCATATTAAGGTACATTGTTGTTATATTCAAATTGTTGAGATTTTTTAAAAATAATGAATAGTTATTGAATTTTCTCAAATTAATTTTCTGCATCCATTGAGATGATTATATAATTTTAATTTTTATTCTATTGATATGATGTAAGTGACTTGTGTATGCTGAACCATCCTTGCATCCCAGATGTATCATCATGATGTATGATCCTTTTAACGTGCAGTTGAATCTGGTTTGCTAGTATTTTGTTGAGGCTTTTTGTGTCCATATTCATCAGGGATATTGGCCTGTAGTTTTCTTTTTCTTGTACTACCCTTATCTGCTTTGGTAGAAGGATAATGCTAGTCTTGTAAAATGAGTTTGGAAGTGATCCCAATGGAAGATGCCTTGGGATAACTCCTGACAGGTCAGAAGATTTAAGTTCTTTTTGCTATAATGGACAGCCTGAGAATTGTGGAATAAAAAGGGAAGGAGCAGTTAACAGTCTGTAGTAAATAGAATTAACATTTAATTCAGCTTATCTCCCAGAGCATACAGACCCCTAGCTGTGCCACAAATAACACATTTACTCAGGTCTAAAATTTGTGTCTATAAAGCTAGAAAACTTCTACTCATGATGTACTAGTATATGCATACATTTTTATTTTTACACCCATGAAATTTCTACATTTTTCTTCTAAGAAAATTATTAAGTTTATCACCTGTAGAGTTTGAATCCCCTCCCCCATGAGCAGTCTTGCCCTGTCCTTAGGAATAGTTCCTCAGCAACACCTTCACCGACTGGCTCCTCTTCCCTCCCCTCTCTTCTTTCTGGGAACACAGATTTTTGTACACAATTCTCATCGGACTAGAGTCTGCAGATTAATAAGAAGAAAAAAAATACAGCAGAACAGTGCTTTAAAATATTCTGACCCTTTGTAGCATCAAAGTTAATACTAGTTTATAGGATTTCATTGGGCCTTCACAAAGCAAGAGATCAATGGCTATTGACTTCCCACATCACAATGGGTGTTAAATTATAGTGTACTTTTTGAGGTTTCTGAAAGGGTTCTATTTTACTCTTTATTTAATGCAGCTATTCTAGCGAGTAAAATGGAGTCTCCAAGTTCTGGTTCCCATCTTCCCCGGTGTTCAATAGATATTAAAACTGTCAACAGATCTGAGCACCTCCATTTACAGGATCTTCTTATTTTTGCATTTATGCTAATCACCATCCCAGAATCTCCACTGAGTGATGTTCTTTAGGATTAGCTGTTAAGACCTTGGAGTTTCAGCTCAATATTGATTTCTCTTGGATAAACGCGGTTCACACTTAGTTGGGGGGGGGGGGGAAGGGGGAGGGAGAAGGTCAATATTATTGCTAGTTAAGGAAGCCTGTTCTAATACTGATGGTCTGGATGGCATGTTTGGGAGACTTAGTTAATTCTGTATTTAATGGTGTTATGAAATGAAGACTTCCTTGACCTCATCTGCAGATTATAAAACATATAATGATATCATTCACATTTTAAGAGCTAACTGCTATTTTGAAGGTTAAGCCACATTTATGCTTATCTTATAAGGAGCTGGCTTTTACAATGATTAAATGGTTTGCAAAATAGTTGGCGCAGTTTAATAAAGGGCAATCAACTGTTTTATCTGGGAGTGACCCAGGGTTCCAGAGGCAATATTTGAAAAATCAGCCCAGTTTGTTTTCTTTGATGTTGTTAAAGATTTCATTTGTTATCTTAATTTTAGGAGAGGATTTAATACCATCCCGTGCTTTGCTTCTTTTTCTCTCCTGGGTTGTTTTTTTAAAGGTCACTCCACAATTGAAATGAGCCTACCAAGATGGGGAAGGAAGCATCGCTGCCTTGTAAAGAACTCAGAGAGGAGATTGAAAGTTGTGTTTGGGGACTAGGAATAGATTTCATCCATTCATTCTGTCCTTACTTTCTATTACCAGAGATAATTGAGAGGCCACTGGACTTAAATGAATGAGGAATATGCACCAATGCATCTTTTAATAAATAAATGCAAATTTTAGGTTACTTTCAAGTATCCAATATCTTATTTTATCTGTATTTTCTTAAAATATAGGCTCACCATGTTAGCAAAGATAGTCTAAAACAAATCAAACACTAAATAAGTATTCGAAATAAAATCGCTCGCACGCATGTGTGTGTGTGTGTGTGTGTGAAAGAAGGGTGGGAGGAAGGGGAAGAGAATGAATGAAAGGTAAATTTTTGTTCTCTGAAAATATCAGGAAGTGATTCACTCTTGATAATTTTAGCCATTTCAGTGGCTTTATCTAAATGAACTATTTCCAAATTTCTTTTCTTTTAAAAAAATATATTTTATTGATTTTTTTTTTTTTTTTTTTTTTTTTACAGAGAGGAAGGGAGAGGGATAGAGAGTTAAAAACATTGATGAAAGAGAAATATCAATCAGCTGCCTCCTGCAGACCTACTGGGGATGTGCCCACAACCAAAGTACATCCCCTTGACTGGAATCGAACCTGGGACCTTTCAGTCTGCAGGCCAACACTCTATCCACTGAGCCAAACCGGTTAGGGCAGTTTCCAAATTTCTTAACCAGAACATCCTGAAATATAAGATTTAACCTTTTCTTTATGATGCAGGACCATTAGTAGTATAAATGTTGCACAATTATTTACTTGGATGACACTGAAGAATGCCCAACAATTTCCCCGTTACATTCCCTGAAATCAGACAACCCGGCTTATCTGAGTGCTTCGGTCTACTTTTGGGTTTGTTTATTGCTTAGGGTTCTTCTTTTCAGTGCCTATAGGTAGACTCTAATTTTCTGTATCTAAACCTCTATACATTTCAAAGACATATAATCAAATTTGTTAGAATTAGATACAAAGCAGTGGCTGAGAATTTTAGAAGTCTCTCTGAGTGAAATGTGCAGAATTTAGCCTGAGAACAGTTCACATCAATTCAAACCACTCTTTAATTCCTCCTCCTTTTTGTCTTCCTCCTTCCTTCCTTTTCTTCTTGATCACAGCCCAGATTGCCATAACACTGGATTCCATAGGTAAAGGTATTAATTTGGGATTGGGGAAGGGAAAAGTCTAATGATTTGACACTAAAGATGGCTTATATAATGTATGCATATATTAAATAATTTTTCCTGGAAAAGAAATATATTTCTATATATGCATATAAATATACATAGTATATAATTAATGTGTAAATAATATGCATTTTCTCTTAATTGAAATTTACATGAACATGTGTTCAGTAGGTTCAGAGCTAGATGGGCACTTAGAGAGCGAAATCCTTATTTTAGAGATAATCACTAGGTTTATGAAAAATAAATTATACTTACATATAATAGGTGTTTACGTGAAAGATATGCAAATGTATATGAATGAAATTATGCTTAGTGTGTGGGTATGTATACACTCTTTACTTTTAAGCGGATAATATATGAACAGAATCCTCAAGTCTCCCACCTTCTCTCAAAGGTGGCCCTTGTTACCAGTCTCCTCTATACTTATATTTTGATCCTTTAAGAATTAACCATTAAGTGCTTGTTATTTAAAGTGCTGTCCTGGGTTCTGGAAATAGAAAAATCTTAAGACTTGGGGTTCCCTGCACTTGAAATCTACTAGTACAGTGGTCGGCAAACCGTGCTCTCGAGCCACATGCGGCTCTCTGGCCCCTTGAGTGTGGCTCTTCCACAAAACACCACGGCCTGGGCAAGTCTATTTTGAAAAAGTGGCGTTAGAAGAAGGTTACGTTTAAAAATGTTGGCTCTCAAAAGAAATCTCAATTGTTGTACTGTTGATATTTGGCTCTCTTGACTAATGAGTTTGACGACCACTATACTAGTAGAAAGATCAATGTTTAAAATAATTACAGTTCAGTCATTCATCTGAATGACTGTAGGTGTCCTTTAAGTACTTGTCTCATAAGACAAGTGTAACAGTTGAGATATTAGCTAAGTGCTGTACGGGCACCTTGATCTTGGACTCTGAAAAGTAGGCGTTAGCAATCAGAGCAATGAGAAAGAAAGTTCTAGGTTCAGAGATAGACACTGGATAGACTTGGATAGCTCAATAGAATCACATTAGATTTGCTGTATTGTATGGTGAAGGGTATGTTTAGTTTTTCAAGAAACCACTAACCTGTATTCCAAAGTGGATGGACCATTCTGTGCCCCACACCCTCAACACTTGTTCAGTCTTCTGAATTTTGGCCATTCTAATAGCATCTCACTTACGTTTGCAGTTCCTTAATGATATGTGATGTGGAACATCTTCTCATATTTACTTGCCATCTGTATATCTTGTTTGGTGAGGTATCTATTCAGGTTTTGCCCATTATTTACTCTAATTATTGATTTGTTGGGTCTTGTTTTTTTCTTTACATATTTCACTTTGGTTCCATGGTACCTAAGGAGAAGTTGGGTATAATTCTTATGTTTGCTCCTCTATAAATGTCCCCCACCCCCCATGGCTTTGTTCAATACTTTTTTTTTTTAATCTCTGATTTCCTAAAGTTTGAATATGATATGCTTAGGTATTGGCAGAGGGTCTTTCTTTCTTTCTTTCTTTTGTTCTTTTTATCCATCTTGGTGGTCTCTGAGCTTCCTGAATCTATGATGTTATATCTGACATTAATTTCAGGAAATTCTGTTGTTAGTACTTCAAATAATGCTCCTGTGCCCATCTTTCTCCTCCATCTGGAATTCCCAATCACTCATCACACTTTTTGTATAGTCAATCCACAGGTCTTGGGTATTATTGCTGGGTGTGGGGGAGGGGTGTCGGTTTTGGGGTTTTTTTAAATCTCATTTTTTTAAAGCAATTTTGAAGTTCCTATTGTCATATTCTCAAACACAAAGATTCTTTCCTTGCCCATGTTCAGTCTGCCAATTAAATTATACTTTATTTCACTAGTGTTTCTGATCCCACCATTCCTTTTTGGTTCATAGAATTTCCATTTCTCTGTTTACATTATCCATTTGTTCCTGCATATTGCCTATTTTCTCCACTAAAGTGCTGTCATAGGTTATTGATCATAGGTTTTGTTGTTGTTATTGGTGTGTGTTTGTTTTAAATCCTTTTTTGATAATTCCTATATCCCTGCCGTTCTGGATCTGATTCTGATGCTTCTCAGTATCTTCATTTTTGCCTCTTAGTATGTTTTGTAACTTCTGTGGAAAGGTGGGCATGACATACTAGGTAAGCATTCTTTTTTTTTTTTTTAATTTATTGAGGTGGTATTGATTAAGGCCATATAGGTTTCAAGCTACATTTCTATGACATGTGATCTGTATATGGCATTGTGTGCCCACCCATTTGACTGTGGGTGGAGATTAAGCATGCTACAGCCTATGAGTGGGCCTCGGTGTTTTGGTGAGATCTTTGGCTACCTGAAGGGACTTGGTTTCTGTGGAATGGCAGGGATGGAAATTTGAATGGATTTAGGAAGATGGGAATAGACCATGTGGAGTCATCCTATTTAGGCAATCACAAATGAAAAAAAAAATTAGTTAAATGAAATCAAAAGGAATCAGCAGCTATTAGGGAAATCAAGATATGGCTTTTTTTAAATGATAAAAAAAATCACATGTTTGGGATAATGGCCAAAAATAAATGGTACACTAGTATGGATGAGAGGGTAAACTTGCTGGAAGCAAGTTTATAGGACTTGAGAGAGTATGTCTGATATATATATATATATTTAAATTAATAAATACAAAGGTAATGTCTGCTCTGCAAATGTACCTCTTTCATCCCTTTCAGAATCTAACCCACTTAGGAACGACACCAGTTAAGCATTGATCTCTTATCGGATTAAAATAACTTGTACTGAAGGGATTATTAGGCTTAACATCCCATCTAAGGTCAATTATGTTTTTAAACTGGCAATAAGATCAATCTGTGATTGGAAGATATTTGGGGGTGGCATTTTTCGAGCACTTGAGACACTACTTACTTAATATTTAGCTCTTCAGAGAGTAAACTAAGTTGAATTAGCCTTGTTTTCTGGTCCAAGTGCCCCAACCTCAGCCCCAGATCCAGGAGAAGGACAAAGCTATCTGAAGTGGAAATGGGGTGACACAGGCCACACACCATGGAAACCATTCCCACCAGGACTGGCTCAGGGCAGCTTCTCTCCAGCCAGCACCTCCCTCCCAAGCAGCCTCTGTCTGTAACACTGAGGAGAGAGACTGGAAATGGGTTAGGAGGTTTCAAATGGAGAGCTCATTGGCATGGGAGCAAGCTTAGACAGGTGGATTCTGGAGACTTCTCTCTTCCGGGAAGCAAAACCTCTGCAACTCAATAGTTTGCTCATCCTCAAAAAAAGCTTGCCCTTGGTTTGTTCATGAAAGCCTGCTGGATGCTGAACTGACTGGACTGAGCCTGCACACTACGCACAGGCTTAAAACGGCAGCCCTTTCCCCCTCTCATCTGAAATCACATCATTTTTGCCCTAACCGGTTTGGTTCAGTGGATAGAGCGTCAGCCTGCGGCCTGAAGGGTCCCAGGTTCGATTCCGGTCAAGGGCATGTACCTTGGCTGTCGGCACAACTTCGGCAGGGGGCTTGCAGGAGGCAGCTGGTCAATGTTTCTCTCTCATTGATGTTTCTAACTCTCTATCCCTCTCCCTTCCTCTCTGCAAAAAATCAATAAAATAAAAAATAAAAAAACAGGGTACAGTATACTTATGTTTAAATATATAGGTGGTGTTTCATGCAAGTTAAGGGGATCCATCCATTACTTGTAGGATCCCATATACTCAGAGTATGCATAAGGTTGTATACAAAATCAGGGCCTCTCTATGTAAGGGATTCCATAAAAGTGATTTTTAAAATACATGCCCCCACGAACTGCCTGTTTGTCTCTGATGCGTGTGCACCGAGGTGCATTCTATGGAAGGTGGACGTGCAGCGGACACATCTGAAAGCAGCCAAGCACATGGCAAGGTTAGGATTGTTTGTTACGGCCTCGCTTATATTAACATACACATTAATATTTATAAATATTGGATGCCATGTTAATTTTTCATATACGATGATTTATGTAATGCGGCCGTGCCCTGTTAGAGGGCATCTGCCATCTGCCTCAAAAGCGGCAGAGCTGACGCGTGTTCTGTAAGGGGCCCTGCCTGTACATCTCCGTCCTCACCATGCATCACCCCCAACGAAAGTGTCTCAAATTGAACGAGTGAGCTGTGGATTTACTCCATTAACATGTTAAATAAAACAGAAAGGAAGAGACCATGCTCACGCTGCCGGCTGTGCTTTTAGAAGGAGCTCTGTTCTCCAGAAGCAGGACCAAGTTTGCAGAAATACTCTTGTTCCGAAACAAAGTCATCCGGCGAGCCATGCGTTTGCAACGTGGTTCTGAATGGAATGTGGTCCTACACGGCATGCAAATGCGGATGCTCGGCCCCGGATAGTAATGTGGGGGAGAAGACATCTGCGTCGTTCTTGTTTTCCTTGGTCACCTCTCTCTTGCTACATTTGAATATTAAGGAAATTGAATATAAATGAGGCAGGCTATGTATAGTACATAAATCAGCTATGAATTATGAAATGGCTGTTTGCTTTAGGTGAAAAAATTAATTTGTTTTTAGAAAGTTTAAGTGGCTTTAAGCATGAAGTTAGTTTGCATATACTATGGGGACCTGCAGCCAATGATATAGAGTTTGAAGAATCACAGGTTTTTTTAGTATTATAATAATAGTTTACAACACGGTCCATCAGTCCACATTACCAAATAGTACTACTGATTAAATGCTTTACTTATTTTTTCATTTTGGTAAAGAGAGCCATTGAGGAAATTATCTACAAAAACTCTAACATAGCCTATTGTATATGACTAGAGGTCAGTGCAAGAAATTCATGCACAAGTAGGGTCCCTAGGCCTGGCCAGTGATTAGGGCCAATCCAGGCTTCTGGCTGCTGGCTGGGCCTCCCTTCCCTGACTGCTGGCTGCTGGCTAGGGCCTTCCTTCATTCCATGCCACCCCCTGGTGGTTAGTGCATGTCATAGAAAGCAATCAGTCTCCCAATTGAACTCTTGCGGGGACAATTTGCATATGAGGCTTTTATATATAGAGATGATTCATTTCCTTATTATAATGGATGTTACCTTTATATCATTTTATCTCTATATAGACAATTTTAATATTGTCTATGATTATACTATAAGCAAGTCTATTAATAAAACTTCAGCCTGGTGTATTTTTCTTTTATAAAATTTTTCAATATCCTTTTAAGTGTTCCTTTATCTCAATGAGATTCAACTTTTCTTTACAGAGAACAAACTCAATATTAACTTATTTTTCCTTCTGTATACCCAAAATAAGACCTCACCCTTATAATAATAAGAATCTATTTAGAATTTTGGAAATTTAATTTAAAGTAAATATATTTTAAATAAAGTTATATATGCCTTGAATTAAATATTTTATTATTTTAAATTTATCAAAAATAATAATTGTGACTTTTTAATTCATCCCTTGCACTATATTAAACTCTTAAAAACTTTAAAAATAAACTCAAAAACTTAGGTACAATTTGACTTTTGTAAAGTTTGGTTTGCTTTCAATATCCAGTTTTGCAAAATGAACAATTAATTTGAGTCAAATGTAGTGACTTCCCCTCCCTCCGCCCCCATATTTTCATACTCAACTGAATTCTGTCACCAGAATTAAACACATTACAAAAAAATTACTACAGGTCCTGAGGAAGGAAAGGGCTCTAATTTAAGGTTGCTCAGAAAGACCTGTGCACAGGGCATGTGAGGACAAAGGAGGGTCCGGTTACATTCCCAGGGGACAGACAGCTGGCGCCCCTCAGAATACATTATTCTCAAGTCATTTTGAATTCACATAAAAAATAAATGTAAAATAAAATGTCTCGAGGCAAATAGTCAGGGGGGAAAAAAAGGCAGCAAGCAGTGGATAAATTGGGTTAAGGATAAATAATTTTTAAATATACTTTTACTAATTTCAGAGAGGAAGGGAGAGATAGAAACATCAAAAGATGAGAGAGAATCATGGATCAGCTGCCTCCTGCATGACCTGGCGGTGTGCCCTGACTGGAACTGATCCGTGACCTCTTGGTTCCTCGGTCGAGGCTCAACCACTGAGCCATGCCGGCTGGGCTAAGCATAAACCATTTGAGACAGGCATTATGTTACAGATGTGGAGATTTACTAACATCCCTAATACAAAGAAATTGAAAATATGGCTACACGTATTGTTATAGTACCGCAAATCTGATTTGTCAAATATTAACCAGAATGCTTTCTTTAAAAAAAAAAAAAAAAAAAAGAGGAATAAAAAGTTTTAAGAGTGCGATATTGTATGTGATAAAAAAAAGTTACTAAACAAAGTAACTGAAATGATTGGATTCATTGGCAGAATTTCCTGTTAGAAAGAGACTGACACATCCCCAAGCAGGAGAAACCCAGAAATTAGGAGCCCGGGGTAGAAAAGGAGAGCTGACGGGAAAAGCTAACCAAAGAGTGAACTCACATGGAGGTTAGCATGGCACTTTACATTCTCAAACAAGTCCTTTGACAACTGAGATTTATTAAAAAGTCAGATTGAAAGTTTCTGATGTTGCACTGATTCCTTTATAGGTATAAATATGCATGAGGGAAATAGCAAATGAAGGAAGAGAATGTGGATTCCTAACTGTAGCATTGTGAAAGCATCCAAGAGGCTGTAATACTTTAGTTTACTGAAATAGAGGCAAACTATAAAACTATGGTAGGAAATACAGATGTTAATAGATATAGACGCATGTGTCTATCCATCTATCCATCCACCCATCTGTCCATCCACACATACAAATTTGGGTATCTCCACATAAACAAATCTATATTGTTAGCTAATTACTTACAACTTTCTGTTGTAAAGTTTCTCATCTAATCACAATATTACAAAGAAATAAAGCCAACATAAGAATAGTTTATAACTCCAAACTAAATTGAGTTATTTTTCTAAATTTAGGGAAAACAAACTTATTTCTTAAATACATTTGAGAAAGGGAAGGAGGGAGGGAGGGAGGGAGGGAGAGAGAGAGAGAGCGAGAGATCAGTCTGAGAAATCATAATTACAAAAATAATGTACAATTTCATTGAAATCTAGAATTTATATTTGGAGACAATTTAGTTATAAAAATTAAATAAATGTTAGACCTTCCAGATAAGGGTTTAACTGAATTAAAATACTAAACAGATTTTCTAGCTAAACATGAAAAAATTCTTACAGTTGGATTCTCATGGAAACTTGATGGCAATAAAATTAGTCCAAGGCAGATTAGCACTAGTAAGATTAATGGATCAAGCTCACACACTTACAATCACATTTCTTTTTATCACTGATTAATGCTCAGTCATAGTGTTAATAGTCACCAAAATGTTGTGTCATGTTCTTGCATAGCAGTGTAATAAGTGAAGGCATCATATGAAATACCATGTAGGTCCATTTCTGAGAAGTCTGCTTCCCTGGTCAGACACACTAAAAAGGCTGCTTACTTGAAGAAGTAGTTGTTGAATGAGCATGGATGCTCACCATGATATATCCCCTCAAGAAAAGAGGACCAGCTGATCAATCTCATGTGCCCTTTTATTTTTGCATCTTTGGATCTAAGCAGATGATTTTAATAAGTGTTTAGAATTAAGACAAAACTGAAAGGGTGTGGCATCACTTCTTCACACAAGCTTATGACTCAATCACTATTTTGGTTTTTACTTCATATGATGAACTGAGAGATGGTTGGTTAGATAAAGAAAAGATATCCATGATAAATTCTCTCTAACCCTTTACAACGTAAGATGCTCTCATTTGATTCTCATGACTTCTCTGGGCATAAACAGATGGTGAGAGGACTTCCTATTATCTCTTCTGTGGTAGACTTGACCCCAGGATGAAGTGAAATGGTTATTTGACAAACAGCTTAGTTCATTGGTAATGATACTGATCTTTGGTGTATCAAGTGGATTTTTGGCCACAGTTATCTTCATAAACAAATGAAATCCTTTTAATCACTTTCTATGACATACACTGTGTTGAAATATATAGAAAATCTAAACGTGGGGGGAGGTTGGGCGAGTGGGGATCAGACAGAGGAATTATTTTCTCCAGCTTAACCCTGAACATACAACATGTCCGTACATGTAAAATGAACGTGCCCAGCCATTCAGATAGCAGTGTATCCGTCTTTACGGAGCATGACAAAGTAAGTTTTTCTGCACTAACATTCATCCATTATGAAGATAACTACATCAATAAAGTGAGATCGGGCCACAGCTCCCTTCTCCTCCAATGTGTGGATAAGTCTGTTTATTCACTGAGTCCTTCCTAGAAAAACTCTCCCATCATCATGCATTCATAAGGAAGCAAGATAACGGATTCCTTCTTTGCCCCAGTTGCAGTGATTTATATTAAATTCCGCCTTTAGGAAGAGTGATGGGCACTAATTTTCGGGTTCATCTGTCATGGCATGACTAAGCATAAAGGGAGGCGTTCAGAAGTCACGGGGATGGGAAGGAGCAGCGGGGGCCAGGGGTCAGCGGGGATGTGTGTTTTTCCTTCCACTGTGATCCACTGCCGCTGAGAACAATTGATTGGACAGGTTCATTATTGTTTTGCAACCACACGTAAACCGTCATTAGCCACGTCTTCTCCCTAAGGTTTTCTCCCGGGCAGTTTGACAATGATGTGTCATTTCAAGGAGCAGCACCTTATCATTCGCGCAGGTTCCCTCTCCTGGTCCTTCAAGGAGGATTACCAATTCCACCATCTAGAGGCCCCGAGCAGTCAGAGCCTTCCCTGTCATGCCTTATCAGAGTCAGAGAGCTTATCACCTCCAAAACGATCCAGTCCTTACAATGGTGACGGAACTCGATCCCGAATGCATTCATCGTTGAAGAGAGAGCCATCATTCTGAAGAAATGGTCATGTTCAAGTTCAGCCTTAAACCATCCTTTTAAAACACGTGCAGTTGGTGCAGTCATTCTGTTTAAAGAGACAGATGAGGAAATTGTAAAATATGTTATATTGGGGGCAATTCCATGGTAAATCTCTACAGCACAGACACTAAAGGAAGATGAATGATGCTGCTGAGGGGGCGGGCCCAAGGTGTTGCCAGGATCAGTGTTTGCATGGTTAGTGTAAGATAGCTAACTTTCCTCAAAAACAGACTCAAGCCACAAAAAGATGTTTTCTTTGTGTAATTCTCATTAGGTGTGTGTGTGTGTGTGTGTGTGTGCGTGTGCGTGTGTGCACACGTGTGCTTAAGAGGCATTTCTCTCTCATTGAGCTTGAATTGTATTTCTGTGTGTGCATGATTTGATACATGTGTATGAAATATAAACAAACTGGTTATAATCAGAACCGGTGCTGTTCCTCCAGTTTCCGACAAAGAGGAAACGTGTCCTTGTGAAGTGTTTGGTTGTGGAATCAGAGGATTTGCAGGACAAGGAGCGATGATGGCAGGATAGAGAATACGCCCTGAGAGAAAAACGAAAGGGCTTTCCGCCTAAGCAATACCTTAGGAAATCCATCCTAGGACCAGCCAAGGATGCTGACTTGCAAATGCATTGTTTTCCAAGACCACTCTTCACTTCTTGGGTGTGTGTAATTTTGTCAAAAACCATTATATGTGAGTTAGTTCCTATCCCATCTCACAGAAGGAATTTTTTTAATTTCTGATCACAAATGGAACTAATACATATTTGAAGATTTATTTTAAATATATATAATATCAGAATCATACCTATAACATTGAACAATGTCATCGGCAAAAGTTTGTTCCCACGAATCCAACTATTAAGATACACAGAAAATGCTATTCGATTTGTAACATTGATTTTACTACTCTCGGAGAGAATGACTCCAAATCTAATTATGAAGTATCACTGAATTTTCAGTGGAATTTATCCAGACAAGTACTCTCACCCTCTTCATTTTGTGAATTTCAATTTTTCTCAAATGAGAATGTGTCACTTTTTTTTTTTTAAACATAATTCAGCTGTGCTTCTTTGAAACCACTTTCCTTTAACAGGCTAATGATAAACACTGAAACATCAATTTACTTTATGCAAAATATTTAGCCTGGAGCAATACTTCTTCAACTCCCTAGTGCACGGGAATGCTCTGAAGGCTTATTAAAAATGCTGATATATTGGTGCCATCCTTGGACATTCTGATTCCATAGAGCTGGTTTGGCCCAGGAAGGTATGTCTCATTAAGAACACCCAGGTGGATCTGATACAGGGGGTCTAAATTAGACAAACAGGAACAGCACAGATTCCGTCAGCTTGTTTATTATCAAGATAATTTCAGATTTTAATTTAGAAGCTCTGTATTATCAAAATCTTCTTCAGAGTACAACAAATTTCTTCTTTTAATAAATTGCATGTATCAATTTGAGAGAGAGAGAGAGAGAGAGAGAGAGAGAGAGAGAGACATTGATTTGTTGTTCCTGTTATTTATTCATGCATTGGTTGCTTCTTCTATGGGTCCTGACTGGAGACCGAACCAGCAACCTTGGCTCATGGGGAGGATTCTCTAACCCTGTGTGTGGTCGGCAAACTGTGGCTCTCGAGCCATAGGTGGCTCTTTGGCCCCTTGAGTGTGGCTCTTTCACAAAATACCACGGCCTGGGCAAGTCTATTTTGAAGAAATGGCGTTAGAAGAAGTTTAAGTTTAAAAAAATGTGACTCTCCAAAGAAATGTCCATTGTTGTCCTGTTGATATTCAGCTCTGTGGACTGATGAGTTTGCCGACCACTGCCCTAGCCAACTGAGCTCCTTGGCCAGAGCAAGGCTGACTTCTAATGAGGTTGAAAGTTAATATCACTGGTGCCACAGCCTGGTGTGCACCTAGTGCGTGAGGGACACTGTGAAGTCTTTGAGGCAGGATCCCAGTCCTCGCTGGTGAGTGTGACTGGAGGCTGGAGTCCACACAGACTCCATCTGGCAGGGCACTAGACCCACGCCCCTCACCTGGGCTCTTCCCGCCCACACCCCCCCTTTATCTCCGCTTCCAGCCCGTCCCCCCTCCTCTTCCCAGGACTCGGATTCGCTGCCAATTTCCTCTGTCTTTATAGTCGCTTAGCTCATAATCTTCTCGTGGCCTACTTTTTTCCCCCTCCTAGATATCTTATCCAAGGATAAAAGAGGGGAAGGTGCATCTGGGTTTTCATAGATGTTGTGGATTAACAGCGCTGGATTTGGGCCGGGAGAGACGTGTTAGATATACACAGAGAGGAATTTGGACACTAACTCTGCCCAGCCCAGACTCTGCGCTCCCACAGTCTGCCTGAGAAAGGTCTTGCTTCTTACATTTTTTCCCCTAAACCAAACAAAACCCAGAGAGGCTAGGAATCAGGACCGCACGGCCTGTCCAAACGTGCTTATTCCACTCATGGCCTTCACCCACGGCTCTCCTCTCTGGAAAATTCATCACTCTGCCCAGCACACCAGGCCCTGCTAGCCAAGGGCGCCAGTTTTGGTCCAGAGAACACCGAGGCGTTGCAAGGAATACCTCGCCCGGCCCACCAGGGACGCTTTGACTCTGAGAGGAGGGCTGTGCCCGGTGCCATTTTTAAAATGTTCTTATTGATGTCAGAGAGGAAGGAAAAGGGAGAGAGATATTAAACATCAAGGACAAGAGAGAATCATGGATCTGCTGCCTCCTGCACACCCCGCAGAGGGACTGATCCTATAACCCAAACTGGGAATCGAACCGAGACCTCCTGGTTCCTAGGTCGATGCTCAACCACTGAGCCACACTGGTCAGGCTCTAGTTCCATGGTGAAAACAGTTCCATGCCACAAGAAGATGATTGCTTACATGTCCAGACACAAGCTCCTGTGGCTGGGAGCTCTGACCATGGCATCCAGATTCACAAACAGCCCAGTTTCCGTCTCTTTGAGGGATCGGTTCTGAGCCAAACCCAGGCCTGCCGTGGAAGTGAAGAAGAATTCGATAGTGAAATACCGTGCTGGGTTTTCCTTTTCTAAAGTCTTAAGGAAGCGGACTGTCTCGCTGTCTCCATTCCACATGAGCACAATGGCCAGGACACGCTGTGCCCTCCTGAGGAAATAGCGCCTAAGCCTGGACTGCATCCTACATGCACATGTGGACAGGAGCGGCGGAGCTGATGATGTCAACGGCTGTTCTCTCCGGGCATTTCCAGGCGGAAAGGTGACTTCTTCTAACATCAGCCACACGCCTTCTTTGAAACTCGTATGCATACGTGCACAGCCCATGGACACAGACAAAGGGTGGTAAAGGCCTGGGGTGAGGGGCAGGGCCGTGGGCTACAGGAGTCAGGAGCGGGGCAGGGGTGAACATATGTAATACTTTGAACAATAAAGATTTAAAGAATAAAATAAAATAAGTCACACAAACACATGGGGCAGCAATACCTGAAGCTCAGCTCCCTGCTCACACATCTGGAATTGCTAGTTCACCGACAAGGAGTTTTGGGGAGACTGGACCCTCCATGGTCCGTGAATGACTTGGGGTTTTCAAAAGTTCGCTCTGAGCTGGCTCTCGCCATCCAGTGTGATGTGAGAATAGTTCTGTTGTTAAACTCAAGGAAGTCCCATTGTTTATGCCTCCTCACACTGACCTTAAGATCCGGTGTGTGTGTGTTACCAAGACTGGTTTGGCTCAGTGGATAGAGCGTCGCCTGCAGACTCAAGGGTCCCAGGTTCAATTCCGGTCAAGGGCATGTACCTTGGTTGCGGGCACATCCCCAGAAAGGGGTGTGCAGGAGGCAGCTAATCAATGATTCTCTCTCATCAATGTTTCTAGCTCTCTATACCTCTCTCTTCCTCTCTGTAAAAAATCAATAAAATATATTTTAAAAAAATATATCCGGTGTGTCACGAAGCTGTGTTTTGGAAATGTGCATTTGAGCCTGACGCCTGAGCCGGTAGTATTTCTGTCTAGACTTGGAGCCTCTGAGCAATTCAGCTTTGAGATGTGGTTTTGGGAAGTTGGCGTGAGAAAAAATACCTGTCTATCCTACACTCAAATGCTTTGGACAATGCATACATGTGATTACACACCACTGACGACAAATCATACCGCCGTGCTTCATTTCTTGTGGAAGCCGTGTCTTCCTTTCGGGGGAAACCCTCGCCCTCCCGCCTGTGTCCGGGTTCCCCGACCTGAGCCCAGCCACCCGTGCGAAGCATGCTGACGTTCTCTTCCCCAGCACGTCTGATTGTCTGCCGCAGCTTTCCGTCGTGGACACTGTCTGGGTGATGGAAGGGCAGGGGCTAGGCTGGATTTGGAATGGGGTCAGTTTACAGAGAACATTCTGGAAGGACTGAGAGGATGGTTTCCATTTGTAAGTTCAATCATTAAAACTGTGGGGAGAAATACATATTTTAAGGCATTGACATATACCTAATAGGTCCTCCTGACACCCTCCCTTCCCCCCCCTTCCCCCCCCCCCCCCGCCCCGCCCCATGGGAGTGTTAGTTACTCGGGAATTCAGTTTACTCCACTCGGATGGTTTTGTCTGATGGCTCTAGCTAGCTTTGAAGAAGTGGTGTTACAAGAAGTTTAAGTTTAAAAAAATGTGGCTCTCAAAAGAAATTTCAGTCGTTGTACTGCTGATATTTGGCTCTGCGGACTGATGAATTTGCCGACCATTGGTCTTAGGCGACGCTGCTAGTGGTTCTCAACCAATGGGTGGCCCAAGACCATTGGAAAACATGGATATTTACTTTATGATTCATAATAGTAGCAGAATTACGGACATGAATTAGCAACAAAGTAATGTTATGGTTGAGGGGGTTGCCACCACATGAGGAGGGGCCGCGGCATTAGGAAGGTGGGGAACCACTGCTTCAAAGAGAAGCCCATTGTCACATGCATTGCAACCCACGGTGCAGTGAGAGCACTGTTTAAACGTAAAGTGGAAAGCAGGTGAAGGAGGCTACAGTATTCTCTAAATAGCAATTTAATTCACTCCTCAGATTCCTGAAATGGTCTTCGAAGTATCATCACCCAGCATCGTGGCACCGTCTTTGTCTCCCCAGCCTGAGGGTCCCCCCAACACTGCGTTGTGATAAACTTCTCCCGGTTCAGCTAATTCTTCTGCTTCTCCGGTTCCGCTGGCTAAGATGTTTTTACTGGGGTTCAGGGAAGCGTGGCTAATGACATCAGCGGGCTTTCTGATTCCTCACCGCCGGTTTTCTCCACAACGCACACTTTTGTCACTCACACGGCCACGTATTGCCTCAACAATTAATCTTTAAGCGCCGGCATGGGGGGAGAGAGGGGGCCGTTAAATGGACCCCTTCTTGGCATTTGTGCAAAAAACAGAAAAGTTCCCATGAGGGAAGGAGGCACCTCAGCTTCTCCAGCCTCCGCCTCACTCTCCTCTCCACCCTCCCCCCCCAACCGCCCCCCAAAAGGAATGAATTACATTTCTCTCCTTGTCCTTTAAATGAATAGCGTCGTTTGGGTGAAATTATCGGGCAATTGCATGCCTTTTATGCAGATAATGCTGTGTGATGAAAGCGGTGTTTTGATCTGGGAGGATAATGCGGACCCAGGGCTGGCTCCATTGGCGAGAGGAAAGCTGTCTTCTGTGATAACTTCATCTCAGCATGAGGTCAGGCGGGGAAGCCGGGCTGGGGGATTAAAAATGACACAGTCGGGAGCAGCATTCAGTTCCCCGCTGCGCCCCTCGCTGCACACCATCGCCTATGTTTCTGATCTGTTATGGTATTGTCTGCCTGGCCCTCTCCGAGCAGAGAGAGGCTGCTTCAAACTTTTCTCTTTGCAGCCGGAGGGATTAGTTCTGTGCAGCTTTTTTAATTACAGCGACTGTATCTTTTTCCAGGGCCATTGAAAGCTAAGAGGGAAGGGCCATGGGCAGCCATCACGCGGCACTATTATCCTTAACAAAGTGTAAACTCCACACTCCGCAGTCAGAGGCGCGGGGGAGAAGGGCCGGAGGATCCTGTTGTATGTTTAACCTCCCCGATCGCTCGGGTCCCTCCCTGAAGAATAGCGAAGGCATCGTTTTGTCTGAGTCTTGAGGATGCATCCAGGAGGGGTGACTTCAGCTCTGGCCTCCTAGCTCAGCTGGGCTCGCTTAATGAGGCTCGCGGCAAGCGCTCCCAAATAGCGTGATAGAGAAACAGATGTGACTCTACCGCCTTTCCTGTACCCAGAGCCGGCGCTTAAACATCTCCATCCCACTGAACGTGCTCTCAGTAGACGACGCCGGCTTCATAAGGGCGATTTGCATGTAAACAGTGCGAAGTGCAGCATGACGGTGCTTTGCCATCAGCATCCTTGGCGCCGCGATCTGCAGTCCTCACCTGTGTTAACCTGAGGGGAGCGCGCACGGGGGCTTTCAAAGGGAGGGTGCGTTTGTGGGGACGGATGCGCCTGAGCTGAATTTATAGCTCAATTTAGCTCGGGTTCGTGTGGAAAAACCCTCCAATGTCTCTTGCAAGGGCCCTATGGTTGTCACTTTACAAAGCACCCCGGCTCTGCGCTTGGGTTGCTACGTACGCCTCTCTGGCGAAGTCCCGTGCCAGATGGATTAGACAGTCCAGAGCGCACACGGCAGACCAGCAGGGCCTGTTCCCCCCACCTCGCCGAGCCCTCCTCTTGAAGAAAAGCGGTCCTCTTAGGCACTATGCGTCTTCCCTTTAAAAATCCAAGGGGAATTGGGAAAATCGTTAAGGGTTTCATCAATAACATCACACTGAATAGAAAATGTTCAAGACTACCTGCATTGAACAGGTGCTTACTACAGTTTTTTCCTCATATTTCCCTACGTCTGTCTGAAGAAAAAAAAAAAGAGGAAAACAAAATTTGATGTCTTTGCCTTTTCCCCTGGTATTTGTCTTGACGTCAACGTATGTTTCTGAGAAAAGTCAACCAAGTCCGGAAGGGACTTGATGTGGCTTCATATCATGACCAGAATGTTTTAAACTGCATGCCATGACAACTCAGATGGGACAGGAGAGTCAGAAAGTATAGTTGTAAATATATTTTCACAGACAACGTACTTATGACATATCTTTTGTTTAAATAGGAAGAATGGCAGAATTCAATGAAGACGCTGTATTCATGATTCACTTTCTGTCAGCATGTATTTATTGAGCATCTTTCATACAGGTTGTCCAGCCCAGATTTACCACGTGAACTGGAAAGCCTGTATCAGAGCTCTACATGCCAGACCCAGGGGCGGGAGGGAGACCAGGGGAAGCCATGGAGCCCACAGCTATGGGGAAGGTCCATGCAAAGCCAACCAACCACCCATCAGGCCATGGGGTGTCACGTGAAGAAAACAGGGAGGAAGCACTTCTGAGGGAGAGGGTACCATTCACAGGCATTTTAATGAGCGGTGTTCGGGAGACGGAGAGTACACCCCACACAAAGCGGGGAGAGACAAGGGCCATTCTGGGGAAGAAGGACATGTTCCGGGGTCTGATATTAATGACGTCCCTGAACAGCTACTTTGTTAACCCATATACAAGTTAACTATAGACGGGATCCTGAAATAACTAAAGAGCATTGTGTTATTATTAACAAACTTGTCCCATGTCATTAATTTAGGATAAATATTGCCTCACCTAGTACCTACATTAAATATACTGTATATTTACATCTGGAATACAGTATATATTGCGTGCCTTAAATACAGTCCAATATAATAAAGAGCTAATACACTAATTATACTGAACAGCAGAATGACCGTCCGGAAGACCAGGGCTGAGGGCTGGCCGAGGCAGCTGGGGCTGTAAGGACCAAGCCTCTCGCATGAATTTCATGCCCCAAGCCTCTAGGACCGATGCACAAAGATTTGTGCAAGTATAGCCCTTCCTTCCCCTGGTTGCTGACACCACCTTAGCTCAGGGAGCTGCTTTTCCCCCTTTGCTCCGGCCTGGAGCCTTCTGCCTCTTGCCTTGTCGCATAAATTTGCGTATTCCCTCCTTATTGGCTGTGAGCACTGCCATCTTTGTCATGGAGTTATGATTAATTTGCATACTCCGTCTTTATTAGCTAGGAGATATATGTTGCTAACTAAAAAGTTGTGTATAGAAAATAGGAGCCCTGGCTGGCTAGTTAAAACATCAGTTGGTTAAAACATCGTCCTGATACTCCAGGGTTTCAGGTTCCATCCCTGGTGAGGGCACATATAGCAATCAATCAATGAATGCATCAGTAAGTGGAACAATAAATTGATGTTTCTCTCTCTCCCTTTCTCCTCTAAAATCAATAAAAAATAAAAAATAAAAACTCTATAAAAAAGAAAAAATGACATTTTAGCCCTCGCCAGTGTGGCTCAATTGGCTGGGCATCATCCTGTGCCCCAAAAGGTCACAGGTTCGATTCCCAGTCAGGCACATACCTAGGTTGGGTGGGTTCAAGTCCCAGTCTGGGTGCATTCAAGAGGCAACCGATCCAAGTTTCTCTCTCACATCGATGCTTCTCTCTCCCTCTCCCATCCTCTCTCTCTAAAGTCAATTTAAACATGTCTATGGGTTTTAAAAGGGACTCCCTCAGTACTATCATGAAGGTTGCACCTTTCACTGTGAATCACGTGGCGGATTTGAAGGATACACACAGAGTGCAACCAGAATTGAAAACGCCCCCTGTGAAAAGATGCCCGGGTTCCAATCCCATCAGGGAAGCGGGGCTTTTCCGAGGTTCAAGCCAAACCAAGGCAGCAGCTGGCTGTGGCCCCTGCCTGCCTTCCCACCCAAAGCAGAGCCTGTGGAGGCTGGCTCACGCAGCGGGACACGCACCAGCGGCCCCGAAAGGCGAGGGCGCGGGCACGGACCCATTGAAAGGCTGGTCTGTCTCCTCACCAGGTCACTGTGGGCTCCCAAATGCCCGGGCGTTGACAGAGGCCTGTCTTCCTTCATGAAAGCCATGACAGCATACTTTCCACTCCAAGCAGTCATTTCGTTTTATGACTTAGTCAGTGATAAAATTAGGATATTTGCTCTACAGTTCCCATCAGTCTGGCAGCCAAGGGGAATGAGTTACTTATTTTTGCAAAGAGAGAAAAACGCCAAATACCTGAAGATCGCTGTGGACTCCCTGGTCCTGAGGCTGCCAGTTGTTAATCACGGGCCACATGCACAGAGGTGCCTGGCCCACCCACTGCAGAGGCCCGGCGCTGGGTCCCCGTGGCCCCAGGCTCCAGCCAGCCTGCCTTTGGAGCAGCCCATCCCTGGTCCTCAGCTGAGGCAGAGCCTCCTGGTGGAGGCACAGAGGCAGCTGGCTTCCCTGTCCTGTCACAGGGCCAGCTGGAGGCCATTTCTCCCTCCCAGTCAGCACCCAGAGCCCGAGTGGGAGAGCTTGCAGCGCTTTTTTTCTCTTCAGGAGGCTAATTCCATTCTTTCATTTCCTCACACCACGAACATTTTCCCTTTGCCACCTTGAAACTGCTTTTTGGGTTTAAAACTGCTAATTTTAAACTGATTTTATTTTTTTAAAAAATATATTTTATTGATTTTTCACAGAGAGGAAGAGAGAGGGATAGAGAGTTAGAAACATCGATGAGAGAGAATCATTGACCAGCTACCTCCTGCACACCCCCCACTGGGGATGCACCCGCAACCAAGGTACATGCCCTTGACCGGAATCGAACCCGGGACCTTTCAGTCCCCAGGCCGACGCTCTATCCACTGAGCTAAACCGGTCCCGGCTAATTTTAAACTGATTTTTAAAAATATATATTTTTATTGCCGAAACTGTTTTGGCTCAGTGGATAGGGTGTCCGCCTGCAGACTGAAAGGTCCTGGGTTCAATTCCGGTCAAGGGCATATACCTTGGTTGCGGGCATATCTCCAGTGGGGGGTGTGCAGGAGGCAGCTGGTCGATGTTTCTAACTATCTCTCTCTCTTCCTCTCTGTAAAAAAATCAATTATATATATATATTATTGATTTCAGAGAGGAAGGGAGAGAGGGACAGAAATGTCAGTGATGAGAGAGAATCACTGATCACTGATCCACTGCCTCCTGCACGCCCCCCCCCCCCCCCCCCCGGGGATGTGCTCTGATCAGGAATGGAATGGTGACCTCCTGGTTCCTAGGCCCATGCTCAGCCCCTGAGCCACAGGGGCCTGGCTGCAGTCTTGATTTGGGTCCCCCGCAGTCAGGCCCCTTTCCTGTTCGCTGGAGTGGGTGTCACAGTCCCTAGGATTCCTAGGGGGGCCTGTGGAGTCCAGGAGGCTCCCCGCTGGGAACCAGGGACTTCCCTTCTGCAGGATGGAGCCCTGTGCTAAGGGGAGGAAGCGGCTGCCCCCACAGGAGGCTGCGGACAGCTGCCTCTCTGCCCCCGCAGCTCAGAGCTGGGCCCTCAGAACTGGAGGGGCGCGCTGACACCCCCAGAGCGGCGGCCAGGGCTGGCCCTGGGAGGCACTGTAATGAACTAGAACTAGCAGTCCTGGAGGGGAGCAATGGAGGGAAAAAATGAGGAACGTTTGTAATAATATGAACAATTAAGATTTATTTTAAAAGAAAAAAAGAAAAAAAGAACTATACTCCTTAGGAGGGAGGACACTGACTGGGGTACATGGAGATTGATGTGGCTCCGCTTCAGCAGCCAGAGCAGAGCCAGCCCTCCCCACCCACTGCAGCCCAGGGGGCCTGGGCCCCCTCAGTCCCTCCAGTCCCCGGTGCAGGGCCCCAGCCCCCTCCCCACTTCCCAGGGGCTGGCAGAGGCCAAAGGCCTGCCTTTCCAGGGTGGGTGGGGCTGCAGGGAGCTGGGCAACAGGTTTTTGTTTTTTTTCTTTTTGGAGAAATATCTATCCATGTGACTGGGGAGAGGAGTTGGGGGAAGGGGGGACCCAGGAGGGCTCTGCCCAGGAGCCCCTTTATACCTGTCCCTGCTTCCCATGATGCTCTGCTCTCACAAGGCAAAGGCGCCAGCCAAGCCGGGCAGAGTTTGCAGTGAGCACCTGAGGTTTGGGAAACAGAGAGGACTTCTTGCATTTCTTCTCCTCCTCTGGTGGCTTTTGTTTTGTTTTGTTTTTCCAGTGGAGAGCACTGAGGAAGCTCTCCTCCACCCGGGCATTCTCACCCACCCCCCCACAACAGCTCCCTGAGGCTAAAAACCCTGTGGCCACATTGCAAGCCACCTCTGCCCACCAGGGCTGCGCTGGGAGGAGGAAGTGGGTGCTGGGGTTTGGCCTTGCACAGCACCAGCTTCTCCTTCTTTGTGAGGGAGGGAAACCAGGAGCCCGCATTTAACCCTTCCACTGCTGGCCCTGGCCCTGGCCCGGCTGCGCCTCCCTCCGGCACAGCCCATGGGCACCTGCGCACTTTGCTGCTAACCAGGCGGGGCGTGGGGCACACAGGGTCCCGCTCTGGAGTATCCAGTTAGGGGGAGTGTTCAGAATCTCTTCGGGAAACACTTTGACTATCATGTACCAGGGAGCTGGGCTACAGACAGGCTGCAAGACTGCTTACCATTTCTGAATGGCAGCAGCCCCCAATTGTCCTTCTCCTCCCCCCTCTCCCCCCCCCCCCAGTCAGCCTTCATGGGGCCCAGGAAAAAGCCAGAGAGAGGGAGCAGCCACCTGCCTGGGCCCGGCTCCCACCTGTGCCGCCGGCAATCTCATTCTTCTGTGGCCTCCTTAGGACGAGGCTGAGAGGCTGGTCCTTTGGAGTTTGTTTGCTTTGTTTTGTTTTTCGTGTATTTTTAGATAGCAAGGTTCCGAGGAGCGAGGGAGACTTGCAAAAATTTTAAACACTTAATTTGTGTGTGTGTGGGCGGGGGGAGGGGTGGGGGGGAACACTGAGCCACAGAGTGACCTATGAACCCCCTGCCAGTTCCCTAGGGGCATGGCAGGGATGCTCATGTTGAGTAGCCCCTGTGATTGCCCGAAAAAGGGGCATTCCTGCATCATTGACGTGTTTAAAAACTGGGAATGAATGGCTAGAATGAGGGGGTGATAACCACTCCTGCAGTCTTGTCTTTTCTCCCATCCTGGCTGGCATGCACTGGGCAGCGGAGAGATGGACCCAGCCAGCCCCCTCCGCTCCTCCCCTGGGGGAGGTGCCAGGGGCGGTGTTGGCACTGGCTCTAGGAGCAGCGTCCTGCTGCAGGTATGGCCTGGCAGCATGAGGGGTCACTTCAGCGGCTTTAGAAACTCAGGTCATGGGACTGGGCACACCCGCTCCAGTGCAGGGATTCTCCTTGTGGGTTCTGCTCCAACTTTGGGGAAACTCTAAGGTAAAGGCTGGGGACTTCCGGAGAGAAGGCATGGTTGTTTTTCCCCTTGCTAGTCTTTGTCTTTACAAATGCAAGTGTTTCCTTCCAACCCTCCTTACCTCTGGCCCCTCCCCGTGGTGGGTGCCCTGCTCTGAAGGTGGGGGTGGGAGGTGGGAGAAGGAGGCTCAGATGTACTAGTCTCTCTGCCATACTCCGAGGACAGCCCTGGGACCCTGGTCTCAGCTACACTCAGGGGTCTGCTCGGTGCCCCAACACAACCCACCCAGGCCAGTCCACTCAGAGCCCGTGAGACCCGCCCCTGGGCCGCGGGGTCCTGGCACAGAAAGCTGCCTGCAGGTTCTAGGGGCTGGAGGCCCAGCCAAGCCCACAGCTGATCTGGGCAAGCTGCAGGCGGCAATCCTCAATTCTGGAGCCCGGACTTCTGACTCCAGGCGGGCCTGCTCCCAGCCTGGGCACCTGGGGGAGAGGATGGGAGCCAGGAGCCAGTTTCATAGGAAGCCTGAGTGAGTGGCCAGTGACAGTGTTTAGTGACTTGAAGAGAGCAGCAAACTTTTATTTCCTCCCCCAGCAAAGCCAAGGCAAGGGTGATGATCAGGAGAGAGAGAGAGAAGAGAGAGAGAGAGAGAGAGAGAGAGAGGATGGAGTTCTTAGCGGACTGTAGATTTCTAGGTTTCATCCCAGGCAGGTGTGCACCGGTTGGAGGTCCAAGGGCGAATCTCTGTGGGATTGGGGCTTGTAAGGCAGTCTGAGTGTCCAGTCCCTCCCAGGTCCGAAGGTCCCTGGAGCTTTTGGGTCTGGGAGGAGAGGACGTACTGGTGGGAAGGCAGGCGAGGGCACTTTCCCAGGCTGTGGGCAGGATGGCCTGGGGGGTTGGGTGTCCCTCATCACCCCCTCCTGCCTCCTAGTCCATCACCCCCTCCTGCCTCCTCCTATCACCCCCTCCTGCCTCCTATCATCCCCTCCTGCCTCCTATCATCCCCTCCTGCCTCCTATCATCCCCTCCTGCCTCCCATCACCCCCTGCCTCCTATCACCCCCTCCTGCCTCCTATCACCCCCTCCTGCCTCCTATCACCCCTCCTGCCTCCTATCACCCCTCCTGCCTCCTAGTCCATCTCTCGGCATCTCCCGCTCCCTCCGCCGAGCTGACTCAGCTGCCCAGGCGCCCACCCTGAGGAAGGCCAGGAAAAGTAGTTTTCTAAGAAGGGGAGAGGCTTGGATAACACAGATCGGTGTTTCCACTGAGGTCTCCCTCCCTCCCCGCCCCCAGCGCCGCCTCCGCCCGGGGTGAGCGGGACAGACCCCGCGCCCAGCGCGCTCTGGGGGTGCGTGTGCATCAGACACGCGGCTGCAAGTTGGGGGGCGTTTGCATCAGCGGCCAGACCCCCATCAGCCCGGAGCCGGAGCGGAGCGCCTTCCCCAGCCCAGGGCTGTGCAGGGCTGGCCCGGCGGGCGCGGGGCACTGATTGGCCGCGGGAGCCTCCAGCCTCCGGCCCCCGCGCTGCCAGGGGGAGGGAGGGAGGGGCAGGGACGTGGCTCCAGCCCGCAAACCCCGTGTGACGAACAGGCAGTGAGCGGAGCCTCTCTTTCCGAATGAAGAGAAGAGGAGATGGAGTACCTGTCACCCTGACCACTGGCGGCGGGAGTCCCGGATGGTACATGGTCGCGGCGGGATCCGGCTCCGGGCGCCGGGCTCTCCCGCCATCCGCGCCGGAGCGCAGGGTAGGTCCCCTCCTCCGGCTCAGCCTCCTCTCCGGGCTCAGCCTCCTCGCCGCCCGGCTCAGCCTCCTCGCCGCCCGGCTCAGCCGCCCCGCACTCGCCGCCCCGCACTCGCCGCCCCGCACTCGCCGCCCCGCACTCGCCGCCCCGCACTCGCCGCCCCGCACTCGCCGCCCCGCACTCGCCGCCCCGCACTCGCCGCCGCGGACACGTGGGCGCGCCGCCCGCACCCTCCGCCCGCGCTGCCCCCGCCGCCCGCCCGGCCCCGCCGCCGGCTGCTCCCCTTCCCCTCGGCCTCCCTCCCCATCCTCGGCCTCCCGCCGCTCCTCCGCACCCAGACCCAAACACTCCCTCCGGCCGGCGGCCAGGGGAGGCTGGGGGCAGGGGGGCAGGGGGGCAGGGAGGGGACCGCGGGAGGGGAAGGATGAGGGCTGGGGGGCAGGGAGGGGACTGCGGGAGGGAAAGGAAGGGGAGCTGGGGGGCAGGGGGGCCGCGGGAGGGGAAGGAGGGGGAGCAGGGGGAGCTGGGGGGGAGCAGGGAACAGGGGAGCAGAGGGGACAGGGGGCAGGGGGGCAGAGGGACAGGGGGACCGCGGGGGAGGCCGCGGAGAAAAAGAAAGTGAACTGAACTCCTGGGCGCCGCTGCCCTCCCTCCCAGGCTGGGCGGGGGGCACGGAGGAAGTTGTAACACTTGCTGTCCGCCCCCTCCCCTCCCTCCTCCCTCCTCCCTCCTCCCTCCGCGGCCCTCCCGGGGGCGCCCGGAGCCTCAGTCCGGCCGCTGCCCGCGCGGCTGGGGAGGACGGAGCGCGGAGGACGGAGCGGCAGGAGCGGGGCCAGCGCCTCGGTGAGTGGCGCCTGGTCCTCCTTCCCTTCGGGGTTTCGGGGGTCCTAGCGCCGGCCTGGCCGCCGGGAGGGAGGGAGGGAGGGAGGAGGGAGGGGGCTGCGGGGACGGGAGCTTTCCGGCTGCCGGGAGCAGCGGCCAGTGGGGCAGCCCCGTGGCCTCCGAGCATCCCGCCCGCTCCGGCCTCCGGGCGGGTCCGGCCACCGGCCCGCGTGTCCCTGCGCCCCCTGCCTCCCTCCCGCCTCCCTCCGCCTCTGACACCGCGGCGGCTGCTCCGGGAACTCCGGGGGCCCTGGCCGGGGGGCTGGGGGGGCCTGGCTGGGGGCTGGGGGGGCCTGGCTGGGGACTGGGGGGCCCGGGCTGGGGGGGCCCTGGCTCGGGGAGCCGGTCCCCGGTCACTCCGGTCCGGGAAGGCAGCTCGAAGGCCGGCCGAGCGCCTGTTACTCTGGCTCCGCTCTGAGCGGGGATCCCCAGGTTTGCGTGGGGAGCCGCGTGTTCCTCTCCGAGAGGAGGTGTCTGACCGGTCCTGCGAGCGGGGAGCCCTGGGACCCCCCACTTTCCGAGGAGGATCGGGGCGCGGAGTGGGAAGGGGCGGAGGGAGAGCCGGCGGCCGGGGCTGGAGACACACCGCAGGTAGCCTGATCCCCGGCAGAGAGCCTGGTGGGGGCTGAAAGATGACATATGTGTGAGCCGCAGCTCCCCAAAGCCTGCCTGTGTGTTCCCCCACGAAGGGGCTGGGGCGGCTCAGGGCGCCGGGCAGGGCCGTCCCAGCGCCCACCTGGCCGTGCGCCATGGTCCCTCCCGCCTGCCTTCTGGGCTGCTGTGGAGGGAACCGGCTGCTAATTCCGATCCCTGATTATGAGGAAGGAGAAACTCTTGTGTGAACCAGCACAGGCCTCTGCTTTCTGGGTCTCAGGGTTTAAAGCAGGCACTGAGGGGGCAGCAGCTGAAGTGAGAGAGGGAGACTGTCCCCGCACTTTGCGCGGGGCGGGACAGCGGGAGGCACCAGAGGTGCTGGTCTCTGCCTCCCGCTCTCTCATCTGCTGATAACAAACCGGTCCAACAGTTGTAGGCTGGGGCAGAAGCCGCTGGGTGGTCCTTTCCCTAGAAATAAAAGCATGTTCAGGTGTTTCCCTTCCGTTGGCATAAGGGAAAGGAAAAGACAGAAGCTGGCATCTTTGCAAGAGTGCCCACCCCTGATGGTGTTGCAGCTGAGCAGAAGGTGTGATTTCATCCCTTCAGTGAAGGTGTTTAAAAATGAAGCGAGCCCCCCCCACCCCCCTACACACACACCCCTCCCTCCCATTGCCTACCTGGAGAAGTGTCTGTAGTCTCCGGCATGTTCACAACAGAGTTTGGAAATTCAGTCACTGTACCGTTCATTATGGATTTTGATGTGTTAGTCAACACGAAAGCTTTTATAGACACACCATCGGTCTTGCTTTGTGTATGCCTTCGTCCATTTTTGATTACCTAAAACTTTTTGTTTATATTTCTTAGTATGTGACATTCTTACAGGAGCCTTGAAACTTTCTATTGGTGATTTTTAAATGCTGAGCAAATATTGAATTCTTGCTCTAAGAGAGAGAGGTTAGTTCGGTAATAAGACTTGCTAATCCCATGTTAAAATGTCATGGCATTCACAAATTATTCCTAAATTCTTCAAAGACAGGGGTTTATAATGAGTTTGCTTGTTCTATTGTGTGTTTTAGGATTGCCTGTCTCACTTTGTTTCTCTTAACAATCTTGCCTTTTTTTTTACATGAATTTGAATATTCCTCTTATTCAAAGTACTATTTTTTTCCTAGCAGAAAATATACTTTATTTTACATTGTTTTTAAAAAGAATTACGTAGTTCCTTTGAGTAAAACAAATATATTTTTACAATTACTACACAATTTATATTAAAAAAGTATCTATATACTAATGACTATGCCAGTGCTTATAAATTTGGAAAATATATTAGCATCTTGTGCCAACAGTATTCATGTTCACCACTCATAGACAGAATATCGGCCCTAATGAGGATTGCTTGATGACTTAACATAAAGCAGAGAAGTTTATGGTAGCATTGTGACTATTTTTCCATAGCGAATCACCCTGGATAGCTGTATTTATTTTCCAGGAAGAAATGTTTTAGGTAAATCACCGGGGCTTTTCCTGCTCTAATCTAGCTGGCGTGTCAGGAGTCTTTGGTTGGAAAAGGGGAACTTGCTTGATTAGGGTGAAGACAAAGGAACCAAAGGATGCTTATCTCTGAATAGGAGAAAGCTCCTAAAGAGACTGAAAAGTCCTAACTGTATTCAGGAGGAAAACCTAGCCAGGCAGTAGTAATAATCTAGTTACCAACTTCAAGCTAGCCCTGCTTGGTTTGCTTCTGCGGGCCACCAGTAATTCTCCTCTTTGTAAAGACTCCAGCAAGCCGGAGACCAGGCGAGAGCTTATGGCTGTCACTGGGAGCAGAATGGCCTGTCAGAGGTACTTGGCCAACTTTGGGCTTGAAGCACAAAAAGTGACTTTGTGTCCTTCGCTGTTGACGTCCGATTGGAAGTGCTGAAGTGCGTTCTGGCTGGGAAGGCACTGGGAAATGAGTCCAGAAAGCGGTCACAGCCCGACCTAAAAGCACCCCAAAAACAACTTCATTAGCTTATTAATATTGATTATTTTAATAAATGCATTACCTCCTTTCCACTCAACTCTATTCCCCCGTTAGCAGTGCAGTGTCCGGTGGCTGAGGGAGGCCACGGGGGAGGGCACTTGTGCTTCCGTGAGTCTGCGTGCTTGGCAGCATCAGTGAGTTGCCTGCCTCTCTCCTGCGGGTTGCTGTGGGAACCCGGTAAGCCCCATCCGCTGCATGGTGCTCATCCATCCAGCGTTTCATGTGACAGTCAAATGTCCACTTTGACTTTGAGAACATGCTTTGGCTGTCAGACTTCTACCCTTACCCACATTCCATGACACATCCCCTCGGATTGTCCGGGAAAGACCGTGTTTGCATTTGTTGTGTAGAGTGGAGGG
This sequence comes from Nyctalus aviator, assembly GCA_036971965.1. Classification (NCBI taxonomy): domain Eukaryota; kingdom Metazoa; phylum Chordata; class Mammalia; order Chiroptera; family Vespertilionidae; genus Nyctalus; species Nyctalus aviator. The sequence continues at coordinate 182,946,648 of CM072924.1, read as the reverse complement.
GTAGCTCCGGAGAAGAGAGTCATGTGCAGCGAGAATAAAGACGCAGACTGGAAAGCCAGTACAACGATGCGGTGCATCCCTCGAAGTTCCCACATCATGTCCCTAACAGAAGCGTCTGTTAGGACACAGTGACAGCCTGATTTTGGAGATGTCAGCTGCTTGAGGAGTCCTGATAGAAATCTGGTGCTAAAAATAACAAGAAAACCTCTACTTTTAAGACTGATTAATCGCCATGTCTTATGAAAACTGATTTATTTCATACTTTTTTATATACCAAGCATTACCATTACGGAGCTCACTCCCTAACTGAGATTAATGCTTCTGAGCACAGGAGTGGTTCAGAGGGCTGCATTCATTCTAAGTGCCGTTGTAATCAATTTTAGATACAGCATTCCACAATGGATCAGTTTGCATCCAAACCTGCCTTATTACGGAGAATTAACTTGTTGGTGATGGATTGTAATACTTCTGCATCCTGAGGAGTCATTTGTTTCCAAACAAAGTGTGATGGCTTGTGAGAGTCTCAAAATATTGCCTTTCATAATTAAAACATCCTTGTTGGGGACTTAATTTGAACTTCCTGTAAGAATTATCTGCAGCATGAAGAATCCGCTCATTAATATGTTTGCAACTAAAATAGCCCCTTTTCTCCCTAAGACCTGTGTGCCTCCAGGTTTGTTTTCTTGCTCTTCTAAGAGTTTTAAGGCCCTTTGAGTTATAAGTGGTAAACATATACCTAGGTGTTGGCCTGTTTTGTTTATATCAGTGGTCTAGTTGAGTTTTTCAAGGCTTTCTTAGGCTTACAGCTCTATGCCTTGTGTATGCGCTACAACGTTATTTCACAAGGTGGTAGGTGTAACCCTGACAATGAAAAATAACGCACGTGGAGGTAGTTCTTTATGCTCTTCGGAAATCTGCAAAGTGGTGAATGCACTGGTCCCTCCTGTGATGCCTGCATGCGTTGCTTAGCTGTGTCCAGTGGGCCTCAGCCTTGTCAGCTCTGGACCCTCCACCGAGAGGCCACGCATGTTAGAATTCCCACGGCTTTGGTCCGTATTGCATTGCTTCCTGAGATGCATGCGTAGAGTCCCAACAAAATGAAATATTAAAAGTGTAGCATATATAGATAATATAGGTAATACTATCCTGCGGTAACTATAGAGTAGGGGGTTTTTAAATAAAAAATGTGACTGTATTATAGAGCACATAAAGTCCCACATGATGCTGTTCTTTGCTTTCAGGATAGCAAAACGTGGTAGGATATATACTTGTTACATTCTAATTTTCTTCTCTGTAATGACAGATTGCTTACATGGACCTAGTGTGTCTCTGGTTAAAGACATTCATTTAAAACAGTTTTAAAGGCTAGAATAATGTAACTTAAAATGCCCTTTTCAAAGCATTATTTTAGCCAACCTTTAGAGTATAAACTACCAATCCACAAACATGCCCTATGATACCTATAGATGTTTCATACACCAGAACTACAGCAGGACATATTCATTTGAAAGAATTTTGATAATTTTGAAATGGTTTTGATTAAATAACTCAGGTCACTGGGTAGTCATAGTGGCTTCAGGGAATTCTCATAAAAGACAGTGATCTATGCAAAGCTGTTTCTTTCTCCTTTAAATAATCACTGTGCAAATTAAGTCAGGATCAGAGAAGATACTCATAAATACTATGACTAAAAGATTGAAACCATATCATATAATGTATCAAATAATAATAATAACAACAATAAAACTTGCTGCCCTGTTGATACTCTTGCAGTCTTGGATGAACTCGGACTGGGGTGGCCCTGACTTGCCAAGCAAGTTTGTGATAGGCGCCAGCCTTAACCGAGAGGGCTCAGTGAGATGGCCACTGGTTCTGACAAGTTCAGGAGCCCTGTGGACTGAGAGTCACATGACCAAATTCTGGGGATAATCTTTTCTGTAAGTTGAGGAATCTGTAGTCACTTTTGGGCATATGACCATTTTAAAAATCATTTCCCCCATATTGACAGTCTGGACTATGCAAAAAAAAAAAAAAAAAAAAAAGAGAGAGAGATTATTATCCCTTTGAAAATGAAGTGAGTGTTTTGAGAGTCCCTAGTATGTGTGTGTGTGTGTGTGTGTTGTACATTCAAAATGTCCTATTCAGTTTTACGGAAGTTGCGGTGGGGTGCTGTTTGTTGATGAAGTGTTTTCAAACATTGTGGAACGCTCTCACTTCCATTGGAGAATTTGGGGACAGGGCAGCCGATGTGATTGCGTGTGCCGTGGGTGGGGCGGGCCCTAGTGTTTCACACTGATCAGCTGCCGTGGCTGGGTCTCTGTGTCTCTGCTTCCACACTGAAGGGGAAGGCAGTGGAGGGAGGAAGGAGGAGGAAGAGTGGGAGTTCTGTTTGCGATGGTGCATTGAGCCTCTTCTCTGCGTAGCTGTGTGTCTCGTAGCAAAAGCAGCCTAGAAAGGCAGAATTGGCCATTTAAGTTAATTGGGTAAGTACAGGAGAAAATTGACTTCTCATTTTCTTTCACTTTTAAGTGTATGCATTTTAGATCCCTGCATGCGAGAAACAGCATAATCAGGTTTTTTTTGTTTTTTTATTTTATTTTATTTTATTTTTTTATACAGAAAGTCCAAATATTTTACTTGGGTCTTCATATTTTGGGGGAAGAGAAAATGTAGTTCTGCCTCGATCTTAATAGGTATCCTTTATTTGCACATGGGACTGATCACCTTATCATTTATCATTTTATAATCCTAGATTTTATAAAGAGACTTAAAAAAAGAAAAACCCACCCAATTATTTTGAAAGATCATTAGAAGTAACTTGCAAGGTTACTTATCCTTGAAGATAAGGCTCTTAATCCATAGATTTCAGTCATGCTGCCGTTTCTCCTATTATTAGCGCAGTAGCCAGAATTCTTGTGATAACTCCTCTTCGGTTTGCCGTCATTGAGAAAGAAGTGATGATTATTCCTTCAGTCAGATTCAGGAGCACTTCTGAATAGTAGGATTATGGGAGTTTGTGGTCCCTGCTTGCCCCAGAAAAAAAAAAAAAAAAAAAAAAAAAAGAGAAAAAGGAAAGTGTATTCCTGTATTGGAATGGATTATTGCATCTTGAGTTAAATTAAGCTCAAGTAACATTTTACGATTAGAAGGGTAGGCGCCGTGTCAGGAGGAGGAGGTAGGGCCTCCCTCTGATGACAGGGATGGTCTGTAAGAAAGACCCTCCCTCGCTCCAGAGCACCCAGCACCCCACTGTGCCCGCATTTGGCTTCTGCGGAGGGTGCCTCAGGATGGCTGCTGTGCCCGGACTGCTCCTTGAACCGAACGGTATGTTATGTAGAGACACACACACAGGATGGCAATGGCTTAGCTGTCATTTATAACGAGAAATGCATGAAGTGCTTTAATGGGTTTGCATGGGGCACATGCCAGTATGTTCACACTTAGATATGTTTCTTTTGCTCATGATAAAAGCCAACCCATGGGAAAGCCCATGGGAACGTATATTTCTTATTTTCTCTGCCTTTTTTTTTTGTGTGTGTGTGCAACTTCTATGCTAATACTGTTATTGGAGCATTTGGAATTTGTCAACATGTAGGTGGGAACATTAGGAAGGGACGATCCTTTTCAGGAGCTCTAAACAGAGAACTGGCACAGGCTTGTCATGTAAGATATTTCTCTCGGAACTGATGATAACCTCCAGCTAAGGAAAGCCGCCAGTCCTACGGTTCAGACCCAGGGCTTGCTCCTCAGAAGGACAAAAGCAGCATCTTCCAGCACATCTTCCTGTGTTTTTAAGGAAAAAGGAAATGAAGATTTAAAAATGTACACATTGTCCACTTGCATTTGTGTAACGATGAGAGTAATACATATAGGCAAAATCACAAATCTAGTTATTGAAATGAATGCAGAAAGGAGGCTCACTCTGATCAGGGAATGAGAGCTAGAGTATAAATAAGCATTCTCTGTCTCTTCATTGCCACAGGACAGGGACATTCTTCTTGAAGTGATATTGCTGAATTTGACGATGACACCAATAATAGTTGGGGAATAACTTGATATAATCGAAATAACTGAAATATCAATCCTCTTCATGTTTGCCAACACGGTAGGAAACATTCCAGAAGGATGAGAAAGCTTTTGAAAGTAATCTTCAAGATTACTTTCAAATACATTCAAGAGAAAGAGAATGTATCTGTTTCCCTCCAAAGCTGTTGGTGAATTGGGGTTCAGAAAGGAGTGAAGGTTGAGGGAAACTTTGCCAGGTTGTTTTTCTCCGAATTAAAATAGGACATATGGTTTCCAGCTCTGCTGTGTTTCCAAGTTGATATTTCTGCTCTGAGTTAATTTATTTTTCTGAGTTAATTTTTAACTTGTCTTTCTCTCATGAAGGTGCTGGCACATGTAGCATTTAAAATAAATTCCAGTTTAAACAGAAATTAGCGGTGTGACTTGGAGGTAAATCTTACCTGTCACACCAGAATGGAATCCTCACTTCTTGTGCATCTGATTAGTATAGCTTTTTCTTGCCTGCATGAATAGACTGCGGAGTCTGTGTTTCCTGTGGTTGAGAAATTAAGTAAAATGTTCCCTTCGTGTTACTTTTGTCCTGAAATACACTACCCCTGAATGATAAGTCTGTGACGTTCAACAAAACTTAGAAGCAACGTTGGCATGTTTGGTTGATTTGCCAGTAAGATTTTTTTTCCTTTAATTATTACTAATTTTAAAAGTCACATGTGTGTCAAGGACTTTGAATCAATACTTTACCAAAGATATAATACTTTTCTCATGCTCTCTCTGCTGTGTTTCCACTGTGACATAATTTTCTATATTGCTTCAATCCGTATTATATTAGGTGGCAGAGTATATGTACAGTGTGATAACTTTAAGTGAACAATCATTGCAATGGTATTATTTTAAAATTAAATGTGTTTTTAAATTCTGCACAGAAGGATCTAAAGCACATATTGTAGCTAAAGGTACTGTCTCAAACAGAAAAGTTCTCATCTTTTCATATGAATAAACATTCATCATTAAATTATGAACATATAACTTTTGTCTTTTATATATTTCCACTAATGAGAACTTCAGGGTTTTTTTTTTTTTTAAATGTGGATAATGTGCTCTATAGTCCATAATTAAGGAATGTAAAAATATTATTAATCAAAGTTTACACTAACATCCATTTTATATATTTTAAAGAATCCTGAAAGCAATAAAGATGGTTGGGCAAATCTAGAGAGCATACAAAAATTTAACAAATAGCCCACCTTACATAACTTTGACACTTGCAAAAGTATATATTAATATTTGTATAGCTAACCAAAATGTTATTTATTACAAAAATAAAAGATGGGTGGTATATTTATATTCTTATCATTAAGTCACGTCATGTTAATGCACTTGTAAAACATAGGTGACATTTTACACATTACTTATCGATGTCCTGGTCTGAAGTAATCTCAGTAAAATTCATATGATCTTGCATTTCATTTCAATCTGGTCTTAGCCAGGGAGGTCCCCCCTCCGGATAGCCCTGACAGAAGTCTGACCTCTTTCCCGTCGAGTTTCCTATGACTCCTGCGCCTTCCAGGAACACAGCTCACTCTGCTGTGCAGGTGTGCCATGCCTTTGACCCGGGAGCGACCAGAGGAGAGGGCTGGTTCTGTAAGACGCGCTCCTGAGCTCCCACATCCTCTGCTGAGAGCGGCTTTAAAAGCAAGCGGCACTGCACTGCAGATGGGAGTCTTTGCATATCAGCTTTAGTGAACGTTACATTGGCCCCTCAGCAAAGCCTCCTGTGAGGGACTTAAAACAAATCATTGATGTATCACGTCCTTCATTTAAATGTCGTAGAAGGGATAGGAGTTGGCTGCATAATTACCACCTGTGCTTCCAAAGGCTTGATCATCTTGAACGTTGAAGAAAGCAAAGTATTTGTGCGTAGTTCTCAGCCTCAGAAATTGGTATGTATGTAGACCCCTTAGGGACTGCTTTGTTTTTTATTATTTTGTTTTTACCTTTAAAAAACATCTCCGAGGGTAATTTTTATCATTTAATCTTAAAACTGGAGCATAACCGTTTGATTTAGGGACAGATGTAAATTATCAGGGCACAGTCTGTATTTTTCTCTCAGAGGAAAGTATCATGAGGTTTTCTGGGGGAGATTCTGGATCCTTCAGGGTTAAGAATCATTGGTCTAAATGGTTAATTTTGGAGGAAGCGTGTTATATAGGTTGTAAGTCCTCGTTATGACTTTTAAAAGAATATCCCCTGCGGACTAGGAAGCTCTGTGGATAAGCTGCCACTCTTTGATGGGGGATTATAGATTTCCCCCTCAAACTCTGACCCGGGAATCTATCGCACAATGGTTTTATCAAGTAGCACTAGACTGGCTTGGCCATCATTTCCTTCCCTTTAAAACGTTAATTGGTTCCTTTGTTGGGTCTAATATTTATGTAGAATTTTAGTCTAAATAGATATTTTAGGAATGACTAGATTCAACTCCTAAAATGCAAAGGTTAATAACTAAGGCAAGTGAGGGCAGCCAGAAAAGTTTGAAGGATGCTTTCACAGTTAGTTGAAACGTGACCAGTGGGTTGATTATGCTCGGTCCCCGGCCATTTACATGGCTTTGCCTAGTCCCCCAAGTCTGAAGGGGCCCGAGTTAGTTCTTTGTAAGCCTTTCCCTGTGTGTGAGTGATATTGAAAGCAACTTGAGAAAGAGGTAACAGCATGTGTAAATGGAGCCATCACGACTTATGAAGGTTAGTCAATTTTCTCTGACCATGTATGTAAAAGAGGGAGGCTATGGTAGCATGCTGTGGCCATGGGTTAACGAGAAAAAGGCAGGCTGTTCTGCTGTGCGGAATGAACAATTTCTTGTACAGCATTTCAAGTTTCACAAAAGAGTTGTCATGTTCTAAGGAGACTTTTTTTTTGTTAAAGGGGTCAGAATGGACAATTAATGGCACTTATATTTCTATCACTTTTCATTTAGTCAATGAAATGTCAGTCAAATAAAATATAATTTATCCTATTAAATATCAAATATTGACTAAATAAGGCTATTTTACTTATAAACACAAGTGATGCCATGTAAAAAATTTAGTGTATTATAGGCAATCATTTGCCTTATGAATGAGTTCTCATTTCTGAGGCTACTAGCTTCTTCAAGTGCAAAAAGAGTAGCAGCGTTTATAATAGACATTGCCAAGTGAAGAGGTACATTTCTTACAAGTTCAATAATTCAGGTTTTTCTATGCTCATTCATTGAAGCATACCATAAACTTCAAAGGATGGCTCTTTATAATGTTCATATTCCTGTCCTGAATTATGACCCTCTGAAGATTTTGTATTTACATATGCATCTCTTGTGAAAGATATACAAATCTAAATTTTTTTTTCTATTCTTAGACATTAGATTGAAATTATTTATAATAAGGAAACTATTTCAAAAGACTTGTTTTATAGTCGCTTTAATATCACAGTTGAATACGCAGGCCTTCTAAAGGATTCTAGACTTTTATAATTGGTATACATGTGAGACTAACCCTAAATAATAGTACCTACACGCTAGCTGAATAGAATCAAGTTTCAATTACTTTCTAAGATTTTCAGCAGCAGGAGAATGTAAATAAGACCGTAACGTATTTTATGGAGGTATGGTCGCATTTCCACGTTATTGCTAGTAAAACACAAGGCGACCACATTGTAAACTAGCGGTCCGGTCAGAACGCACCCGTCATCCTGTTCGCTGCTTCTGACTCTGGAGCGCTCCACATCCTCATGCTGGGCGTGAAGTCACACCGGCTGAGGCTGCGGCCCGGCTGGCTTCTTGTCTTCATCAGCTTGCAGAACCCTCATCCCCTTCCTCCTCCTCATTCTCAGCGGATTCTGATCTTGGCTGTCTCCACAGCTGTTTGAAGATTTTTTTCTTTTCTATTTTGCAAGTGTGCTGGGTGTAGGTCCGTGGACAAACCAAATGCCGTGTCAGTGGTTCTTAGGAAGAAGTTCAAAGGTTAAAACACAGCCATGGCTTCCCTGATACTGGGCCGTAAACACCACTAGAAGGATAATGCTTTCTCCACTACAGGGACATTTATATGGAGTCTGGCTCCATTCGGCCAAGTGCTTATTCATGCCTATGGGATGTTTTCTAAAGTGATGACCCTGCCGGAACCGGTTTGGCTCTGTGGATAGAGCGTCGGCCTGCGGACTGAAAAGTCCCATTTTTCGATTCCGGTCAAGGGCATGTACCTTGGTTGCAGGCACATCCCCAGTGGGGGGTGTGCAGGAGGTAGCTGGTTGATGATTCTCTCTCATTGATGTTTTTAACTCTCTATCCCTCTCTTTTCCTCTCTGTAAAAAAATCCATAAAATATATTAAAAAAATAAAGTGATGACCCTAACTTAAACTCTAAATATGTCCATACTTACATATGTTTCTTCTCTGTAAGGACAGATTACTTACAGAACAGATGATGGTTTCCTTCACTTTTTAAAAACCCATTAGAATATGACATTGTAGGGAGAAAGGTAATCATCCCTCCAATTTCTCTTCATGTACCAACTTGGAGAAGACTCAGTGTCACCTGGGTAGCCAGCAAATGTGCAGTGACCTCATTCCATGGAAATTAGAGTCCTTTTTGGATAAAACTCAACATATTTACTCCCATTAATATTGTTAATACAACAAAATTGGAAATCCTCGCTTTATATAAACCTTAAGAAATGTTAAATGTGTCCACTTTTAAGGACAGCCTGTCTTCTTCATTTGTAGTGTCCCTCGTTTGTAATACCTGATGTACCCTAGGTCCATGTTCAGATGGACTAGGAGTTTATAGGGATGATTAAAGGTACTTTCTGAGATTAGGAATGTGGAGAAGAGCATTGTGGGCAATGCCTACAAAGATGTTGTATATGAACAAAATCGTTTTTGTTTTCTTCTGTTTGAGGTTCTAGAGGGAATCTGTTGCCTTGTGAAAATTCTTTAGAACAGAAGAAAGGCAGGATGAGGGATGGATAAATTAAGTTACTTTTGGAGACTTATACATAGCACATCGTATTTCTGGGACTTTTCTAGTGAGCATATTGAGTGTATGGAAAGGTAGTCAAAGGTGAGGCCAAAATAAGGAAAGTTCTTTAGTTTCGGGTAAAATTTGGAGAATATTTCGGGAAAATGTTCTACTTACATTCAATTAAAACTTGACATTTTCCTCTTTTATGTTTAAAACTAGAGGCCCAATGCATGAAATTTGTGCAAGGGGCTCGGCCCTCACAGCCCCAGCTTTGTCCGGAAGGACATCATTGGGTTCTCAGGCCTAATTAGCACATTATGCTTTTATTATTACTGAACCTATAGAAATGAAGAGGTTGTATACATGTAGGGAAGCTTTGCCCTGATTTGATGTCCATATTTATATTTAATGTGTGCCTTACTTACAACAAACATTTCCCCTCTCCCAATCCCTTAAAATCAAGCCCCACACGTTCTGTCAGTGTTCTGTGTCCTGGGGAAGATTGAAAGAAATAAGACACGATCTTACGCCCTTAAGAAGTTTCTGCATTCCGGTGAAACATGAGGTAAGAGCTAACTGAGAGGAATGACAGTGATGAAGGAAGCCAAAGAGATCCTGGGAGAATGACTGCTTAGGTCAAGTTGTATTCCAATAGCCTATAGACCTAAGACATGCCAGAGAGCTGAAGGAAGTACAAAAACCGAACCTTCCTACAGCCTACAGACCTTAGCAGTGCCTTGAAACTCTCCAAAATCTGGGAAAGGCCCCGGGATAGGAACTACTCACAAGTAACAAAGGTCCCCTGGGGTTCACACACGTTTAAGAGCATAGATAGCTGAGTAAGGCAAACCTATGCCTCACCCTTCTCCACGCCACACCTGCACAGCCATGGCAGCCAAGGGGCGGGGGCACTGGGAGCAGTGACCTGGGGAAACAGAGGTTGAGCAGTTGCCTCCTTCCCCATGGAATAGCTGGACAGAGCGTCCATGGCATCCTTGCCCACAAAGTCCTGGGAAGGTGGGCCCTCCCTCCTGTCCTCAGTGGAGCCTCAGCTCCAGCACAGCACCTGGCCCTGAGCAGCCAGCAGGGAGTCATTGGTGCGAGAACCAACGCATCACTCACTCTGCATCAGCGTCAAGCACCTCACTAGAGAACAGCTCCGTCCCACAAAGGGCGCGTGACCTGCAGACGGAGCCTCACCTAGAGAGACTCAGACTCCACAAGATGGTTCTGTTGTATGAAGACGCCTGTGGCTCATGTTAAACACACAGCACCCACAGCGGTCTGCCAGCGTTCGGATGAGAACAGAAGATACAGCTGTGGGCCGTAGATCTCGGAGAAGGACAGGCGTAGCCCTGAGGAGGTGAGGAGGCTCCAGGAGAGGGAACAGAGGAGGGATCAGCACCAGCAAACTGACAAGCAGGGAGCAGCAATGTCGGCAGGTAACGGAGACGTATGAAAGGGACCGGGTAATTCGCATATAAAAATGTCACTTCTACACAGATGGATGTTCTCATTTCTTTTTTGAAATCTATTTTTGTTGATTTCAGAGAGGAAGGGAGGGGGAGAGGGAGATAGAAACATCCATGGTGGGAGAGAATCATGGATCGTCTGCCTTCCAAAACCCGGGATTGTACCCTGACTGGGAATTGAGCCGTGACCTCTTGGTTAATAGGTCAACCCTCAAGCACCGAAGCCCACTGGCGGGGCGGCTCTCATACTTAAGACGTGTCCTTCTCTCTGCCTTTCGTTTCCTCCTTTCCCAGGAGATGGGACAGAGGAGAGTGTTCCCTCAGCGGAGCAAGGTTGACAGTAAATGGTGTGGACATAGGCTCAGTGATGGACACCAGGACCCACTTCCCGGGCAGGGAGTCACCTCCTTGCACCTCCACACCCACCTCCCCATATTGAGGGCAACACCCTCACCCAGGGGAGGAGAGCAGTGCTGCCAGATGCCAGCTTGCTACATTTTTCCAGAAAGGCCAGGATATGAATGGTGTGAAATCTCTAGATTTTTAAATGTTGGCTCATTCAAACACACACACACACACACACACACACACAACGCCACCCGTGCGGACAGTCCTGCAGTGGCGCCTGCAGCCTGTGGTGTGGAGGCAGGGGTGTGCGTCATGAGTTGCGGGGGCGAGGGGGAGGCCGTGGGAGCAAGCAGAGCACCCCCTGGAGAAGCCTGCGCTGAGTTTGGAGAGAGAGCTCGGATCCAGATTGCAGGTGCTCTTAAATGTCCCCCGCTTCTCCCCAGTCAGGAGGATACGTGTTTTCAGTGTGCTGGACACTTCCTCCTGTGTTCACACGGAGCCCAGGCCGCCAGGCAGCCTCTGGGGGCTCTGACCCCACCCAGGCAGCGAGGGGCTGAGTGGCAGGAGTGGGGAGATGTGGGCCTGCCCTTGACCTTGGTCCCCCTGCTTCTGCTCCTCTCTCCTGCTCTCTCCATGCCCCTCACCTCTCCCTGGCTCTGGGCGCCTCACTCTATCCATCACTCTGAGTGGGGGTGCTCTGCCAGCAAGCTGTGGCCAATAGAGACTTTTGCCAGCAGCGGGACATTGCCTGAGTCCAGGTCCCAGATTCTGTAAGAAAGGAGGATGCAGTCAGCCTGGCGTGCTGCCCTTGGTCACATCTGCCACCTCTGTCGCATAAGGACCTGGGCAAGGGCATGTCCATGGCTGTGGCGGCTGCTTTGGGCTCCGGGGGAGGGAGGTCTGCCTGCCTGAGTCCCATTTCTGTCACTTGCCCTCTGTGACCTTGGCAGAGCCCCTCTGTCTCTGAGCTCCAGGCCCTCGTCTGGGGACACTGTGGCGACACGGAGGGGTTGCGGGCTGGCCCGCGCCCCACTCCCTAAGTCACCACCGGCTGCAGTTGTCAGTGGCACTCAGACTGGGCGTCCTGAGCACTAGGGTGCCTTCTGCAGAGGCCGGAGGTGGATTTGTTGACCAGAATTTGAGATCCATGTGCCACTCCGGTCACCTTTCATGAAACAGAGGTGCTCAGGTGCCCGCTGTGGGCTGATAGTGAGAGGACGCGTTCCGTGGAAATTTTGTGTTCGAACTTACAATAGACAGTTGACGACCCTGCACAGATGGGAATCCTCACAGAACTTTGGTCTCCGGAAGCGTGACTACCCTCGTTCCTCAGGCTCCATGGGGGGTCGGTGCCCGGAACGAACCCCCAAACCCAAACACCTGAAGGTGCCCAAGTTCGCTGTTTGTAACTGTGTGAATCGGTGCACACAGTCGGTCCTCCGTGTCTGCGGGCTCTCCACCACCCAAGGATGTGCTGTTTCTGTCCGTGGTCGGTTCAATCTGGATGGAAGGCCAAGAGCATCCTTACTGAAAAAAATCCGTGTATACAGCATGGGGCAAAAGTAGGTTTCCAGTTGTGAGTATACAAAACATAGTTTATTCTTATGTTATTGTTTATGAACTAGAGGCCTGTGCACAAAATAAGTGCACAAGTCCCTAGGCCGGCTGGTGATCAAGGCCAATCAGGGCCTTCTGGCTGCGGGCTGGGGCCTCCCTTTGTTTCATGCTGCCCCCTGGTTGTCAGCACACGTCATAGCGAGCTCCAGGTGTACCGGGCGAGCTCTCAAGGGGACATTTTGCATATTAGCCTTTTATATATATAGATTGTATCCTTTTCCACAGGAACCATTGTAAACCTTTTGCCCCACCTGTAAATACACCTGCACAGTTCAAACCCTTGAAGTTTAGGGCTCAACTTTATATTTAAAACATTTTTAGCTATTAAATAGAAAAAAAAATGACAAAATATTTGAATATAGTAAAGAAAAATTGTTTCCTTAATAAAATTACCTAGCGCTTCGCCATATTTCATTTGTTCCTTTAAAAAAAATATGTAGGCTACAAAACATGCCCACTAGCATATTCGTTAGCCCACTGGGTCTCTGAAAGTTTTGCTGAAAAGCACATTTTGAACATTCGTCTGTGAAATGTGAGTTGGCTCCAACGTGAGACAGCCCCCTGTGTTCTTATTCAGCGCTAATGCCTTCATTAAGTTATCATTTATTAAGCATCTGTTTGGAGTCCGGCGCGGGTTCCGGCGCTGTGAGGAAGAGGTGCACACATAAAGAAGATGGATCTTCCAGAAGCTCCCGAGAAGCATGCAGTAATTAGACAGAGGCACCGGCAACGTGGCGCTGGGTTTACACTGGACCGTGCAGCACACGCTGTCCTGCGGGGGAAGCCAGGAAGAGGGATGAATTCCATTCCACCCCCACCCGTCATGTCCACGGCCACTCTCGCCACAGCCTCTCTGCCCCTTCTGATGGACACAGGGGAGGAGGTGTGAGAGCCCTTCCCACACCCCTGAGGTCTCATCACCCACCACGTCCTGCAGCTCCTCTCTCGGTCAAGTTTCCGTACCCACCTTCAGTGTCCGGTCCCTCAGCTACCTCTCGTGGGCTCCCGGCATGCCTCATCCTGAGCACTGCACGTGTCTTCCAGTCCTGCCCCCACCCCCACCTCTCCCAGTTGGCCTCCCCTCCCCCAGGGTTTCCTCCTCTGTGTGAGCAGAGCAGGTCTCCACCCTCGGGAACCCCCAGTGGCTCCCTCCTCTGCAGGGTGACGCCCACACCCCTGGGTGGTAGTAGGGGTGTATTCTTCAGAGCCTGGCCAGGCCTCTGCTGACCCACCTCCCTGGGCCCCTCGCACAGCCTGCTCCACAGGTGGCTTCTGTGCTGTTCCCCTAAACACAGGGCAGGTGTCCCCCTGTGCAGGTCACATCCTCTGGGAAGTGCCTCTTCATTCTTTCAGTAGGATTAATTGTCTATCTATCTATCTATCTATCTATCATCTATCTATTATCTATTTATCTATCTATCATCTATTATCTATCTATCTATCAATCATCTATCTATTATCTATCTACCTACCTATTTATCATCTATCTATCTAAATCACCTATCTATTTATTATCTATCATCTACCTATTATCTACCTATTACCTATCTATCTACCTATGTATCTATCTAATCTATTATCTATCTATCATCTATCTACCTGTCATCTATCTGTTGCTCTCCCCAGTACTATGGCATTTGTAGGGGTATCATTTCCTCCTTCTGCACCGTTCTTCGTTTATTCGATCAGATTTCCAGGATTATGAAGGACTCTGCAGACCCGGCAGGTGAAGCACCTTGTTTTAAAACAAGGTAAAACCAGGCTAATCCTGTGGCTGTTCATCTCCGCAGCCTCCCCTCGCCTGTCCCCAGCATCTTGCAGCTCCGTGTCCCCACCCTGGCGCCTGCTCCTCCACATCTTGGCTTCCTCAGAAGCCAGCTCAGCCCTTCTCCCTCCGCCTGTGTCCACTATCCCAGCCCCACAGCCTGACCATCCCATGGCCTCCACGCTTGCCAAAGGCAGACAGATCTCAAATTCCACCCAGGATGTCCCCTCTTAGCTGACGGCCTACTATCTAGGGGCCACACACCTATCATGCAGTCAGGTCACTGGAGATGGGAGTGGGCAAAGAGCAGAAGGCCGGCATAACCAGCCCAGACCGGGGTGTCCCAGGCACCAATGTCAGTGGCCGTCATGGGCATGTGGAGCCGCCGGGCATATGCCCTTGGATATCTCTAACACGAATGTGTGATTTGAACTTGGGATCTTTCCCTGAAAACCTGTATCCAGTTCCTCACAACGCCTACTTCCTTTTTTTTTCTTTTCCTATTTTCAAAGTCTGTATGGGTTTCAGAGAAGAAGGGATGGGGAGAGAGGGATAGAAACATCAGTGATGACAGAGAATCATTGATTAGCTGCCTCCTGCATGCCCCACGCTGGGGATAGAGCCTGCAACCCAGGCATGTGCCCTTGATGGGGAATTGAACTCGAGACTCTTAGATGTGGGCTGACACCCCAACCACTGAGCCACACAAGCCCAGGTCATCCCCATTTTTTCTCAGGGCTTGGTAGAGTATAGTAGAGCAGTTGTATGGGCAAGACTTACTGTATTATTTAAGGATTTCTAATCCTACATGATTAGATCCATTAGGGCTGAGGCTGTACATTGTATCTAGGAAGCTGCTCACACCTGAAAAGTTGCTTTGTAATTTCCTTTCTTTTAACCAGTGTCCGCTTGCCACCTGACACAGACTTAGGTTCATAAGCAAGATCTGTCTTTACAACCCGACTTCCGGTTTGTGCTGCCTCTAGGCTTGGAGATGCCACCCAGTGTTCCTCATGTTCCCCATCTTATTCCTGACCCTTTAGTGCAGGGGTCGGCAAACTCATGAGTCCACAGAGCCAAATATCAACAGTACAACGATCGATTGAAATTCCTTTGGAGAGCCAGATTTTTTAAACTTAAACTTCTTCTAACGTCACTTCTTCAACATAGACTCGCCCAGGCTGTGGTATTTTGTGGAAGAGCCACACTCAACGGGCCAAAGAGCCGCATGTGGCTTGTGAGCTGCAGTTTGCCGACCATGGCTTTAGCGAGATCCTCTAGGGAACTGTCCTGAGTCACGTGGCCACCTGAGGTCCTGGGACTCAGGCTTCAGCTAGGAGGGAGGCAGACTCCATAGGCGTTTCCTTCGGCCGCTCGGACAATCAACTTTGCATCAGGACCTCGGACTTTCAGACAATATTTCCACAGCACCTACGCATTCCCCTGTTACCGCTCGTGTCTGCAGCATGGAGCAAACTGGACAGAAGCCTACTGCACGCTGGGTAGTGGACACCTCTCTCATTTGTTCTCCGGGGGCGGCAGCGGGTGTAACAGCGATGTCCTCAGTGTGTGCACATGTTCATCGACCCGGTCGCCCCACCGTCTCATTAGTGAGGATCGCTGGTCTCAGCGCCGGTGTTGGGAAAAGGGTATTCTCCCACGGGTACAGTGAACCCATGGGTTTTAAACAATGGTCTCTGCAGGCATGGCTGCAACTTTCCCCAGGAAACCGTACAGGCAGCTCCCTTCACAGGACCCTCTGCAGTCACGCACGTGGGCTCAGCCCAGATAAGATGAGTGAGGGGGGAGGGATGGGGACCTCCCTGCCCCCGGCTTCTGCCATGAGATCGAAGGGAGGTGGCACCTCAGGGTCATAGCCATTCCGCACACAGGAATTCTGAAATATCCTTTCAATGGCGTCACTGATTGGAGAGTTCTCCAGCATGTTGTAGCTGGCAGGGGAGTCTTCATGACAGTTCACCCCAAACCACAAGGCATTCAGCAAAAATGCCCAGAGTATGGAAGTCATGTTTCTAATAGTTTTATATGAACTTCACTTGAAATTTATTTCTAACCAAATTCTTGCTACCTTTTTAGAAAATTCAGTCTGCAGGCCCATGTGTAATTACTATATATATATATATATATATATATATATATATATATAAAAGCCTAAGTGACCATCTGACCGTTTGACCAGTAGCTATGACATGCACTGACCACTAGGGGGAAGACGCTCAATTCAGGAGCTGCTGAGCTGTGCTGACTTGGCAGCTATGGTTCTTGGGTGATGCACCCAGAACCAGAGAGGAGGGAGCCCGATTCTGGGGTACGTCACCCAAGAACTGCCCCCTCACAATCTGGGACCCTCAGGGGATGTCAGAGAGCAGGTTCCAGCCCAATCCCCGCAGGCCAGGCCGAGGGACCTGCACCCCTGTCCTCTGGTTTATTATAATGGTTAAATCTGAGTTTCATTAAGACTTAGAGCATCACGCAGATAGAGAGCAACAGCAAGCCCCATTTGGAACTGTAGCCAAGTGTGTTGGTGGACGTCAGGCTGGCTGGATTGAAAGTGGGGTTGTTAAAGTGAGCTGCCTAATCAAAGGTGGGTTTGGGGGACTCTGGTTAACTGGATCCCAAGAAGCTAAATGTACCTCAAGTTCTGTATTTACATAA
Organism: Nyctalus aviator; assembly: GCA_036971965.1. Classification (NCBI taxonomy): domain Eukaryota; kingdom Metazoa; phylum Chordata; class Mammalia; order Chiroptera; family Vespertilionidae; genus Nyctalus; species Nyctalus aviator. The sequence continues at coordinate 182,929,750 of CM072924.1, read as the reverse complement.
AGACCACCAAGGCAAATCTCAGGATACCATCTCTGCTGGGCTCGAGCCCACTGACTACAATGGCTGGCATTTTCCCTGTTCTCACACTTACAAAAATAAAATCAGAAAGTGTGAGAGTATCAGAAAGACATCTGGTAGTACAAAATGTAGACATTTATCTGAAAGGATGCCTTTTAAAAAATAAAAGTACAAAAAAGCTTGTTCGAGCCAATTATGCTCAAAAATATAAATTTCACACAATGCGTAGAAAGGTGAGTGAATGGCAGCAGGTGGGAACAAACGTTTTCCCGTGTATTACATCATGGCTGAACCTCACTTCTCTGTGAAACGCCTTGTCTCCATACTCTGATTATGCCAATTCGCCATCGCAGTGTCCCCATGGGGGTCAGGAAGGATAGGACAGTGGGAGAATGGGTGTGGCACATGGAGGAAAGAGAGTTCCCTGCTTACCTTTGTTCAAAGAAATGACTTTCTTGCAACCATTGCAGAGCCACACTTGTTTCACACTATAGGGTATTAGTAGCTGCTTTACATTTGGGTATTATTTTAATAGTATTTGATATAAAGGACGAGCCTGACTTTCCATTCAGTCTGTTCGCCTCTCAGGTAGAGCTAGATGAGTTACATATAATTATAAATGAAAGAGACTAGATTCAGAAGCCCCCAGGACATGAACCACATCTCACAGTTTCCTTTCAGTGTCTGTAAATATCTCCTTCGTTAGTGTGACTACCAAAAAAATTTCAAAAAGTGGGGGTCACCTCCATGAAGTCATGACGCTCTGTGTAAACGTTCGCAATCTAACTTTCAGTGTCACGTGATGACTTGTATGGGTCAGGGCTTGCTCAAACTTTGGTACTTCGCAGTGATTTCCTTTTCAAGGCTGGGACCTCTTTTAGTGCCATTCGTCAGCCCATTTCATCTTTCCATGTATGGGGGCCATTCTTCATTTGTTATAGGGTGTCAAACAGAACACACTGTGTGTAATGGTTTCTTGTGTTTGCTCTATGTGCCCAGTTTTTCAGAACATTTGTTTATATGTACATTTACAGATTTAAAAAGCATTCACATAGTCCATAGCAATTAGGGTTTAAAAATGAGAATTATATGAGGGTCAAAAAGTGTGTGTCTGGATGTCTGACTGCCATTCACCAATGCTTCTTTAAAATTAATTCGGTTAGATTAATCCATAAATCCAATGGGTTTGGAGGGGCTTATCCTGTTCTCTTAACCCAGAGCCAAATATCAACAGCACACCAGATTGAAATTTCTTTTGAGAGCCACATTTTTTTAAATTGAAACTATATAGGTAGGTGCATTGTTATTAAGCTGGTCTTTGCTAAAAACTCAAGGGGCCAAAGAGCTGCATGTGGCTTGCAAGCCGCGGTTCGCCGACCACTGTCCTAGACACAAGGAGCACAAAATTCCCAGCAGAGCGTGGCTGAGGACGCTGCACATCCATCAGCTGCCTCCTGCACACCGCCTACTGGGGATGTGCCCGCAACCAAGGTACATGCCCTTGACAGGAATCGAACCTGGGACCTTTCAGTCTGCAGGCCTATGCTCTATCCATTGAGCCAAACTGGTTAGGGCGATTTATAATTGTTCTTTAAAAATTTTGTGCATTTAAAACTTTCCTTTGCCCCAAGTGGAATTCCCAGCCATCATGAAGAACCTTGGATTCCTGACCATGTTGTTTACAAGCACGAATGGGAGCCCTCTTCCCTGGCATGCTGCCTTCCGGTGGCATTTCCAGGAGCTTGATGCCAGCCAAAGCCCCCGCTGCTGGGGTGCGGGGTGCTCAGGGCCTTAAAGCTGAGGCCCACAGCTCAGGGAATGCCAGCTGCGGCTGCTCTGCCCGCAGGGAGGAAACCCCAGGCAGACTCCGAAGCTGCTGTGTTGGGAGGTGGGCATCGGAGGGCTCCACCTGCTGACAGCCTTGATGTCCTTTAACCTCCCCACCTGGGGGAAAGGAAACATTTTGATAAAATTAAAGTTTGTAAAGGGAACCTCTTAGACTTTCCAATGGTTGCCCAGGACCCCCCGAAACGCAGTGTGATGAGCACTGAGCAGCCAACAGTTCCGGGTCCCCTCTCTGGAGGGGGATATCGGTCTCCCTGGGGGTCGCAGCTGGATCTGCAGTGGCTCCTGGCAACTACACCAGAGGATCCCTCCACCTCCACTGAAGCTTCTGCATCTGTGCTTCCAGCCTTCCGCTGAGAATAGGCGTGCTTGCATTTTCCCTTTCCGCAGAAGGAAGCACGGCTCAGCAGAGCTGTGTGTCCGGGGTCTCAGAAGCAGAGCCGCTGCTACACATGCATGTCTGGACTGAACAGGAATGATTTCTTCTTCGCTGTCACAGCTTCTCAGAGCGCAGTCCTCCTGGGCTATAGGCCCCTGGCTGATGTGAGGTCCAGGGCACACCCCCATCCTCTCCTCGCCCGCAGCTCCCTCCCTCCCCTCAGAAACGGGCAAATTAGCAGATTTGTGAAACTGACAAATTAGTCTCCGAACCCTGCCAAGTTCAAACTTTATAAATCTGACCTAGACGGTTTCCTTGAAATAAATACACAGGCTGATAGACTCCCATGCTTATAGCCGCCCCTCTGTTAAATTGAAAGTCTGTGCTCTGTGTTGATGTAATAAAATTTAATTAGTTGTAAGTCAGGTTTGGGTTTCGTGGTAATTAGTTTAGTGTATAATTATTACATCTAATAGCGATCTGAAATCTGCAAGCATTTTGATCTTTTTCCAAGTCTAAAAAAATAAAAACCCAAACCTCTGTAAGATTTACAACAGAAATGGCAATCGTAAAATCACATTAGCTAATTTCATTACAGAAATTATGGAAAATGGTAAGCGGCGAGACAGAGTTTCAGCGGTGATGTGCGTGTGTCATGCTGAGCTCGTACGTACAATACTTCCAAGTGGCTTTTTTCCTGACTGACTTTGCAGTCACCGGATAGGACTTTTAAGGCTCCTCACACATTACAATGTCTTATCTGTGATTTTGCATCATGGAATTTAATGTTATTTATAAAACGCTGTATAGTAGGGTGGTCAGCTGGGTGAAAACACAAATGAAGGCAATTTTATTAATACATTTGAAAATTACCTTCAGTTCATTGAATTCTGGCAAGCATTTAAAATTTTCACGTAGAAATATGGCCTGCTTCCAACATCATATAAAAAATACACTCTGTAAATAAATCTAAACATTCTTTGTAAATTAGTAAGTTTAATAAATTTTAAACCCCCTGAGTGACATGCTACTCTGTGATGGGGCTGTCAGCGTTGAAGACCTAATGAGGCCGGTGATGTTTCCTTCTGGCGTTTTCCTACATCTTTCCATCCCTTTCTCTGAAAAGATGCATTTTTAATTTTGTGTTTGTTTGCGGTTTTTGTTTTTTTTTTGTCCCAAGTGCTGTCTCCTTTCTATGGTTAAACTTACGTGTAGTAGCGTTTTTATTTTCAGCAAATGTATTGCTATTTTTAGCTTAAAATGTCTGACCCAGGTGGATCTTTCCTGTTCCCCAGAACAATCCCAGAACAAGTGTGTTTTCCACGTTCAAGATCGGGCTTCTCGTCCCCTTTCTTTAGAATACTGAGATTACAAATTGAGAAGTTCAGGAAATTGAGTGGTAAATAGTGCTGTCTTAGTAAAAGTGGGTGAGCTGGCATTGCAGGAATGTTAAATAGATTAAAATGAATTTCCATAGCTTACTAACGGGTTTGTATAAGCTGAAATCAGGTTCACTGCAGATGTATAGAAGATATTTAAAATGTCTATTTCTTCTATATCAGTTTTCCTTCTTCGTTTTACCTTATTAGTAAAGGGTCTATTTCGACTTCAAAAGAGGTCTCAGGATCATTTGCACTTGGCAAGGAGAAAGAAGTGATTTGAAATAAAATATTCATGAGCTGACATAATTAAAAATATTATCCGAGACATCTAAATTGGCTTTTATGGTATAGCGTTATAAATATTTATTTAGGTCTTTGTGAGTGTCTGGTACAATGTCCATGCTTTACCTGGGATATCATTTTGGTTTTTATAGATTTGAATGTGTACTTATTTATGATGCGTTTATATTAACGTGCATTGGTCGGGCGTTAATGCTGAGTGCTCACTTAAGAAGTGTTTTGTCCGGTCCTCACAGGGACACGCGCAGAACTGAGAGCTGTGGAAAGACTGCTACAAGGCAAACCCTCAGTCAGTGGACGGCCAGACTGTGACATGAGATGTACCCAGTAAAGTTAGCAATACAACATGCTGTGCAGTGAGGTGCAAACGAGAGACTTAGTAAAAGATGAGGTTGGAGGGTGCTTTAGGCTGGGTAGAGTTACCATCCGTTCCTATGTTCAGTAATCAACCTTAGAGGAATTTGATTTCCTTGGTTCCCTGTCTGTGGAGCCAAATGCCCAAGATACTGTTTCACAAATCAGTGATCAGTTTACTAATTTACATGGGCGAATCACCCCGTGTTAAAAATATTTTTTATTGATTGCTTTGGGTAGTGGAAAGGAAGGCACCTAAACAGCTGAAGAACTATAATCATAAAGTGATTGGGTAAATTTACTTATAAATTCAGAAAGTTACTGATTGAGTCCTACTGTGAGCAAAGAGCCATGTTAGGAACAATAATATAAAGATCATTTTGGTGGTGGATACTTCCAAGAAACACAGAGTGATAAAGATTTTGTGTTAAAATATAGACGCAGAGTTCAGAATCAAAATTAATAATCATAGTGTTAGCTGAAACCGGTTTGGCTCAGTGGATAGAGCCTCGGCCTGCGGACTGGAAGGTCCCGGGTTCGAGTCTGGTCAAGGGCATGTATCTTGGTTGCAGACATGTCCCCAGTAGGGGTGTGTAGTAGCAGCTAATCGATGATTCTCTTTCATCGATGTTTCTTACTTTCTATCCCTCTCTCTTTCTCTCTGTGAAAAATGAATAAAAAATATTTTTAAAAAATAACCATAGCATTTTGGTGACTATTTTACCCAAACCAAACTAGACTCTGGAGAATGCTGACTGCATTATGATGATGTAGGTATGCCTGAGGTGTAATAGATTTAAAAATCCTGTCCTGCATACCAGCGTGAATAAACGTGAAGGGTGGACCATGTGAGTATGAACGAAAAGGAAGGACCCAAAGAAAATTCTGATAGTTTTGTCCTGAGCCATGAGAGTAAATGTTTTTGGCTGTGGGAGATGTCTACCCTGCCAGCATGGTCAGTGGTTGAGCATTGACCTAGGAACCAGGAGATTGAGGTTCAATTCCCGGTCAGGGCGTACAGGAGGCAGCCAGTCAATGATTCTCTCTCATCATTAATGTTTCTATCTCTCTATCCCTCTTCTTTCCACTATGAAAATATATTTTAAAAAATAAAAGCTATTTCTATTTCTTATCCGACTCTCACGGCTCTGTGCAGTGAGAGTGGAGGACAGCGGCGTTACAAATCCATTCAGCAATGTCTGTGAGGTGCCACGCCCATTGGGACTCGGCACTTAGGAGACAGCTGTGGACACACATAGTCCGTGCAGACCTGGTTGCAGGTGACAGCCAGCAGGACAGCAGAGGAAAACTCAGGCAGGATTGGCGGATTCATGGCAAGAATTTGGGGAAAACACATCGGAGGTTTTGGGGCATTGTAAGTAGTCCCTAGTAAACCCAGGCAGTGAATGAATGGATCCCTGGAAAGAGATAAATGAGGGATGGCCGAGGGGTTATAATTTGAGAGCAGCCCTGCCTGAGGGAGCTGTAAGGAGGAGAAAAGCCAGCACGGGAAGGGCAGTCCTGTGGATGGAGTTTGGGGAAGAGACAAGGCCATGTGCTCAGACCTGGGCGGATGTGACCAGAGGCTTCAATAGGAAACAGACAGGTAGTGGTGAGAGGCTCTGGAGAATGCGGCTTGGATGAGAGCCTGTGTACGTGAGCAGGAGGAAGTGGGCATCAGGGGCCTGTGGACTCCAGGACACAGTGGGGAGAAATGGGGCGTGGAATATGGGGGGACGTGGGGAAATCAAACACACCTTATGCACAGACCCAGCAGGGAAAAGAGGTGACAACTAGTGGGAGAGCTACAGGAGTAGAAATGACTTGTGGGTAAATATTTGGACCAATTCCTGTTTTGTAGGTTTGGTTTGGTTTTGTTTAAATGTTAACAACGTTGACTTTGGAATGCTTCTTTGGTGGTACAAAATAGGTGAAAATTGTTATTTTTTATTAAGAATACTAGAGGCCCAATGCACGAATTCATGCATGGGTAGGGTCCAGCCGGCCCGCCCCAACCCGAGCCAACTGGAGCCGGGCCTGTGGGGAGGAAGAGGCAGCAGGAGATTGGCCAGCCGGCCTGCCATGATCCGGGCCCAATGAGGGCCAGACAGGCTGGAGGGAGGGGCCATGGGTGATTGACCAGTGGGCCCCACCCCCATTGGGATGAGGGGGGATGATTGGGGGTGGGGCTGGCTGGGTGAAGGGGCTGTCGGCAGTGGGCTGGTTGTGGGGGCCAATCAGAGGTCAGTGGCTGGGGGAGGAGCCATGGGAGGTTGGCCAGCTGGCCACACCCCTGATCGGGCCAGTTTGCTGGCTGCAGTAGGCATCATTTCAACTGGTCATTCTGGTCATTATGGTATTCCGGTCACTGGCTTTATATATATATATATATGTGTCTGTGTGTGTGTGTGTGTGTGTGTGTGTATATAGTATATGTATATATATATATAGTATATGTATATATATATATATATAGTATATGTATATATATATATATTTAGATGTTACAGTTACTTTTTTTTGGTAAATTCTAAGGCATCATGTGAAAAGTAGGATTTATGTAAACTGATAACTAAAAAATTGTTTTTCCCAGAAATTAAGATTGATTTACTGAAAGGCTATGTTCTCTGTATATAGCTTATCTTGATGAGAAAATTCTCTTGTCTCAGAAATTTCTCCTTATCCATTAACTAAATAAATTTGACGCTAGGAGTACTCTCTATGAGAGTCAGACATGCTTCCTAGGTTAATAGCTCCATGAACATAAAGATGCACGTATACGTCTTCTATCAGAAATTTTATACACAGTATAAAATCAGACCCAATTCCTTATTTTTCCTCCTTATTCCTTTGGGATCCTTGAAACATATGCCAATGTGAGTGTTTCTGGCTACAGAGCAAAAGCTCAGGGTTCGCCCACTTTCACAGCTGGCCTTCTTTTTGTGTTAATTTTTCCTTCTGATTGTATCTAAAGAAAGCCTCCTTGGCTACTTTTCTTTCTCTCTCTCTCTCTCTCTCTCTCTCTCACACACACACACACACACCCACACTTTAACAGGACTGTGTGGCCTCCAGCTCTGATGGCCTGAGTGACCCACAGTTGTGGGAAGGGTTAGTTCAGTGGTTTGGGGCATTAGGAGACAGAGTGGGCCCCGTCAGGGAGAGGGCTGAGGGGAACTGATATTAGGACAATAGAGAAAATAATTGAAACTGGAGAACTCCAGTCCATTAATTTGGAGGTTCCCTGTATAGCCAATGAGCTTTAATATCCAATTTAATGAAAGATGCTTATTTTACTTTCCAGAGCAGAAAAATTAATTGGTAGCTATAATTTAAGGTTGGTCTCCTTTCTAATTGAAAGAATGTCTAAAGGGAGAAAAAGAAAAGGGGAGAAAAAAAAAAAGCCCACATTTTTATTCCACTCATTTTCCTTTTCTTGAAAAGTTTTATGACAAGTGTTGACATTTTCATTATGTCGGCGGGATAGCTAGTGTGCTATACACAGCCTGGAAGGAGGGAAGGGACGCTTTAGAGAGAGCAGGCAGCCTGATGAACGTGCGGTCCATTCTCTGTGTCTGAAAAGTGCGAGGATTACCTTTGTCCAGCGAGAACCTGGCCCAGGGCAACGCCCACAAAAATGCACTTGAAGGAGAGAACATGATCATAAACAGACTACTATTTTTTTCACCATGTTAGAAATTAATTTTATGAGTGATTCCCCACAACCTCCTGTGGCATTTTTCTTTAAGAACTAGAGGCCTGGGGCATGACATTCGTGCACTTGGGGGCCAGCGGGGGTCCCTCAGCCTGGCCTGTGCCCTTTCCCAGTCTGGGAGCCCTCATAGGATGTTTGATTGACAGCAGGAGCAGCCCTAAGCCGGCAGTCAGACATCCCTACGGCTGCTGTGGAGGAGGGAGAGGCTCTGCCACTGCTGCTGCGCTCCCCAGCCACAAGCTATCAGCCCAGCTTCTGGCTGAGAGGTGCTCCCCCTGTGGGAGGCACTGACCTGCATTGAGGGTCTGCCCTCTGGTGGTCAGTGACCATCATAGCAGCTGGTCTTTGCGCTGTTCAGTGTATTTGCATATTGCCCTTTTATTATATAGGATGTCACTGGCAGCGGGCCAAGCCTCGAGGCGCTGCTTTAGCATGTTTCATTTTTCAGTTTTATCGCCTCACGCCTCTGGTCTGCCTAATTTAAATATATAACATCACTGAATGAATAGGAAGATTTATAATTATATACCTAGTGAACACAGAAATATGTGCTTTGCCTAACTTAAATATATAAATAGTAGATAATGCTTAACTATGTGTTATTATATATAAATGCATATAATTAATCAACATTAATTATATATGTGGTGGACAAAAGTAGCTGTAGAGTTGTTCCTATGGAAAATAATGCAATAATTAATAAACAATATAAGAATGAACTGCTTTGCATACTCACAACTGGAGACCTACTTTTGCCCTCCCCGCACATATATTTGCCAACCACAACATGCCAGTGTGCACGCAGAAATGTTTCGGGCCGTGGTTTTTTTCGAATACCATTCTTTCCTTAACTCCACTGCATAATCTGAAATCAAGACAAGTCCCTCGGAGCACAGGCACAGATGTGCCACGGAGTACAGAGGCCCACAGGAGCGTGGCCTACTTACAACATCTGAAAATAACTTGAGAGAAGACCCTCCTACTCTTCCCTCTGCCAAAGAGCCGTTGACAGCAGGGGAGAGCGTCTAGCTATTATCCTGTCAGTGTTTCTCCTGGACCAGGGACAGATGGTCCCGGTGAGGTGTCCATTGCCACCAGTGCATGCTGAGCCGGTGCCTCCTGAGGGCCGTGGAGGGAGGGCCAGGCCGGGGTCTGCAGAGCCCCTGCATCTGAAAAGTGGGTTCATCTTCCACGTGAGGCCAGGGGGCCCTCATGTCTTAGGCACATGGGTGCACACGGGAGCCCCAGCACAGTGCCTCAGCGGCTCCGGGAGTAGAGTTTGCCTACACAGTTGACGTGGTAATGCCCCCTCCAACAGCTAATAAAATAGCCTCACCTATTTTGTGTTGGTTGGTGAATGTCTTAATCCACAAAAATTAACCAGAGTCCATGTTGTTGATGAGTGAGGGCTTGTGAAATGGACAGCATGAATGCCATTCTCTAAGGCCACTTACTGTGAGACCAGCATCCTCATACACACAAGGCCCAATGGGTAGCACAGGGCTTGGTCTCCAGTACGCATGTCATAGGTGATGTCACCGCCATGAATGATTATTCAAATGAAACTTTTCAGAGGCCGTGTAGCACCATGATTAAGATTGCGGACTCCTGCCTGCCTGGCGTGGCTCAGTGGTTAAGCATCGACTTATGAACCAGGAAGTCACAGTTCAGTTCTGGGTCAGGGCATATGACAGGGTTGCAGGCTCCATTCCCAGTGTGGGGGTGTGCAGGAGGTAGCTGGTCAATGATGCTCTTTGATCATTGATGTTTCTTTCTCTCTCCCTTTCCCTTTCTCTCTGAAATCAATACAAAAAAAATATTAAAAACAAAAGATTGTGGACTCCAGAATGAAGCTCCTGTGTTTGACTTACAGCATCAGCATCGCTGCCTGCGTGACCTTGGGCAACTCACATAGTCTCATCTCCTATGTGGAGATAATAACAGTACTTGCCTCGTCGGTTTGCAGTGAGGTTTAAATGCTTCTACTTACAAAGACATCAGAATCATGCATAATTAACACTCAGTAAATGTGATGTATGATGAACGTTGTACACGTGAATACATAGACTATTCTTTGGCTTAAAGGTGACTATTCTTTTTAGAATCACACGTTCTAAAGTGAACTGTAGTAATCATTTGTTAGAATAACTGCTGACATTTAAGTCGTGTTGTATAGTTGGCAGAATATATATTCTTTACATATACATGTTTAAAGCGGATATGTGACTGAGTGCAAGCCTTCCGAGAGAGGCAGGAGAGATGTTGGAATGTAGAGATGGCTGAGATGATTCCTGTCCAGGCGGCCTAAGAAAAGGCGGCCTAGGAGAGTCATTCACTGGTGAGATGAGGCCTGTGGGAAGGGCTGGGGTCCAGCGGGGAGCAGAGGGCTCTCTCTGGTGTGGCTGGTGGTGGTGGTCAGCTGTTTAATAAAGTTCCATTGTTCCCCTCAGCTGTATGAGGTGCTACCATCCCATCATCAGATTGAGATACTGAGATCCGCCCTAGCCAATTTGGCTCAATGGATAGAGCATTGGTCTGTGGACTGAAGGGTCCCAGGTCCGATTCCGGTCAAGGGCACATGCCTGGGTCGCAGGTTCCTCGGGCAGTCAATCAGTGATTCTCTCTCATCATCATTGATGATTCCATTTCTCTCTCCCTCTCCTTCTTCTTTCCTCTCTGAAATCAATTAAAATATATATATATATTTTAAAAGATACTGAGATACAATGATAAATTTAATCCTTTTGAATGTCCATGTAGATGATTGAGCTAGATGTAGGCGCCCCAAACCCTTCCGTTCTCTCAATCTACAACTTATTTTACAAATTCTTCCCGCTGTGTCTGGAGTTCCCGCTCAGCATGGCACACGGAGCCACACCAGGAGCCAGATCTCCAGTCCCTGTCCCACCCCACCCCATCACCCATCAAGGCACCCCTGTATTTGGCAGAAATTTCTGCTCTGAAACCACCCTGAAAATTCTCAAATTAGGTGATTGTAAAATGATCTTGAAATCATGATGGAAATGAAAAGGAATTTTACTTTATTTAAAATTAAAAAAAATATCTGTCATAGGTGTTCTTAAATTGATGTTGCTTGTGACAAGTGTTGAGGTTCAGGTGAGCCAATAAGTAAGTCATAGGACTTAATCTCTGGGTAAAAGACTCCTGTACAATATTGTATACATTTTGCTATAAGTTTTTGCTTTGATAAGAGTCAGTGCCTGCTAAAGCACGATATTTTGAGTGTTTCACGCAGACAGGAGGTATATATCTTTCTAACAGACTGTAAGCAGCCGACGGACAGGTGTGGAATTTTCTCATTATGATCCATCCTCCAAAACAGAGCCCCAGTTTATATCAATAAGCGATTGAATCAGACATGCCAAACTTAAAAACTTCTCTGCCTTCTCAGAACCCCACATGCCTTCAAGATTTATGGCGGCTGGGAACATTCAGATCACAGAATTGCCCACTTTTATTCTTCGAGATAGATGGCATCAATTTCTACTGCCTCGCTAAAAAATTATGTAGGCCCGGGTCGGATCTTTCCTTATAAATTTCCCCGCCAGCTCCTGTGAGGCCCGGGAAAGATCATTTCCTTCACGACACTGTGGCTCTTCCCTGTGGCTCCTGCAGTGATTCAAGCGCCGTGACAGTAGCCAGCCCCGAGGAAGAGTTTCATGGGATTAAAGAAAGATGGACCCACAGCTACATACATCAACTTGGCATAAAACCTGTGTCTTTCATGTTCAGGAATTCTCTCTTTTTTAAAAATTTATCTTTATTGATGAAAGTAATACAGATTGCCCCCACTTCACACCCCCACTGACCCACCCCCATTCCCCCCCGCCCCTGTCCCAGGCCTGTGCCACCCTGTCGTCTGTGGCCTTGGGTTATGCATATATGCCCATAAGTTCTTTGGCTGATCTCTTTTTTATAGGCCTGATCCATTCTCGTATTTGTTCCCCTTATAAATTTCATGACAGTCATTTTGAGAGCTGAGGGGTAGTATTTCAGTTAAATGGTTTTTAAAAACGAACAGTGGAACGCATTACTAGTTTCTTAGGAAAATAACTCATAATCATTTTCCTATAGTGTCTGTAAGGCTTCCAACTTTTCCCGAACAATTATTCCTCTGTGTTTTATCTTGGGACCAATTAGGCATTCAAAAAAATTTTTTTCTGGTTAATTTCTGCAGATCAGCTTCTTACACAGGGATGTGGCGGCAGTAGCTCATCTCTATGTACCTGTGTATTGTAGATTCCAAATACTTAAAAGCAAGGTCCCTGCCGGACCCACAGACGTGGACCTGAGCATGTATTTGAAGCAGTGTTATCACTCCTTTCACTCAGATTCTTTATGGGATTATACATGAAGTATTCACTGACTGGGGAACAGCTGAGGGTCTTCAAGGTGAGAGTTTTGGATTAAGTAAAATGCACTTTAAAAATGGCCGGGCAAAACCACGTGTGCGTCTCGTATTTCAGTGAGATTTCATTTCCCAGAGCTTTCAGGAGCCATCCCCTTGTTCTCCTGGTGGGCTTTCCACAGCCAGGTGTCTGGGATCGCCTGCAGCCTGCTCCAACACGCCCCTCCCCGGCCTGGGGCTAAGCAGGAGGCCTGCCTTTCACTCAGAGCCACTGCCCAGCTCCTGCAGTCAGGCCTCCCCAAGAGCAGGGGCAGCTGGAGGAGCCCCACGCAGGGTGGTCGGCTGGGCCCGCTCTTGTTTTCCCATAGAATTCATTTTAAAACACTCCCCTCTCCCACTGCAGGAATGGAAAATGTAAAACTAAAAATAAAGGACTGCAGAGGCACCTCTTCATTCAAACGCCGTGTCCCAGCCTCAGGATGCATGCTGCATGCTTTGCAGCCACTGAGAAGGCAGCTGGGCTTTTTAAAAGCGGTGTTGTTATTAAACATCCCAGCACCGTAAACTGTTTCGTGACAATTTACGTAATCGGACAACAAAAGCTACCGCAAATCCCAAAGTAACCTCCACTCCGAAACCGTCCCTTCTCTCAGGGAGTGTGCACCTAATCCTTTGGTTCAACTCCCAAGTTCAAAAGCACCTTTGAGTGTGTGTGTGTGTGTGTGTGTGTATGTGTGAAACAGGGTTTTTTGTTTTGTTTTGTTTTGTTTTTTAAATGTGAACTCTGCCTTCTAAGTATTGAATGTGCACTTGACCCCTATATGATCCTATTAACCAATGTCACCCCAATGCATTTAATAAAAAAGGAAACAAATGAAAACCATACTATACAAACCTCCTCACGGGAGAAGAGGCTTCCTTCATTTTAGACTCTGACCTGAGTTTTGACTATGTCTGTGGCTCAGGCAATAAGCCCTCCGCCTTTGGTCCATTCTCCCAGCATCCCATTCAGACCCCGTCTGCCTCCTTCCCCCAGAAGGTTCCAGAGCATCGGCGGCGTCTCATGGGCAGGAGCCCACGTCGCTAAATCACAGTGTGTTTTAAGTCTTAAGTGTTTCGGGACTAGAGTCCTTAATAGGTTCAGTGACACGCACACTAGAAATTTAAATAAAACCTGCTTTCAGGGTAAAAACAAACAAACAAAAACATATCGAAGGGTTTTCTTCTTGAAAGAATGTGAAGTTTGAATTAGGAAAATGCTGCTCTGAGAAGTTTATTTTCCTTCCTAACACGGTAATGCTTTGGGGGACGCCTTCTTTCCTCCTTTCCCTTTCTTGGCTGTGGCTAAATGACTGGTGTTTGGAAACGCGGCTATTTGGTTACACGCTAATGGAGGGGGCTGGTCCCAGCCATGTGTCTGCCTCGCTCGCCCGGGTGTTTGTCCCCGAGAGGGGAGACGCGATGTTTACAGCCACTCCACGTTAGTGGTTTTGAAATCCTACTTTGACATCTTACTTTAGCGTTTGTTTAGGTGATTCCATCGCAGAAACGAGAGGAAAGAGCTCTGGTCACACTGCCTTAAGTCGGATACGTTTCATAAAGTCATTCTGTGTGAATAAAGGGTCAACGCTTTTTTATTTCAATATTATACAGTATGCCTGTACCATCCACATTGTTTTCTAACGGGCTTCTACATAACAGCCATGGTTTTTCTCTCTCAGAAATTTTAGCAGAAATTACATTTATTAAGTAACACAATGTAGACTTATTTCATGTTAGTAAAATCTTATTGTCTTTTTCCCCTTTACAAATCACATCAGTGTGCTCATTTTTATTTTTCTTTATTTTTTTTTCCCTTCCTGGCTATCATTTGACCTCAGAAAACTTCTTGATGTATTTTATTTTATTTTTTTAGCATTTTAGTAGCCATAGCCTCGTTTTCCTTGTCTGCATGGATGTATGACTGAGTCGGCTTTTTGCCATTCAAACAGATCTAAACCCAGAAACCAATGCACGCATCAGACAATTAAGATCTTTTGAGAACGAAACAACTTTCTCAGGAATTGCAGGCCAGTTTTCTGTGTCCCTAAACTATCAGGACTGTTTCATTTCTTTCTTCACTGTTTCCCTTGAACCTTGCACCTGACAATGGGAAAGAACAGAAGAGCAAAGGCCTGCCACGGCTCACTAAACTAACACCCTCAGAAGGCCTGTGACTGTGAGGGCTCGGAATGAGACTGTTCCCAAATCTTCCACTGAAAGACCCGGCCCCCCGAGGAGTCTTTAATTGTCTTCCTCTTTTTTCTCGGCAGGAGGCCCTGAGCTCAGCTTTTGAACAAAACCCATCTTAGTGAGGGGATCAAAACCGAGCCTCTAATGTGGCCAGGATTTGACTACCTTTTCATAAAGTTAATCAAACCCATTAAGAAAAGTGTAAAGTAGCTGGATGGAATATTCTGGAAGCAAATTCCATAATATGATATAAAAAAATAATTCCAACAGCTTGACCCTGCGGTAGGTGTTTACTTAAAAAACAAACAAACAAACAAAAAAACAAAAAACTTTTAGCTGATGTTCAACAGATCCAACACGACGGTTGACTTAAAAGGGTGCCTTCATTTATGTGTGGATCAGCTTTGTGCATTTAGAGCAGTCGTGTCTCATCGTGTCAGCTTATGTTATAGTATTTGTCCTATTATTTATGTTCAGTGTTGCTTTATTTTTGTATCACATTACAAGTGTAAAAATGTCGTGGGATGCATAGGCACCCATACTATTTCATTAAAAAAGAACGATCAGCTGTGCATGTCCCATTATGATTCTGGCTGATGTTTTGCTTGTTTGTTTTAATTCGGTTCTAACATTTTTTGTGGAGATAATAAGTAGCATGTCCTTCGGGTTTAAAACATCCATCCGTGGTCGTGTGTCTGTATCCTCAGGTATAAACGATTATCTGGCTGATCTAGGAAACCCTGACCTACATTTATGAAATCCAGTTTCTCCCTGGGAGGAATTATGGCTGATGAAAAACGTTACACTAGCAATCGGATAGTTGTGCCCTCCTCGTCACAAGGAGAGAGGGTGGGGATCTTTCAGACTCGGTTCTAACCGAGGGCAGGTTTGGGGGGCATGATATCCTTTGAAGGGCAACCCTTTCCTTCAGGAGCCATGTGTATTAGTCTGTGATGCCTACATTATCCCAGTGGAATTTCATTGCTATTTGGAGTGAATGAACTACTCCCTATTAAGTGTTAATATCTCTGGTCATTTATGTCTAATATCGCCTGGTTACTTACTCCTAAGCTTGAACTCTTAAGTATCAAATTCTGTCCTTTCTGAAGGAGAGAGTAAATGCAGGTGATGAAGTGAAGACCATGGGAAGGCCTGGCTTTCTTGCTGTCTGTATGGACGTGCCAGGAGGTTGGTTGGATAAATGGGAAAATGAAATAAGATTACCCAAGTAGGAATCCTGGTGGTAGGAAGTCCTTGGCTCAGGTACAGGCACAGTGTATGTCTACACAGGGTGACGGATCACATGATGAGCATCTCGGGGCTCTGTCCTTCCGAATGACAGCAGGGTGAGCTTGTCCACCAAAGCCATGATGGTCAAGAGCAGATTCCAAACTTAGGATCTGCCATCCCCATGGCCAAGGCAGAGGATTTCTATGAGCTCAGTCTCCACCTCCGTGAAATGCCTCCCTGCTAGGATTCTGGGGAGGATGAAGTGAGAGCGTATGAGCAAAAAAGAAACAAGATACGTGGTTAATTATTTTATCACTGATTTTTTTTTTTAATCGTCACTGGAAGATATTTTTTCATTGAATTTTAGAGAGAGTGAAAGGGAAGAAGAGAGAGAGAAACATTCACATGAGAGAGACACATCAAATGGTTACCCTCTACACACCCTGACCAGGGCTAAAGATACCTGCCTTGATCAGAATCGAACCCGAGACCCTTCAGTTTGAGGACCACTGCTCCTATCCACTTAGCCATACCACCAAGGGCTTATCACTGATTTTTAAAGTCATTCAAGTACTGCAAACATGCAGTATTATTTAAACCCAACATATCGCTAATCTACTATGATTAGCTAAGGAAGACCCAGCATAAACCCTTTTCACCTTGCAGACATTTTCCTGTTTAATTAAATTATTCTAATTAAAAAAAAAATGATTGAACTGAAAAGGTATTCAGATAAGTGTGATCCAGAATGGAATAACTTAAAATTACATATATCATGCGTCAGAGTGCTAATGTATTAGGTTTCATCAGACCCTTATAACAGACAACCTACCAGTTGGTTTCACCATCAAGGGATTCCCAGCCAGCAGTTAGCACATTTAGTTCATTCATTGGACTTTGTAGCGACTCTCACTCCTATGCAAACCAGGATTTACTGCAAAGACAGTCATTATATCCTGCAATTTTATTAATTACCAGAGGTCCATTGCACAAAGATTCGTGTAATAAGCCTTTCTTCCCTTGGTTGCCTGCACCGGTTTTCCTTCAGCACCCAGGACCCAGGCCTTCACTCTGTCCACAGCAAGGCTTGGCTTCTCCATTATGGCTAGTCTTCCAGCCTGTGTATGCAAATTAACCCACTATCTTTGTTGGGCTAATTTGCATACTCACTCCTGATTGGCTGGTGGGTATTGCAGAGCTGCTGTCCATTTGCATATTTCCCTTTTTATTAGTGTAGTTAATCTATATAGATATTTCCTAGACTTTTCATCTGTATAAATATCATTATTAACATTTTTGAGGTGTTATATGACTCAAGTAGAAAAGAAAATCAATGGTGCAATCATATTGCTAGACTCAACCAACATGTTTGCATATTTAATGTGAACCCAATTCAAAGCAACAAATCTCCTGACATGTGACTTATTGTTTCCTCCAAAACATTTTCACTTCAAGAGTGTAAAAATGAAACTATATTAGTCACTAAAGGAAATGCTCAGAAACTGTGGAATTTGAATTAAATGAGTTGGTTGAATTTTATAATATATAGAAAAATAAGGTAAGAAGAAGAAATCATGTTTATTGGCCCACATCTTTATTCCAATTAGGAAGAATATTCATCATTTAGAGGAGAATATTAGATGCAAGTTGAACATTGAACTTATAGTATTACAACTGAAAAGTATAGATAAAATTAAGAATGAAATTGGGTTTCCTACGATTAGAACTGCATATTAGAGGAAACCAGAATTTTCTGGAAAATAATGAAAGGACCTTAATCACGACAAAGCCAACCTGGGTGATACTGCATTGTTTTTAACCCATTATTGAAAGGATCCATGGCCTGGAGGCTCAAGAAGAGTGGAGACAGCGGTCTCACCCATATTTCTTGCTTGAGGAATGGACCCTCATTAATATGAAGGACTACTTCGGTAGAAATAACGTCTTCTCCCAGGAACTCAAAAGTGATAAGGAATGGATTAAGGAAGGATAATTTTCATTCCTTTTCTAGTTATTTCAGTGCAAGTTCAATGTACCAAGAGGCCAGATAACACATGGCCCTTTTTTATCAGCACATTCATTTTTATCATGTCCTGAACCATGAGCACATTTACATTACTGCTCCCCGCCCCCCCCCTCCCCCCCCCGCAAGATTGTGGGGTCGTTTCTGAAAAAGCAACAGACCTGGTCTAGATGGTATTACGTTACTACAGCATGCATTTATGTTATATATTTTTCATTCATCCAGTTTACTTTTACCAGAGAATAAATAACAAACCTGCAGGCATCCTCCAATATCTGAGTTCACTCAAGTTGAAAATATATTCTATATTAAAACTAAAAAATGTAGTTTGCTACATTGATATGAAAAAACAATAGTTTTAAGTATTCATTTTGATATGGAAGAGGTAGCTCTATTTTATTAATCCCAAATAAACGTTTTTTAAATTGTGAAAAATGCTGACCAGCAGTTTGCATCCTCAACTTGGGGAAGTTCAATATCGTAAGAAGTGGTTCGAGGTGACAGTGAGAGTGCTTTAGGTTAGACAAGCAGAATATTTTTGTACAACAAAGACTTTTAAACAGGCTGTACTAGAAGGTTATTACAAGTTCATTCCCAGTAGATCTCTCCGTGTCTAAGACTGAAATTTCTGGGATAGAAGTTAATCAGATCCTTTTATTGAGTATGCAAATCACTCCGCCGGGCCTCTGGAGAGATCCTGGGATGCTGCTCTCCTCAAACAGTTCACAATGTGATGCAGAAGCAAGAGGAAACAGTACGGAAGCCCCCGAATTCTCCAGAAATGATCACTGCATCCCAGATGTAAACACTTAGTAAAATAGGTGTGATGATGCTGAAAATATAACTACCAAGGGGTACATGGTTGAGTTGTTTTTGGTTTTTGGTGTGTTTTTTGTTTTGTTTTGTTTTGTTTGTTTGTTTTTTAGAAAAGGAGAGGATTTCTGGCTGAAACCGGTTTGGCTCAGTGGATAGAGCGTTGGCCTGCAGACTGAAAGGTCCCAGGTTCAATTCCGGTCAAGGGCATGTACCTTGGTTGCGGGCACATCCCCAGTGGGGGGTGTGCAGGAGGCAGCTGATCGGTGATTCTCTCTCATCGATGTTTCTAACTGTCTATTCCTCTTTCTTCCCCTCTGTAAAAAATCAATAAAATATTTTTTTAAAAAAAGAAGGAGAAGGATTTCTTATGGCTTTAATGCAGATTTTTAGAGTCTCAAAAGCTAAAGGGTATTTTAAAATGTAAAGACACCCCTCCCAAATAAAGACTCAGCCTATTGCTATTATTTGTCCTTTACAACCCAGTATTCTTCATCTTATTTGGGGGGAGGTGTAGTTTGAAATATCTACCTTAGCCTCACAGAATTATATGGCCCTGATGAATGAAAAGATTCGTGTGTCTGTTTTTCTGGATCTAAAATGACTTGGTTATGGTCCTGAGAAATCATCTGTTTGACTCAGATTTTGGGAAGCAGGAGAGAAGCTGTCAAAGGAAGGCGCACAAAGATGGTAGGGGGTATCTTCCACCCACTTCCAAATCATTGCATTTACTCTTATTAAAAATCTGAATAGTTATCCAAGCCATCTAACCTATTGTCTCGGCCCCATGAACTTAAGTGTCAACTTGTGCTTCTGCTCAGCAACTGAACAAAGTTCTAAGCTGATGGCCGTTGGCATGAGCAGAGATCCTTCCAAGCACTCCGCACTGTGGGAGGAGCAGACACTGCTTAGCCTGTTCTTCCCAGAGACCTGCTCTTCGGACGCCTGGGAAAGCTGATCGGAGGCCTGGGAGTCACACCGCGTCTCTGGCTGTGCTGACTGTGAGGACCCAACACTGGAGTGAAGAACTCACACAAAAAAAATAAAGGACGAGACCTCAGCAGCTTTTCAGCCAGCGCTGACTTGTTCGCCTTTCTGAGCAGTGTCCGCAGCCAGAGGCGCGGTGATGGTCCGTCCCTGGTTCCAGGCCTGGGGACAGCCCTCCACCCAGTGCACTAACTGGTCCCAGCACTCTGAGCAAGACACTGCCACACAGGCTGCAGCTGCCTCCCCGGGGCAGTTTCCTCCCTTTGTGGGAACGCCTGCGTCTCATATTGAATTGATTCACCGAGTGAAACCTGACCTCTCGGGAGAGTCCATCCACTTTGCAATGTGCTCCAGTAATTCAAAATGAAATGCCGGATGTACATAGAAAATACAAAAACCTGACTCGAAGAGGCCCGGCTTATTTTGAAAATGAAAATGCCTTAAAAAAAAAAAACACACCTGCTTTTCTATTAAGAGAGCTACATTTGCCATACATTAGGCTTCTCTGCTCATTGTAAGTTCATTAAAGTAATGGATTCTAGCCCGGGCTGCGATAATTATAAGCACAGACTGAGGCTTCCTTTCTATGGGGCAGCCAAGACGGGGAAATGGCGCAATTAATTAAAGGAAAAGGAAAACTCGCTTTGGTAACTGGCGTTTTTGACTGCAAGAAGGGTGATCATCAATTTCTGCAGGTGTGCACACCTACGCGTGTGTGTATGTGTGTGAGTGTGCATGTGCACATGGGTATGTGTGCGTGTGTATAGGCAGTACATAGGAGATGAAACTCTCATGTTAACTTTTTGTCAGTATCTATTGAAAGGCAGAGGAAGTTCATTGGTTTATGAGTTCAAGAGATAATAGTGGGATGAAATTGATATATAATCACTTTTGAAATGTGTAGTTGTTTGAAATATTTCTTTGATAAAATTTGCCTCTTTCAAACAGTAACTTCTAATGTTTATTGATCAGTGCCCTTGAGTTTACCTTGAAGAAAAAAAATGGGCTTATGTTTTTCTTTCTTTTCTACTAATCCTCACCCAATGATATTTTCCCATTAATGTTAGAAAGAGTGGAAGGGAGGGAGGGTGAATCGAGAGAGAGAAAGTGAGAGGAACATTAATGTGAGAGAGGCACATCAATCAGTTGCCTCCAGCACACACCTTGATGGGGCCAGGAATTGAATATGCAACCCCAGTACATGCCCTTGAAGGGGCATCGAACCCACAACTCTTTTGTGCTTGGGCTGATGCTCTAGCCACTAACCACAGCAGCCAGGGCATGGGCTTATGTGTTTAGTAATAGATTACTTACTTGTTTTTGGTAACAATAACGTACTTCCCTGGAACTTGTTATATTTATTGCATATTATTTACTGGGAAGTGACGCTAAACCATATCTACATGTACAAAATGAATAGGTCCCCAACAACTAATTTTTTGGCTTCTGGATCAATAATTGGTCATTATGTTTTTCTTAACTGATTGCCAATTGATGTCAGTGAGATGGTTTATTTTATTTTTTTTTAAATATATTTTATTGATTTTTTACAAAGAGGGAGAGAGAGCTAGAAACATCGATGAGAGAGAAATATCGATCAGCTGCCTCTTGCACACCCCCTACTGGGGATGTGCCAGCAACCAAGGAATATGCCCTTGACCAGAATCAAACCCTGGACCTTTCAGTCTGCAGGCAGATGCTCTATCCACTGAGACAAACCAGTTTCAGCAGTGAGATGGTTTTTAAAAACATCCTGTATATATAAGCTCGAATATCTTAGATAGGAAACACAACTGCATCTCACACCCATTAGATATATTTACACAGGATCCCACCCATTGAATAATGACTCCAGATTTCCCAATATCCAGGCAGTTGGCGTGAGGGTGGAGGTGGGAGGCATTGGCAGAGATAGCACCACTTCCTTTGATCTTAATAAATGTAATTCGTTTAGATTTGTGCTTAGTCTTTTTTTTTTTTTTTTAATGAAGCAGTGGCAGTGTAAAAAGAGCAGTCATTTGACTGTATTATTTAATAAAACAGATTTTCCTCCCTCATTCTTGGAAAAGAAAAGCAGTTATTCAGAGTATAAAATGAAGGGGAAAAAAGAGATTAAAAATAATGGTCCTTAAACTCTGCAAAGTACATAAGGAAAATTCATTGAAAACCTGCATTTGTATAGAATAAGTAAAATCTAAAATACATATGAGAAACTACAAGAACAGAAATCTTTTGAAGAAAAGACAAGATTTATTCTAGTTATTTTTTAAACACTTCAACAGATAATTAAAAACATGAAGTTAGGCCCTGGCAGGTGTGGCTAATGGGTCAGAGCACCAGCCCTCAGATAGAAGGTCTCAGGTCCCATTCCTGGTCGTGGGCATGCACCTCCATTGCAGGTCAATCGCAGGCCCAGTCAGGCCACCAGCAGGAGGCAACGAATTATGTCTCTCTCACATTGATGTTCCTCTCTCTCTCCGTTTCCCCACTCTTCCATTCTCTCTACAAATCAATGGAAAAAATGTCCTCACTCCTGGGATGAGGAATTAAAAAAAAAAAAAAAAAAAAAAAGCATAAAGCAAGACCATTATTCGAAATCCTGCAGGAAAAGTTTTGATAGCAGAAGCTTCCCTTTTTTTACTTTCCCACCCCTTTTTTGAGGAGTGAGAGCTCAGAAACGGGCTTGCTGGTTTTATGCAGGCACTAAGGCACAACGAGAAAGAATTCTTTGGTTGAGCAGAAATTAAGTAGGAAAAAATGGGAAAGGTAAGGAAAGCTCTTATGTCAGTGGCTTTAAAAAAAACAAAAACACCACCACGCTCTAACAGTTATAATATCAGAGAACATACGAACACATTTTTTAATATAATTATACGAAACAGACATTTTTATATTTCCCTCTTCTCTCATAAAAAGAGTTTTTTGTCAAGCAGTGACAATTTATTCCTTATGGAAACTGCTGTATTATTGTCTGATGGCCATTTTAGATCCATAAAACGAAATGGATTAAAGAAAATTAAACAGTATTTTTAAGTGTCTACGGCTTGTGGCATGTTAACAACAATCTATGTGAAACAGCACCAAATATTAAGCTTGTGTTTCCAAGACTTTTTTTGTAATGGGATACAGTACCTAAATGTGTACCTTGGAAAGCTTGTTTTAAAATACAATCGTGAAAGTCCCAAAAAGCAGGGGAGATAAAGTGAGATACAACCAAATATAATGTTATGTATCATGTTGCATATTATGTATAACATATGTGCATATGTATTCTATATTTCTGCCTCACGTTATTTGTTATGGGCATTTGGAAAGTCAGATAAATACAATGAGTACTTTTGGCGAGTCAGGAAAATTTTATCCTAACTCAGAATTTGTCAATACATGTGCTGTTTTAGCTAAGTTCCTTCCACTCCCGGGCCTCAGTTTCCAAATTTAGATGCCTCTTTGGACGTCTGAGGATGCTTAAAGGTTCTTGTTAGCATTCAGGTCATCTTCTGATATCAAGCTGGGGCTCAATATCTCTCAGCATATGCAATGCCCTAATAAGATCTTGTTCGGGTCCCCTGCAGGTGTGTAACCTACTGTAGGGGACCCCACTGACATGTCGTAAAGAATGGCTGGAGGCAGATATTTCTATTTGAGTTGACAGTGACTTTGAGAGCTGCTGAGCTTTTGCATATAATTAAACGAGTGAGTAAAAGTGAAAGTGACCGGACATGAAGGGTAATGACCTGACAGTATCAAGTGGGCAGGTGTCAGGACTCTAAGTGATTGCAAAGAGGGAGGCCTGGTCTCCTGCAGCCCGAGTCTGCAGATACAGAGCCCCTTAGGGCGAGGCCGGTGGTCCTCCCCACAGCATAGGCCCTGCGGAGCCCCCAGAGCTGTGATGACTGTTTGCGGATGGGCTCATGTCCACGTTGCTCGTCATACGTCTACATGTATTGTCAGTGTGCCAATGTGAATCCCTAAATTGATTGATTATAAGCACCTATTTTTGATTGATTCATTGATTATAAGCATCTATTTTTTTAAAATATATTTTATTGATTTTCCACAGAGAGGAAGGGAGAGGGATAGAGAGCTAGACACATCGATGAGAGAGAAACATCGACCAACTGCCTCCTGCACACCCCCTACTGGGGATGTGCCCGCAACCAAGGTACATGCCCTTGACCGGAATCAAACCTGGGACTTTTCAGTCCGCAGACCGACGCTCTACCACTGAGCCAAACTGGTTTCAGCTATAAGCATCTATTTTTAAATTTTAAATTAAAATTTTTTTTATTGATTTTAGAAAAGAAGAGTCAGAGAGAGAAACATCAATAATGCGAGAGAATCATTGATCAGCTGCCTCCTGCACAGCCTGCATGGGGATCAAGCCTGTGTCATGACCAGGCATCAAACCGTGACCTCCTTGCTCATAGGACGCTCAACCAGTGACCAACACTGCCTGGGCTTTAAATTTTATTTTATTTCATTGTCCATCAGCATTTATCCCCTCTATGCCATCTTCCAACCACCCCCTTCCCTCACCCCCCACAGTCACCACGCTGTTGTCCATGCCCATGAGTGCATCTTTTTAAAAACTGTATAATGAAGAGAGGATTTTATTAAATACTTCACGGGGACAGATATTTAAGTAAAAGCTGGAAGACTCTGAGTTAAAGTAAATGGAGAAAATGTAAATACAAGGCATCGATACGTTATTCCAGTTCTGCTCCATGTGTTTACGCCGCCGAGTCTCCTGGAGACCTCAGCGCGGGCCCTCCCGCTTCCCAGTGACAGAGAGTAACAGGTGACTTCGATGTGTGATGCTCGGTGGCCTCCTCTCCTCGGGCTGGAAGACTCTGTAACTCTAGCTCGTGAGATTTCTCTGGATGAAGTGGCCGTGATTGCTCAGATGTCCCCAGCACACCAGTGCTTTACCCGTGTGTCTCCTACACAGAACCCTCCTGCTGCACAGACCCAGTCCTGAGTGGGAGGTGTTCACTCTAAATACCACCCGCATCGCAGACACGCTGGGATGTGCTTTGTATGAATGCCTGTAAGAATGCCCAAAGTGGAGGGAAAAGAATTACTAGGAAACCGGACCTGGAGACCATGTGGCACATGACCTTGAGATGAAAGACTGACCTTGTGGGGGGTGCAAACGCTCAGACTCCGCTCAGGCTCCTCCCAGGCTCCATGCTGAGATGTTCGTCCCGCACCCCACCTCTCAAAAGTGGGCATCTTTGGTGGTCTGAAGGGTGTGCACTGATGTTTTGGAAGAAGCATAATTGGCCGTGCCTGCTAATTAGAAAGCACGTGTGTCTGTGTTCATGTGCCCCCGTGGGCTCACATGACCTACTCAGAGCCTGGCCACAGGTGGTCTGACCGAGTACTGGGCAGTACCCAGTCTCTCTGGCCAGGAGTGTCTCATGGAACATGTATGCGTGGGTACGCAGGCATCTGCATCTTTGCTAGTACAATTTTGTGAGTCTTACCCTAAGGATGTTTTCATGTTTTGTTTGTTTGATAAGGATGTTCATTAGCCTTGGAACCTGTTTGATGGTTTCTTTAGAAAAAGTCACTAAAAGTTGATTAATGATACGGGAAGATGAATAAATACTCTATTTTGAGGCCTGAATCACAGTTTCTTTTTTCCTACAGATATATCCTTGTATGCATAGATGCTTACGAAAAATTGAGTTTAATTGCTAGTTTAAGGAAAAAGAAACTTACTTCCTCCTGTTGGTCCTTGCATTTTTCCCCTCTGAGCATTCATTCTAGCTCACCAAATGCTTCCTAAATTAATTTTCTCTGACAGTGCTGACATTCTTCAGTATTTTTAGAATGGCTCTGAGTATATATCAGTCACTCAGATAACACTGTCAAAAATCAGCGCACAAATATTTGAACAAATATTCGCGGCTCTTTCTGTGCACCTGAGCCCTGGAGGCTCGCCTGGCCCCTCCCTCGGCGTCATAATTGGAGGTCCTCTGAGCACCTCCCTCCATCTGGCTCCTAATGGAACAGGTTCACCGGGTAACCGGAGCCAGCATCCATTTATAACTACTGCTCTCTGATGGCAATTACAGACCCATGGATATTTGAGAACTAATTCTCAGGGAGGTGTCAAGCTTAAATGTCAGGATTGTTGCTAAGCTCTACCTTTTTTTTCTTTCTTCCTGTGCCATGTCTTACTTAATGAAATTTTTCATTGAAAAAATTAAGGGCGATCCATCCCCAGTGAAATAAACTTGGTATAACTTGCAATTGGCCCACACGATGATATGTTAAAAATGTTCATATTATATTGAAGGAAAATGATACTTTATTTCATGTGCTTGGCATTGGCACAGACACAAAAGCTCATAGAAAATCCTTGGCCTGCATCTGAGCACCTGCTCTGTGCTGGGCCCCCTCTAAAATGCACAGGTGTCCGCTCAGCCGTGTAAACCCTAAATCCCGCCTTACAAAGTCATGCTGATTTTTACTCAGAGCCGTGGCAGCATGATTTTAGAAGAAAAGAAAAAAAAAAAGCCTCATTGTATGGAAGTTTTCATTTTGAGATCAAAATACTCTTGAACTTGGGCTATAAAGAATATTTCAGCTTTGCTGAAATTTCATTTGTTTAAGATGAGCTTGAAATTCTTGGTATTCATTTGCGTAAAAACCAGGTCCGTAGTTTTCATGGCCGCATCCAAAGACCTCTGTACTAGGAATTCATCCTTTTTTCTGTCTACTACCCACTTCCCTTAAAGCACTCACTGCTCCTTGTACCTCCCGCCTCTCTGCCTTTTCTCAAGCTATTTTCTCTTTACAACGTCCCTTCCGCCCTTTCCACTCAAGTCCACACCGTGATGACGGGACAATCTCAGAGGTTGCCCCCTTACTATGTCATGACAGGTCATCTCAGTGGACATCCTCCTTCCTCAGCACATGTGTGTCCACTGCTAAACGTCATGCAGTTGGTTTTATGTGGAATTCTTGAAGCAGGTATTGGTTTATCCTTTCAGGATGCTTAGCACTTAACGTATGAGGAACAGGGCCTGCTAGTTCACAATCACACCATATTGACCCACACATGCTTTGCAATTTCCATGGACATCAGGATGGATTTCCAGTCTCCTGTCCAAATTTTGCCCTGAACACTCTGACCACTGGCCAGGGGCTCTGCCTCCAGAGCCAAAGCCCTTTCTGTCTTGGGGTTTCAATGTCAATGTCATCATTAGAATCATTGTGTTGTCTTCCAATCGATTGTACGTGAGTTTTTAGATTAGATACTATGTCTGATCCATGTTTTCCTCCCGGACGGATCATAGTTTGAATTTTGTGATTGTTTTTAGAAGGTTCAGCCAAGGATGGTCCACCGTCCTTTTCATATGGCCTGTACGCTAAAAACGTGTTTCACATTCTTACATAGGTGGAAAGAAATGATGAGAACCACAATGTTTATTTTGTGTAAAATATATTTTATTGTTTTTTTTTACAGAGAGGAAGAGAGAGGGATAGAGAGTTAGAAACATCGATGAGAGAGAATCATCGATCAGCTGCCTCCTGCACACCCCCCACTGGGGATGTGCCTGCAACCAAGGTACATGCCCTTGACCGGAATTGAACCCGGGACCTTTCAGTCTGCAGGCCGATGTTCTATCCACTGAGCCAAACCGGTTTCGGCAGAGAAGCACAATATTTCATGACGTGGGGATATCGTATGAAGTAGGAATGTTAGTGTATATATGGACTATGGTCACCTGGGTCTGTTGGCATCACGACTTGGATGCCTTTGTGTCGCGATGGCAATGTCAGTGCTGGTCTGGCCCACGGAGCCTGGTCCCTCCGTGGCTCCGCACAGGAAAAGCGTTTTTGACTATGTTTTGGGCACCTGGGTAATATTTTATTCGGTGGTGAACTCTCTGTAGACAATGGCCATCTTTGTGTCTTCGACTTCCCCTCCCATGCATGGCTCCTCGGCCCTGCTTTCAATGTCTGTCTGTTGGCTGGCCGTTTGGCATTTGCTGGGAGCCGGTCAGAGTGGCCCGGAGCACAGACAGGGCTGTGGCTGCGGTGAGGCTGGGCCTTCCCTTCCTCCCTGGCACAGACCGGCAGCGGCGACGCCAGGCGATCCTGGCCTGCTCCACGCCGATGACTATTTCGGTGCTTTGGCTAGTTTTCTGGCATGCCTTTCTCTCATGTTTTACAGAAAACACTAATTCTCACTTTGCAGTGTGGTTTCCATGCGGTCCCAGGGGTGTTTATGCATTAGTCTCTGATTAATGGAATGTTTTCTTCTCTCCCCAGATAAGCGAGGGGGGGCCCCTATCTAAATTGCATCTGGTGTGTGTATGAGGGCTGAACAGCTGCTAAGCACTGCTAAGTCCACAGATTTAGGTTTTTTTTAAAAAGTAAATAAATGAAAAGGCACTGGGTCTTTCTTCTGTCTGCCGGCCACCGCGATCTCCTCAACTTTCTCTGTTGTTAGAAAGAAGAAAGGCCAGATGAGAATTCCTGTAAAATCTTGTTCTACTCAGGCATGCGTCCCCAGCCAGGAATTAGGCCCCTAATCCTCCTATCATTATCGTGTTTTGTTTGCTCGCTGAACGTTAGCAATAGGCTTTCCAGGACCTCTTTCATCAGGACACGAAAGGTAAGCATTTCATGTTCCCAGGAGTGTCTCCTGCGGCCTTCGGCACACAGACCATCATGGGTTTGGAATGTAAGGAACGAGGCGAAGCGTGTTTCATTAATAAGCGAGGCTCCGGAAAGTGAATGGGAGGATATGTCAGGAGTCCACGCCAGTGTACCGTGTTCATTAACGTGTTTGTTCAATAATGTATTCAGTCTGGCCGTGTTTCCCAGCCTCGTCCTGGCCCATTATACGCTGGAGTAAATTAAAGGCCAGAAACCTTTGTGCGAGTTGTAATACTCAAACCGACATCTAATTCCCCCGGACAATAGGGCCAAGTCCGCCAGCCTCTCCCATTCTTCCCAGCCTTTGCATTGATCGATTCTTTTGTGGACCTGTTCCATTCAGCCCATGACAAACAGCACTGGCTAAAAGTGGGATGTTTACCGCGTTTGACTGGAGGTATGTTCAAAGACCAGCACAACTCAGCAGACGGACAAGCCTTCGGTCCCAGGCAGAGCTCTTAATCCAAGTGACATTTCACCTATAATGACTCCATTTGATTTGAAGTGCTGGTCTGATGAGAAAGGCTAACATGTTTATTTTTTGGCCAATGTGGATTGTATTCACCTGTGGTCTACATGTGTTAACCATGCATTGTCAACATTTTATTAGTTGAGCAAGAATCCTGTTTGATTTCGAACTCACCATTTTACTATAGATATGAAAGCACCCTATTACAGTGAGACAAGGAGTCGTGTGGGCCATGTACCTAGATATTGCGAATAGATACGTATTACAGAAAGCTTTTTAGGGCTTGCTATGCTTGAGACTGCTATGAAACCTCTATGAACACTGCATCCAACAGCCTCTACCGCTGAATGGCCCATGCTAAGCTTTCACGGAATTAACATCAGAAACTTTTTATTGTGCGCCATTCCTTGGGATTATGCCTTTGCTACACATCTGATGCTGTAAAACATACTGCGTAAATAATTGATAATAAACAAACAAATCTACTTTTGCCCTGGCATACTTCACCAGTTTCAAGACTTTGAAGTCCCGTAAATAATTTATAGTCCTTATTAGTGCAGGCAAATCAGACGGTCTCCTTGATCCGAGCTGCTCTCTGTCCTCGGAGTTTCTGAGCAGAATTGCTAAGTGATCTCGCTGACGGGTAACCAGGCTGAGCGCTGCGGAAAATCCAGGGGTTCTGCTGGTGTACACCCTCTCCCGATGCCATTGCTTCTCAAGAACAATTCCGATCCTCGAAGACGTTTTCCCTCTTTTCTGTATCGTTTCCTACACATGCCAAAGGAACAGCCAGGAAGTTTTTAAGTCGGTGACACCTTGTTAGTCTCACAAAGACCTGGAGGACATGACCCCTTTCCAACCTAAGTTCATGCTTGCCTTGAGACCTTGTGTCTTCATTTCTGTCCACGGGAGATGGAACCTACCAGTTCTGGCCATCTTTTTCTTGTTTTTATTGATTTTAGCAAGAGAGAGAGACAGAAACATCAGTGATGAGAGAGAATCATTGATCAGCTGCCTCCTGCACGCCCCCTACTGGAAATCGAGCCCATAACCTGGGCCTGTGCCCTGACATGCAATGGAACTGTAACCTTTGTGGCCTGGCTGTTCTGGGCATCTTTACGGGGGGCAAGGAACTTGACACCTGGCACCCCAAAAGGTCCTTTGTGACCGCCTCTCACCTTTTCCAGCTTAAACCCCCCATTTCTGCAGTTTTGTCATTCTATCTGTGACTACTTTATTCCTCAATCTAGTTTCTATATACATGCAAACCCATTTTTACTGTTTTTCTTTCCTACAAGGTGATAAGAGTTACATGGAAGAAGCGGGCGTTCAGTGTTTCACATTTGTTGGCTTGTTAAGCCAAGTGAATTTTTTTTTAAACTTTCTTTATTGATTATGGCATTACATATGTGTCCTTATTCCCTCCATTACCCCAACCCTCCCCCCCATACATCTGAAGTCAGGCTGTGGTTAACATCTTACCATCAGCCTTGTCCATAGCCGTGGGTTAAAGACGCTGGCACCCGGTCCTCGCCAGCCACAGGGAGTTTGGGTTCTGGGGCTGCACTCCCAGTCCAACAAGAGCAGCTCTGCTCGTAACACCATAAATCAGTGGTCGGCAAATTGCGGCTCGCGAGCCACATGCGGCTCTTTGGCCCCTTGAGTGTGGCTCTTCCACAAAATACCACAGCCTGGGCGAGTCTGTTTTGAAGACTTGGCATTAGAAGAAGTTTAAGTTTAAAAAATGTGGCTCTCCAAAGAAATGTCAATCGTGGTACTGTTGATATTTGGCTCCGTTGACTAATGAGTTTGCCAACCACTGCCATAGGGGTCATTTCACCACAGAGGGCATTATTCAGAGGACTAAGGAGAGGTTCCAAGCCATGGATTTATTATTTAGTGAAGAATAAATAGTTATCCCACCATGGCATGGCTTTGGGAAATAAGTTGTAGCTCAGGAAGACAAAAAGGAAGTGTGAAGGGCACTATATGGGTAAATGATTGGAGCAGTGACAGTGACTATGAGTGACCTAGGCTTAGTTATTTAATCTAATAGATTTTGAGCAGCTACTGACTGTCAATCATCTGGAGTAGCCTTACAGTGGGGGCTCCCAACTTTTCAGAAAGTGGTGTTCACTTGCTAAGCCAATTCTCCTATTTGGAAAAGAGATAAAGAATCAGTGGGAGCCCCTGGTGTGGCTCAGTGATGGAGCATCGACCTATGAACCAGGAGGTCATGGCTTGATTCCCAGTCAGGGCACATGCCCAAGTTGTGAGCTCGATCCCTAGTGCATGCAGAAGGCAGCAGATTGATGATTCTCATCATTGATGTTTCTCTCTCTCTCTCTGTCTCTCTCTCTCTCTCTCTCTCTCTCTCTCTCTCTTCCTCTCTCTGAAATCAATAAAAGAATCTATGAGAAGGCCTAGAATAAACTGCTGGCCCCCCAATTCTTACCCTAACTGCAATCATTACATCTATAGAGTAGAGATTCCTTTGCATGAATAAACCCCCCACAAGGAGTCTCTGTAGAGATGACTTAGTTTACCAGTCATGCACACCCTGGTATTTATCACTTTAATCAACTAATCAGATGACTTTTCCTGCGGGAGAGGCATGTCGGTGGAGGATAAAGGGAGGCCATTTGTGAACTCAACGCAGTGAGCTGAGTGGCTTGTCCAAGCCAGAGTCCAACGTGTAGACGCTGGGCTGGCTAGAAGGTCCCATTAACCCCTCTGCGTGATGGTGTGGATTGTGAAGGGATGTCGCCGGCATCTTCCCCTGTGGTGAGAGGAGAAGGGACAAATAGCTTGTCATGGCTTGTGGCCATGGATGAGGGACACTTGACATGGAGCAGGTGAGCAAAGTCAGTGGCAGTGGTAATGGGTGAAGCCACACAGGCAGGCAGGTGTCAGACAGTGATGTCAGAAGTGGGTGTCTTGGCTGCTGGTCATACCCAGACTGCACCGAGAGTGACTGATGGCCCAGTGATGGACAGCCAGGGAAGAGAAGGAGTAGAGACAGAAATATCAGGGACAGAGGTTAAATATCATGGTCCCATGTGTTATAAAGACACAAAAGGAAATGGGGCAGGAGCTACATGGAAGGGAACAGCAGAGTTTGAACCCCACAGGAAGCCAAGGTCGAATCATCGCCAGAAAAAAGTTCTTGACATATAAAGGCAGATGATGGGCATTGCCAACTTCTGCTTCTATCTCATTTTGCTAACTGTAGGAACGCGTCTACATTAGCAAGATCTGAACAAAAAACAAGCGTGGGTTAGGTAGTATTCGGACGCAATGGAGAGAGCTAGCCAGGAGAAACATAGCCACAGGCCTGGAAAGCAAGCACGTGGCTGATGGGGTGAACCAGAGCGATACTTGGAGAGGTGTTGCATATTTCACTCTTCAGTGTTATAGATGCAAAAATCATAGCAAATTAGTGAGGAAAATTAAACTTGCATAGACAGCATTTAAATAAGTTGAAAATTGGTGGGGAAGTATGATGTGTATTTGTTTGATTGGAAAAAATAATAGCTCAGCATCCAAGTTTACTAAGGTGTAAAAATTCAGGAATAAATCTCAAATCACTGGAAGTGTGGTACTAGTGTGTATGTATGTATATATATGTGTATACATACACGCACACACACACAGATCAATTCCTTTTATAGAGTATCATTACATATTTTAAAGCATCCTTTTCTTATATTTTACCAGTATGTAATTGTAATTTAGTTTATGGAAAAAATGATTACATTAAATAGATAAAGGTTCCAAATGAATATCTATAAAAGCTATAGAAATTATACATATTGAATAGAATAATATAGGAAAATATCAACATTTCTTGTATAATCATAGAAAATGAATTAATTCAAATGGCCAGGTTTTGTTTGTTTGTTTGTTTGTTTGCTAGAAACAATGGTTCAGAAATAGAAACCTTAGGTATTAGAAGTAGTGTTATTGAGCCCAATACATCTTTAAAACTGAATCCACTAACTCAAAATCAAACACTTGGAATAAAGCGTTTTAAGTGAAAGAAAATATATCCAAGTCTCACTTCAGGAAAATGAAAATACTACAGACCAAGAGAACATTCTTATTGAGCTTTATTTCAATGCTCTCGTTTTAACCAGCTGGAAATATTTCTAAAGCACATCCAATTCAACCTTTTAAAATGACAGATTTGCTTTTTAATGGGAAATATGTATTTCATCATAAAGATGGAGCACGGTGTCCTTGGCTAAGTTTTTCTCCACAGACGGATGCTCTTTTTCTGTACTTTATGCTCAAGTCCATAAGGAAGAACACAGATTATAGAACACGTGCGCCTGGCCAGGAGATTCGGATGCAGGCAGACTGGCAGAGACCGCTATAAAAGCACACACTTCCTTCCAGTATCCCGATTCCCCTCGTTGTGATGTAATGGGCGTTCCACACCAACAGGAACAGCAAAGGAGAAGCACCTTGGAACTAGAGCTGCTTTTAGTTTAAGAAGAGAGAGGGCCGGCTGGTGTGGCTCAGTGGTTGAGTGTCAACCTGGGAACCAGGAGGTCACAGTTGGATGCCCAGTCAGGGCACATGCAGGATTGCAAGCTCAGTCCCCAGTGTGGGGTGTGCAGGAGGCAGCTGATGGATGATTTTTTCATTATTGATGTTTCTATCTCTCTCTCCTTCTCCCTTCATCTCTGACATCAATTAAAAAATAGTTTTTTTAAAAAGCAGAGAGCACAGGAACTTAAAATAACCACACAGTACGCTAGGAAAGGTTTCATGGGCTCCCTTTTGGGGAACTGGGTTTCGCCCAAGGACTATTTTAAATCTATACTCGTGTCAACCTTTTCTTGGGAATAAAAAGCATCTCTGATTTCTAAGGAAAAACAAACAGCTGGTAACAACGGGGCTGAATTAAGCTATCTCCGTGTTCATGTCAGTAAAACTGACACGTTTTCTATTCAGATTGACATTCCCGAGACCCGGGCATGACTGATGCTGTTTGATAGCTCAGGGTCTGGGAAAGCAAGGTCAGTATCCGGGGACTGTGTGCGAGGAGGGGCTGAGGTCAACCGGGGAAGCTTAGCCAAAGGGGGACAGAGCATGGGGGTCCAAGCTGGAAGTGGGCCAGGTGGCGGCCACACTGGGGACCCCACAGGACCCGGGATGAGGGCAGCGGCCCATCTCCCTCCGGGAGCAGCAGAAGGTGGTCTGAGTCGGTCCACTCTTCCCCTGGAGGGGCCGGCGGTCCTAAGAGGGGCACAGGGCCAGGGGGAGCATCTTCTGTGTTAGAGGTCCCCACCTGTCTCATCACCGGCTGTTCATTTCAGAGCCCACTGCCTCTGCACAACCTCCCCGGAGTAGGAGTGTCAGCCCCAGCATGCGGTCTTACTGATGGAAGTGCCGCCTCTCTGTGGAAGCTGTCCAAGACCCGTTAGGAAGTAGGATAGTAACCGTGCATTTAAAGACATTTTGGTAAAAATGGCAGCCAGGAATGCTCCATCCCCGTGCTCTCCGAAGCTCTTTACCATCCCAGAAAACAAATGGCGCCCCTCCTTACAGTGGGCAATAAAACCCCGGGTTTGTGGGAAGCTGGTCATTCTTTCGTCAGCGGGACCATTGTCTGCGCTTGTCCCTGTGCTAAGCGTGGGGGTAACTATGACACCGGACCCGCAGCCTGTTGCAGCCACAGGTCCAGCTGGATTGGAAAGCAGGAGACGTGTTAGCTCGATCTGACAGAAACTTGAGTACTCAGAACTGAATTTGAGAACTAAAAACGTTAAGAAGTGGTTGGAAGTTCCTGGTGAACTTGAATACACATTTAAGGTGTGTGCACTGTGCTTCTCTAATCAAAGTGGACCATTCTGGCTGCCTCAGCGTGGAGTGGGGTGCAGGGGGACTGAGAGCATGCTGACAGACTGGGCCAGCCCGCAGCCAGGCTGGCGGACAGGAAGTGCAGGGGGCAGATCTAGAGAGACTGGCAGGTAAGGCCCAGGCAATGAGGTGAAAACTCAAGAGGCTAGAAGGGGGGGGAGAGGGGGGTGCAGGGTAGGGAAGGGGGTGGAAAGCCTGCATGACTGCTCTACACCTTGGGAGACAGTGTGTTATTATTAAAATGGGCAGGTAGCTTTGTGTAAGCATGGCAAATGCTAAGAACGTGGAAGAGCCAGGCCAGTATGGCTCAGTGGTTGAGCGTCAACCTATGAACCAAGAGATCACGATTCAATTCCAGTGGGCTCAGTCCTCAGTATGTGACTTACAGGAGGCAGCCAATCAATGATTCTCTCTCATCTTTTATGTTTTTTATCTCTCTCTTCCTTTCCCTTCCTCTCTGAAATCAATAAACATTTGTTTAAAGAAAAAAAAAAAAAGAGTGTTGGAGAGAAATGGAGTGTTGGCTTTCTCCACTACCACCAACCTAACCTTGCAAAGTGGTAGAAGGGAAGGTAGTGGCAGGAAGGGAATTTCCAGGAGAACTGAGAACAAATCCTGCCTCTTGGCTGCTGGAGTCCCAAGAGCTGCCTGGAGGTCTTCAGTGAATGACACAGGCGGTTGGGAGACTTGCTCTCCTCTCTGGGGCCAGGAGTTTAAGCCAACATCCTGGGCTCTGGGCAGACCCTGCTCTTCAGAGCCAGGAGGATTCCTGGTCAGGGCACACTGAAGCTCTGCCGGGTCTTTCTTTCCCCTCCCTCCCTCCCCAGCCCGAGAGCGAGGGCTTCGGTTCGCACTGCAGGAATCTGCTGCAGCCCTTGCTCCAGGGGAGTGTCTTTGGCCGGCGGCCGCTCCTTGTGGACAGCCCCTCCGCAAGGACATCTGTCCAAGTGGAGGGCATTGGGCCTCCCTCCTGGAGAGATGGTGGGAGCCCCAAAGACCTGGGCTCATTCAGAGTTTTAGAGCATGGGAATGACAAAAAAAAAAAATGCGATGTTTCAAGAAAATTAATTTCATGCAAGATGCAAAATGGTTCGGAGCTGCTGCTATCAAGGTTAAACACTAATGAAGCATCTTCGTGCTGTTGGTTGTAGATAGGGGCAAGGCCAACTGACTTGCAAGTAGCTGACTGTGGGGACTGTAGAAGGAAAAGAGTCCAGGCGTCTGATGGACTTGGAGCTCATTACAGTTACAAAAACATGAGGACCACGGAGACAGCTGGAGACAGTAGAAGTGACAGTGGTTCACTCATACAAGAATTAAAATAGTTTCAGAAGGTTTAAGAGAATTGTTTTAACTGACTCATAATCGGGGTTTTTTTTGTTTTGTTTTTTTTGTGTGTGTGTGTGTGTGTTCTGTTTTGTTTAAGAGTGAATAATTTGAAGTGAGTTTATCTTGAAAACACACTTAAAATAAATGTGACCACATTGGCATTTCCTTGGGGAACTATCTTGGGCACGATGCACACATCTGTGGAAAATCAATAAAATATATATATTTTTTTAATTAAATGTAAACTCTCCTGCCCCTCCTGCTTACACCCTCTTTCCCACCTTATACATTTCACACTGTCCTCCCTTTGCTAATGCTGCACTCCTAGCCACAACAGTCCACAGAAGCTGCATGCTTCTTTTCTGTCACCCCCAGCCGTGGCATCCACTGACCTCAGCTGTTTGCGTCATCACCTACAGAACTCGGAGCCCAGGATGACCAGTGTCCTTCCGGCCACCTCTCACAGGTGCATCCGACAGACTCCTGTCTCCTGGTGGCTGGTCCCAGTTTTCCTCAGGGCCCCCCAGGTGCAGCGAGCATTTCTGTGACTGATTCACAGCCCACCTTCCTCCTCCGGGGAGCTCCCGGGGCCTCCCCCGATCACCATGTGCATCTGGCAGCCGAACTCACTGTAGAGCTTCCCTTTTGTTCAGTGTGCTCCTGCACATGGTTATCACGTAGACCGGGCCGGGAGCAGTGTATTTACTGGCATGTTTACTTATCTGCCAACTTCTCTTCTCACATCCGAGGGTGATGGTCCCCTGTGTGAATTTTAAGCTCAGGGAAGTCTCCTCAGATGCTCCCCGCTCACCAGGTTCGGGGTGCCTTTGTCTGCTGATACAGAGTTGGCGTGTATTGGGCAGAATAGGAAATAGTTAAGCCAACGGACAACTGATCCCGAGAAGTCATCCTTCCCATTTGCCATGTGGCCGGCGTCTCACCAACCACTGGGCATTTATGCCTCTCTGAGGTTGGCCAACAGACAGAACAGCCACTCATTAAGTTAGTCAATGCACAGAAAGAGGAAAATATAATACCGGCTAACCTAACGTGGTTTTAATAGAAATGGTTGCTTGCATTTGTCACATTTCCAATGTCCACACCCATGTTTTAAAACATGACTAAGCCCAGCTGGTGTGGCTCAGTGGTTGAGCATCAACCTATGAACCAGGAGGTTATGGTTCGATTCCTATCAAGGGCACATTCCCAGGTTGTGGGCTCTATCCCCATAGGGGGCGTGGAGGAGGCAGCCAACCAGTGATTCTCTCACGTCATTGATGTTTCTATCTCTCCCTCCCATCCTCTCTGAAATCAATAAAAATACAATAAAAAATGACCTAGGAACAGAGTACAGTATAACCTCCTGTGGGGGGTACTGTCCTCCCTCCTCAGAGCAGACTTGCTTCCTGGGCTCCTAGTGCCTGTGTTGGTACAGTGGGGGGAGGAGGGGGGGGGCAGCCCTGCTCCCTCTAAGTTTCATTTCCCTCTCTTGGTGCTGATCGCTTTCCTTGCAGAGTCTATGGTTTGCTCTCGCTCTAATAAGTAAGTGCCACTGCCGCCCTGGTCTCCCCACTCAGCAGCATCGCACACTCCGCTCTGGCCCCGTCGTGTTGGGGAAAAGCCAGGGGCTGCTTACTTACTGTGATGCAGGAAAATGCCTCCCGCTTCCTATGGTCAAGCCTTGAATTCCTGACATGTGCAGTGATTCCTTCATGAATGCCTTCCCCTGTCCCTCACCCCCGCTGTTCCTGTGAATTCTGCAAGCAGTTGTATGATGAGTCTGTTTCCCGCCTGTGTCATAGCCCGGGATGCAGTCATCCAAGGAGTGTTTGTGGAGAGCCTTTCATGGCTGTGCTTGCTGGTCTCCAAAAGTCTAGGCATTTCCTTCCCTCCAAGTCCATCCCAGATCCCTCGGTGCCTGCCCCCCTGCCTGAAAGTCCATTCCACGTTATTTGCTCAAGGAGTAAATAAAAAAAAAAAAAAATTAGCAGGAGCCACTGGAATATCCATTTGGGGGTTTCTCTGTAGAGAGAGGACTTGCATGTCTTTCTAAGTTCTCCAGACTTAAACACTCTCCCTCTCTTTTATGAATTTGTAAAACTACTGTTTTCTAACGTCCCTTCTCGTTGTCTGATGCTGCACTGCACCTAAGCGTGGACCGGGAATGTGTTTGCTAAATCACCTGGCAAACGGTCCTGTTGCTGTCTGCGGCGCTGCTCGGAGTCCTCTGCTGTTAAGCACTTACTGCGGGAACCCAGCCGGCGAATTAACCGAGCGGCGCGTCTGCTCGTTACGTGGGGCCATTATGCTGTGCTTGCGAGGAGGCCGCAGCGGACCTTCCGACCCCAAAGGACGGCTGTTCTTTACTCGGAGGTGGCCCCGTGGAATCCGGATGTGTAACCCGTGACCGCGAAGCCATTACCTTCCAGGGAGAGGGTCCTTGTGTCGCCGTGGGCCTCACCTGCTGGGAAATAGACAACCCTGACAGCAGCGGCTGGGGTTCCCTGGGTGAGGCATCTGTTATAATGAGGCTGGGAGCTTCTTACCCTTACAAATCAAGTTATTTACCTCCTTTCTGATGCAAATGCTGTTTATAATGGAGACTCCGACCTTTATGCTCTCAGATCAAGGTGAGCCCCCTTCTCTCCTTGCCCCCCA
The DNA here is from genome assembly GCA_036971965.1 of Nyctalus aviator. Taxonomy (NCBI): domain Eukaryota; kingdom Metazoa; phylum Chordata; class Mammalia; order Chiroptera; family Vespertilionidae; genus Nyctalus; species Nyctalus aviator. Next base: position 182,891,103 of record CM072924.1, on the reverse strand, counting down.
CATTCATCCAGAGATCTGGGAGTGGTAAGTAGGAGCTGGAGTCGCCACAGAAGTAACCTCCACATCCTGCAGGTAACAGACCCTCTCCGGGGTTGAAAAATGACATGCCCTCCATTGCGTGTGAATGACTTCTATGGCAGCTTCAATTTGTAATATGTGCATCCAAAAAAACACCAGGGGCATCAGCTACAATGTACAGCTTCCTCTAAATTTCCTTTAGCCTTCCTGTGAGCCATTAAGAAAGCATATTTGGCCCAGCTGGCACGGCTCAGTGGTTGAGCATCGACATATGAACCAGGAGGTCAGGGTTCGATTCCCGGTCAGGGCACAGGCCTGGGTTGTGGGCTCCATCCCCAGTGTGGGGCGTGCTGGAGGCAGCCGGTCAATGATTCTCATCATTGTTGCTTCTGTCTCTCTCTCTCTCACTCTCCCTTCCTTTCTGAAATCAATAAAAATGTAAAAAATAAAATAAATAAAATAAAATAAAATAAGAAAGAAAGAAAACATATTTGGAGTATCTGAACATTTTCTCAATATGCTAAAGATTGTGAAAATAGGATCAGAAGTAGTTTCAGTGTGTGGCTGGAGGGTCCCTATTGCTGGTTTTCTACAGAACAGGAATGTATTCTAGTCGTCATTTTAAAATGTCATCTTTGGGGTTGTGTTGTCTTCTCCCCAAAGCGTGGCCGTAGGCACCTCCTTTCTCCGGAGGAGGTGTGCTTGGGACCCCTCCCTGAGTGTCAGCGGCTGCTCTGAGCTGCTTCTAGATGTTGACCTGGGTAAGGGGGCTGCCGCTGCCATGATTTGGGAGAGAATCCCCATGTGGGATATGAGTGTGTTTGCCCAGAGCATTTCAGGGGTGTCTCGAGCTTCTGGAATATAAATGATGCAAGAGAAAGGTGGCCCTCCCTGTCTACTGGCGGCCTTTTCAATAATGCAGCTGCGTAAGCCCAGAATAATGTCTGACATGCCTTTTCCTAGCAACAGACTTGTACTGCATAAATGCTTCATGATGGTAAATATTTGCGAGAAGGAAAGGAACTTGCCTTTTCAAAATACAAAGCGGTGGGTAATCTTGCAGGATTCCCATCAAAAAGCCGTCGGAAGCCACGTCTGTGTGTGCCTGGTGTAGTGCGGTCTGCGAATCTTCCAGGAGCGCATGTTCCGTGAATCTGCCTTCGGTTCTCTGGTCTCAGGACGTACAGGTTGCTTCTTTCCAAGACGCAAAGGCAGGCGGGGTCAGCACACTTTGTAAGGGTCAAATAATAAATAGCTCAGGGTTTGCGGGCAAGAGTCTACATCAGGGAGTCTATAGATGCTCAACAAAAGAGAAAACATATTTCTCTGAAGACTTGTTTGACAAAATTCCAAATATAAAGAGTCATAGAGTATACTCTTTGGAGTACAGGTCTATGATGAAAAGAATAGAAGCTTTTTGGAAGTTAACATTTTGCTTCATTGGGGTTCAATGGCATCGTTTGGCTCTGAAAACCATTTGAGCTCAAGGCCACACCAGAGCAGGCAGCAGGCCGGACTTGGCCATCGGACAGTAGCATGCTGACCCCAGCTAGAAGGTGGATTTTCTCCGCCTTGGGACTGTCTGATGATGCACAACTGAGTGGATTTATTAGATATGCAGGCTCTCGGTCCTCACTGTGGGTTTTCAAGCTCAGGTTACTTGGCCTTTCACTGCTGCTCCTGCAACTTCAGTTTCGTGGACAAAGTACATTTCCATCTTTAAGAAACCCAGCTTGGACTCTTCCCGTTAGCCTTCAGATAGGCCCAGCTCCTACCATCTAAAAAGAAACATTACTTTGACCCCCTGAGCTCCAGCTACCCTCCCCTTGCCCCATTCAAGCTGGACACTTGCAAATGCACCCCATGCTCATGGCCTCTCCCACCATGAGCTCTTCACATCCACCCACCATTGAGGTCTTATCCTCACCATTCTATCAAAACCACACCCCCAAATTGCCAAGACCACTCTCCCAGTTCCTCGGGGGTTTGTCATCCTACATCTCTGCCTGTCGCTTGACACTGGGGGGAGCTACCCCGAAAGCTTGCTTTTGTGAATACTTTTCACGGTGTCCGGGGTGAGCTCCTTGAAAAAAGAATTACCTGGTGCTGGAGACGATTTCCTCAAGTTCTCTGAGTCATTCGAAGGCGCATTGACTGGGCTCCGGTGCAGGAGATAAAGAGGCCCTTGCACAGGGCGTGAGTCTGGGGCTCTGAGTGGTAGATATGAAGGAATTGAACATATGAACACATCAGACCTTGGGCAAACTAATGTGCATTAAGTGTGCAAACGCATGTGAGATCCCAGACCAGATCTCTGTTTCTCAGGCAATGAGACCTGGGTGATTGAAGCCATCTGGAGAGCTGGACAGTCAGAATGAACTAGTTCATGTCTTAACCTGTGACTCCTTCATGCTCCGACGGCCCCGGAGACACATAGAATGTGAGGAGGTTCAGGAGCTCTGGTCCCCCAACACCCTAACTCTACTCCTCCATTTTCTGTCACAAATGCTGTTTCCTTCAGTTCTCTCCCCTCCCCAACCACAAGCCATGGGGGTTACCAGCACACCGTAGCTGCCCTCCCAACCTTCTCTCTCCCAGCTTTCCCCACCTGTGCACACCAACCCTGCTCTCATGCCTTCCTTCACCACCTTTTGGATTGGCTACTACATCTGCAAGCCCAGCTCTTACCCTCAATACTCTCATTTTTAATGGGGGAGAAGCTAAAAAATTAACTGCACTTGGATTCCAAGCAGTGATTGCTAATCCTGTTTATAAAAATGGAAGGAAAAGAAAGCCCCATGAAATGAAGTTTCTCATCCCACCTCCCCATTTTTTTCCGTTGTTTTCCTGTTGTTCTCACCTCAAAGCCCAGGAACCTGATGATTGTTCTTTCCTCTCACTTCATGTCTGGTACCCCAGTCCTTTAACTGTTTTAGTTGATTATTTTAATTATTTTATATTTTTATGGTACATATTCTGATTCTACTTAGTTTATAATTATATGTACCGGGGTTCATCTCAGTTCTATGATATCATGGGTTTGTACACAGTTTTTTCCAGTCTTACTGTCATTTTCTCCCTCCCAACTTTATTATATGTAATCACTGTCATACTAATCTTCTCAAAGCTCTTTGTCCTCAAGCTCTGTCACCTTCTAAGGCTTCCCAGTCCCCTGATTGGTAACAGGTCACTGATTCCACCCTGCATTCTTCCTTCTCCCAGGCAGGTCTTCTCCCTCTCCCGGCCCTCCCGACTCCATACTCACACCCTGGTTCTTCCTGCTCCTGCTTTCACTCATGTTCTTTGTTCAGTCCAAGACCGTCCCTCCAAGGAGTATGGCTCCCGGCAAAAAGGTGACCTTCCAGGTGGAGAAGGCCTGTGATTCTGCCGAGGGAGTCTCGCGGGACTAATCACTCCGCTGTCTTACTCCATGTGGCCACTGGACCATCATTACTCATTGAATTCACCTCTTCCCCTGTGGTGGTGTCCCATAAGGGCGGTGATGCAGGGCCAACCAGACAGGACCACCCAGAGTCACCACAGGCCTGGCCACAGTCACCATCTCCATTATCTCTCCTGGATGTATAACCCCAACTTCAGAGGAGGTGTCTTCAACACAGGGCTCACAGCCCAGCTACATTGCATCTCTTCCAGCTGGTCTCTTTTCCCTGGAATAAGGACAAACCCCAGAACGCTCTTTAAGAGGAAAGAGGACATTCAGGAAAATCTTTGAACAAGTGAGCAAAAGACAGGACTCTTGTTTCCAGGAAGTGTGAATGTTGTGCATGCACTGTCTTTTATGCTTTTGTCTTTTTTTTTTTTTTTTTTTTTTACTGGTGGAAATCAAAGATGACGTTTTTAGGGAGAACACTAATAAATTAGATTCATGGGAGCTTCTATGATTAATTATACCATAATTAAATATTAACCACTATAGTATGCCATATTTATGCAGTGGCTCCCTTTTCTATTTGAAAATTCTTAATTATATATAGAACTCTGTCTAAAATATAGGCTGCATCCTGACAATGACCTGGAAAAGAAATTTGATGTGTCCATGAAGATGAGCCCCCAATATTAACACTTAGGACGTGGTAAATTATATCTACTGCCACCTATAAAAAATCACTATCAAATAATTCAGCTTATTAATTTTTTTAAAGTTCCCTAGTCCTCACATGAAGACAGTATACTAAAATTATTTTGTTTTCAATGCTGAAAACATTGATTCCATCTGCATCTGATGAGGCATACGCAATATGTACTTCTGATAAGCCCCTTCCCCTAAATTATTGTATTTTAAATATATTTATTTGTTGTGGTGATTTTTATTTATTTGAAAATTGATCCTTTACTTACCATGTCTCTGCACAAATTTCTTTTTTTAAATTTTTTTGTTTGTTTTTTTATTTTTTGTTTTTACAGAGAGGAAGGAAAAAGGATAGAGAGTTAGAAACATCAATGAGAGAGAAATATCAATCAGCTTCCTCCTGCATACCTCCTACTGGGGATGAGCCCGCAACCAAAATACATGCCCTTGACTGGACTCGAACCTGGGACCCTTCAGTCTATCCACTCTATCCTATGAGCCAAATTGGTTAGGGCTGCACAAATTTCTTAATTCTTGCCAGGCCTCAGTTTATTCAGTGGTAAATTGGAGATAGAATAATTCCTGGAAGCTTTGTTGCTAGGATTAATTGGGTTATTATCTATAAAGCTGAAACATAAAGGCTAGCTAAGGAGATACAGCAAATAGCAGTATTTACTATATACGTATATATTCACTAAATGAAAATGTACAATGGACCAAGCCCATGCACTTCTCCCAGCTGCTATGAATGCATGTTTTTGGTCCCCATGGTTAGGCTGTGTTAAAGACATGGTGAGGGAGATATGAACGCACAGGGATGCCCTCATCTCCCATCACACGTACAAAAGGTTTGTCCGTTTCGCAAGTGAAGCCCCCTGCGTGGGCCGTCACGGCCCTCCACTCGCCTCCCTGCAGCTGTGGCATCCTACTCCTTTGATCCGGGCCCGGAGAGGGTGGCGGGAAGGCCGGTGGGGATTCCAGTGTGACAAGTGGAAGAAAATCCATTTCGACTTCCCAAAGGTAGAACCAGCGGCACAAGATCTCCAGCAGCAAACAGAGGCTCTGGATCCTCATCTTAGGCCTGGGAACACCCAAGAGGCCGGACGCGGGGCAGACAATCCGAGGCCATTTCTCTCCTTTCCAGGAGAAGAAGCGAAATGAAACCTGAGGTCCAGGCCATGAGGTCCAGGCCTGAGGTCCAGGACACCACGCCCTGGCCATTCTGCCGCTCCCTGCATTCTCGCTGGATGTGAGGGGTTTAAATACGAGGCCGCTGGAGGGTTTGCGCATTGATTAGCAGTTAAAAGCTTTTGCCTCCACGTTCAGGGCAAAGACTGTTTCCTACACCGGGCAACACAGATCCCCCCTGCAATTGGCAGGCCTGTTCCAAGTGGATATTCTGTTTAAGCTTCTAAGGAACTTCTAAGAACTTGCTAAGTAATTGAATAAAGCAGAGTGCCTTCGGTCTTACAGCTGCACCGCATTTCAGAATATCGTATAACCTATGCGTCAGTGCCAATGCTCCTTGTGAGCGGAAAACACGGGATCAAAGGAATCGGGGAACATGACGTGAATGGCCATGCCACCCACCAACACATTCCACCGTGATTCAGTCATCCCTTTTCCTAATCACTCTGGGAGAGGTATGGTTAGCACTATTTCTACCCTCAGAAGAAAGCGGTTCTGACCCAAAAGGTGTAGAGAAATGAAGATGGGCCCTCCATAACTCATCACAAACGTGGTTGTTTTGAATGTGCTTAATTATTATCTTGATTCAATTCAAGACCACGATGATTTAGTGCCTTTTGAGAGCTGCTTGGGAATGTCTCGTTATGAAGAGTTACTGAGCGAACCAGCACAGTCCATGCGGAGACACGTTTAATGTGGTCTCAGGAGCAGAAACACCGCTGCTTACGCTCTGTCTGCATGCCCGGGACTCTGAGCATCCAACAAACGCCGCTACGATAATAGAAAGTAAAAATTAGTCCATATTTTTGGGCTATTGTCTAGAGAGAAGAAATTCAGCCTTCCTTAAATGAAAGGAAGAAATGCGGGCAGTTAAGTGACTAGGGTTTGAATCTACAGGAAAATTTGAATGTATTAGGGAGGCTCAATACATCACCGCTTGGAAACCAGAGATATAATTCTAATCTCTTGACCCCTGATGTTTCTTAAAAATGCACTTACTTTGTGATCCTCAAAAAAGTGAAATAGCCGAAACCGGTTTGGCTCAGTGGATAGATTGTCGGCCTGCGGCCTGCGGACTGAAGGGTCCCAGGTTTGATTCCAGTCAAGGGCATGTACCTTGGTTGCGGGCACATTCCCAATGGGTTGTGTGCAGGAGGCAGCTGGTCGATGTTTCTCTCTCATCAACGTTTCTAACTCACTATCCCTCTCCCTTCCTCTCTGTAAAAAATCAATAAAATATGTATTTTTTAAAAAAGTGAAATACATTGACCTGTAAGCTAGCCAGTAGCTTTTGTTGACCTGGCATCTGCTCTGCAGTTTAGCTATGTCCTCCGGAAATCTGGAAAGTTGAATGCGCAGTGTGGCTGAAGATATGAAAACTCATTTGCCTTTCCTTCTTGATCAAAACACATACTTAGCACTGTTTACAAATGTCCAACATTAACCTTTATTTCAGGAACTTATGTTCTATTTATTTTTTATTTTAAAAAAAATAAAACTACCTCCTGAAATCTAGGTAATTCTCTAAAGCTTTATAAGGTTTAGCAGAATGATGTAAACAACGTCCTTGAATTCTGACAGCAATCATATTGTGAACATAAGAATGTTAATGACTGCAGGGCGGTCTCACAATTAAATTCATCTGTGGAGTTATCGGAGACCAGCCTTAGCAACGTTATCAGCACATAAAAATGCACTGTCGATTCTCTAGATTTATGCACATTCTTGCAATAGAAACAAATACATTAATTTTCCGTGTTATCGCCCTTTAACTACATCGTGGCATACAAATGAAATTCCAGCCAGAGATAAGGAAGGGGCTTGCAAGGCCGGCGTCATTTATCTTGATTACAGGTGTGGGCCTGTGGTGAGAGAGCACATCAGAAACTTCTGGAGAAATGGCTCCGCGCTGGAGTGCAAATGAAATGCCGAGAGCCGGCCGTGTCGCGGGCGCAGGCCTGTAAGTGGTGTTTTGAGAGCTCTAGTCGTGGACAGGGACAAGCCGTCCGAGGCGACGCGGCCTGCCAGGGACTGAGTCTTTATTGACGGAAAGGAGAAAACACGACGCCTGCAAAGCGAGGCCGTTCCCTCTGAATTGTGGGAGCTCCCTCTTTGCCAGCTCAAGGATCACTTCACTCATCCTGGTTTCAAGAAAGACGCGGCTGAGGTCCAAGAGAGCATTCTGCTGAGCCCAACAGAGGTGGTGGTTTTACTTTAAAAAGGATGCTGTTGCTGAAACTGGCTTGGCTCACTGGATAGAGCGTCGGCCTGCGGACTGGAAGGTCCCGGGTTCGATTCCGGTCAAGGGCATGCACCTTGGTTGCGGGCACATCCCCGGGGGGGGGCGGGGCTGGGGGGGAGGGGGCGGTGTGCAGGAGGAAGCTGATCAATGTCTGTCTCTCATCAGTGTTTCTAACTCTCTATCCTTCTCTTCCTCTCTGTAAAAAATCAATAAAACATATATATATACCTTTTTTAAAAAAAAAGGATGCTGTTTTTTAACGTCCTGATTTTAAAAAATCAACAACAACAAAACCAGGACAAGTTGCCCAGCTTTCTAGAGCCAATCAAAATCAGGGAAAAGGCCTTCCCGTGTGTCTCTATCACAGCGGCCGTGGAGGACAACATGGGGATGAAGTTATCTGTGACCGCAGGGTCACGGGAAGCTATGGATCCTCTGGGCCGCGGGCACAGAAGTGGCCACGGCTTTTCCTTGAACGCCAGGGGGACTGTCCCTCACAAACAGGCCTTTTCATTCGCCCCTCAAGCATGTCAACAAGGTAATCTCGGGCCGCAAAGGACACGAGTTCATTTACTTTCTCCGGTGGCTCGCAATCAGGGCTCCGCTCCCATCGATCTCCAGATACCTTTTAAGATTAGGGCTCCGCTGGCTCCGGGAATCCCCCAGCAGGCGCCCTTAGGGAGGGACGGGAGCTTTAATTAGGAGGGAGCGCCTGCCTGTGGACACGGGAGGAGAGCTGGAGAAGCAGGCAGGGGCCTCTCCATCCCCACCCCCACCCCCACCTGCTGTCTCAGGGTCCACGTAGAATTCCTTACTCCCTGCCGGAGACCCCTCTTCTTTAATTTTTTTCTTTCCTCGTTGATTTCTCCAAAGGCCAGTGAGCAATCTGCATGTTACTACTGCTGAGCAGTAGATACTCTGCTGTGTATCTGGCCTTGACTTGCCAACCAAGGCCAGCGCATGGGCCCAGAACGAGAGGGTTTCCGTGGGTCAGACTCTGTCATTAAGGAGATGGAGATATTCCTGACGCCTGGCTTCCTGGGGGTTCCTGTTGGGTTCCACTCGCTGGGCCTGAGTCAAGGGTGCTGCTAGGTGCCCAGGGGAATCCGGGTGCCCTCAAGGGGGCGTGGCCTCATTCATGCCAGCTGAGTTCCCATGGGGCCTTGCACTTCCGCTGCATCAGGTCAACTGGTTCCTGGTCTGCGGCGCTGGCCTTTGTCACCTGCGGCCGTTCCTGAGAAGCAGGAGCCATCACAGCATCGTTTATGCCTGATGCTTCTCCTTCCCCTTCAGGGTGGCGGCCACACTTCCATCCCCCATCCTCCCCGGACAGGGAAAGCTGGGGTGAAGCAGAGGCAGGCCTCCTACCCTCTGGAACAGGGATGTACACGGACAGGCCTGTGGGATTTTAGGCCGCATCTCCTGAGAGTAGAACCACGTCTCTCTCAGTTACCGCTGACTTCCCCGCTTCCAGCATCGTGGCTGGCGAGCAGGTGGTGCAATGGAGGCGGGTCTGAGGGGCCTTCCTGCTCATTCCGTTCAGCCTGGTGGCCAGCAGTGCTGGCCTGCTCACAGTCCGCGAGATGAGGCCGGCCCTGCTGGAACAAAGGGGCTTGCATCCATTAGAGAGCATGTTGGTAGCCAGAGGGCTCCCAGGAGGAGACTGGGTGTGGCTCAGACATGTCTCCTGTAAGATGCCCTCTCCCCTGTGTCAGTCCGTTTGGAAATGTCCCCGCAGAGTGGCTCACTGAGTAGCGTGGCCACAGCAGAGGGGGGTTCAGTGAGCACCGCCAGACAGAGGATGTCTCAGGCACACTCTGCAAGGAAGACTGGCCCGGCTGGTTCCCATGAGAAGAATAGCTGCCATGCGTTGGGCGCCCGCGGTGCCAGGACTCGTCCTAAGCACTTCTCATGTATTAACTCTTAACCCTCCTCACACTCCTACGAGATGAGTAGCAGTGTTATACCCATTGTACAGAGGAGGACGCTGAGGCCCAGAGATATTACATCATTTCCCCAAGGCTACAGAGCCAATGCATTGTGGGACTGAGACTTAGAGCCGGACGGTCTGGCCTGGTTTTTGTGTTTTTTTTCACCTATGCACAGTAGGACTACTACTATTTTGTCATACTATTTGGGACTTCCCTTTTAAATTTTGCTTTCTATCTTTGAGGCAGGGGGGGAAAAAAGTGAATAATAACGTTACAGGTATTATGGAAGCTCCATAAATAGAACGGTATTATGCCTAAGAAAAACAATAAAGATTTTCATTCACTATGGAAAGCATGCCAGCGGAGATAAAATTGCTTCCTTAGAGTCCAGCCACAGATAAAGGACATAGGGAACATGGGCATCCTGGAAAAGATAGCGAACATTGAATGAGCAGGTAACATTTATTCTGTGCCTTCTGTCTGGCAGGCAGGGAATAACGGTGCCCTCTGTGTAAGAAGTCCTATTTTATAGGTGACTAGAGGCCCCTTGCAGGAAGATTCCTGCAATAGGGCTTCCTGCTGCGGTCTCCACTGCCCCACCTGCTTCCCTCCCTTCTCCCCTGCCCCACTTGCTGGCTTCTGCTTCTCCGCAGCTTCACTCCCTTCTGCAGCACTTGGCTTCTTTCTACACTGTCTTCAGTCTTCCCTTTGGCCTGGATACACAAATTAACTGCCATCTTGGTTGGGTTAATTTTCATAGTCATCCTTGATTGGTTGGTGCGGTCAATTTGCATGTTTCTCTTTTATTAGGTGGGATTAGGTAGGATGCAATTGGTTGCCCGAAGTCCCATAGGTTCTAAGCAGCAGAGCAGGGTCCCCCAGGCAAACGTACCTGACTCCACGTTCTGCACTTTCTGCCCGCACCCGCTCTGCCTCCATGCCAGGGGGGAGAAGACATCTGGGGGTCTCACCTCCTTCCCCTCCCAGCCAAGTCTTGGGCATTTGGAGGAGAGAATGTGCTTGCTGTTGTGGTGAACCCCATGACCCTTCAAAGCTATTGTAACTGTAATGATGATGGGGATGTGTTCTAGAGGCGCCCAGTGTTTGCGATAATTCAGGAGAGCTTATTGTGTGTCAGTCATTGTGCAAAGTCACACATCATCTCATTTAAACTGGGGGGTGACCCTGGGGAGTAGGTAGCATTATCCCTGTTTTATGAAGAAGAGAATCGAGGCCTAGAGAAAATTTTTTTTAAAAATAGCTGAAATTTGTATAGTAAGTGACTTCAAAACCCATGAGCTTTATCACATCATATATTAGGTTAAACCAGTGGTCGGCAAACTCATTGGTCAACAGAGCCAAATATCAACAGTACAAAGATTGAACTTACTTTTGAGAGCCACATTTTTTAAACTTAAACTATATAGGTAGATACATTGTTATTAACTTAATTAGGGTGCTCCTAAGCTGGCCTTGGCTGAAAACTCAAAGGGCCAAAGAGCCCCATGTGGCTCGAGAGCTGTAGTTTGCCGACCACTGGGTTAAATCATATGAGCTTGCCATTTTGGTAGGTGAAATATTGGCAATTTCGTGTTACTTAATTAACGGGTGAGAGTTGATTTAACCCTTTCCTGTTGTCAGTGTTAAATATGTTGAGAGTGTACCTAATGTATTTGCATAAGAAGGAAAAAAGCATGAAAATTTGACAGAACCAGTGCTTTGATTAGCCTGGAAGTGAATTGATATTAATAAGTAGGTGACCAAAGAGAGTGTTACAATTCCATTTGCTCACACATATGTAATATCTGGCATTGTGGTTTTTCAAACTCTAATATGTTTTGCATAGGAACCAAGTCATTGAACATAAAGAAAACTAATTCCTCTCTATTAGTTTGATCATTGTCAACAAATACATTGGTTCCAAAAGCACATGATAGGAGTTAAAATCTGAAAGCTTTCAATAATGGTGGTTAAAATTCAACCTAAGAAAACACATGTGGTCATGTTTCTTTAAAATCCAATTTCAAACGTACCCAAGTGATAGTGTAAAATAGTTGTTTCAGTTTACAGTGCAAATTGACATTTTGAAAGTTTCGCTGACAGTCTAATTGTAAAGTCTGCTCACTCTGCTAAAAGAAAGAGAGGGTGGAGGGAAGGAAGAAAGGAAGGAAGGAGAAAGGGAGGGAGGGAGGTAAGGAGGGAAGGAAGGAAGGAAGGAAGGAAGGAAGGAAGGAAGGAAGGAAGGAAGGAAGGAAGGAAGGAAGGAAGGAAGGAAATCCAATCTGGAAAGTGTTTTTACATTATTTGTCAAGATTTGTGGACTTTCCATGAAGTATTTAATGTGCCCCTGTGCATGCTGGGTCTGGCCCAGTTCACCTTTCAGTTTGGCCGTGTGAAAGGAAGACGAGGACGCAGGTACAAGCCCTCAGCCCCCAGGAGGGTTTCCCATTCTGCTGGCTTGGGAGGCGTCTGCTTGGGGAAGAGGAGCCGTGACTGGCCTCAGCAACCCAGTGGCTCTGACAGCTGCGTCTCCCTCCCGCTCTCCCTCCTCCGGGCTCTCCTGGGCCCGGCAGCTGCTGCCTTTCCAAGGGGCCCAGTGTCACCGCTGATTCATAGCAACCTGCTCCGAGGTTCCTCACTGCCAGGGGCCAGAGGTCACCTCGCAGGGAGAGGCGTGTACCTCGCAAGCCATGGGTGAGCTCAAAGCAGGAGTTTAACGGCTGTAATAGGGGACATCTTTATAGCCACCAAACAGCTGGCAGGTAGTGCAGTGTATATCCCATGTGTCTCCTGAGATCATAAGTGTCCCCCTTTTGAGTTTTCCGTTAGTAACTGGCAATGAATAGTGTCAGGCATGAAGCAGTCATGTGCGGCTCTATGAAGGTCAGCACATAAAACATATATTCTTGCCCGGCCAGTGTGGCTCCGTGGTTGAGCATCGACCTATGAACCGGGAGATCACAGTTCAATTCCCGATCAGGGCACACGCCTGGGTTGTGAGCTTGACCCCCAGCGTGGGGCGTGCGTATTTCTATCTTTTTCTCCTTCTCTCTTCCTCTCTGAAAGCAATACAATTATATATTTTTAAATGAACTATAAAACATTACTTTCTTCATCTTATTCTTGGGAAACAATTGTTCCGTAAGGTTTGTGCTCTAGCCCAAGAGACTCCGACGGACCTCTCTCTGTGGGTTAGAAACACACCCGTGGGTCTCACCCGCCAGGACTGCCCAGGGCTCGCCATTCCACCTGCACACCGTCAGCAGGGTTTTGTTTTACCTCCGCTTCATCCAAAGGAATGAAGCCTCTGTGCATCGAGTTGCCGAGAATCCCCGATGAAAGGCGTGCTTGTTCTGTCCGGGCTAAGGACCTTCGCTCAGGCCACTTACACCGCGGCTCACGAATGTTAACATTCTAAAACAGGTCTTGATTTCACTTGCACCGATTTTTATCAAAATCAGGGGGCCGGGGGAACACTGTGTCTTTGTTACGCGTGGTAAACAGGCCGCTTTCTCTTGCAGAGCCCCCTGCTAACATGCAGGCGCGGTCAGCTCAGAGAATCCGGTGAAGAACATGAGAACATGCGAGCTTTGTGGGGATTTGACATGACATTTGTTTTCTAAAGACCAGACACTTGATTGAAGTTGAACCGTGGGACAGTGGCCTCGGCATGGCATGGCTGTCCCCAGATGAAGAGTGAGACGGCGGCCGCAGCCCCTCGCCTGGTGCCGAGCCAGCCCCGGGGGAGGGAGCACGCTGTAGACAGAAATGCCAGAGCTCCATCAGGAGGAGCCGCCAGCCTAACGCGAAGCTCTATTAGTCGCTGTCTTTCCGCTGGAACCTTCCAGAAGGCGAGCTCATAGGCGCTCGGCCGCCTTCCAGTACAGACCGGTTCGTTTTCAGAGGCTTCAGTGATGCCATCTCTAAGGTCAGAATGCAGGGGTTTGGTAATCGGTGCCTGTTACGTTCGTTAGAGAATCACATCAAGAAATATTGTTTAAAATCTAAAATGGGGAAACCTTTTTCTTTTTTTTCCTTCCCTCCTGGCATTTGATGTCCTACAGACTCAGTCTCCCAGTCACATTTTTCACAGAGCGTCAGCGTGCTCGGCACATATTGTATGCAAATGTCATCCTCACTTTTGAAAATACCTTTTGCATTTCCAGCAAGATCCTGTTTTGACAGTTCTTTATGCTTTTGGGGGAGCGTTCTTGTGGGGAGATTTAAAAAAAAAAAAAGCATCTTGAGTTTTTGCTTTGGCATATTCATTGTCATGTGCTCGTTTCTGCTCCATCCCCGTTAACCCTCCATCAAATCACCTGGAAGCCCAGGTTCAAGTTCAAGGCATCCATCAGCCCCATCAGGGATGTCGGGGTTTACACATGTGAAGCCGGGATGGAGCTTGCTTCCCGGGACCGCCTGCAGAGGGTTCTACCGCATTTTTGCCAATTGAATTATGATGCAAGATGGCATGAATATTGATCAGATTTCTAAACTGAATTTCCCCAATTTCTAGACTGTGGTATAAACTAACCCACAGGTTGTCATAACCAATTCAGTCTGTTTGTAACAGTACTCAGCGAAGCATGGAGGTCTTCCAAACTCGTGGAAATGCACAAAATTATCTGCACATCTGCTGTCAACCGACCCCCCTTAACCCCTTCCCCCCCATGACTCACACCAGCCACAGAACTCATACTCAGGGAAGCAGTCAGTGTTCCTGTGTGCCTGCGCGTGCACAGGTGTGTGTTTTGCCTGCTGTTTCTTCTTTTTTCCAGTCATATATGTTTGGAATTACCAGGGGAAATGTGTACATGCTCCTGGTGACCACAGGAGTATTCCCCGCAGGATGAGGAAAGGAAACCAGAATTGCACATGGGAAGGATTTTATCCCGGCAAAATGGTCTGTTTCCTCTAAAGAGGTAATAAATCACAGGTCACAAAGAGTGTCTTTTTCAGGGGCAGGTTAGGGAGTTGACTTTTATTCAGGACTTGTCTCTGTCTTTTTTTTCCCCATTTTTCTGTCTGACCATTAGCTCTCTCCTCTCTTATTAGTACACTAGAGGCCCCGTGCACAAAATCCGTGCAAGGGGCTCGGCCCTCACAGCCCTGGCTTCGTCTGAAAGGTCGTCCAGAACAGTTCCTGTTTGGTCGACGGGTCTAATTAGCATACTATGCTTCATTATTATCGATTTTACTTTGCCATGGGATGGGAGGGAGTCTTGCCAACTATGTCTGCTCTGGAGAAATTTCCTGAACTGAGAGCATGTATGTGGTGTCCAGGGACTTGCCATGAAGGGCCTGCTCCTGCTGCAGGGACATGGACGAGGACAGCCTCCCCAAGAACATCTTGTGGACCGAGCGTCCGCTGGAGAGAGCCAGACATTGTGTTTCTACTGGCCCTCACCCACTGGCTGAGCCAGACTGCTGAGTCTGCAGAAGTGGTAGGGGATTTGACCATCTGAGCAGTGTTTCCGGGCACACAACACCTTGCCAATCAGTAGGCAAGAGGGACCAAAGGAAAGAGAAGAAAAGGGGGATGCTTATGAGAGTGGGCCTCAGGGGAAAATGAGCCGGTGAGAGTACAGTGCTTTTCCCAGCTTGGTTAAAAACAAGTTAATCTCTTTCCCTCTTTCCCCTTCCTGCCAGGATATAATGTAGTTCCACTCCGGTCTCATCTGCCACAGTGATTTACATCTTTTCTCCTCAAAACTGACTTGGGAAACTGAAATATAGCACAAGAAAGGAAACATATGCATAAGATTAGTCTGAGATTCAGAAGATAGCAAAAAGATGCTATGGATTTTTTTAAAAAATACATTTTTGTTGACTTCAGAGAAGAAGGGAGAGAGTGAGGAGCATCAATGATGAGAGAGAATCATTGGTCAGCTGCGTCCTGCACGTCCCTTGTTCATAGGTCGCTGCTCAAGCTCTGAGCCACGCCGGCTGGGTAGGTATTTTAATTATAGCGTACTGGTGGTGAAACTTCCCTGCTTGGCCTAGACTGGCACACAAAACAGCAATGGAATCAGTCTAATAGCAATATTAATATTATTCATTATAGAAATAGCAATAAGTGTATGTTTTAATATGCACGTTTTAATACACCCTACAATTTACAGTATGTTTTAACACATGTAACATGACCTCACTTGTTCAAAAAAACAAAACAAAACAAAACAAAAAAAACAACCCTTTTGAAAGTGTTAACACAAGAAATGTCCAAACCTGTGGAGAATTTTTATGAGTTTATTTGAGCCAAACTAGCGACAATTGCCAGGAAGCAATGGATTGAGCTTTTGCTCCAGAGAATGGCAGCTTTGCAGCTCATTCACCCATCAGAATCAGAGGCTTACCATCACGGGTAGCAGATCAGGAGGAAGGAGAAAGTAAAGTGGGGATATCTCAGACAAGGAAGAGACAAATATTTGTTTTTGCATGGGTAAGGACTGTGCCCTGAGCGGTCTGGAAAATTCCCAGGGCATCTTATCTTAGACACATGGAAGGCAGGAGACAGGCCCAGTTAAGGTAAAGATTGGCCTTCATCAGGAAGATAGAGGCCTGGGAGGTGACTGGCTTTTAGTTCAGAAGTTCGCATTTCAGACGTTTCTGGTGGTTGCTTTAGTTCTGAGTCGGTGAGTCCGCCATGATCTCCTCAGCTTGCCATGTTTAGTCTGTGACATTGTTTCGTCCACAGAAGCCAGCAGTACTGTCTCTGTTCTGTAAATGAGAAACGGGCTCAGAGAGCTTTAGGGAGGGGAGTAAATCTTCACACTTGCCCTTTGCACAGGCGTGTCTGAGCTATCCAATGCTTGTGTTGGGGTATGTGCCTGTGAGTATAATCACAGAGCATGGACAAATGGAGACAGATTGTGTATACTCAGAGGCGGCAAAGACAGAGTTGGGTAGGGCGTCCTACCCCAGGGCTGGGCCAAGAGAAAGGAAATTGGAAAAGCAGAGAAGGTACCAGTCCATAAAAAGAATAAAAAAAAATAGTAAGGTGGGATTCCTGGGAGACTTTGGTGAGGAGGAAAGGAAGGCGTGGAGAACCAGCCTGGAAATATGGGTCTGTTGTAAATAATGCCACAATGAAAGAACAAGTCGTGGACACAGAAAATATGGTCACCAGAGGGAAAGAGGGGTGGGGGTTAGAAGGAGAATATATGGAGATGGAAGGAGGCTTGACTTTGGGTGGTGAATGCACAAGACAATATACAGATGATGTATTATAGAATTGTACACCCCAAAACTATGTATTTGTATGAACCAATGTCACCCCAATAAATTAAGTAAAAATACCCGTCCGCGGGTAAGTGGATAAATATTACCCGTGGTACATTTCCACCAGGGAATGCTACTCGTCTATAAAAAAAGAAGGAAATCTTACCTTTTGCAACGGCATGGATGGACCCGGAAAACATTACGCTAAGTGCAATAAGCCAGCCAGAGAAAGAGAAGTGCTGTACGATCTCCCTCATACGTGGCATCTAATGAACAACGTACGCTACCAAACACAATAGAAACAGACTCACAGACACAGCGCACAGACTGACAGCCATCAGAGGGGCAGGGGCGGGAGAACTAGGCCAACAAAAGGGAGTAAGCAACATAAAAAAGGAAAAAGCCTTTGTGGACTTCAGCGGGCGGCACTGATATTTTATCCTTCGTAGCTTAGAAGCTCAAGCTTTTGCTACAGGGGCACTGGCAGTGGGCAGAGCTCGGAGGCCACTGCCAAGCTCCACTCCGGTGGGCTGGTGGAGCGCCTGACGCCCCAAGAGCCTGCTGGCTTGGAGACTCGGGGTTCACGGGTCAGGTTGTGTAAATAAGTGTTCGGTAATGTAGATGACGGCCTCAACAGCCAAGTGTATTTGCTTTTTATCCCGTTTCCTTGCACAGCAGCAAAGACGCCAGTGGGGCTTCGTTGAGACTTGTTTTGGTGCCAGCAGCATTTTTATTTCGGCTTTTAACCTACTTATTCTTCTTCCCCCCTTCTCTCCCCCTCATTTTCAGTAAACAAATATAGAGCCTTAGGTAGAGACGAGGATTTGGGAGGAGTTTTAGGAAAACCATTCTTTACATTTTAGAGGTTGTTTGTAATAACTTTGCTTGTGCTGTAAAAATGTTAATAGCTTTTAGAGGAGAAAAAAAAAAAAGAAAGAAAAAGAAAAGAAAAGAAACCCTGTAGTAATTGGCCATCTATAAGCAGAGTCTTATGGTTTTCGCTGCCGTCTCTGGTCCCGAGCGGTGAAGGAGGAACAGAATGCCTTCTGTGTGTGCATGCTTTATGAACTGATTCTCACGGGGGGCTTTGTGCGTATGAAAATGCGTCTTGCTCAGCAGGCATCTTACCCATTTAATGTTGGATTTGCAGGGAGGGAAAAATTTTGTTTTTTAAAAGGCAGCAATCCACGCTATCGATGCCACTAAGTGCACCTTGAAAGTGGTAGGGAAGACGACTCTGTGGAAAGATCAGACACGCGCTGTGGTTCCCCGGGCGTTCCCGGCGTGCGTGCTGCCTGATTTCCATCCCTCTCGCTGATAACGTGTCATAACGAAAGTAACAAAGAGTTTCCTTAATGAATTGCCTGCACGTAGTGCATATAACACGAGAGTGTCTCCAGTTCTCAAATTTGGAAGGATGGCGTTTACAGGCGCTGCATAGTTAGTTATCTCAACAGGTGGTAGCTGGTAATTGATAATTATATCTAAAGTATGTGCATTCATTGTGGGTAGTAGTAATATAGCATTTTTTTACCCACAGATCTCAAAGCATGTGTGAATAAATATGCATTATTTCCCTATTTTAAATAGCCAGGGACCGGCTGAACGTTAATTAGACATAAGCAGGCAGAGAAACTTCATGTCCCCTGCCTGCTTGGAGCAACTAAGAAATTCTTCCCAGAAACTGGGAGAGAGAACACAGCGAGCCTGGTCTCTGAGCAGCCACTGTCAGGGGTCCCGTTCCAGCACCAAGCATAGCCCCTGGAAGGTAAAAGGCCCTCCCGCATCCCGCACTGAACCCCGTGCACCTAGGCTGGCAAAGCTTTCTAGCAAACAGAGACCTCTGGTCCTGAATCCTGGCCCACCGCCTCCAGCTACGCAGCAAGGGAGCCGAGGACGGAGCGGAGATACCGTTTCTTTCGCCCTTCACAGGAATTCCTTCTGAACTCTCTGTGACCTCGGGATTAGGGAAGCATGTATTGGAATGCCCACTCCGTGGCAAGCTCTTTCCTAAGGGGTGGGGTTCAGCAGGGACCAGCAGCCAGGGCCCGCTGTGATGGAGCTGGTGTCCAGGAGGGGATGGTGGCCTGGGTCCCCCTCCTGCTCCTCACAGCCTCCCCATCGCCATCCGCACCCCCCTCCTCCGGGGAGGGCGTCCACCTTCAGTAACAACGGCGCTCCCATCCATTTGCTGCCTCTCTCTATCCGAGGGACAGATATTTGTTTTTTTGTAGTTTGTATTATTTTGATGTTGAACCTTGTGGGAGAAAAGCAATAGCTGTCTCAAACATGGTTTCTCAAACCATAGCTCTCCCTCCTCCCTCCTCTTCTCCCATAATCACAGCAAATGAAGGAGCAGGAGGAGGGTGCTGCCTGCCTCGTGGTTACCTGTCTGATGAGCGTCTGTCCTGGACCGGACCTGGGAGCCTCCCAGACCCCAGGCTCTTCTTCTGAGGGGGAAGGAGAGAGGTGGCCACCCGGGATTCCCTGTGTTGTTGGTTCACAAGAACCCCCAGAGTCCCCTTCTGTCTTCCCATCGTCTGTCTTTCTTCTAGCAGGTTCCAGAAACGTGTTTCCGATTTCACTTCCCCATGCTCTATCCTCTTCCTTTGTTCTCCTCGGTATTGTTCCCACTTGCCTCGAGTGCCATTCCCTGGCCTGCCGCCCACAGAGAGGGTCCGCCCCGTTCTATTCCAGGCCTCACGGAACCACCAGGTGCTGGCCGTGGAAGGCAGATGAGCTGTGATTATCACCTGAGATGACCTTGGCAGGTGGGGGGATCGAAAGCAGGTTGGCCTTGGGTGCGCAGCCTCTCCTGGCATTCGTCACTGTGTCTATTATTAACCGTGGGCAGCTGGACTCTCCACAAGCTCCCACTGGAGTCCACAGAAGCTGGATCTCTGCGTCCAGTTGCTCAGGTTTCTGTTTCATGGGCAATGAGCCCCAACATTCAAAAGCAGGAGTGGCCGAAACCGGTTTGGCTTGGTGGATAGAGTGTTGGCCTGTGGACTGGACTGAAAGGTCCCAGGTTTGATTCCGGTCAAGGGCATGTACCTTAGTTGCAGGCACATCCCCAGTAGGGGGTGTGTAGGAGGCAGCTGATCGATGTTTCTCTCTCATTGAGGTTTCTAATTCTCTATCACTCTCTCTTCCTCTCTGTAAAAAAAAAATCAATAAAAAAATTTTTTTTAAAAAAAAGCAGGAGTGCTCAAGCAAGCAGGACCCAGAGGCTCTGGCCAGAGGGTGGTGGCCAGAGCAGGAATGTTCTGGGCTCTCGCCCAGCAGGCCCGCTCAGCTGTTGGAGGAGCAGCTCTTCTCCTAGAATAGCCACACCGGGCACAGAGGGCTGCCTACATGGTGCTCTCCCATGGGGCTGGGCTCCGGGAGCAGCTGGCGAGGAGTGTATGTCACTGGCATTCCCAGCCCTGGCTGCACGGGGCGGGGAGGGCGAGCTCTGCGGAGCCCTCTCCCTGCAATTCCCGAAGCTGCGGGCCAGACGAATCTGCAGAAGACATCGCCAGAGAGCACCTTAGCGGGGAACATGGCCAGGGCCCGCGTGGGCTGCATATTGTTAGTAAGTTCTTGATGGGCATCTCAGTCTATCTTTATTGATTTTAGAGAGGATGGGAGAGGGAGAAACATCCATGATGAGAGAGAATCATGGATTGGCTGCCTCCTGCATGCCCCCTACTGGGGATGGAGCCTGCAACCTGGGCATGTTCCCTGATCAGGAATCAAGCTGTGACTTCCTGGTTCATAGGCTAATGCCTACCCACTGAGCCACATCAGCCGGGTTGTGATGGACATTTAAAATCATTACCTACACTTTCCACCAATTTCTCAGGAGCATTCAAGGTTCCCATTCCCAGGACTGCAGGAATCTCTGGAGTGGCGCTGCTGCTGCTGATGTTTTGACGTCTTAGGGGAAGTGATGGTTGGTAGCTTATACACGTGCCTTCAGGTGATGGGCTCTGGACCCCCCTGCCGCCCTGGTCAACAGAGCCTAGAACCCTGCTTCCCGCCAGGGGCTGCTCTGGTTTCCCCGCTGGCCCCGGGCTGCCTGGGCGAGCCCTCCCCCCCCGCCCATGGCAGGCTGGGAAAGCCAAGGAGGAGAGGAGGAGGTGCATGAGCAGCTGCCACCCCTATTTCAGGCCCGGTTTACAGAACCTCAGCAAAAGGCGTGCGGGGCTTCAGCAGTGTGCGCATGAGCAAATCGTTATGTTCAGCCAGTGAGGACACATGTAGACGTGATAGTCTCAGGAGGATGCAGAGGAGGGCTCACCAGAGAGGAGTTCCTCCATATGCCCCCCTAACAGCTCCTCCAAATCGCCCCCAATAGGAACTAGCACCCCGAAACGGCTACCATCCACCTGAGGCCTGGGGCAGCCCTCCCTCTACTGCCTGGGAGGTAGCAGAGGGGACATTCCCGGATGCCTCCCACCGTGTCCATCAGGAGGAACTGTGAGCATCTGGGACCAAACCCCATGCGTTCCCTCGGTGCCATCACGGTGACATCATGGTGGCCTGTTCTGCAGCCGCCGGTTCCTGGCCTGCCGGTCACACTGGTGCCATGTGCATTATTGGTTCACCTGGCTCAGGACACTGACCGCCATGCATGTTACAGTGTCAGCAGGGAACCCAGGACCGCCTTCTCTCAGGGCCGCCTCAGAAACACACCTCTGAGAGCAACCTGCCCGTCAGCGGTGGCTCTCCTGCCTCCTGTCTCCGCGTGGCAGCACAGTACATGTTGGAAATCATGTGCTTCTTCTGGGAGAGGTGTCCTGGAAGCTGCCTGACATTCGCCATGCATTGGATTCTGTCCCTGGCACATTCCATTTCGTCCTTGGCCACAGGGCTGGACACAACTGTGACGAGGTCATTTAGGAAAGGGAGATAGCCGGGCCCCCCCCCTCCCCAGGAGGCAGGGGGGAAAGGTGGTGGGAGCTGACACACAAATGGAACCATTCAGGAAGGAAACATTGAGCGCCTGCTATGTGCAGGCCTTGCCCTAGTCAGCAAGGACAGAGCAGAGAATCAAACAGCCTACAACACTTCCTCTCCTCACAAATCTTACTTTTAGGGGGACTTGACCTCATGGGCAAAGGGAAGATAGGCAAGCGACATGAAGAAATTCGTATTTGCCTTGGCTCATTGTCTGACCGAGTCTTAGGGAGGGACCGTCTGTGAGTATAGAATGCAATCCCTTTTAGCTCAATGCTTTCACCAACCCATAAACGTCAGTTATCTGCTGTTTCCTCCACGCACAGAAATTGTAGAGGTTTTGTAGGTGTTGTTGAGAAATACCAAATGCGTGATGCTGTACACTGAACAAAGACGTCATGTTTCTGAAACGAACATTTGTGCAGCAGCATGGAGAAGGCATGCCTCTGGACGGCCCCTCGCCTGCAGGCCTCCTGGCGGCTCCTCATTGCTCTCAAACCAGTGCGGTCGATAAGAAGTGACAAACTATAATATGTTTGTTTACATAGACCATCTGCCTGTTCACGACATGGACATTAATTCTCATAAACACTTACTTCAGCGATGCGAAATGCCCGATCTCCTTTCATGATGTGTTTACCACAGGCAATTACTACCCTTTTGGAGGCTTGTATAATGGGCCACACCAACGTGCTCTTCCCATCGCAGACTTGAAGAAATGTTACGTGCAACTGGCATGCCCAGGGTTGGTGCCAGGCCACTTACATGTGAGACGGTGTTCACAAGATAGTTTTGGTGTGAGGTGAGATACCTTGTTGATGAAGCCAGACGTGGCTTTCGGAAGAGCTTGGATGGTGACCAGCAGCCACAGTCATCCAGGCAAGAAGCTGTGTCATTTTAAATCATGAATAAAGTGGGGGCGGCGCCCACTGACCTTGCTCTGTATCCTGGATGTGCTGTCAAGCCCCATGGGTCCTAATAGAATCCTTTCCCACAACCATTCAGAATGCAGGATTTCTGGATTTCAAAATAGTTATATGGTGGAGGTATTATCTAATATATAACACCGTTAATGAAAGCAAGGGCCACATTTGAGAATTAAATGTGTTGACATGTCATCTGACTGGTGTGACTCAGTGGTTGAGTGCCAACCTGTAAACTAGGAGGTCACGGTTTGATTCCCAGTCAGGGCACATGCCTCGGTTGCGGGCTTGATCCCCAGTTGGGGACGTGCAGAAGGTAGCCGATCAATGATTCTCTCTCATCATTGATGCTTCTCTCTCTCACTCTCTCTTCCTCTCTCTGAAATCAATAAAAAATATTTTTTTAATGAACTTTGCAAGTACTCTTCCCTCTGACAGGAACATTCTCACCCACTTCCCCATGGCTGACTTCTTTCCATCTCTGAGTTCTCAGCTCCAATGCAGTCCTCAGTCCTGCCCCACGCTACCAGCACTGGCCCCTCCCTTGCTTTGTTTTCTTCTCTTGTGTGTGTTCTCTCTCCATCATCTGAACCCTCACTGGCATGGGCCCCCAATTGGGCAGGAACTTTCTCTTTTTTCTTTCTTTCTTTTTTTAAAATATATTTTTTATTGATTCTTACAGAGAGGAAGTGAGAGGGATAGAGAGCTAGAAACATCGATGAGAGAGAAACATCAATCAGCTGCCTTCTGCACACCCCCCACTGGGGATGTGCCCACAACCAAGGTACATGCCCTTGACTGGAATCGAACCTGGGACCTTTCAATCCGCATGCTGATGCTCTATCCTCTGAGCAAAACCGGTTTCAGCTTTCTCTTCTTTCTAAATTTAGGCCAGTGACCAGACAGCAGCCCCCAATCACCATGTACTAAGTGAATAATTAACCAAAAGAATGTCTCCATCATTGTTGGCGCACAATAGACACTTCTGTGTGGGGGCGGAAGCATCCTTTTATTTGTAACTTTACTGGATTTTTATTTTAGACAATGGCGATGACAGTATTTAAAAACTATTAAAACTTGTGGGGTTTTGGTTTTTTTAGTGCAAACCCAAGTAATTTTTCTCTTTTTCCATTCACTTACCTGCTCCAGTGACTCATACTAAAAATGTCTGAGTCTTTTTATGGCAGAAACAAACAAGAGAAAAGGGAGACAGAGATAAAGGGCTGAGATCATACGTACTGAACAGCTCTTTCTTCTAGATAAATGTTCTTTTGGTAAAAAAAAAAAAAAATAAAATAAAAAATAAAAAATAAAAAAATTATTTGAGAACCTTGTAAGATGTGTGGAGTTTTTCAAAATCTTGATTACAGTCCTGTGTGGCATTCCAGCTGCTGCTCCGTTCGGCGTTCAGTGTGTTGAGTTCTTTCCATTATGAATAAGTTGTATTTTGTTAGTGTCTGAAACTTGCCAGAAGCTCATTCCAGTCCTACAATCTGATGTTTAGCATGCTGCAAAGACTTTGATATTTGTGTCATGTGAGTAAGTGGCTTCCTTAAGAGTTAAGTTTGTCTTGCAGAAAAAGAAGGAAAAAAAAGATTTACTTTGTGGAGTTTCCTCCCGGAATGAGATCTAGTTGCAAATCAGATTGAAAAGATTTAAAACCAAATCGAGTCAGAGACGGGGGAGGAAGCAGATAGCATCGCTGGCATTTCAAGTGAAATAAGGAGGCAAAACAATAACTAATGCTTGTTGCGGATAGGAATATCATATCCCCAATAATCACGAAAAACCTTAAATAGGGGGAAAAATCATTACATATTCTGATTAGAAAGAAAACCAAAATCTGATGAATAGTTCACTATTTCCAAGTGTAAAATGGGGCAATTAATTTCAGATTGCTTGGCACATTCTGACTTTCTAAAATTAAACTCGGAGAAATGGATTCGGATGAAATTTCACAAAACAACAGGCATTAAGATGGCTGGGGAAACAATAGTCTAATTACAGCTGTAAAGGAGAAACGAAGTTGAGGAGTACCCCTGCTATCTGGTAACTTCGGTGAAGGACCTTCTGGAATAGAGGATATTGGTCCCGGCCTGAAACTCTCTATTTAACGAGACCCTGGGCAGCCACAGCTACCAAGAAATTCCAGAGAGAGTCCCTTCAGATACAGTCTGTCACCGGCTCTGCGCCCGGCGCTATAAATAGGCCTGCTTGTGTCAGGCCTGTCATGTCATGGACATCAGCTGGGATCAACTGAGATGCCAGAAGTCACCGTGGAGGCAGAGAAAGCTGTGTTCACATGAGAAACACAGAAGCCCTGAGTGCCACATTCTTGAAATATTTCACCCCCGGACTCTCATCATAACCTCTGTCTTATCTGGATTAATCCTCTCCTGAGTCCCTTGGATCTCCTCCCCGTGGGGCCCCTCGGAGGCTGGGTATGTTGCAAACACTGTGGTGTGGGGATTAAAGATGAAAGGGGTGACGCAGACCATGTGTCATCAGCATGCTGATCTGGGAGTGCAGATGCCTCTGCCCTTCCTGGAGGTATCCCAGGGAACTTGGAACAGGTGGGAGGTTCCTTCAGACCCTCGCACCCCTCCCTGCGAGCGGGGGCCAGAAGGCAGGAGAGGCAGGACAGAGCAGGGCTTCTTCCCCCGTGACATTCCGGGAGTGGTGTCCACAAGCGTTTCTCTCTGTTCTCATTGAGCCTTGAGTGCCCGCACAATGACTGCCTCATAGAGAATGCAACTCAGGAACCTATTTGTTTGCCTGCTTGTTGTATGGACGCCACGTCCCATGGCTGTGAAAGCAGACCCGTGGATGGACCCTCACGTTTGGCCTCCGGGACCCGAGGACTATCATGCATTGTCACTGCCTCTTTGACACTATCGTTGAAGCCCACTTTCTGCCATCATCCACCAAGATCATCCCCTTGTGTTCTTGGAGGCTTTGGGCATCTGGTGTGAAGACTTTCCTTCCACACAGTTAGTTCCCTTAATCGGGCCCCTCCCTGGTGCTTGATTGAATCTGTGTGTTTGCTGGACTCTCACCCCCTGGACAGTCGGAATCCTCAGTACAAGAGTGGTGGCTTCTCTCTGGTCTGCTGCCCAGTGCTCAGCTCATAGTAGACACTCAGTAAATATTTATTGCTGAAATAACTATCCAGATGCTTGGATGTCTTATAAGAGCTTTCCTTTTCATTTCTGATAATGCTTCCTTCTAATTCACTATGAAATGAGAACCCCTTACATATAGACTCCATCTGTTTCTCTTCTCTTTACCAAAAGATGGTTCCTCTCCACCCTCTCTTCTTCTGTTTAGTTTCCCCCACTTCCTGTGCCCTGGATGGGATTCCTTCTGCTTCCGCTAAATGCTTGCTCTGTTCATTCTTCTCCAACTCCCAGATCTTCAGCAGCTTCCTGATCTTCAGGTTATAAAATGCACAGGTCTCAACCATCCTTGCAAAAACACACTTTTACCAGTGCCTCCCCCTGAAACAGCTGTCTCATTCCTTTCATGGCAATAGCCTAGAAAGAGTAGTTTTCATTGGTCACTGCATTTGTCACTCCCAATCCCACTGCCATCTCACCTACTTCTCTCCTGAAATGACGCTCCCAGGCCACCAGTGGCCTCCTAATTCCTAAATCCAGTGTACTCTTTTCAGTCCCAATCCAGTCTGTTTTATGTTGTTGGCTACACACCCTTCCCACCAGTTTGCCTTCTTAAAAATTTCCTGGTTCTCCTACCTGACCCTTTTCTCTGAATCCCACTTTGGATCCTCCCACCCAGTTGTGCAGGGAAGAGATGGTGGTGGGTTGTGTTTAGGTGGTGGTTATCTGAGATGGAGAAAAGTGGCTGACTGAGGAAATATTTAAGGGCTAAAATTGATGAGAGTTGATGATGTCCTGGAAGTGATGAGTAAGAGAGGGAAGTAATCAAGATAACCCAAGGGTTCTGACTTGCGTAACTGGATGGTAGTGTCATTGTCTGAGTTAGAAAACAGCCCACATAGGCTGCATGGTGGGAGGCTGCCATAGGTTCAACTTTTCACAGATGAGTTTGAGATGTCTTTGAAATGTCCAAAATATACACTAAATAAGCCTTAAGATCAGTCTGGAGCTTGGAAGAGAACAATCTAAGGATGAACTAAAGATGTATTGCTGAGTTATCTGTGAACAGGTAGAAACTGAGGTCATAGATGAGAAGGTCCAGACTCAAGAGAGGAGGTGAGGATGGAGTCTTGAAAAGTGCCAGTGCTGGGGAGAATGAGACAAGTCTAATTCTTGAGACTGAGCAATAATCAAGATGTAGAGGGGAGACTTGGGTAGTTTGGGGGCATGGAAGACAAGGAAAGGAGTCGTGCAAGATATTTCAAGTGGAATGTACATCAAAAGTACTGTTGCCAAAACCGGCTTGGCTCAGTGGATAGTGTGTAGGCCTGCAGACTGAGGGGTCCCAGGTTCAATTCAGGTCAAGGGCACGTGCCTTGGTTGTGGGCACATCCCCAGTGGGAGGTGTGCAGGATGCAGTTGATTGATGTTTCTCTCTCATTGAAGTTTCTCTCTATCTCTTTCCCTTTCTCTCTGTAAAAAATCAATATATATATAAAAGTACTGTTAATTAATTCAGCAAGTCATGGTTCCTTAGGTAAAATGTAGAGTTGATATTCACATTAGCAGAATAATTTAAATATAAATGCCTGTTGACTTCAAATATCGTTTTCTTTTTATTACTGATGTTTCAGAACTTAGATAAGGAAACCAAAGAAGGGCAGTCCACTCGTGGCTGAGGGTCTTCTCTGTGTGCAAACTCAAAGACCCTTTCAAGAATGACATCATTTGTCTTTTCCGTTATCATAAGTAGCTAAGGGTCTTGTAGCACTATGGTGGTGGTCAAGACAATCAAAACACAACCCGAACTGGTCTTCATTGGGCTGACTTTACTTTTATAAATGGCATCATGTTGACAAGAGGAATTGTATGAACCGGCTGTACAGGTCGGAACAATTCACAGCCACTCACTGTGAGGGTTTGATTGGAGCGCGGGCGCCATGCAGGGCCCTGTATCTTACATTCAGAGGCGTTAGCTTACATGGCCTCCAGATCAGCTAGCGGTGATTTGTTTTCCGTTCTGTGGTTGTAAGATGGACGCTCTGGTCATTGGCCCACCTAGACTGGTGGGCAGAAGGAGACTACGGAGGGGGAGGCAGAGACTCTGGAGTCTTCCATCCACAACCTCCTTCCCCAGTGGCCAGGAACACATGCACCTGTCCTGGATTCGTGTATTTCTGTGGTAGGTCACAATGCAGAGGTGCCTGATTGTGCAGCCTAGCAATATATGAAGTGTCTAGGAAACCCTCGCTACATTGGTGTCCTGAGAGGCTGCAAATATCACCTCACCTCTCACCTGAATGTATTTTCTTGCAAATGAAACCATATTGAACTTGATTAACTGCACCTGATGTTATCTACATTCCAGTTAAAAGAATGAGCATCTTGCATTTCTTCACCAAATTGAATTTCCAGAATCTCCTCTATGTTAACGTCTGTAATCAATCAATGCCTTTAATGTGCTCACATGATATCACACTGTGGAGTGTTGGGATATGAAGCAAAGACTTCAGAACAGTTTTTTAAAAAAAGCAAACATATCATTTGTATAATGAGCAAAGGTCAGTTGCTATGGGGATCTTGCCAGGCTGTGACCTGCTGAAGTCATACCTGGGTCATTGGATGAGTTTACCGAGTCTGTGGCCTTTGTTCCTAAAATTGGTTCCAAGGTCCACTGAGAGAGGGAGCCCCCTCTGTTCCCCCGGCGAACGTGGCGAACTTCTCCCCACTCATTCAGAGAAGTGGAGGGCCAGGGGACAGCAGTCTGTCTGGTCTCCATCTCTACTTGTTGTTTATTTGTGGCTCAGATTGCTTTTCAAGTGGTCCCACGTGTGTGTCACGCCTTTCTATCGAGGCTGTAAATTCTGTTTGGGTTTCCCATGGCTTCTCCAGCATGCAATCCTCTCCGTTAAATTCTGTCGCATTGTCTAGATGAAGGCAGAGCCGGGGCCCAGTTTATTTCTCTGTTTAGCAGCCATGGTCTTTGTGAAGTGTGGCGATCCAGAGAGTGTGCAGGTTCCTGAGAGGAAGCTGACGGCGGTGGTTCCTGCCACGGTCTCTTAGAAACAGGGATCCCGGGGTGTGTGTGTGCCTGACCATACCACTGAGCCCTTCCTTCCTTCTGGGCCAGCCACGCATGGCAGAGGGGTCGGGAGGCCGCTGTTGCTATGTCAACGCTGAATTTGCTTTAGGACTCTGAGCTGGCTTCTTAACTTTTCCATCACTAATCAATAAAACCAATAGGACAATAACTGTCCTCGTTGATTTGATAGGTTAGTGCCAGTTAATAAATCCAATAATTTGGGGAAAGCAATCCCTACTTTCTATTCAGTACCAATATCACATTTCACTGTAGTGACCAGTAATTTTTTTCCATGCGTGTATTACCCGGTTCTACAGAGAGCGGCAACTTGGCTCTCGTGCTGAACAGAGGCAGTGGCAGGTGGCCCAGAGGGTGGCACCTATAGATTAAGTGTATTTTTCTCATTTCACCTGTGGCCTGAAATAAGGTTCCTAGGCGTTGTCTCACTGACACAGTGCGCACTAACCCAGGTGTCAGAGAATTCTCTCTCCAGGATCACCAGCAGGCTTACCACCACCAGCAGCAGCCCCAAGGCATGGGGAGAAACAAAACTAGAATTAGAATAAGAGGAGGGAACAAAAGAGAGAAAAACAAAACAGTGCTTATGATCAGGCTCCTATAATAATCCACCTGACCCCCTAGCACAGTGGTCGACAAACTATGGCTTGCAAGCCACATGTAGCTCTTTGGCCCCTTGAGTGTGGCTCTTCCACAAAATACCACGGCCTGGGCGAATCTATCTTGAAGAAGTGGCTTTAGAAGAAGCTTAAGTTTAAAAAATGTGGCTCTCCAAAGAAATTTCAATCGTTGTACTGTTATTTGTCTCTGTGGACTGATGAGTTTGCCGACCACTGCCCTAGCAAATCATTTTGGATGTGGTTGATCCACGTCTGCACGTGTGGACACAGTACCTGCCTCGCTTGCAAAAGATACAAGAGGCGCCAGTGTGTTTGTTTTCCAGGACACGTCTGGTGTGGTTGCCTAAGTTGCTGTGGGCAGGAAGCAGGTACAGGGAACAATATTGACAAGAGAATTGAATAGCGCTACAACAGTGGGCTGACTCCAGCCACCCCTGGCCTCCCTCTAAAATTCAACATCACAGCCATGTCACATTCCATCAGCACGTGTCGGATCCATATGTGAAAGGGACACAGCTCCAGGGGCCTCAGACAGTGGAATAACCAGTGTGGCCAGAGAGCCAGAAAAGCTGGTGCAGCCTTGACGCTGCTGATAAAAAGTGCTGACTCGGGTCTCTGGGGTCCAGAGCAGGGCCGTTCCCCGGCCCCTCTTCCTTGCTTTGCCATGCGCTGTGATGGGCTCTGGCAGAACTGGGATAGACTCACTTCCAATGAAATTGCCCATAAACAGGTAAACAGGTGAACAGGATACATTTGATAACGGTGACTGTTGGTTGAAAATAAAACAGAGACATCTGAGAGTGACCGGGGCTAGAGAAGCAGGTCATTGAGTTGGATTCATAGATGATGCAGTTGTGAGGGGTTAATTTGCTCCTTGAAGACTGAAAGATGGGGAGGAACCCACCATGTGAGAAGCCCAGAGATGGCTCATGGGAAGAGTCAGAGGCTGAAGAAAGGGTGTTCAGGAAGAACAGGAAGTCCCCCCTGGGATATGGTGAGCAGGGAGGCGTGGTTAGAGAGGATGTTGGAAAGGGAAGCGGGAAGGCAGTGAGCTTCATTCATTCAGTGTGTGTGTGTGTGTGTGTGTGTGTGTGTATGCGGCCCCAGGGCACTTCAGCAAGATTTGATATATGAAGGCGAACACCAAATGGTGAGAAGCTGTTTTTCTTAAGTGATCTGGGCAATAGCGAATGGCACTGGGGAGAAGAGAGACTTGAAAACTGCCTGAGCATTGAGAAGCCTTTCATAGGAAGAGCTGGGGGATGGGGCTCCCTAGAGTAGCCCTTGGCCATGGGATAGGCCCTCGCAAGGCACTGCTTAGAGGAAGAGCTTGGAGCATTCGCCACGTACAAAACTTAAACAGCAGCTTCGCAAGGTTGCTAGTGTCTAGTAAGAAGTGCTGGCCACAAGACTGGACAAAAGATTCTCAGGCCGGCAACCATGTTTTATGACTGTGTGTTGTTACTCTAGCACAGTATCTCGTGGGGGATGCTTTGCTAATGCTTGCTAAAAGGATGAACCAAAGAAAAAATATAATGCAGCTACACTCAATCCAAGGATTGATCTACGTGACCTCTAAGAACACACCTAATTCTAGGATTTCATAATTCTGCGGTATGCATAAACTCATAATTACTTTTAATGATTTAAAAAATTATTTTGATAAATAACTGTTAAATATAGTGGGAAACCAAAAAACAACTTCTCAGACTATAGCAGATGCACAATAAAAGCCACGCAGCAAACTCTTCCCAAGTTTTCTAAACCACCGATACGGAACTCCGCTGCTATTGAGCAATAACAGAAATTATAATTTAAGTTACAGAGGATTTTCTGATAATTTGGCCATTAAATGTGGGTTTGAAAGTTGATCTAAATGTATTAAGCAAATTATGACATTGTTTTATTCATTATATTTCAGTTAAAATGTGCTTTTATAATACACTGTCATTCCTTTTTAGAAAAATGTATAATTTCAATAGTCTTAGCCTTAATGTCAAAGAAAAAAAACATTGAAGTTATTAGACAAGTTTTAAATTCAGCATTAAAAAATGTTGACATGTGCTCCATTGTACGTTGATCAAAGACAGTATTACAGTAGACTCTTTCATTTAAGGTGATTCTTCTAATGCATAGCACCAATTATTCAGATTTCTGCTGAGAAGGGATGACATGTGGTATTTTTTACTTAACGAAGATCTAGTAAGTTGGTTAATTTAAGTAGATGGTTAAATATCCCAGGTACCTGAAATAAGCTTGCATTCGTGAAGCTTTGATTTGTGGAACTGGCTGAGACTCGTCTGCAAGCCTGGAATTTAAAAATGGCACAGACATCAGATGGATTCCAAAGGAGACCGTGATTTCCCTTCACTAATTCAACTCGTGTGTGCCAGCCTGCTCAGTGCCAGGCAGTGTCGGAGGGGCTGGGACACAGCGGCGAGCACGGCACATGGAGATTCCTGTCCCAAAGGCTTCCTCAAAGCACGGGAGGTTGCAAATGAGATGGAGAATGGTTCCTAGCAGTCATATGTTTCTACGTAGCACTTCATAGTTAACCAAGTACATTCACACACACTCTTCCCTTTAAGCCCCCCATTAATCAGAAGGTATTATAGTGCAATAATAATAATGACAGTGTGGTCATATAATAACATGTGTCTGGGTGTTTACCATGTGCCCGATGCTGCTCTGAAAACCTTACATACATTCACTCCTTTAACTTCCACAGCAACTCTGTGAGTTAGGTACTACCCCCTTTTGCAGGTAAAGAAGTTGAGACAACACTTGCCGTAGCTACATGGCTAGTGATTGGTAGACTATGTGCCATAGAATGGCGAGGTGAGGCTCACAGTGGTCTGGGGCACACAGCCAGGGGAAGCTGAAGTTGGATGATGTGTGTGTGTGTGTGTGTGTTTAATTTATTTTTAGTATTTATTTCAGAGAAAAAGGGAGAGGGAGAGAGAGAGAGATAGAAACATCTATGATGAGAAAGAATTATTGATAGGTAGCGCTTCCTGCACGCCCCACACTGGAGATCGAACTCAAACCTGGGCATATGCTCTGACTGGGAATTGAACCGTGGCCTCCTGGTTCATAGGCTCAACCACTGAGCCGTGCAGTAAGCTGAAGCTGGGCTTTCTGAGTTCAAGGCGAGTGGTCGACTCAGTGCACCCGGTGCCTCGCACCCAGCAATGAAGCCACCGCATCAGTTAGGGAGCTTTGGCTGAGTTTTGCTGTGGTAGCAAGCAGCAAAATCTTAGGACTTGCAACAAGGTTTATTTTGTCACCTGTATTCCGTGCGTGGCAAGGTGGGCTGTGGCTGCGTTCATGCTGTCTTCATACCAGGAGAAGCCATGCTCGGATGACAGGGACCAGAGGAGTCTGGACCCAGCCATGGCTCCGGGGCTTCTGCTGGGACACAGGTGGCTCTCCTTCTGCTCACATCTTGGCCAAAGCAGGTGTCCCAGTCAGGGGGGTGGGAAGTGTCCACCTACCCCAGCAAGGGCGCAGGCAGGCCAGGGTGAGCTGGTAGAGAGAAGTTGCCATTATTTTGAGTATTTGTGAAGTATTTTTTATGCACTTGTTTAGTTACCTTTTAAAAATAATTGATTTGCAATCTACTAGCACTGCGTTATTCCTTTTTCTACTTCCCTGACCCTGTTGGCTTTGTTATCCCCATCTGATAGGTGAGGAAACTGACTAGGAAAAGAAACAGGAAGGTTGTAGAACTTGCCAACCATGTCTTAATTCTTGAAGGACAAAGTCAGATTTTTGAACCCAGGTTTTCCTTTCCGAAACCCCACTTTCCACTTCGATATGTTGCCTGTTGGTAAGGAAATTGCTCGTGAATTCGGTTCAGGTTTTAGTAGATAAAAAGTTCTTGTATGTGAATGACTGCCAGTTAGAGATTGTCTATAACCTCTAAGGCAGTTGGTCATTCTGGCTGAGTTCTACAAATTATTGAAGATTCAATCTTAAAATAAGGACTTTCTTCTTCCTATTGACCGAGAAACATACAAGTGAGTAGAAATTCTCACGTAGGATAGCACACACGCACCTATGAGCTGGCAACATTTCTTCTCCCAACCCCCACCTGATTCCAGCACAACCTCAATGGGGTAACATTTTCCCATGGCTTCACTAACCTGCTATGCAAACAAGGATTTCTTTACACTGGATTGTCTCTGGTATCTCAAGGTCCAAAAGATTTGCCGAAGGTGATGTGAACTTTTCCATCAAATCACCAATTTTTTTCATAATGTCCAAAGCCACAAAGATATTTTCTTCTGAAGGAATCTGTGGCCTTTTGTATTTATTACATGGCTGTGTTTGGGGGTTGAGGTTTCCAGGGGATCCCTCAGGGATATCAGTTTTGGAACCAAAATGACCTTCCCTTGGGAAATGCATCGTAGAAGTAGTCTCTTATTGTTGAAAAAAAGGCCGCAGGGAGGAAATGAACTCAGTGCCGTGCTTACCCTGCTAAGTGGACCTTCGGCTCCAGTATAATTAGAGTCACCTTGTCGCCACCCTGAAGTTAAGATGGAAAATGAGATGGCTGATTGTTTAGTAATCACTAGAATTTCAATTTTTCCCGAGGCATACATTTTCTCTTCTTTAATGGGAGAGATGTGTTTATGTTCTTGATATATGCTGACATAGTGTATATCCTGCATGTAAATAAACTCCCTCAAACGCAGAGTTAAAACTTGTATGGAACATAAAATTCTTGGTCACTCACTGTGAATGAGATCCATCCAAGATAGTGACTTATTTTATTCCTTTCAGGGCATTAATTTGAATATCTACATTTGAATTAAAATATGTGATTGCTGATAGTGTCACCTGCCTAGACTTATCAGTCACGCTTAATGACTTAAGTATAGACACAACTTTCTCTTATTGTGCTCCTGATAAGTCAAACAAATATGAAGTGCAAAGCTTTTAAGACCTCTAAAATCCCTCCATCAGATGTATACTGCTGTGAAAGGAGAAATTGCTTTCATGGAGATTTGGAAGGGGAAAAGAAAAATTTAAATAACGATGTGATTTAGTGCGCAGTTGGCAAATCAGCATACTTAAAATACATGAATATTAAAAATAAAGAATTTGAGAAACATAATGACTTTCTCCTTATTGAGCAACTGACTTTTAAATAAGATATTTTTCCACTAATAATTTCCTTCATAGACCTTCAGAGTTCCTCCCACTGTTATTTCTCAAGATCAGAGTTAGGTAGAGACTTATTCTGCTCATGGAATTCACCTGCGGGTTGGAACTGACATAATTACTGCAACAAGGCTCTGGGAGGCCTTCAGGCTCGGTGCTTTAGGTGAGGCATTGTGAACATAAAATGCCGCCTGGCTAATCAGAGGAAGCCATTGGCATTTGCTTGGTATCTGCTGAGGGCAGGAGCTTTGCCGGGTGTCTTATAGAATCGCACAGCCTTGCGCTGGGGCAACTGATCTGGAAACTCGAGTTCTTGTAGGTGAGATGTCTGTCTGTCTAGCAGTGTTTCCCAAAGTGTGGTCCGCGTACCCCCAGGGGTACGGGAAGAGTTTGGTGAGGGTACACATTGCACCGGAGTTTGGTGGGGATATGCACTGCACCATGCTTAGCTGCGCCTAATTCTATGTTCTCATGAGTACGAGGGATACTCAGCGTTACGAAAATTATAGAAGGGGTACACATATGTCAAAAGTTTGGGAAACAGCCGAAACCGGTTTGGCTCAGTGTATAGAGCATCGGCCTGTGGACTGAAAGGTCCTAGGTTCGATTCCAGTCAAGGGCATGTACCTCAGTTGCAGGCATATCTCCAGTAGGGGGTGTGCAGGAGGCAGCTGATCGATGATTCTCTCTCATCAATGTTTCTAATTCTCTATCCCTCCCTCTCTTCCTCTCTGTTAAAAATTAATAAAATATATTTTTTAAAAGTTTGGTAAACACTGGTCTAGAGTCACATCATTTTCAGAGCAAGAATGTGGGCCCAGATCCTCTGCAGAGAAAGCTTGGCTCTGCTTCCTCATCAGACGCCACACCCCCCTAGCAAAAACCAAGTGAGCTTTTTAACTAAAGGAAGCCCTGGATCTCTTTTGTGCCACGTGTGTTAGCGTAGGTCTGATCTGGCCTGTGGGAAGCCCAATGCACGGCCTCCCAGTGGCTCCCTTACTCCCAGTAGGCCCGGTACAGGGCCTGATGGGACCCTCCAGCATTGCTCAGGCCTCGGGCCAAGGAGAGCCCTCCCGATGGAAGGCATAACTCCGTATCTTAGACAAACACGCTCTTTGATAGTAAAAAGCCCGAGTTCTCTTTGTGATATTTATTTTCTTAAGCCTGCTGGCCCCCTCTTTTCCCCACAATCTCAGGCTCTCTGAAACGTGATGATAGTATCTTCTCGAACTGAAGCAAACGCTTACCATGAATCGCCATTATCTAATCTGTTCTGTTTAAACAAAGTTAATACTTAAAAGAGTGATTGAAGATGACCTGCCATTTGCCTCTAAACTGCGATAGTGGAAGTCACAAACCCAGTAAGTGACCTTAAAAAAATTCAGCTTCGAGCAAAGAGTCCTTTTTTTTTTTTTTTTTTTTTTTTTCTGAAAGAAAACATGGGGATTGAGACCACACTTGGGTAACTTCCACACCGATGCACCCAAAAACGTTCTGAAAACTGGAAACCATCTCGAATTTGAACGCAGGACGAAGGAGCTGGTTTTCCCCTCACCGCCAGGACTTGTATATGACGGAAATATGACAGCTTCATTTTGGAGGCGTTTGGCAGGGGGCAGCCCCCTGGGATCCTGCTGGCCTTTCCCTTCTGTGTGTTCGCCAGGCCTAGGTCTCTGCTGTTGGGAAAATCGCCTCGGACAGTTTTCTCAATCCCTGAGCCACGCCAGCGCGGCTACACGGGGGGTTTAGCGTGTACCCCCTGCTCTATGTTATTACTTGATTTATTCCATTAAAAAATAAATGAGTTTCTGTGTTCCTGAAGTCCCCCTCAGGGCACACTGAGCCCATGGGGTCACCGGCCTGTCCACTCCGCACCGTCAACTGGACGTCCGTGCAGAGTCCAGCCATCCCGCAGGGCAGGGGAAACCAGTGCTTCTTCCCCACAGGGCTTCTCGGGGTAATTCTGACAACTCCACATGATCCCAGCCCCACAGCTCTCCGGAGGGGTGCATGACGTAACTGTCCCCTGTGGCCATCGCTAGAGAGAAGAATGCGTTAAATTATAAGACACGATGGTCCCATTTCAGCCTGTAAGGGTGGGCTATTCCCATGTAAAGTTCAAGGAACAGGTGACATGCACCTCAGGAATAACTGAATAATTTAAAGCATTTTCATGAGCTGACAGAAGTGCCCAATAGCACATGGTGGTGGTTCCATCTGGTCGAGGTGCTCACACTCCAGCCTGTATTGAAGCCAATGGCCACGTTGCAAACTATGTGGATTAGCAGTTAGAAAGGTGGGTGCATGCATCTACTCCTTAAAAACTGTGCCGTCCAAGCCACGGGGAATCTCAACACCGGGTTTTAGGAGTTGCCAGTGTAACACCCTCCTCCCCTGCCCCCCCCCCCCGCCCCCAATCATTTCACGTCTCCGCTGTTCTCCTGTAAAGTCTTCTGTGGTCGTTGGCTCCCTTGTCTAAAGAAAGACGACAGCCTTGAAATTACAGGTCCTGTTCCAGGTGTTCGTTTTAAAGCTCTTTATGAATCTTGGTGTTCTTTCCACACAGAACGAGATTTTAGATGCGGTTGGAGCATTGCCAGTTGTAATATAGCCCAATGTAAAGCTAAGTTAAATCAAATTAAATGGAAATAGTTGCAGGCCAAATTCGGTTGGATTATTATTTTTAGCTTTTTTTTCTTTTCTTCAAACACTGCTTCTAAAATATGTGCGTGTGTGTGTGTGTGTGTGTATGAGTGTGTGTGCACTCGTATTATATATATGTTACCCACCATACCCCTGAGTACCATTTTCTCTTCTCAGCTTCACACAAACCTCCCTTAGAGAAGAAATGGTGTCCAAAAAGTGTCTGATATATTCAGGGTGACTCGTGGTTCACAGCTCCTGTGGGCGTGGCGGTTGTTCCCTCTGGCGGAGGTCCTCAC
The DNA here is from genome assembly GCA_036971965.1 of Nyctalus aviator. Taxonomy (NCBI): domain Eukaryota; kingdom Metazoa; phylum Chordata; class Mammalia; order Chiroptera; family Vespertilionidae; genus Nyctalus; species Nyctalus aviator. The sequence continues at coordinate 182,853,605 of CM072924.1, read as the reverse complement.
ACGTCAGCCTGTAGCACAGTCACTCCTGCGGCTGGCTCAGACTGTTGTCCCAGCTCAGACTCTGACTTCATGGCTCCGGACCAGGCCTCAGAATTTGCATTTCTAGCAAGTTCCCGGCAGTGCTGAGCCCTGGTGTCAGAGAACGTCTGCTTGGTGGTGGGTGAGGCCTGCATTCAGAGGTAAGGTGTGTGCATGTGCCATATGCCTCTAGGTATTTTCACCAGTAACACAGCATTGCAGCGCAAGGCACAACTACGAAGCTGACTGTCATTGCAAACCGTGGAGGGCACCGAGGCTAATGGCTGTTTGGAAGGGGCCAGACCAGTAATTACTTTTTTTCTTTAATCTTTATTGTTGAGAGGATTACATATATTCCCTTTCCCCCCATTGACCTCTTCCATCTTGCCCCACCCCCCACTGCAGGCCTTCACCACCCTATTTTCTGTGTCCATGGGTTATGCATATACACTTATGAGTTCACTGATTGATCTCTCACCCCCTCCTCTTCCCCTGATCTCCCTCTGAGCCCCATTTACAGTAGCTAAGATTGGAAACAGCCTAAGTGCCCATCAGCAGATGAGTGGATTAAAAAGCAGTGGTACATCTACACAATGGAATACTGTGCAGGCATAAAAAAGAAAGAACTCTTACCTTTTGCAACAGCATGGATGGACCCGGAGGCCAGTGATGTCTTTAAAACTATTAGCTTGTTGGGAAAAGCACACTCACCCCAGGGAATGTGGAGAATGTGGTCTTTAAGGTGACAGAAGGGTGACTGTCCAGACTACTCGGTTACTATGCCTTAAAACTGGCCACAGTGCATATCCGCGGCTCCCGCTGACCTGCAGGCACGTGCGTGGGCGGGGCAGTAGTTGATGACAGAAAGGAGGGGACTCCAACCTCAGCGCCCACCGGGACAGCACCGCGCTGCCTACAGGAACAGCCTTGTCCGATGGCAGCCTTGGGGCCAGGTACTTCCACCATCGTTTTACTAATGAGAAATTTAAATTTGGAGAAAACGCATGATTGCGTAAGGCCACAAAACTGTTCTCTGATAGACTGGAGAGCCAGACTGTTCATCTGGTCCCCCAACTTTGCACAGCGCAGCATCTAGAAAGCCTTGCCACTTACATGTACCCCATTCCTCCATCCGCCAGTAACTTTTATTGCCAACTCTTACTGCGCTGACTACATGAGCTACGTATTACTATAGCCTGACTGTAAACTATTTGTAGAATTCGGGAGTATATACCCTGTTTCCCCCAAAATAAGACAGTGTCTTATATTAATTTTTTCTCCCAAAGTTGTGCTAGGCCTTATTTTCAGGGGATGTCTTATCTTTCCATGCGCTAGGTCTTATTTTCGGGGAAACACGGTATTAACCCACGTAATAAAGAGCTAATATGCTAATTAGACCGGACAGCAGAACAAACTTCCAGAGCAACCAGTGGGTGGGGGGCGGGGCTGCAGAGTGCTAGGCAGCCGGGTCTGCGAAGGCCAAGCCCCTTGCACGAATTTCATGCATCAGGCCTCTAGTAAATGTATAAGGGATAAACGTGCACATGGTGTAGTATGTACCTATACTCCTATGCTGTATAAAATATATAGTCTATAAATCAAAGTACAAAGTAGGAGACTAATGTACAGAATGTGGAGTATACGCTCCCAGTTCTCTCTGTGCATTTACAGACATGTATGTGCATGAGTTGTTGTTTCCTAGTCTGAATGAAATACCACCACATATACTTCTTTTGACATTTGAGCTTATTGCTAAATTTTGTGGTATATATATATTGTTTGCTAACCCTCACCAACTACTTTATATGAAATATTGTAAGTGATTTTGAATACTCTTATTAGACCTTTAATAACGAGTACTCTAAGGCATGTTCGTGGGGGAAGCAGAACCCGTTTTCGTGTCTCCCCACTGGGCAGACAGAGCTGTGGCGGCAGAAGGGCTCATGTAGTTGACCAAAGGCCACACATTTCAGTTGCTTGGTGACTGCAGGGATGTCACTTTCCCTCAAAAATACAGGGGGAAAAAAAACCATAATGAAAGAACAATACTGGCCAAGGGCTCATTTGCAATTCAAAGAAAAAAGGACCTTTATGTAAGAAGTCAGACACTGCATTCCATTGCTTTCTTCCTTCCAGCTTGTTACCTGTGACTGCCTCCCCTCAGGGCTGGGAGAGGAGCCTAACCAAGACCTGCCCCCTCTCCCCTGCAGCCTTTGTCACCGAAACATCAGCCCCACAGTGCTTGTAAAGGGCTCCAGAAACTCCGCCTTGAAACCCTGACTTACCTCACGGGTCTGTTGAAAAGCCTGCCTTGGCCCGCGTGCTTACTGTTCAGTTGGCTTTGAATTTGCTTGGGAGACCAACAAATCGCTTTTAGGTGTTTTTGTCATTAGATAAGGCAGACACTTTGCCTGTCAGGCTGGTTGTACGTGTCACGTGTCAGTGGCGCCTGGGCTAGAGATGGCACAGACGTGAATGAGGGGAGGCAGCTGACTGGGAGCAGGAGCGGCCCATTGAGGGGCTGGGAGTTCCGATTCAGGGGCCCCGGCTCTCGGGTGAGGGAATCTGGCCTGACTGGGGTGTTTGCTTTCCATGGATAACTTACGGAACACTTCAGGGAGCCATTTGCAAATTTAAAGAGTTATTTGATGAATATTTTAAGGAAGTTCTTTTATGAGTTCCTTATTTCTGCTGTGTTGAGTGGTAATATGAAAAGAGCAGACATGTGGTGTTAAAACACGCCTGCACACAGCCAACTTGATAACGTGGTATAATAAATGTATCGCCTATCAAATAGTGCTGAGATATTACAGGAGTGATAGAGCTGGGGGGACGGCTGGGTGCCAGCTCTGGTTTGTGTTTGGCAGTTCATCCTTACTTCTGAACTGGCTCTGCTAAGAAAACCATCGCTTTCAAGTCGAGGTTATTTCTTATCCCCGTGTTACTCTTTACGTAAGTATAGTTTTCACTGACAAATGGGTGAATTATTCTTAAGCATTATCTATAGCATAGAAAGGCAACTCAAATTGCTGAACTCATAACGTAATATTGATAACTCTAAAAAAAGTATAGGTTCCTGGACTGCAGTGGTTACCCTGATGCCGGGAAATAGAGAATGAAATGTGCTACCTGGAGCTTAACTCCCGTGCCCTTGAAATAGCTACTTGCTTATTCAGTGAATATGTACAGAGCACGTGCTAAAGTTCTAGGCACCCATCTGGACACTCAGAAGCGTAAGCTAGTAAGTCATAGCAGTAAACATGTGAGTGTTTTTAGAACAAATCTCTCCAGAACTATAGCACTACAAGCAGCATCGCACTCCAGAGAATTCCCATGTTTGGGGGGCTACAGCAGAGCCAGTACTTTGGTGCTGCCTTCTCTGTCACGGCCACACCAGGTAACATGCAGGTGACATGCAGAAGCCCTACCTCAAATTCCCCAATGTGTATGAGATTGTTGTTGTGTGTTTTTTCAGTTTCACCATCTATTCATTGGACTTAACTCTAAACTTTTAGGTTTTCAAATAACCAATATACTTTTAAGAAATGATGTCTTTTTTATTAAAGAGAGTAGAAAAGTAGGAGGATATACACTGAGTGGCCAGATTATTGAGATCTCTGAAAGCATAATAATCTGGCCATTCAGTAAATCCTATATAATAAAAGGCTAATATACAAATTGTCCCCTATACCAGAAGTTCGACCAGCAGGCAGGCCGGCCAACTGCCCATGTCCCCTCCCCCTGGCCAGGCTGGCCGGACCCCACTCATGCACAAATTCAAGCTTTGTGTTTATAACCCCACTTTTAGAAAACTCTCCTGTGGATTCCCGTCCATTAAATCCAGTTCTGCTTATGCTCTGGACCCTTACAGAGATTGGTTAGCCAGAGGAATCCCTCCAATTCTCCAAGGCCACTTCAGAATGGCAGTCTCCATGGTGCTACCAGGAAACTGCTTGGAAAACTGTATTATTCCTATGTTGGACCGAAGTAGTGGATCCTGGGTCAATGGCTATCTCTATAAAAATAGGCTTACCACAGACACAGATAACGCGAGGTGTTTTTCACTCTGCTGTTGGTTTTGGTTGGGGAACAGAATCAAGTCCTTGCCTTCCGTCATACCTACAGGTCCTGGGCTGTCTTGTCTCTGGGCGTTTGGAGGCAAAGGGTGGGAATGTAGAAATTCCTCGTGCTCAGGCAGCCAGCTCTGTGGCCTCGGAGTGTTTACTTGATCCGATCTCCTTTCTTCAACGCAGGGCTCGGTCTCTACAGCCAGCTGGTTATCATCTTACAGTGGGACCCTCTCTCCTTCCCTGAGAGCTCACGGCTGAACCCCCCTTCCTGAGAGATGCCGAAAAGACCTTTCCCTGAAATTCAGTCTCAAGGGCACCCAGTGATTCAGAAAGACCCTGGTTCAGGGTCAGAAGACTTGCATAAGGAACAGAATCTCTCTTTCCCTACCCTCGAAGTTCTCAGACATACAGCCTTCCTGGACCCCATCATTGGGGGAGGCACTGGGGGCCCCGGGGGGCTTTGCAGTCCTTGTCTCAGAAGAAGGGACGTGTCCTTGAGAGTTGTTTTGCCTCCTTTTCACCTGAGTGAAGCAGGGGGGACCCGGGAGGGAGGGAAGCAGTGGGATTCCGAGGTGTTTTGATTTCTTCGCCATGTGGGCTGCCTTTGTCTTTGGGCCTCAATCCCATAAGCAGTGGCAGTCTTTTTCCAGGACGTCCCACCTTCAATCAGTTGTATTGCAGTAATTAATTCTCACAGCAGCCAGTGGGCTGAAGCGTATTATCCCTGCATTATGGAGGAGAAAACTGATTTGCCAAGCCCCACAAAGAAAGTCCATGTCGGAGGAAGGATTAGCGCTCAGGAGGGTCTGAAAGTCTAATCTCGGCTCGGAGGTGCTTTTTAGTGTGCATTTCTTCCTGTGGGAGATGTGCCGGGTGACTTGGCTGAGGGGGTCAGCTGGGGGGCAGCCCTGCCTGCAACCGGTCTTGGTGGCCATTAAACCCGTCCGAGCTGATTAGATGGCGTTTGTTCACAGGGTCCCGTCACCAACACTGTAACAGTGGAGGGTGAATGACTCTATGGTGACCCCACACTGTGGTCAACCCTTGTCCGCATCTTTGCACAGATTGGGTAGACTAAGAGGAGGAAGTCAGTTCACATTCTTTCCATGAGAACGACTGGTGTGTCTGTAGGTCTTTATCTCAAGACTCAGCTCTGTAATTTAGCCGAGAATCAAGAAATTAGCAAAAGAGCCCTGGCCCGGTGACTCGGTTAGAGCATCATCCTGAATACCAAAAAGGTTGCAGGTTCGATTCCCATCAGGGCACATACCTAGGTTGGGGGTTGGATGTCTGACCAGGGCACATATGGGAGGCAGCCAGTAGATGTTTCTCTCTCACATCAGTGTTTCTCTCTCCGCCTCCTTCTTTCCCTCCCGTCCTCTCTTTTAAAAATCAATAAAAGACATGTCCTCGGGTGGGAAAAGGGAACTAGTGAGGGGCCCAGCAGTCTGAAAGATTCCCAGCCCTGTGACCCAGTAGTGCATCACCAGCGTGTGCTGCTCAAGGAAAAACTCGGCAGAGATGAGTTGCTGCAGGCTCAGAAGTGGAGATTATAGACTTGAACCAGGCCTGCAGGTAAAGAACCAAATGCAGTGAGGCCAGCACACGGAAACTACCACCAAGCTTCTGAGACAGGGCAGGACGAATGCGTGAACCCAGAACCCCCTGTGCCGGACCAGGCCTCCTCTGCGGGCCGGCCTCCCGGGTCTGTGTGCGCCTGAGGACACACTGCAGCTCAGGGGGCAGTGACGAAAGGAAACAGTCTTTCTCTTTGTTGAATATTCCAGAGCGCCTGGGACTCGGCAGTGAGCAGGACAGACAGGGCCTGCCCTCAGAGGCTTGGGAGAGGAGGAAGTCAGGAGGAAGGAGCCGCTGCGGGCAGTACTGAGCGTGAACTAACCCGCCCCAAGAGAGGGACTGGCGGGATGAGCCCCTTCAGGCCGGGGCTGGACATGCCCCAGACCTGAGAGGCTGAGAGCCAAGGCCGGGCCCCTGACTGGGAGCAAAGTGCAGGGAGGCTGGCTCCCATCAGCCAGGGTGGGCGGCGGGGTCAGAGGTCACTGGGCAGTCAGCTCCCGGGCCTGGAAGCGGTTTAAACAGGGAGCAGGAGGTCCAACCTAAATGCGTAAAAGGTGCATTGCTGTGAGGGGGGAGGATTGAGGAGAGCCCCTATCAGGCGGGAAATAAAGGTGGCTTTTGCTCAACTGGCGTGGCTCAGGGGTTGAGCATCGACCTATAACCCAGAAGGTCACAGTTCAATTTCCGGTCGGGGCACATACCTGGGTTGTGGGCTCGATCCCCAGTGTGTGGTGTGCAGGAGGCAGCCGATCAGTGACTCTCTCTCATCATTGATGATTCTATCCCTCTCTGAAATAAATTAAAAATATAATTTAAAAATATATAGAAGGAGGCTGTAACCAGGTTGGAGAGGGAGAAGAATGTCCTGATGAAAACAGGACAATGAGCAGATGTGAGCAGCCCAGAGAGAGGCTCAGTGAGCTCTGTGCAGCCTCAGTGAGAGGCTGCGGGGGGCAGGCGCTGGCCTGGGGTCCGGCCTCTGCTAAAAGCCAGAGCAGGGGGTGTGTGCAGACAACGTTCAGGTCACTTCTGGAAACTCAGAGTTTCCCATTTCTGATCTCTGCCTGCCCGTCCGTGAGAGCAGGCAATGCAAGGAAAAGCCCGCTGATACTGGCCAGCACATCCTCTCTATTATTTGCTCTTGTGAGGGAATTGATAACATGATGTGGGTACAAGTCCCTACTGTGTTCCTTCAAAACACAATCTCTTTCCTCTCCCACACACCTTCAGGGAGGCTGTATGGATGGTGCTGGGTTTCGGCAGTCCCTGCTCACTGCAGGGGTGGGGGGCGTGTGTCTGCGAGGCGGCAGGTGCAGGTAAGAGAGACCCGGAGAGAGACCCCCACAGCCCAGCCTAGCCCATTCGGATCGGGGGAGGCCATAAGCACAAGGCCGTTCTCCGCAGCAATACCCCGCTTTCCACTCGGGGGTGGGGGGGTCTGTAAGCGGAGGAGTGGGCAGGAACACCAGGACCAGGGTGGACACTTGAGCCGCACACAAATACTTTGCTTTAAATTTAATTAAGGAGTCTTTTATTCTAAAGAGGAAAGCATGAAACTACTGTCTTCCATAGCGGTGGCTGTGCCTGTCTGCGCTGTCACCAGGAGCAGCGGCGGCTCAGGTGTCCGCACAGGTGTCCCTCCTCCAAGGTGGCTGCTGGAGGGTCTGATGGCTCTCCTTCATCCTGTTCCCGGCACCTGCAGAATTGTCACTGCAGCACCGTCCACCGAGGTCGGTGGAAATATTACCAGGCTTTCTCAACGTGATGCATGCATGCATTCATTGGCAGGCTTTGACTGGGCATCTCTAGAGTAGAAAGCACTGTGCTAGGTGCTGTGGGCATAGTGGATGTAAGGTGCTTGTCCTCAGGAAACTCTCATTTCTGTGGGGCAATCAACAAACAAGAGGGCACGGTGATTGTAGAGGTTAGTAAGAGCTCTTTTTTAAAAGGTGTAGTACGTTACAGTAGCAAGGAAGCCACTTGCACTGGCTGATCCAGCCCGGCGGCTCCTCTGAGGAGGTGCCTGTGGCCTGAGACCAGAATGACCAGAAGCCTCCAGCTCTGCAGGGCCTGAGGGAGGGGCTTCCGGGCGGAGGCACCAGGTAGCACAGACCCTAAGAGAGTCCTTCCTGGAACGGGGAGACCAGTGTCACTGTGTGGACACATCCTTTCCCAGGAAACCACAAGGCGGGAGGCTGTTTGCCTCTTTTTGCTCAGACGTCCCTCGCTGACCTTTGCCAAGTGAAAAGAGTGGAATTCCAGTCAACGTGAACAGCTAGCTACCAGGTAACCATATGCGACATCCTGTCTGAGCCTCTAAAAGGGTAGGACAGTCTTCAGGGCACGGGTCCTGCTCGCTCCGTCGGAGACAGACATCCGTGCTAAGGATGCAGGAAGGGACAGGGCCCAAGGTCGCCACAGTCCTCTCACTCCAGTGCTGCCTCCTCCCTGACCAGGTCGAGCGCCTCACCTGTTTGGGGTCCCAGAATCCGTACACACGATTATAAATAAATTTTCAAATAAAATTGTCAAACGATGAGCGCATTTTCAATTTCCCCATTGAAAATGCACTCATCGTTGCCGGATTAGCTAATACTGCTGTGCAATTCGTTAAAATAGTGTTCAGCGTTTAGCTGTTACTGGCCTACAGAAAATAACGTTTCAATGGAAGTAGTTGGCTACATCTTTTTTAGGCTATCTGATTTTCCATTTTTTATTTTACATTAAATTGTCTTTCAAAGGAACATTTGGCGTATTTTGTCTCTGTGTACATACACTGGGTGGCCAGATTATTATGATCTCTGAAGGCATAATAATCTGGCCACTCAGTGTGTGTGTGTGTGTGTGTGTGTGTGTGTGTTTATTAGAGTATTAGAGGCCCAGTGCATGAATTCGTGCACAGGGGGGATCTGGCCAGCTTGGCCAGGGGGAGGGGACATGAGTAGTTGTCCGACCTGCCTGACGGTCGAACTCCTGGTCGAGGTGACAATTTGCATATTAGCCTTTTATTATATAGGATGTACACAGAGTGGCCAGTTATTATGTGTTCAGAGATCATCAGAATCTGGCCACTGAGTGTATACATGTGGACTTTGGTTCCCCAGGCCAGGCATCAAGGCCCCTAATAAAGAGAGCTAGACTGCGGTTGTGCACAGCACCACCTTCATACATGTAAGATGTGTGTTCATTTCGTGTCACGATTGTGAAGAAGAGCGTGGAGAGAGCAGGAAACGTGTGTAAACGCCCTGCTTGGCACTGGCCCTGGCTCTCTCTGTTTGAGCAAAATGTCCTGACTCGAGAAGAAATGGGACGATCGGAAAGCATCGCCGCTCCATGAGGTCAGGCCCTATTGCTGCTTGGGAATGTTTAAAGGGAACGCATAAGCCAGGCTGTAAGAAAAGACTTAGAAATCCCGCCCGTGGCCTGAAGGCCAGGGGTTTGGTGGAATTAGTTTTTGTTGAATATTCAGAGCAGGATTAGATAAGCGTTGCTAACCACATGCACTGGTTTTCCCAGGGTGGAAATACCTCATTTCGGAGAAACCTTATGTTGGGCCAGTATGTTCTGCGAGGTAGAGGGTGTTTTCTTGTTGTTTGAAACATTTTTTTTCTGTTTTCTTCTCCATCTGTTGCCGGGGCCTGGGTATTTCCAAGCACTCCTTAATGACATCTGTTAAAAAGCAAAATTATAGGTCACCTTTGGGCTGTGGGTGTTCAGAAAAAGAGCGTTGCTATTATGGTTTGCTGGTATCTGTATGGCTGCTCGCCACTCGGAATAGGACAGGCCCTTTCGGCTGAGTTGTCTGGTTACATCTCCTGGGCACAGGCAGGACAGGGCTGTTCTGTGAGGGGAGGACAGAGCACGACAAGGTCCAGGTTCTACGACATGTCCAGCAGCGAAGGCGAAACCACTCTAGCAGCCAGAGTGGGGGGCTGTGCGGGGACCTGGTGAGGGACCGAGAACCAGGACCACATGCCACATGGCACAGACTGGCCGTGGGAAGCTGCTGAGCCGGGCCAAGCAGCACCTCAGCTGCTAACGTGACCACCGTGTCTTGAATGATCCGCAGTTTTCTGGCTTGTTCCAGCTCTCTCATCAGAGCCATTTATGGGATTATTTTTTTTTTTGAGGGGGGTGGGGGCGCGTTAAAAATAGGTCTGTGAAATATGGGTTATACAGATATACATGTGTGTATTTGCATATATCATTTATTTTTTATATACTTTTATCATTTCAAAGAGGGAAGGAAGGAAAGGGAGAGAGGAATAGAAGCATCAATGATGAGAGACAGTCATGGACGGGCTCCTGCACGCCCCCCGCAGGGATGGAGCCTGAAGCCTGGGCCTGGGCCCTGACCGGGAATCGAGCTGTGACTTCTTGGCTCATAGGCCAAACTCAACCGCTGAGCCACGCCGGTGGGCTAAAATGAGATATACACAATATGTATCTATCAAACAGTAGATAGTAAACTCCATGTAACCTTTGTATGTTACCCAGCATTCCCCTGGGTTTAAACGTTGGGCGGGATGCTGCGTCTAACCGGTCCTCCGTGTCCATTGGTGCTGTAGTCACACCACTGGGGCCTGGCAGCTTGAACAGAGGAGGGGAGAAGAACACGGGTAACTCTTCTCCTAAGGAGAATGGATTTATTTTTAACAAGAATGTGAGGATAAATCGTTTCTATTTTTATGGGAAATCTATTCTTACCAAGTACGAACGTGACTCACTGCATCGATGTAAACGTTTTTTTCCTCACTCCCACGGCGGGCAGCGGAAGCCGTATTTCAGACCAGGCTGCGGGCCGGCATGGTTTGCAAGACACCAGCCCTGTCCAGACACCTCCCGGTGGGCGGCGGCTTGTCACCTGACTTCTCTGGGCATCATCCCTAAAGGGGATCTTCACAGGGTGTGAGCCACAGAACACAGAGGCGTGATGAGAGCCCACGGGGAGGGTGATCTCCCGTGGGGGGGAGGGCCCTGCCACCTTGCCTCACAACCTCCCCCGGGGAGCCCTCCAGGAAGCCCAGGGGGTGACGTTTGTGAAGCCCTGGACCAGAGAGCTCTCCTGTGTCTGGACGTGCAGGGTTCGGGAGAAGGCAGAAGTGGGCGGCACCGTCCGGCGGCTGCCAGCCCCTCCTGCGTCTTGGATCATCTCTTCCACGTATCCTTCCCGATCCTTTTTAATAAAGCAAAAGGTTCCCCGAGGTAGAGATGGAGTTGTTCATATCTTCAATGTGTAAAGACTGTCATTTTTCTAAAGAAAGCGGGGCCATCCCAGGCAGAGAGGCACATATGGCCATCCTATCTTTAATATTAAGTGGGACAGATTTGGTAAGGTTTCCTGCAATTTGGAAACAGTTAAGACTATAATAGCATGCATTTTGGTACCATATGTCCAAGTAATTGTCACTTTAATAACAGCTATATTTCAAGAGCTTCCCACAGATTGTACATGAATAAAAAAATAATACCTCACTTTTCCCCCAAAATCCCTTTGTCCGTTATAAACCCTTCCAGTGTTAGACCGACTACCGCCCAGCACCAAACACAGCCAGGCCCCTAGTTCTCCTTTCGCCTGTAATATTTCTTCAATATATTTTATTGAATTTTTTTACAGAGAGGAAGAGAGAGGGATAGAGAGTTAGATACATGGATCAGCTGCCTCCTGCACACGCCCTACTGGGGATGTGCCCGCAACCAAGGTACATGTCCTTGACCGGAATCGGATCTGGGACCTTTTCGTTTGCAGGCCGACGCTCTATCCACTGAGCCAAACCGGTTTTGCCTGTAATAGTTCTCACACAGACATGGAAATCCACACGCTCAAGGACAGCTCTCAGGGGCCAAATTCCAAGAGCTTATACTACCAGTAGTACATGGCCATCTTAAAATTTAATTCTACCTGGGGCTGAGTCAGGTTTTACACAACAACTAAATCTTTATTGTTGCCAATTTAAAAAAATAAAATCAACGATAGCCATTCTGACAGGTGTGAGGCGATACCTCATTGTCATGTTGATTTGCATCTCTTGGATGATTAGCGACGTTGAGCACGTTTTCAAACGTCTCTTGGCCATCTGTGTGTCCGCTTTGGGTAAGTGTCTGTTTAGGTTCTTCGCCTATTTTTTTAAACTGGATTGTTTTTCTTCCTTTGTTAGGGTATAGGAGTTCCCTATATATTTCGGAGATGAACTCCTCATCGAATATATCTTTGGCAAATATGTTCTCCCATGCAGTGGAGTCTCTTGTTATTTTACTGGCGGTTTCTTTTGCTGTACAGAAGCTTTTTATTTTGATGTAGTCCCATTTGTTTATTTTTCTCCTTACTTTCCTTTGCCTTAGGAGCTGTGTAGGTAAAATATTGCTACGAGAGACGTCTTGAGATTTTGGTGCCTATGGTTTCTTCTAGGATTTTTTAAAAATATATTTTATTGATTTTGCACAGAGAGGAAGGGAGAGAGATAGAGAGCTAGAAACATCGATGAGAGAGTTATCGATCAGCTGCCTCTTGCACACCCCCTACTGGGGATATGGTCGCAACCAAGGTACATGCCCTTGACCGGAATCGAACCCGGGACCCTTCAGTCCCCAAGCCGACGCTCTATCCATTGAGCCAAACCGGTCCTGGCTCTTCTAGGATTTTTGTTGTTTCACATCATACATTTAATCAAGTCCTTTACTAATTTTGAGTTTATTCTTGTGTATGGTGTAAATTGGTGGTCTAGTTTGATTTTTATTTTTTTTTTTTTGCAGGCACCTGTCTAATTTTTCCAACACCATTTATTGAAGAGACTGTCTTTGTGCCAATGAAATGTAGGGTTTAAAGTAACGTTTATAATATGCTTTAGAATGCAAATACCAAGACGCCATGAGGTCTTGCAATGTGGCCGCCTTCCTGTGGACACGTCTATTCCCACCCTGTTTAGGGGGAGCAGGCTCTTCAAGGTCATTGCCAACTTAGTTCAAGGAGAGCAGCCAGGATTTCTATTTTTATATCGAATTCTGACTTCTCTCATCTGCCAGTGTGCTCTTTGTCTTCGTGTCTGTGTTAAAAAGCAGAGATAAAATTTTCATTATCCTTCTTTCCTGAGGTGGCATTATTTTTTTTTTCAAGAGTAGTTTCAGTGTGTTAATAACATGTAAATATGACAATCGAAAGTGCTTATCTGCCATCAGGAAGGGAAGATAGGTGTGAGTTGCCGTGTTCTTTCCTTTGTCTGGTACCTGGAATTTTTGTCATAAAACTATAAAAGAGGCTGAATAAAAATTCATTGTCAAATGTTTCCTAGCATAGGCTTCCCTCTGTAACATATTTCATAAACTATTATTTTAAACAAAGAATGAAATAGTATTGCCTTTGCGCTGACAATCTACTGACAGTTTATAACAATGAAAATACTGCAGCATATTTGAATATACGAGAAAGCTCTGAGTTTTCTATTTTGATAAGTTTGGAAATTTCTCGCATTTTCAAGAATTAACTAGCAGCAGCAAATATTCTTTTCCTCTTTTTCTTTTAAAAGTTTATTTCTAATTGTGTCATAATTTCACAATTCCACTCTTGTAAACAATGTAAATAATATCAACAAAGCACATCTATTTGAGCTGCACTTTGCCTCCTATTACACGGAATGAATTTAAAGGGGGCCTTTTCCCCCCAAATCCTAGGCACCTGGCTCTGTTGCAATTATCTGTCTCTGCTCCGTGCCATGAGTGACTCATGTCCGTCATTCCACATGGTCTCAGTCAGCTGCCTTGAAACAGTGAAGGTTGTGCTCCGTGAACATATTTTTGGATTCACTTAGCTGTGGTGGGCCTTCATCAGCTCATCCTTCCTTCCCAGTAGACTTTCAGGATCGATATTTGCCTTTCAGTATTTCAGGGGGGGAAAAAAGAAAAGAAAAACTAGGAAGATAATTTTTGAATGCAGGTGATGGGTATATGGAATTCATTGTAGTATTTTTTTTCAAATATATTTTTATAGATATCAGGGAGAAAGGGAGAGGGAGAGAGAGACAAAAGCATCAATAATGAAAAAAAAATCATTGATTGGCTGCCTCCTGCATGCACCCTATGCAGGTGATAGGTATATGGTAGTATTTTATCTGTTTGTTTGTTTTTACAACTACTATATTTTTATTGATGTCAGCGAGGAAGGGAGAGGGAAAGAGAGACAGAAGCATCAATGAGGAGAAAGAATCATTGATTGGCTGCCTCCTGCATGCACCCTTCTGGGGATCAAGCCCACAATGGAACCCGGGACCCTTCAGTCCACAGGCCGGCGCTCTATCCACTGAGCCACACCGGCTGGGGCTATTTTTTTAATATGCTGGAAAACTTTCCTAATGAAAAAGAACACCGGTGAGTTGCTTTGAAGGAGGAGAAGAAATGTTAGCCCGGCGTCGGTGGAACTGTGGCCTTGAAGTGCGACGCGGGCATTACCTCAACCTCACTCACTTCATAGCGCAGATTTTCTGCCCAAAGTAAGTGTTTATGACACGGCTTTTGCGTTTTCTGAACTTTAACGTCGTTTCTCTTTACAAAGTCTGAGTTTATAAGGCAGGAGAGAGTTTAATTAAAGTAAAAATAATTGAACGCTTAAGGTTAGCGTTTTATTTCAGGGTTACAAAAACCTGCCTCTCCCCTCTGCCCGGTGGCTTTCAGAGGAAAAGGAACGAATGAAATCTGAGCGTCGCCTGCTCTCACCTTCCCTTCTGCTCCAGATTGCAGGGCACTGCCTCTGCTTCTGCAGGCTTTCCCAGGTGAGCCCAGAGGGCCACAGCCACAGGCGTTAATCCCTTGTAAACAGCGGATTGAATGTTGAGTTTCTAGACATGGGTATTGTGTGCAAAGCAGCGTGTGGTTCAGGCGGCCTGGTAGTGAGTTTCTGTATACGTGAGGGTTGATATCAGTGGGCATTGCACTCAAAGGCGAGGCTGTGGCCTTTGCAGTGTGTATCTGGAGGGACAGTGCAGGGGAGCAGGCTGGCCTGTGTCTGTGGGAGAAATCGGACACTCCTGGCCCCTTGATCCTTCTTCGGACCCCGAGCTGAGCAGGCGGACAGCTGTGTGGAGCCGTCAGCGGGAGCGTGTCAAACACGGGGTGGATCCTGCAGGCGGCTGGTGTCGGATGGGAGTCAGTAGTCAGTCGTCGGGAAGGGGAAGAGTGACCTTGTGCTCCCAGCATTGTCCTTCCCGGCGGAGAGCAGCTGAGACTGTGAATTATTCAGGGCACTGCCGCTCAGGGTGGTGAGCAGGGGTGGCGCCTAGCACAGGAGGAGACGGGGCTGCGTGAGTCCCAGTGTCTGAGTCTGTTTACCATCAGAGGAGCCTTTCCTGAGCGCAGTCTTGTCTTTGAGGATTCCGGTGGGGGGTTCCCCTGGCAGGATCCTGTGCTCGGTTTGATGCCTTTTCGGAGAGCTGGGTCCAAGAGACGCCGTGAACATCTGCATAGGTTTTTGGAAACGCAGAGCGAAGGAACAAAGACACACAGGCGAGGATCTGCTGCATCAGCAGGCCATTGTCTGGGGACTCGGTTCCCGGTGACATCACAGACCCTGTGAACTCCGGGGGCTGCACACTTTATGCAAATGGTCTGATCCTCGGAATAGCGGGTTGAAGGAGACTTGAGGCCTAACAGAAAGTATTCTCTACATAGTTATGGACTGCAATGTTAAAACGAAATTTCTAAAATAATAGTCATGTGATGGTTTCTACTTGTAGCAACCTCAGATAAAAACTGCTGTCCTTTCGCCCTGGCCAGTGTGACTCAGAGGCAGAGCGTCGGCCCAGGCACCAAAGGGTCCTAGGTCGCAGGTTCATTCCCAGCTGGGCGGATAGCTCAGTTGATGGAGCATCATGTTGATATTACAGGGTCTCAGGACCTATGTACAGACGCTGCACTTGCAGGAATCAACCAATGAGTGTGTGGGCGGATGGAATCCATGTCTCTCACTCAAAGTCAATAACACAAAAAGGTGTCAAGAAAAGTGCATTTTTGTACTATTTACTGTATACTATAATGTCATTATTGTCTGCTTTCATGCATTCATAAAGACTGACTGGTAATGTAAAAAAAAAAATTACTTATGGAACAAATGGCTAAAATAGTTATGCATTGTCTCAGCTCCTGAAAAGCTATCATTTGCTTTGGTCCGAATCTTCTGTCTCCACCGGTAATAATCAGAAGTATTTCAATAAAACAGGTTCCAAATTCTTTCCTAAATTTAGAAGTAGCACTATTTTTAGTGCAAAGGCTATTTTAAACTATGTGTCCTTCTCTCTCTAGAACCCCGGAATGAGGATGAATGGAAGAGGTTCATAATGACAGTGTTTCACTGGAGAACAAATAAATGTTCTGCAATTGATTTTATTAGGGTGACATTGGTTATCAAATTGCCTTACAAAATGCTCTGGACTACTGTTTTTGTCCAATTCATTGGTTGAATCCAGCATGCAGTTTCTTTTTTAAAAAATATATTTTATTGATTTTTTTACAGAGAGGAAGGGAGAGTGATAGAGAGCTAGAAACATCAATGAGAGAAAAACATCAACCAGCTGCCGCCTTAACACCCGCTACTGGGGATGTGTTCACAACCAAGTTACATGCCCTTAACTGGAATCGAACCTGGGACCTTTCAGTCTGCCAGCCAACACTCTATCCACTGAGCCAAACCGATTTCGGCCTAGCATGCAGTTTCATTGTCACATTATTGGCTTCCAATTACTAAAATTTGTTTCCAAAAAATGGTTGTCATTTGTTTATGTAGAGAAAGTTTTATAACAACAACAACAAAAAAAAGGCTTCTATGTATCCATTTAATTAATTATTTAGACCAGCCCTAGCTGGTTTGGCTCAGTGGATAGAGTGTCGGCCTGTGGATTGAAGGGTCCTGGGTTCCATTCTGGTCAAGGGCATATTCCTGGGTTTCGGCATATGCTTGATCCCCAGTAGGGAGTGTGCACAAGGCTGGTGATCAATGATTCTCTCTCATCATTGATGTTTTTATCTCTCTCTCTCTGAAATCAATATATATATATATATATATATATATATATATATATATATTCTTCCTAGGATGATTTTCTCAGTTTTACTAAAGCTTGAACGTCTTCAATAAGGATCCATAGAAAATATTTCCCCAAACATTTTCTCTGCTTGTCTTTTCCTTTTGCAGCCCATGGAAAAGCTGTTTTTACCCTATGAGGGCCTTTGTTGTTTATGGCATAAACTACCATGTAAAGAACAATTTGTGTCTTTCAATGAGACAGAGACAATCTACAAAGGTTTTTTGGTAAGGATGTAGGCAATTGGAGGTTGGCATGTTGACACCTACAATTGAGCTTATAGGAAACCAGAAATAGGGGGCTATTTCTAAGATGTGTGGTGGTTCGAAGCACTTGTAGGGTCTGCGTCTTACACACATCCGGGAGTATTTTCCATGTGGAATTCACCTTTAAAAGTGAAAAATGCACATCTTGGCAATAGAACGACGTGTCCCACAGAGTTAGACTTTGGTCCCTTGGGTCCAGCCAAGTGGTGGAGATGTTTTCCTAAAATACTTTTTGTTGTATTTTTCCTGTATTTTCCCAGTAGTACAAAAGGTGTTCTGTGCTGGTCATGGAATTGTTAGGAAAGGATTGTGTCTACGTCAGCTACCAATTCAGTCGTGTTTTTGTCTCAGTTCCTTTGAGACCACAGATCTGTTTGTCCCTGTGGGTCAACGCTTAGACTTTGACCTTTTCTCTCTCCCTCCCTGTCTGGAAAGAGGCGTTGAGCGCTTGCTAGGTCTGGGGGACACAATGCCCAGGTGATGGGGCCCCCTCCTTAAAGATTCTGCACTGGGCTTGAGGATGCAGGTGAATAAGCACTGTGTGAAACTGGGGGACCATGCTCAGGGCGTGCAGTGGAGCCCAGCTGGGCCTGGGGTGCAGCGCCTAGGTTTCCCATAGAAGGGCCATGCAGCGAGGGCCTAAGGGAGGAAGAGGAGCTGGCTGAGGGGAGAGGGGAGTGCCAAACCCAGGGCAGACTGTGTCGGAGACCCAGAGGTGGGAGAGGCCACCGTGCAGTCAGGCAGCTGGTCCATTTTCTTTTCTTTTATTTATTTGTAATGTATTTGTATTGACTTCAGAAAGGAAGGGAGAGGGAAAGAGAGATAGAAACATCAATGATGAGTGGGAATCATTGATTGATTGCCTCCTGCACTCCCCCTACTGGGGATTAAGCCCAAAACCCGAACATGTGCCCTGACCAGGAATTGCACCATGACCTCCAGATTCATAGGTCAACACTCAACCACTGAGCCACACTAGGCAGCATCAGTCATTTTCTTAGGCTTTCACAGATAGTTAAGTCCATGGTTGAACCTGGCCTGGTAACCATTATACTTAACGCCCATGACCATGACGGGATCCCTCATGGGGAACTCAGCAGCCCACCCAGCCTTGGTAGACAAGGGCACCACCAAAGAGAGCAGTTCGTTACCAGAGGGCACAGGCTGTGGGCCTGGGCTGAGAATTCATTGTCCAAGGAAGTCTAGAGACCACACCCAGAGGAAAGAGGATGGAAGGATGCATCTCTTTTCCCTTTTCTCTTTCTCCTACTTTGTCTTTCTGTCCTGATACATAAAAGTCAGCGAGACCCAATGGGTCTGAACTGACAAGAAGAGCTATGGACCAAATGTGCCTTGCCCCTGCACTTCCTTTCGGGCCCAACATCCTGTCAACCCCAGCCCTCACGCCGCCTCTTAGGTCTTCAGAGGCCCCCACCCTGAGTCCCTTCCAAAGTTTTCCTCCCTTCGGCCCACCTCAATCAAAACTCTCTTTCCCTGAGCCCTCAATTAATTAGATCTGGTTATCTAATTAAAGGAATTCACACTGAGGTATGAATGAGGCTTAACCCTCCCAGGAGCACTGGCATTTTAAAAGAGGAGCTTGTTAACCCAGATGCTTCCACAGTTAGTAGAAGGGGTGGGGAGGTCTGGGAGGCCTGGGTCTCCTGTGGCCCAGGCTGCCTGGGCCATCACAGGCTGGGTTACCCTCAGGACGTCCTCACCAGGAGGTGGAAGGACTGGAGTCAGCATGGTCCCGCCCCTCTGCCTCAGATGGTTAGTTAGCAGAGTTAAAAAAAAAAAAAAAAAAAAAAAAAAAAAATCATCACTTAAGAGGGTTTCTACTCACACTGAGTCGTGGTTGTGAAGAGCTTTCTTTTCTTAGCATCAGCCTTCCGCTCCTGAAGCGAGAAGATCTAAGGATTCCTAGTGGCACAATTAGGAGATTTCTAGACTCACCCACAACGGCCACAGTGGCTGCCCGGAAACATTCAATAGTCACTCTGGGTTTTCTCATCCTAATTTTTTTATACTATGCTTTACTTAATATGTTTTGATTTATTTCAAACACAGGAAGAGAGAAGGGGAGAGAAATAGAAACATCAGTGATGAGAGAGAACCATTGAGCAGCTACTTTCTACACACCCCACACTGGGATCGAGCCTGCAACCCGGGCATGTGCCCTGACTGGGAATCGCACCGTGATCTTCTGGGTCACAGGCTGACATTCAGCAACTGAGCCACGCTGACTGGGCCACCCTAATTTTTTTATCCTCAAGAGTTTCTGTTTTTTATCTGAGAAAGACAGAAGCGTTTGTATTCCGGCCCTGAATGGACATGGGGCAGAGTTGACCAGGACGTCTGGGGTCCTGGCAGCTTTGACGTCCATGGGGTCCGGCTGGGGCCGCTCTGTGAAAAGACATAAAGGCTGTTTTGTTCGCAGTGCCTGAGAGCTGGGAGTCAAGCAGGGCATTCCAGCACGATCCCAGTGAAGGAATTGCTCTGGGAATGCAACCCCAAAGCCACTTGGTTACTACCCACTGCCCCAAATTTACCGAGACTGCCAAACATTGTCATCATTTCCCATCAAACACGGATTTCCCTGTAGGGACTCAACCCCCAAATGTGTAGGCTGCTCATTTGTTGTTGTTGTTTTTAAGATATGACTCAAAATTAAAATACAGACAAGCATAATTTATATTCCATTGTTTAAGTCTTTTCTTAATATGATGGCTAGTTCTTTTATTTTTTAAATATATCTTTATGGATTTCAGAGAGGAAGCAAGAGGGAGAGAGATAGAAATATCAATGATGAAAGAGATCATTGATCAGCTGCCTCCTGCACACCCCCTATTGGAGATTGAGTGTGCAACTCTTGCATGTGCCCTTAATTGGAATCGAACCCAGGACCCTTCAGTCTGCAGGCCAACCCTCTATCCACTGAGCCAAACCAGCTAGGGCTGTAATGACTAGTTTTGCTGTAGTTTTGTAGACTTATTCACACTTCTCTGTGTGTGTTTTTTAGATGCATTTAATGGTCCCATGTTTTTAACATGTTCAGGTGGGAGGGGCAGGGGCTATTGACAAGGCATTGGCATTTTCTAGTTGCTTTTGAATGAAGGATAATCCTATTTTGCTTCCCCCAGAAGAGAATTATTTTATGCGAATGCTAACTGATTTTGCATGCATTTCTATAATATTTAAATGTCCTGCAATAGAAAAAGCGATGCATATTATTGATGCTTTAAGACAATGTTGCGTTCACTCAGGAATGCGTATGGAAACAGGAGGGGTATGTACTTTTCTAGCCCTTATCTTTCAAGATCATAGCTCTTGTAGAAAAACAGCAAAATTAATACAGTGAGGCTTCCAAAAGCAGAGCCGACGTGCCAAAGCAAGACAAATAATACCACAGGAAGCAGTAAACATTGTGATTCAAGCTTTCATCTGATTGTTTTTCATTTCATGTGCTACTTGAGATTTTATCTTTATGTTTCGCTTCCCGGAAGAAATAAGTCTGACATCTGGACAAGGAATTCACAGGAGGGACATAGCTGTTTACCATGGATATTTGAGCTGTCAGGGCCTGGAAATTGAAGTCGGAGAACTGACCAGCTGGGGGAAGCAAAATAGGATTATACTTCTTAAGTGATTTAGGTTCATGCATACATAAAATAAAAATTTTCATCATTATGAAACTATGGGTAACCTATTTTACCTGCAAATATTTGTTACTGGTAAATATATGCAAGCTCTTTTAGAGGATCTGATCAAAGCAGATTTTTCTTGATAAAGTTGCAAATTAAATGTGGGAACACCTTTTCCCCCCAATGGCACTTGAAACCAGTGGATTATTTTGGTTTATCATCAAGCTATACATCACACCACGAATTTCTGAAGCAGAGAGGTTGATAATCAGAGGAATCCAAAAGGGGTACTAGATGCTAATTGTCTGTGAGGAGTGGAGCCCGTTAGATGAGGAGACACCAGGGTTCGGTTTGCATGGACTGGGAGTTCAAGTGTACATCTTCCATTTCAGCTCAGCTAGTGTCTGATGCTGCTATGTGCACAAGAAATATATTTCTCTAAGCTGCTACCTTTGATTATGCTGCCTTACTCTTTACCAAAAACACTTTTGAAATTAAAACAAAAGAGGTCATTTTTTAAGAAACAAATAGGTTGTGCCAATTTGCTCTAAATGACGGACTGGCCACGGCAGGTGGTCGAAGGATGCAGAGATGGGTGTGAGACAGGAGGGGTGGGACTGGTGGGCAGGACTCACTGGGGACTGAGGGAGTAGTGGAGCATTCCAAAGTAGTCTGTGGCAACATCGTACTTGAACCAGTTTCTGTAAGTTATGAACAACTGCTTGATGAAACTGAGCAAGACCCAAGCAAGGGCACGCACACACCTCTTGGTAAAACTAGATTTAAAACACTAGCACATGTAAGTCAAGAGAAAATTCACCTCAACTTCATCAGAAGCCACTTTCACCTCCCAGTCTCCTGACGGGACCCCTCGGTGGCATGCTAGCGTACAGCTTTACCTCTTACAACGTGACTCCATCCAGCCTGGGTTCTCTAATTAAAGATTACAGGCTTCTGATTAATTTATTTTAGAGTCTGAGATAAGGAAACAATTAAACACTTTTTAGGGGAAAGCAGATGATGGCACGGCACGTTGTGCTGCTTATCTCTGCTCATGTGCCTCAGGAAGGATGACATTTTACGGTGCCCCAAGGTCATGGAAATTTGGAAGGAACACTCTGTCCTTGAGAAATCTCTAAATGGTAGATGTCAGAGGCAGCAAGAACTTCAGGATTATTTCACCAACCCTTTCCTCTAGAAAGGCAAGATGTTGTTACCTCCCCTATTAGAGAAGGGACATGTACATTCAGTTACCTGCTGTGGTCACATGACTGAAAAGTGACTGATGACTAAGGATGCAAAGGGTAGTGGGATGGCGGGGAGTTGGAAAAGGGCCAGGTGCCAGTGTCTGATTAGGGTGTGCCTTCCATTGCACTACAAGCAAGGTGGCTCTTTCCCATATTGATACGGACCCAGTAGAAGACTGCTGTATTCAAGTGGACTATTGTTTGCTAACATAGTTCCTTCCCTTCAAGAAAAAAGGGAAGAAGGAAGGAAAGGAGGGAGAGAAGAAACCTCTCTATTTAAAGGGACAAGGGACTCTGGGCTCATATGGTCAAAAAGAGGAGAGCAATTACTGTGACTTGATCTTTTCAGTATTTTTAAGGGATCTGGTGACCCCCGTTTCAACAGGCAAAGCCATTGAGATGCTGGGTGCCTGTTACCAGGTCACAGATCTGCCATACCATCACACACCTTGAGAATGTAACGTGGACAGTGAGACGGACACAGTAGTGATGGCTCACGCCTGCCTTTGGTCTTAGAAATGGGAGGTGAAGGTGGCCTCTGATGAAGTTGAGGTGAATTTTCTCTTGACTTACATGTGCTAGTGTATACATGGGTAGTAAGTCAAGTTCACTTGATGGTTTTTTTAATTGAGTTGCCATGTGTGTGCGTACCCAGAGGGAGTCTTCTCAGCTGTGGAAACTCTAGTTAATTCCGTGTATTTGCCTCGCACGGATTCTAGAGCGTCCACTCCACACGTGTGACAGCAGGACAGCCACACTGCTCTGCACCCGCAAACTCTCCCCACACGCCTGCAAACAATGACGTTTCCAAAAAAGATAGAAGCGTGATGACAGGCTCTCATTTCATAAAGAAGTCAGCTTAATGATGGATCCCGACGTAAGGGACTTCAGTTTGTGCTGAGATGAACTTTGATCTCTCTCAGCCTGGTATTTCCAGCCTCACTGTGCTTTCAGAAAAACATGTGTTCTTTGTATGTATTTGTCCTCTGTGGCTTTTGAATGGGAAAGCTACCCCTTAGAAAGAAAAGTAAAACATACATTTGAAAGTACGATGCAAGAGGACCGCATCTCTAGTCTCTTCAACCCCAGGCGTGAGGAAGATGACGAAGCCACTGCATGGTTCCCTTTGCTGTGTCCCAGATTGTCTTTAGTTTTCCCAGAACCCCTTCCCGGTTGCAGGACCTTTTCTATTGGGTGAAGCACATTATGTACAAGGAAGGCTTACCGGGCCCCATCACCTCTCTCTGGGTCCCCCAAATGTCTTCCTTCCTTTGCTTCACATACTGCCACCGAACATTGAGAGCTTTGTTTATATAAAATCATTTGCATATTTTAAATAATATCTATTAAAATAATATACTTGCCTAGTCGGCATGGCTCAGTGATTGAGCTTTGACTTATGAACCAGGAGGTCACGGTTCGATTCCTGGTGAGGGGCACATGCCCGGATTGCCGGCTCAGTCGCAAGTGTGGATGTGCAGGCGGCAGCCGATCCATGATTCTCTCTCATCATTGATGCTTCTCTCTCTCTTCCTCTCCCTTGCTTTCTGAAATCAATAAAAATATATTTAAAAAGTAAAAACGAGCAATATAACCCTCTAGTTCCCCCTGTATTACTAGCTTTCATATGCCCCATCCTTTTTTGGCAGAGCCCCCCATTAAATTTTGACAGTGAGCATGATGAGGTTTAGAAGAGAGGCTGAAGTTAAGGTTAGAAAATATCACTGTCAATTTCATACTCTGTCCTTTAATTATTTTTAACTCATGAATACTCAAAGAAAGGAAAATAAATGTACGCTTAAGAGCATCTTGAAAACCCCTGCTCCCGGAAGCATGAGGCGAGGAGCCATTTGTGGCATTATCTGGGACAGAGCACACCACTGGCTCTGGTGGGGGATGTGGTCTTCTCTTTAAATGATGCCTCTTTAGAAGTGACACAACGGATGCCCTGGGAAGAGGAAGCTGAGGATGTGCAGCCGTAGAATGCAGTTTGCCTTTCCATTGGCAGCCTGGCCGCACTGCAGCATGGGGAGCGGGTGTAGAGTACAGCTCTGAGGCCGGTGATGTTGGGTCTCTACAAGAAAGATACACGCCGGTGGAGAACGTGCAGGACCAGGGACACTTCAAGGCACTGCGCTTCCTCATGCACGTCAGTGTGCTTCTGGCCTTCCATGTACAGAGAGAGAAGACTGATCTAAAATCCCACTCCAGCCCAGCCAGTGGCTCAGTGGGTTGAGCATCATCCCATGCACTGAACGGATGCAGGTTCGAATCCCAGTCAGGGCACATACCTGGGCTGTGGGTTTGATTCCTGTTTGGAGTACGTATGGAAGGCAACTGATCAGTGTTTGTCTCTCTCTCTCTTCTTCTCCCTCTCTCTCCTTCCTCTTTCTCTAAGCATGTCCTTGGATAAGGATTGAAAACAACAACAACACCCACTCAAATAATACATTTTCTTTGAAAGGCCCAGAAGTTGTTTTTATCAACTTTACTAGCCAAGTGTCATAGACTGGATTATTTCATTTCTTTTTCTAGAAAAATGATTATTTTGTCAAAAATACAGCAAGAAGGTAATTCATCCATAGAAGAAAAAAAAAAGGAATGGTCCTGAAAATTCTCCCACAGCCCTTTCGCTTGGCCTTTTCCATGCTTATGTCCCACCTCCCCGTTTTTCCCATGGGTGTGATTTAAATACTCCTTCCTTGTGAAAGGAGTTCGAATTTTAGTTTTATGTCAATGCCTCTGAAGGTGCAGGTCCTGTGAAAGTGTGTCTGTGATCTGGGCGTGAAAGCAGCTGTTCCAGGGGTCACGCTTTGTGGGGTCATCTCTCTGTCACATACTTAGTCACCAGATAGTCATCTAGCGTTCCCACTACCCAGAAGGCCGCTCTGCTTGCCTGTAACCATTTGAAGAATAAGACATAACATGTGATATTTCATAATCTGTGACAGCTAGTCTTCTTGTAATTTCACAATATTTTCCCATTAATAAAACCAAATGCCTTTTCCTTAAAAAATTAAATGGAAACATCATTCATTATGGTTGACCTGGAGTAATGGTAAAAGAAAAGATAAAACTTGAAGCCAAGAAACTGTTTCTGAAAACAGTACATTGTTAAAATATATTTTTATTGTGTTCAGAGAGGAAGGGAGAGGGAAAAAGAGATAGAGACATCAATGATGAGAGAATAAGTAATCGGCTGCCTTCTGCATGCCCTACATTAGGGATCGAGCCTGCAACCCGGGCATGTGCCCTGGCCAGGAATTGAACTGTGATCCCTGGTTCATAGGTTCACGCTCAACCATTGAGCCACACTGGCCAGGCTGAAATCAGTATTTAAAGAGCCTGGGAGCCCTACCCAGTGTTTTGTTTTATTGGCTTTTAAAAAATATATATTTTTTATTGATATTTTACAGAGAGGAAGAGAGGGGAATAGAGTTAGAAACATCAATGAGAGAGAAACATTGATCAGCTACCTCCTGCTCACCCCCTACTGGGGATGTGCCCACAACCAACATACATGCCCCTGACCGGAATCGAACCTGGGACCCTTGAGTCCGCAGACTGACACTCTATCCACTGAGCCAAACCGGTTTCGGCTGAGCCCTACCCAGTTTGGCTTAGTGGATAGAAAGTCGGCTTGTGGACTGAAGAGTCCCGGGTTCGATTCTGGTCAAGGGCAGGTACCTTTACTGCAGGCTCCTCCCTGGCCTGGGCCCTGGTCGGAGCTTGTGCAGGAGGCAACCAATCAATGTGTTTCTCTCACATCGAATCGATATTTTTCTCTGTCTTTCTCTCTTTCACTTTCTCTAAAATTAAAAAAAAAAAAAAAAATCAATGGAAAAATATCCTTGGGTGAGAATTAAAAAAAAAAAAGAAAAGAAAGAAAGAGCCTGTGAGAAATGAGGATTTCACCTGGTTCGGGAATGGAAAGAGGGCCCAGGCTTCTCCAGGCTGTTCGCCAAGAGGCATCTTAGCCTGAGAGTGCCCGCTTTGGGCTTCCCTCCTCGTTCCCATGTGGGAAGACAGACTTCCGTCTTCAGGAACCAGGCTCCAGGTGTGAGGACCTGAGCTGTCCCCGGGCCAGGGGGCACTCTGACTGATGGAGGGTGCCGGCTGCACCCCCTCCCAGGCACCCCTTCCAGCGGACTTCGTGCAGCTCGGCTGACTTTTGACAGATCTCAGCCTCTCAGTCATCGGTGGAAACCCCATCACTCTCCTGTGCTTGATGAGCTTTCCCAGGGACTGTCTGAAATGGCTGATTCGTGCTGTGAATTGTGGGCTTCTCAGCAGGGCCCCTCTCCTAATTCCATTCATAAACCGGCTGCTCTCCAAACTCTGCCATCAGCCACGGCTAGATTTGTTTTGCGTCCAAGCACACCTTGTTGAAGTGAGTCTATGTGTTTTTGTCACCAGTGAGTGTGACAGTGACAAGCTGCAGTCATTTGCTCTGGCGCTGATGCTTGAGTTCTTTCTAGCTCCGTGGCCTCACCTAGGGCTACTGTGCTGGGCTCTGTCCGATGTGGGGATGTGACCGAAACCCACCGAACAAGAACATTACCACAGGAGAGTGGTATTTGTATTACTTCTGCACGTGATCACCTTTGCCTTAAAAGCTTCCACAGTAAAACAAGCGACTTCACATTTTCTACCATTTTATTTTCCCTAAAGTGACTGCGCTACCGGGATGACACACGGCATAGTGTCCTGGCCCAGGGCACAGATTTCCTATCGTGGCATCTGGGTTTGACTGAGCTCTGGCTGTGCGACTTAGCAGTCATGTGACCTTGAGTGGGTTGTTTAATCCCTCTGAGTGTAGGTTTCCTTACATGGAAAAGAGAGTTAATAAGGGGACCAGCCTCGTAGGTTGGTTGTAGAAATTAAATGAGACGCTGAGTGAAAAGTGAGCATACATGGGTGCTCAATCAGTTTTAGCTGCGCACAGGAAGCTTCTTCAGTCTCCGCTCGGCAACGTTTAGGCCATACCATCCGCAGGCTAGCAATCTGCTGTCATTTTTAATGGTTCCCTTTTTAATTTGCAGGTATCTCCTCCCGTTTTTATATTGCACGGTCATAATGAGAATGTTCCGCACTACCGTTTGCTCCAGATATAAATTTTACCATAACAAGAGCCACGTGAATGTTCTAGCATGCTTTGGTTTGGTAGCTTCCTTGCTGGAGCATCACATCCCTATTATTCAAGAGCAAAATTCAAAATACGGTATGAAGACTCTCCAGGGGATGGTGAGGGAAAACACACACACAGAAACCAACGAACCAATCTGGGAGTGGGAAGTGAGAGATGCCCTGGGGACAATAGTATATCTTCACTTTCATCATTTATTTTTCTATTAAAATCAGCTCTATTGCCTCACTTTGGGTACAGGGGAACATCCACATTCACGTAAATCAGACAACATTGTTGACTATGGAAGAAGTCGGCAGCGTCAGAGAGGATTTCTGGTGGGTGGTTGTGAATTGTGATGATGAGAAGCCCGGGCAGTGGTTGAGTAGAAAATGATGCACAGGAAACCCTCAGTCACCCTCAGTGTCATCCAAAACAGTGTTCGGTGTGGGACAGGAATGACCTGGCTGAAGACTGGGTTGTAGGAATAGAACCAGAGAGCTCGAGACTGTGGCTTTGTTACCATTCGCAGGGCCAACACAGACCATCATGTTGTCAGGCAGCTCCAGGAATCACTATATATATATGTATGTATCTACACTAATAAAAGAGAAATGTGCACATTGACCGTGCCTCCACAATGCCCACCAGCCAATCAGGAGTGAGTATGCCAATTAACACAACAAAGATGGCTAGTTTATTTGCATAATCAGGTATGGAGCAGCCAGGCAGGATATGACACCTGCTATGAGGGAGAGGGTGGGGGGTGGAGGGCGGAGGGCGCTACAGGAGCAGCGCTTCAGCCACAGCAGAAAAGACTGAAGGCTCTGGCTGGAGTGAAGATGGAAGGCAGCGGTCAGAGCGAAGGCCTGGGTCCCGGGTGCCGGAGGAAAACCGGTGCTGGCAGCCAGGGGAAGGGAGGCCTATGGCACAAATCATCGTGCAACGGGCCTCTAGCATAGGTATATATAAAATCTTTATTGCTGAAAGTATGACATATGTTCCCTTTGTCTCCCACTGACCTCTCCCGGCACATCCCTGCACTGACCCCAGGCCTTCACCACCCTATTGTCCGTGTCCGTGGGCTATGCATATCTGCACTCAAGTTCACTGGTTGCTCTCTCCCACCACAATCACTATATTTTTGCTGAGCCCCGTGAGAGCACCACCTTGACCCTATAGAAGAGGAAATGACCAGGGCCCAGGCAGCTCCGCCCCCAAAGCAGCGTGTGGTCACAGACACCAAGTCCTGAAGGGCCCGAGCACATGAACGCGTGAGTAACGGAACTGCTCTTCCTCCGTCATCGACAGGAAGGCAGTGATTTGCTGCTGAAGTAATCGAGTGATGTGTGGGTGACTTTTCAGTGTTGTTTGGAGTCTTTTCTTCCACCAAAATTCGTAGCATTTTCGTGTGCCATGCAGAGTTTTCTGAACTAGAAAATGGGGTGTGATCAGACCCACAGAACGTTCTTTCGACGAGCCATCCACCCGGAAGGCAGAGAGTTTCATGACATCCGGGACCTGTGTTTCGATGGCATTCAGGTCACAGACGTTTCCGCTGCAGGTGTCCTCCTTCGCTGCCTTTGTCCAGCTAAATCTTCCGGTTTGGTTATCAGTTCTGTCTGCTAGCGGCATCATTAGCTTCTGTGATGCTGCTCTGTTCTGCCTCGGCCTTGGATGGAAGGGTAACTCCCACCATTATATTGAATTCCAAGTCACGTATGGGGCCTGGTGGGAATAGCCAGCACCAGTTTGATGCCTGCGGCTTACTTCTCAGGAGCCTGGCTCATGCCTTTTGTAGTCCACCTTCCAGGCAGGTGGGTGCTACCACAGCTGCTGCAGTTTAGGATCACGGGAGAGAAAGGCAGGTCCCTAACACTGTTCCCCCCTCCCCGGTGCTGAGGATCTGACCTGCCTGGGCCTGTCCCACGCCCTGAGGGGGTGGCGGGACCGGCTAAGGCAGAACCAATAGCAACCCCTTTGGGCTCCTTTGGCTGTCCCGTCTGCTCAGATGTTTCCTCACAGGGTCCGGCCGTGTCAGGCAGCGGGGATCTGGCTCAGCTGTCCCCATCAGCACCCGAGTTCCCCTGGCTCAGGGCCTGAGGAGAAGAAGGACGGTCCCTGAGGGAGACACCCTTACACTGGAGATACGTTTTGTGTTTGCAGTGGCTCATGCTAAGGAAGCCAGGCCTTCACAGACAACTTGCAACCAGAACATACATGTAAACGTTTATAAATTAGAATACACTGGTCAGCATGCTGTGATCATAAGTTAATCTACAAACTCACTTTCTGGAATCACCTGGATGCATTCCTCATGCAGAGTTTATCACAAAAGGTTTTAATGGGAAATTAAATGATATCAATTTGGGCGTTTTCTGTGCATTTCTAATTAGTATTTATTGGACCGATGCCCATGCTTTTCTGATCCCACCCGAGTGAAGTCGCCCCCTCCTAAGGTCTTCGGCCGGACCCTCCGATAGGCGGTTTTTTATCCGCCTGGAGCCATGCTTGGCAAACTGCTGCTCATGAACCACATGTGGCTCTTTGGCCCCTTGAGTGTGGCTCTTCCACAAAATACTGGGCGAGTCTATTTTGAAGAAGTGGCGTTAGAAGAAGTTTAAGTTTAAAAAATGTGGCTCTCCAAAGAAATGTCAGTCGTTGTTCTGTTGATGTTTGGCTCTGTTGACTAATGAGTTTGCCGACCACTGACCCAGAGTCCCAGGGTGGTCCAGGGGCGCCTACAGAGATGATCTGCAGGTGAAGCGAGAGAGAAAGACAGCGTTGTGTGCCTTAGCTGAAATCGGCATCATGTTGCCAAACCGTAACAAGCCTTCGGGGAGCTCAGTGCTGCAACTCCGCGATCGAATGCTGCAATTCCCCATAACCGTTTACAAGGCCTGCAGGCTGCAGGGTCCTAGCTGGATCTCCCCATTAACACTCCCTAACGTGACCCCAAAGCCTCATTTACATCACCGCAATTAAAACGGATTCCGCATTCCCCGCTTCCCGCTGTCTGCCCAGGAACGGTCCCCGGAAAGGCCGCTGCTTCCCACTCAGAACACGGACATCTCTACGTCCACGCTGTCTGCCGGGCAGAGCGGCGTCGCCGTGTGTGTGTGTGTGTGTGTGTGTGTACGCCCAGGACAGTGGCGGCAGTGGAGGGGGCAGAGGGTGGAGCTGGGGAGGAGGGATGCAACATAGACTCATTACAACTAGTAGTCATTACCGCTTGGCGACTCACATGAAATCAGGCTGGTCGTCTCAAGTTCATAGGTGACAGGTGTCCATTATGCAGAATAATGACTGTAATCAGTGCCAATTGACCCCCTGCAGGCCCAGGACGGCCTGCTGTGCCCAGTCGGGAAGGGGATGGAAAGTTTGTGCAGTCCAGCCCTCGCCCTAGCGCTCCGTCCAAATTAATTTGAAAAACCCTCCTGGCACGCGGGTTCTAAGTCTAACTAAACTGATATCCAACTATTTTATAATGAGATGAATAGCAAGTTCAATTATTTTTTAAAGCCAAGCCGCACGTGCCAAAATGAGGTCATATTTTCTCAGCAGTGACCAGTGCACTTTAGGAATGTCTTGCTTTCAAGAGACCGGGGCCAAATTGACGTATGCCAAATTATTGTTGCGGTTTCATGTGTACTGAGTCCCCACCATTGACTGGCTTACCTGGAAAGGCAGCGGTGGTTAGATGTGGCTCTTTAACAATTGTCTAGAATGTATCCTGAAGGCACAAACACGGTCGCAAAGCCCAGCTTCTGGACTTGGCAGGCAGCCAGCTGGAAACCAGGGAATCTGAATTTCTCCTGTGCCTGCACTGCCCTTTTGTGGCCAGGAGGGGCACTGGAGGAGCCCCTCTGCAGCAGACACCTGAGGACAACACTTCCCTCTGCTGTCAGTCTGGGCCTGGGCTCATCACTCCCCCTGGGACCTGCAGGAAAGCTGCCTTTCACATTGGGCCCCTGACTCCAGGATCTGTGCTAATTATGGAAAGGGGCCTCCCTGAAGCAAACTCCGCCCCCTCCTGGAGGTGCTGGGCTGGGGAGCAGCACTCACCCCCCAACAAGGCAGGTGCCTCCGACAAGGCGGGCCTGGGTCGGGCCGTGTGTACCTGACAACTAAAACCCTTTATGAGCCTTATAAAGGATGCACCTATGTGCCTGATGACAGAAACGCTCAGGAGATCCGGAGCAGCTGGCTAACGGGGCGCACTTTTCCTGTCTTCCTGGCTCTCTGGCCCAGTGGACATTTGGTGGATTATCCATATGCGCTTCGAGGTGCGGGCCTGCACTGGAGGCGTCAACGCCTTCTGCTCCTGGGTGAGGCTGGACCCAGCCAAGCGTGCTTATGCATCCTGACGGTGTGGCCTGAAGGGTCCTTACGAGCAAACAGGAAACGCCACGGAGGGAAGAGGTGAGAGAGACTGGAATCCTCTGGAGCCGGCGCAAAGACCACGCCAGATGGGCTGCGGACACCTTGGTCCTCTGCCCACGGCCGGGGGGCCATGTCCAGACCTCACCCAGCCCGCAGGCTCACAATCACGTTTCCTTTATTCTCAGGGCAACTGGAACAGTAGGACTGGACCCAGGGGTTTGACATCCTGAAGCTTCTCGGGAATGTACCTCCCTACCAGAGCATCACCCCTCCGGGGGAGGAGGGGCTGGGGATCTCTGGGTCCCGTCTCCCTCCTCACTGCACAGGGAAATGCCTGTGGAGCGAGACCCTCGCCTCCAGCGCTGATGGAACCGCAATTCCCTGCTTCTGTGGTCTGTGGAAAGGGACTGCTTGGCTGGTTTTTAGACTGAGATGAAAGCTAGCTGGTGGAGTCCAGCCAGTGTGGCTCAGTGGCTGAGCATCCACCTAGGAACCAGGAGGTCATGGTTTGATTCTCGATTAGGACACATGCCTGGGTTGTGGGCTGGATCCCCATTACGGGGTGTGCAGGAGGCAGCCGATCAATGATTCTGTCTCATCCTTTCTCTCTATCTCTCTCTCTCTTTCTCCCTCTCCCTCTCCCTCTCCCTATCTCTGTTATTCTTTGAGATCAATAAAAATATATTTAAAGAAAGAAAAGGAAAACTATCTGGTGGGCAGGAGACCAGGGATATGTTTATTCTTTGCCTGTGGCTTCCAGAAGGGTAAATGCCATTATCCCTTCTCCAAAGACTGGTGGTAGTTACCAGCTCTCCCCGAGTTGCTACTAAAATAAGCCTCCCATCCTTCTTGAATCTGGAGACTCTCAGTCGCTTCACTGGCCTCCGGAAAGCCCTTCCTGTCTGCCCGCTGCCTTCCGCTCCCAAGACATGCACATTTGGCCAACATTACAGACGGACTCATTTTGATATTATCAGTGTGGGAACTACTTCTGTCTCGTTGGATGACATAGCATTTCTGAATGAGCTCATAAAAATTCAAGACCCGAATTCCATTCAGACGTTCTAGCAAAATGCCGGTTTCGCTGCAGACGTGCAGCCCCCTGTTCTCACCCGAGAGGACGGAGCTCTGGTCCATGCCCCATCCCAGCGTCCTCCGATAAGTCTAATGACACTGACATTATTCCTGGACGCTGGACAATGTTGTTGGATTTAATTAGAATAAGGGGTTCTTATCAAGTCCATCATATGTCGTGTGCCAAAGGCTGTGCTTTTAAAACTGTATTTCATTTCGTCTCCACAGTATCTCCATAAAAAGGATACTGCCATGTGCATTTTAGAGAATGAAGTCCAGGAAACGAGACCTCGGGAATTTAATAACCTGCCCAAGGTCATGAGTCACGTTCATTGTGAATTGTGGGGCTCCACGTGAGACTATAGGCCTGTCTGGTCCAAAGCCCGCCCTGTGTCTCCTCCCGAGTTGAATTAGCATAGATTTGTTTGAGTTTAAAAGTCAGGGTAAGAGCTTGTTGGTTCAAAATCACATTCTCTCTCTTTCTCTCCCCCCGGGTTTGTTTTCCTCGATGTTCAGTGGCAGGACAGCCTTTTTTACACGGTGACAAACATGAAAACAGGCCCCTGGCCTTCATTTTCCCAGATGAGAACGCCACATTTGAGGTTCTGAGTGCACACATCCCCGGTAGCTCTGTCACCTGCTCTGGAGCTGACCTGATTGGTCTGAATTGGGTCACGTGTCCATTCCTGAACCAACCACCGAGCTCCTGTGTGGTTCCTCCCAGGATTGGAGTGTGCTCCCCCTGAACCTCTTGGAAACCAACTTAACAGAAGAGCATTTACTCAGAGAAATATGGGCGGGATGTAGGCATGTAGGGATGTAGGGATGTGGATGATGTAGGGGTTTGGGTGATGTAGATGACCTGCACCCCCTTGGTAGCTATGGCACGTGGGATGGGAGACAAGCACAGAGAACTGCAACAGTGTCCTCCTCTGAGACACCTGTCGCCATGAGGTATTGTCTATTCCTTTCTTAATTGTCTTTTCCCTAAAGAAGCTTACAAATGTTTCCAATTTATTATCTTTTTAACGTGGCCTTGAACTTTCCTCCTCTCTTACTCCTCAGTTGAGTTTGACTTACCTTTCTCCTTGGGCTCCCCAGTGCTGGGGTCTCTGCATATAGAATTATGTGTCTTCTTAGCACAACCTCAATTCAGTTTGTTACTATGGATCTGTTGACATCTTGACACAATCTGTCCAACTTTTGCTGTTATTTCTCTCTCTCAACTTAAAAAAAATTAAATATATTTTTTATTGTTGATGATATTACAGATATCTCCCATCCTCCCCCCTTTCCTCTTCCTTCCACCCTCTACCCACCCCCCAGATCTTCACTACCCTATTGCCTGAGTCCATGGGCTATGCCTATCTATATATATAAAAGCCTAAGTAACTGTTACTACCAGGCGACTGGATGACCAGCCAGTAGTTATGACACATACACTGACCACCCGGGGGCAGACTCTCTATGCTGGAGCTGCCCCCTCATGGTCATTGTGCTCCCACAGCCAACCTCTTGTGCCCTGCCAACCTCCCACAGTCCTTCCCCACTGCCAGCCTACCCTGATGGGCCCCAATTGCCAGCCAGGCTGAGGGACTCCACCATGCATGAATTCATGCACTGGGCATCTAGTCCTATATAATAAAAGCACAATATGCAAACCAACTGAATGGTGGAATGACCAATGGAGGACCAGTTGCTATGATGCACACTGATCACCAGGAGGCAGACACTCAATGCAGGAGATGCCCCCAGCCTACAGGCCCCAGGTCAGCCAAGGCAGGTGCCAGTGAGAGACCCCCCAATCACCCCACCAGTCGCCCTGAAGAGGGAGGTGACCAGCGGTGGAGGGTGGGGCTGGTGAGTGAGCAGCTCCAGGCTGGCCAAGGTAGGTACCAGTGAGGGCCCCCCAATTACCCCGCCGGCTGCCCCACAGATTGGCCCTGAACTTTGGCCAGGTCTAGGGACCCTAACAGCACACAAATTTCATGCACCGGGCCTCTAGAAAGTATGTAAGTTCTTTGATTTATCTCTTCTCATCCCCCAAACCCCACATCGAGGTTTGTCAGTCTGTGCATTGGGCCTTATTTTGTTGGTCAATTCATTTTGTTCATTCGATTTCACACATAAGTGAGATCATGTTAATTTTTTTTTTAATTGATTAAATTCCCTTTTGGTTCTGAGGTTTGGAAGTAGAGTTGAGTGGTTAAAAGTACATCTTTGGATTTAAACTGGAATGTGTGAGAATTCCGCCTGGCTGCTTCTGGATGTGTCCTTGGGGCAGTCCGTGAGTTTCATGGGCAAGTGGGGTCTGTGATTCGTACATGGCAAGGTTGCCGTGAGGACTCAGTGAGGTCATGTATGTGAAGCACCTGGCATATTTTAAGCTCTCAATAAATAATCAAGATTGAAATTAATAATTCATCCAGGAGCTTTTATGTCCACTCTGAGGAGAGGAATCTGCCCGGCACTTAGGGAAATCGTATCAGCTCTTCATTTAGGAAGCGTCTCCCTTGCACACAGCATTCCCTGCTGTCGCCAGGTCATCTCTGAGTCACTCTCATGGTAGAGCAAGCCGGAGTTGTTTGTAAGTCATTGAGAAGGCTTGCTTCTTTTTCCCTCTCATTATATCTAAAGGGTTGAATGTGGATGTGATGCTGCACAGATCTTACAGTTTGACACCTTTTCAAAAAAAATAAATGGAAGGGCACTGTGTGAGAGGGTGGGTCCAGCCTCACCATCTGGTTTGTCTGACTTGAAAACTTTGATTAGTGCCTCATATTTCCTCATGTTGAAGGAACAGGACAGTCCCTGGTGCCATTCAGTCAGAGCGATGCACGAAATGACATCAGAGTTGTCTACAGTTGTTTTTTTACCTCGTGAGTGTGTGTGTGTGTGTGTGTGTGTGTGTGTGTGTGTGTTTTAAGGTGGGAATGTTAAAAAATATGATTTTATTGATTTCAGAGAGGAAGGGAGAGGGAGAGATACAAACAACACCGATGAGAAAGAATCATTGATTGTCTTCCTCCTGCACGCCCCCTATTGGGGATCTAGCCAATAACCCAAGACCAAGAATTGAACTGTGACTCCTGAGCCACACCAGCTACCTAGTGTATATTGAAGGCCATTTGGAAATCCCAGTATCAGCCGCATGACACATACTGTTTGCTTGATTTTTCTTTTCAACTAGGTAGTATTTTTGGCAATATTTTCAAAGGCCTGGCTCATGCTGAAGCACAGGAGAATCAAGTGGATTCAGAGTTCTGGTTTAAATCATCATAAAAATGCTTAATTAAATATGATGGATATTGGTTGATCCAGGCAGGCAGACAAATTGAGAACTGCTATTTGCACGTTACAGGTCTGCACGGTGAGGAAGTGCTTTGGGCTCAGTGTATTGGATTCTCAGGTACCCTTCCCTTCTATTCTAAGTCTAGAGAGTATGGTCTTCTCCCGAAGTTACTTATGCCATGGCAGCCATAATCTACACATTAGCACCTATTGCTGTGACATGTGGTATATTACTATTGTCTCTACATTTTTATCAGGAGAAGCAATCACTTTTAACTTCAATTATACAAATGAATTGCTTTTTTGTTTTAAACTAGAGGCCCGGTGCACAAAACTCATGCACAGGGCTGGGGGGGTGGGGTGTCCCTCAGCCCAGTCTACACCTCCTCCAATCAGGGACATCCCCCTCACAATCCAGGACTGCTGGCTTCTAACCACTCACCTGCCTACCTGCCAGAACCGCTTCTGCCTGCCATCTTGATCACCTCCTAACCACTTCCCTGCCAGCCTGATTGACACCTAATTGCTCCTCTGCTGGCCTGATCACCCCCAACTGCCTTCCCCTGCTGGCCTGATGGCAACCAATTGCCCTCCCCTGCGAGCCTGGTTGCCACCAACTGCCCTCCCCTGCCAGCCTGATATCGCCTTCAACTGCCCTCTCCTGCAGGCCTGTTTGCCCTCGCCTGCCCTCTCTTGCCCACCTGATTGCCCACAGCTGTCTTCCCCTGCTTGCCATCTTGTGGTGGACATCTTCTGGTGGCCATCTTTGTGACAGCATGTGGGCAGCCATCTTGTGATGACATGAGGGCTTTGCAAGAGGGTGTGAGGGCCACTTAGGCTTTTATTAGTATAGATAAGAATATATCCCCACCATCCATTACTGGGTAAATTAGCCTGATTATCCATATATTTTTTTTTTCTTTTTGATCTTTTCCATTTTTCTTTTCCTTCTACATATAAATAATTTTGAGAGAATTTTAAATGATTTGATCAGATTTAAGCCACTTTTCTTATAGCCTAAGGCCCTGTTCTATATATTTTCCAATTAAGATTTTCCAGCATTCACTTATTCAGTAGCTATTTTAGTATGTTCTCCTATTTGTTTCATTATCTACATTTGCCTATTTGCTATCCAAGATAACGAATAGAGAAGAATTTCGAGTTTTGAAACAATAGCTGTCTATTATTTATTAAAGACATGCATATATTGGCTCACATGAAAACATTCACAATATGTTACATAAAAATGGGTTACAAGATCATCTATTTTAAATATATATATGACACATACATTTACACACATATGCACAGAAAAAGTCTGAACAATGTTGAATGCAATAATTTTAGGTATTTTAGGGCAATTATTTGTATTTTCTAGTTTTCACAAAGAATAAATATTACTGCTTAATACATGTTTCAAATGAAAGGAAAGCAAGAATTGGCAGTGTGCATTACACTGTGTTTAGGGACAGCCTCCTGTTCTCGCTGCCTCAGTAGTTGGCCCCTCGCCTATCTCACCCAGGCCTCCAGCCAGCCACCTGGTAGTCCTCACCTCTCCTTTTTCTCTCTCCTTCCCACCTATGAGAGCATTGCTACCCCACCCCACCCCCCACCCCCATGTCTATCCACTTCTCTAAATCTCCTTGCCCAAGATATCCTTCTTTTGCCTGGACATCTGCACAAACCTGCCTGTAAATGTTCCTGCTTCCACTGCAGACCCCCTCCTCGCTGCCCTCCACCCTTCAGCCAGAGAGTGATTTATTTCCCAACTGTGAACGCGATGGATCATGCCAGTGCCCCACTTAAAACTATCCGTTGGTCGCCCGCTACTGGCAGAACGTGAATGCAATGCTAGCCTCCCTGGGAAGCTCTGCCCGGGCCCCTGAGTCCCCGCCGGCCTCGCCTCCTCACCCACTCTGCCCCAGCACTGTGGGTTTGGGCCCTCAAGGTTAGGTTTTCCCTTAACGTGTCTGTGTCTTGGTAGGTAAGCATGTTTCTTGGAAGCAGCATATAAGTTTGTTATTCGGTCTGAACATCTCTGCATTTAACCATTTACACTGAAGGTGACCATCAGCCTGGTTAGTTTTAAGTCTGTCATCAAGCTACTTGTATTTGATTTGCCCCATCGGTTCGGTTCTTTGTTCCTCCTTTCCTGCCTTCCTGGGATGAGTTGACTGTTTAGATGCTTCCCTCCTTTGTTAGGATCCCATTGTTTCTTTTGTTGCCGGCTGATTCGCTCTAACTTTTTGCTTTTATTTCCGTGATGGCTTTAGGGTTTGAAGGAGACACCTTAGCATAACACAATCTACCTTTAGATGTATTATGCCCCTTCACAGGTTGTGTACAAACCTTTCCATAGTGTACTTCTGTTTCTCCCCTCCCTTCCTGTATGCTGCTGTTGCAATACATTTTAGTCACACATACATTACAAAATCCACCATAATTATTATACATGATTTTCTGTAAACGGTCATCTGTCTTTTTAAAGAGATGTAGATAGTAAGAAAAAGATCTGATAAATGTATGGAGATGCAGGTAGCTGCTATCTCCAGGACAGTTCATTCCTTTGATGTTGTAGATCCATTTTTCTATCTGATGTTGTTTTCCTTCTGCATAGAGGACTTCCATTACAGCTCTTATAATGAGAGTCAATTCAATGTGTCTGTAAAGACAGTTATTTCACCTTCATTTTTGAGAGATAGTTTCATTGGGTATAGATATGTAGGGTGACAGTTGTTTTCAGTACTGTAAAGGTGTTTCTCTACTGCCGTCTTCTATTCTTTCCCGTGAGAAACTCTATATGATGTGCCTTTATATGATGTGCCTTTTCCTTGTTTCTGCTTTCTCGACCTTTCAATGACTGGCTTTGAAAATTTTAATCAGAATAAAATATCTTGGGGTAATTTATTTTTTTTAACTTTTTTTTTTTGGTGCTTGGGGTTTGTTGACCTGGATCTGTGGGTTTATAGTGTTTATCCAATGTAAGAGTTTTTCATTTATTATTTTTTTAAACACTTTTATCTTTACAGCTCTCTGATTTCTCTTTCAGGGTCTCCAGTTACATCTTGGCCTCTTGGAAGTAGTACAACTTCTCATTTATTTATTTATTCTCTTTCTCCGTGCTTCGTTTTGTGTAGTTTCTGTGGCTATACCTTTAATTTATTAACCTTTTCTTCTGCAGTTTCTATTCTGCCTTTCACCCCACCCATTGCATTTTTTTACCTTGGACCTGGTAGTTTTATCTCTAGAAATTTGATTCGGGTCTTCTTTTTTATATCTTCCAAGTCTCCATTCAGTGTTTGAACATATAGAGTGATTTTGAAATAACAGTTTTCATTTTCCTGTCTATTAATGCTAACACCCGTGTCAGTTCTGAGTCAGGTCCTCCTGATTGATTTTCTCCTCATTGTTTTCTTATTTATTACTAGAGGCCTGGTGCATGACATTCATGCACTGAGGGGAGAAGTGAGTCCCTCAGCCCAGCCTGCACCTTCTTGTCATCTGGGGCCCCTCGGGGGATGTCCCACTGTGAGGAGTGGTCCTAAGCCAGCAGCCGGACATCCCCCTTAGGGTCCTTAGTACTGCCATGGAGGCAGGAGAGGCTCTCACCACCCCGTGCTCACCAGCTGTGAGGTAAGCCTGGCTTCTGGCTGAGCAGTGCTCCTCCTGTGGGAGCACACTGACCACCAAGGGGAAGCACCTGCATCGAGTGTTTGCCCCCTGGTGGTCAGTGCACGTCATAGTGGCCGGTCATTCTGCCATAAGCTTTTTTTATATAGGAGGCTTGCCATCATATGATCTCTTTATTTCCTGTCATGTTTAAAGAAAGCAACCTGCCTTGTTTTAACCTCATCAACCACTATTTACTATTTTTATTTTTCTCTTTTCCTGCGTCTTCTCAGCAAACATCACCTCGGACTTGTTACTCATATTAGACCCTTCTTTCCCTATCTTTCTTCCCACAGTTTTGCTTGTGTTTTAATTTTGTGCCTCAAATGCAATAGCTAAATTCACTTGCATTCTTCTGTTTGAAAATGTAAGCTCTAATGTGACTTATGCTTGAGTTTAGCACTGCAAAAATAAACCACCACAATATGATTTTATGTTGGTGTTTAATTATTTCAATTCTTTGATGTGCAACTTGGCCTCGGGAACCAAAGTTTCCTCTAAAATGAACAATTGTAATTGATTTCCTCTTTTGTTAACCTCGTTATTCCAGAAAGGAAACACTTTGAAATTCTTGTGGTGTATAAAGCTGTATTTACTGTTTGGTTAATGTAATTGGTGATAAATCATAAATACTAACGTATTAGGGAAAACTATGGATTGTGAATAACAAGAGGCAAATTTTCTCAGTATTGTGTATAAAGAATGTAATTCAGATCTTGAATCTAAAATGTGTTTGGGTGAGCTAGTGTTTCTCTGAAGTCTGCTTATTCTTTTGGGAGAGCTTTTCAAACTATTCTGAAGGACAGTGTATGCAGAAATTATTCCAGGAAGCAATCAGAAATGTACAATTCTTACAGAAAATAAATAACAACGGAAGCATTAGTCACATCGACCAAAAGATTGCTTAATCCTTTAGGTTCTGATGTGTGCTTTTATTCCAGTTGCTGGATAGACACATAAGCTCCTGGAATTTTAGAAGAACAGGTGATTTTACGAATGTCTATTATAGGCCTGATAGATTGTAATCATTGGTATCAAGTGTTCTAATGACATAGAAAGTCCAATCCAAGTCAGATTACTTCCTAAAGTATGATTTCAATTTTTTTTTTCCTTTGGAATTAGGAACATGTTATGAAACAATGTAATCACATTAAGTTTTCTAGCCAAGTTTCAAAGCATGTTTTAATAATATCTCTGAAATAGAGGATATGGTTCCCTTACGTCTAGTGTCCCTAAGTCAGGGATACCTGCCCACTCACTCAGTGGACAGGACACATTGCAAGAGATTGAAAAAAAGCAAATAACCATGTAATGGCATTTGCTTTAAGACCAGCTGTGTTTTCTAAAGGAGTGTTATGGTTTTTAACGGGGTTGTTTTTCAAGGAGCTAATGACAATGAACCAAATCAGATTGTATTGTCACATACTTGTGGCAGCCAATTCCATCAAAAGTGTTTGGTCAACTTTGTCCCTAATCGCTTTCCTTATTTTTCACGAGCCCCGCCCACCAAAGCAGGAAAGTTAAATGCTTCATGCTAAGTAGTGCAGTGACCCTCTTCTTGGTGGAGACCATACAGTCGCCATCAAAGCGCTCCAGTAACTTAGCGCTACATCTTTGGACCGTCTCATTTCCAGCCTTAAATGCAGGAGGTTGCAGAGGACTGCCTCGGAAGTCACATTGAACTTGGTGACTTGCTTCAGGGGGAAATCCATGGCTGCAAATGTTACAGTCCAATCAGACTCCTTAAAGAGCTTGACTGAGGTACACAAATGGACGGCCTTTCCATTTGAAATCTCTCTGAGATCAAGATGGCTTTGTCGCTGGCGGTTTCTTTGAATACTACATCTTGACTTATCATGGCACTTGAGAATTGCTTCACGAATAAAGAGGACTCAGATACAATATCTGGTGCTAGAGATGTTCCGTAAAGCTCACGAACACCTAACATCATCTTTTCGTCCCTAATTTTTAACATGCAATTGGTATTGATTTGTAAACATTTATAACATTACCGCAAGGACACATCTTTACTAAGTGATGATGTATGTTCATATCACTCTGTTAAAGAACGTATTGATTATCTCATTTGCAAGGTTGTACAACGGTATCCTGAACTATAGAAAAGAGAGTGCTCTTAACATTCATGGATCCAAAGGGGCAAATAAAGACAGAGCGGAAGTATGCATGGTCTGCCTCGGACATGGGCAAATGTTTTCTGTAAAGAGCCAGAGGGCATCCCTCGCGTTGGCCTGTGGACCAAAAGGTCCCGGGTTCGATTCCAGTCAAGGGCACGTACCTTGGTTGCAGGCTCCTCCGTGGCCCGGGCCCTGATTGGCCCGGCAGGCAACCAACCGGTGTGTTTCTCTCACACGGATGTTTCTCTCTGTCTCTCCTTCTCTCTTCCACTCTCTCTAAAAATCAATGGAAAATTATCCTCAGGTGAGAATCCACAACAGCAACAACAAAGCCAGAGAGTACGTAGTTTGGACTTTGCAGGCCCTCAGGTGTCTGTCTTCGCTGCCTCGGCTGCAGTAACAAATTACCTCAAACGTGGTGGCTTAGGGGACAGGTGTGTGTTCTCTGCTCTGACAGCAGAAGCATGACATCCAGGAGGCGGCAGGACCATGCTCGCTCCGGAGTTCTCGGGGAGCATCTCCTCCAGCCTGTCTCCCAGCGTCTGATGGTGTGGGCAGTCCTTGCATGCCTCGGCTTGTATAGTAGCTGCGTCGCTCCCATCTCCGCCGTGGGCCTCACGCGGCCTACTTTCCTGGTTGCCCGCATGTCCCCGTACCCATACCTCCCTCTCCTGTCTCCCACAATGATGCTGGTCACTGGATTTAGGACCCACCCCATCCAGCATGACCTCAGCTGAACCTGATTATAACTTCCAAGACCGTATTTCCAGATAAAGTCACATGCATGGGTACTAGGGATTAAGATGTCCACGTCTTTTGGGAGACACAATTCCACTGACTGCAGTCTCCATTACAACCACCCAATTCTGCCTTCGTGGCATGGGCACAGCCAAGGACAGCCCATAAGGAAACACACGTGCTGAGTTCCGGTAAAACTTATTTACGGAAACAGCTGATTGGATGGATTTGGCCGGCAGACCAGAAAGTACCAGTCAGTGCCTGGTGATCTAACTTAACGGAAGCAAAACTGCAGTAGAAACACATACACACACAAATATACCCTAAAACACATTTCCCTTGCTTCATTCAGTCTGTTTTAAAGTATAAAAATGCATCCATCAGTGTATCTATAGACACACTTGCTTTAAAATAGATGGCAACTTGGGGCAAAAAAAAAAAAAAAGTGGAACTTTTATAATGATCTCAAATCCCACAGCTCTGTTTCTAAAAATGCTTGGATTATAATTTTTTTCTGGTCAATTAAGAGCTTTTGGGTGATCATTTAGTGTTGAGGGTCAACATGGGCTTCCCTCCAATGAGATGCAGGCTGTTTTGGAGACAAGGTTTCCTTAAACTCAGTCGTATTTGCTCACTCCGTTAGAAAGAAGGCGCCTGCGAACCCCACTGAATGTTCACACCATGAGGGCGGGCACACTGTTCCAGCCAGCAGCCGGTCCCCAGGGCAGAGAAGAGACTGCACTAGCCATTCAATAAGTACTTGTCTAAAGTGACCTGCGCGCTGGCATAAAAAGAGTGAATCTGTGTATTGTTGTCTTAATCTGAACGTATAAAAATAGTCTCCGTCACCATACCTTAACATTATTGATAGTCTTAAACTGAAAGGAAAGCCAGACCAAGAGAAATCCAATTTCTATTAAGAGCTATTAGGAGAATTTGTAAAGAGCATAATGGGGGTAATAAATCAGAAGGAGTCCGCGGATAATATTCGTTTTTTAAAATCAGATTTATGCAATCGAAGGAA
Source organism: Nyctalus aviator (assembly GCA_036971965.1). NCBI lineage: Eukaryota > Metazoa > Chordata > Mammalia > Chiroptera > Vespertilionidae > Nyctalus > Nyctalus aviator. Next base: position 182,810,277 of record CM072924.1, on the reverse strand, counting down.
AAGGTGGGAAGTCAAGATCCATTTCAACAAGCGAGCTAAGAGGTTAGCAACCGCTCTGCTGGCCCGGCTCAGCGCACAGCAGAGCAGCGAGGAAGGACCCTGTGAGGTGGTGGGCACTGGCAGCTCGGGGAGGGAAGGGGGAACGTTGCTTAGAAAGAATCAAGACTCGTGACCACGGAGACAAAAGCTGAGACTCCGGGGAGAAGCGTCTGTAGGTCTCCACGCTGGAAGCACATTAAAGAGCCGTGTGAACCTGGCCGGTGTGGCTCAGTGATTGAGCTTTGAAACCTATGAACCAGGAGATCAGGGTTCAATTCCCAGTCAGGGTGTATGTCTGGATTGCGGGCTTGATTCCCAGTGTGGGGCTTGCAGGAGGCAGCCGATCCATGATTCTCTTTCATTATTGATGTTTCTATCTCTCTCCCTGAAATCAATTAAAAATTTTTTATTTATTTTTTTTTTTAAGAAAAGGAAGGGAATGTACTTACAAATGAAGAAAATGCTACAAGGGAACATGTTCCCCTTGCGGGAAATGTAACAAACACACTGAGGCAGTTGTAAGCTGGCTTGGGCAGCCCATTGATGCTGCATTCGGGTGTTTGTTTTTTGTTTTTGTGTCTTGTATTCATGTGAAAATTCACATGAATGTGAGCTTAAACAAGCACACATAGCCCACTACCAGAAAGCATGCCTCAGGTCCTAGTAATACAGGATAACTTTCCCTGATTCCACCCAAGTTCACTTCTTGTGGAAAGTGAATTGTTTAAGTGTTTTTTAATTTATTTGTGAGAGGGGCGGGGGCGGGTGGGGGGTGGGGGGGTGGGAATGGACCTAGAGAAACACCCAGGCAAGAGAACCATCCCTAGGCTGCCCCTGCTCGCCCCCTATTGGGCACCCAGCTCATAACAGGCCATGGCTGCCCCGAGCTGAGTGGAGCCCGCGGCCTCTAGGTGCAGGCAGGATGCTCAGGCCACTGAGCACAGAGCCTGCGCAGGGCCAGCCGGTGTGCGGATGCACGGCCGCTGACCTCCCGCCCCTCCCCTCCTCCAGAGAGCCGATGAGAGCCGCGCCCTGAGCAGCCGCCCCGCAGCACCCATGTGCGCCCGGAGGGAATGAAGCATGGATGTGAAGGAGCGCAGGCCCTACTGCTCCCTGACCAAGGGCAGGCGCGAGAAGGAGCGGCGGCACACCAACTCCTCCGCCGACAACGAGGAGTGCCGGGTGCCCACGCAGAAGTCCTACAGCTCCAGCGAGACCCTCAAGGCCTTCGACCACGACTCCTCGCGGCTGCTCTACGGGACCCGCGTGAAGGACCTGGTGCACCGGGAAGCCGATGAGTTCAGCAGACAAGGTAGGTGCCCGCGGGCCGGCCTGGCCTGCTGGGGCGGGGAGGGGGGTGGGGGAGAGGGGGTCGCTGGGCACCGGAGGGCACACCTGTCCCCGCTCCCCAAGGCATGGCTATATTCTAAGGTCGCATCCTGTCCTCTGACTCGGATTTTGAAACAGTGTTTTCAGATGATCACATGCTATTATTCCCTGTTCGAGGTAGAAAACTACCTGCACGCACAGGACCCCAGATACAGGGAGCCACGTCACATGTATATAAATTTCAGGGAGGAAGGGAGAGGGAGAGAGAGAGATAGAAACATCAATTGATGAGAGAATTATGGATTGACTGCCTCCTGCACGCCATCTACTGGGGAGTCAGGCCTGCCACCCAGGCACGTGCCCGGGTGGGAAATCTGGCCGTGACCTCCTGGTTCACAGGTCCATGCTCCACCCCTGAGCCACGCTGGCCGGGCAGCCCCTCCACAGTGTGCGTGTGGGGGGCCTGGGGCTCGGGATGTGGCCAGGTGTTTGCGCGTGAACTTGAAGCCAGGCCTCAGGCTGTCTCGCAGCCTCGAGGGTGCTCAGGAGCGTGGCTTACGGGGTTAGACCGGGGCCAGGGAGCAGGCGCTGCTGGGGAGGAGCTGGCCTTGCCCTCGGGAGAAAGGGGGAAGACTCCTCCGGGCCATCTCCCGGCCCATCCCGCCCGCTGTTGGTATCGTGTTTGCACAAGAGCGGGTTGCAGGGGCTCCGCTGTCTCCCGAAGGCCACCTGGGACGCTAAGGCTGCACTTGAACATCCCCTTTCCCGTGATGTAACCCACTCCGGTGTGCTCAGCCGCGTGTATTCGCTGAGCGTGTTTGTGCTCTGTCCGCTGCCTGCCAGTCCCGCCAGCGAATTCTGCGGCTCCCTTCCCAGCCCAGAACCACCGATTTCCACGCTCAGAGACAGTGGCTTATTTTAAATGAGGCAACATGGGGCTCCATTCTGTTTCTCCTCATACAGCCGTGATCTGTGGGCAAGATTGCTGCTAATAAAAATAAAATCCTCTCCTGCTCGCACTGCACAGCCAATTTACATAGAGCTTGGCATCCCTTAGCTAATCTAATCAGGAAGCGAAGAAAAATAAACTTTCAATGATAAAGGATATGTTCACCCTTTTCCCATCGCCAGGCAGTCACGGTGACTAACAGTGGGCCATTAGGCAGGAACCAATGGAAGGGAAAGGAATAATGCAATACATCTCCCAGAAGTTTGAAAATTCCCTGTGCCTTGTGGGCAGGGCCTTCCTAACTCGCCTGAAATACCGTTCACTTGCCCAAACGCGTTTACATCAAAGCAGACTCATTTGATTTGCCAAAGACTGGGTTCTTTTTATCCCCTAAAGCACGCCTCCAGTGCTGGCCCCAGATTTGTGCCTTATTCCTGACGAACAGCTGAAGCGTTTTCATCCAATGGTTAAGGAAACATACAGAACATGCACTAGAGATACGTGATCTTGTTGAGTGGAGTCTAATTCATTGTATGATGCATTATAATTCTAAGCCCCATTTTCTTTTCTTCTGCGTTATCAACACAGCCGATAGAGACCATCCGGGTACACTTTTCACCGATTTAAAAAGTAGTCGGCAGTGGTAGAAATGCGTGCGCTCTGAGCCAGGGTAAATTCCTGCTTTTTGTGACAAAAGCAGCTGGTTAGTGTCCTCCTCCAGGGACACACCGCCTGCGGAGGACACTTAGAAGGAAAAGGGCCCACGAGGTGAGCGCTGGAGGCGCATCTCCACTCCCTGCGGGCACGCCCGTGGCCCACGAGGGCGCTTAGGGGTGAGGACCAGTGAACTGACAGGTTCACCCCCCACCCCACCCTCGGGCAGCGCCAGCCCCAGGCAGAGCCCGCTGTGGACGGCGTGGCCGAACCATCTGTGGAGACCCTGGAGCCTAGTTCTTAGGGGACCCGGCAGCACCATGGCTCAGCTCCCCAGCCTTGGACGGGAGAAGGAAAAGGGGCAGGAAAGCCAGTGAGCCAGTCCCGGGGGCGGTGGGGCCGCCTGGTCTGGCAGGAGCAGCTGGATGGCGCCATGATGAGAGGCTCCAGAGCAGAGGGCACAGGTGAAGCCACGGGTCCCTACATGCGTGTTCACAAGTCAGAGTCTCAGACACAGACAGGGCCCGGCAGGGGTGGCTCAGGGGTTAAGCATCGACCTGGGAACCAGGAGGTCAGGGTTCAGTTCCCGGTCAGGGCACAGGCCCAGGTTGTGGGCTCCATCCCTAATAGGGGGCGTGCAGGAGGCAGTAGACCCGTGATTCTCTCTCATCATTGATGTTTCTATCTCTCTCTCCCTCTCCCTTCCTCTCTGAATTCAATAAATATGTATTTTACTAGAAAATGAAAAGAAAACACTAAACACACACACACACACACACACACACACACACACACGGACTGTGCTGCTGGGGATAGCTCCCGTGCCCTGAGCCCTCAGTGGGCATCCGGATACACAGGCCTGGGCACTGCCATCCTCCCTCGCGCCACCTCTGGGGAAGGCCCCGGTGGGTAGTCTTCCTGTCACAGACTGAGACGTTGGGGTGTGGGAAGCCCGGGGCGGTGCCATGGCCGAGCTGGGACTGGAACCCAGGCCGCCTGTCCCTAGCGCTCCGGTTTCTAACCTCGGTCCCCTCACCACGGCCGGAAACCGGCCATTCCACATCCTAAGTGCCTGTCGGTTCATCAGAGTCAATGTCAGCCCACTTTGGGGTTTTCCTTTTGGTTTCTAAGTCTTTATTGTTCGGACTATTACATATGTCCCCGCTCTTCCCCCATTGACCCCTTCTGGCCTGCCCCTGCCTCCACCCCCCTCGGCCTGCACCACCCTGTGCCTGTGCTCATGGGCGATGCGTATCCACATACCCGTTCTGTGGTTGCTCTCTCCCACCTACCCTCCTCCCCCGCCTTCCCTCCGGGGTTCAGCATCTGTCCCACCGCCCTGCTCTGGCTGGAGCGAGGTGAGGGCTGAGGCGCGTGTAGGGAAGAGAGCTGCTATGGTCTTGGGATGGGTCCCTGGGGCTGAGGGAGGGCGAGGCGTGGCCACACCTTGGCCTGCCGGGCTCTGCTCCAATTCGTGGCAGGAGCCGTGGAGGGACAGTCGGCTCTCGGGTAGGTTTTTCTAGCGCCAGCATCGCGGAAAACCCTCCCAGACTCCCGCCTTCTTTGAACCTGACCAAGGTCAGCGTCTCCTCCCCGACAGGGATGCCGTGGGATTAATTACTTAATTGACAGAATGTGCTTCCTGCCACTGCTGCTGCCATCAGACACCTAATAAAAATGAGAGACTAAAAATGTTAATAGTGGCCGAAGACCTCTGAAACAGTTCCAAAGAGCCTTGCTGACTGAGCCTGTCCGCAGAGCGTTAGGCCCTGGGCCTGAGGCAGGAAGAGGCTGGGTGGGCTGAGGGAGGGAGTAGTGAATGCGAGTATACAGATTCCAATCCAGAAATGCGGTGTTTTACGTTCTTTTTAAAATATATAATTTTTTTATTGATTTTTTACAGAGAGGAAGAGAGAGGGATAGAGTTAGAAACATCAATGAGAGAGAATCATCGATCAGCTGCCTCTTGCACCCCCCCTACTGGGGATGTGCCCGCAACCAAGGTACATGCCCTTGACTGGAATTGAACCCATGACCTTTCAGTCCGCAGGCCGATGCTCTATCCACTGAGCCAAACCGGTTTCGGCAGTGTTTTATATTCTTATCCACCAAGTTTACGCTCTATTATCAAACTTGATTTTAATCATTTTTATGGCTTTCCCCGCCAGCAGGAGACTATTGTTAGGTCCAGGTTATCTTTGTTATTTTAAGATTTTTAAAAAATATATTTTTTATTGATTTCAGAGAGGGAGGGAGAGGGAGATAGAAACATCCATGATGACAGAATCATTGATTGGCTGCCTCCTGCATGCTCCCTACTGGGGATCAAGCCTGCAACCCCAGCATGTCTCTTTGATCGGAATCAAACCCTTTAGTCCACAGGCCAACACGCTATCCACTGAGCCAAACTGGCTTGGACCCAGGTTGTCTTCAGATCCTGGGAAGCCGGGATGATTTCATTTGCACAGGATGTGTGATTGGACTGGATCTCTGGTATCTTCCTCTTTAAATGCCCTCATGTGATGCACTGGGCCACGGGAACAGTGCTCTTCAGCCGCTGGGAGCTCTCTAGGGATGTGACAGGGCGAGGGCGACAATGGCTTGGTTTGCATTCTTGGATACTATTTTCTTTTCTCCTTCTTGAAGAGAATTTATCCTGTCAGCTCTGAGACACATTTCTTTGGAAACAGCTGCATAGCATCATCCCACACTTTCAGAGCAATGATAAAATAAAAGACCTCTCTCTCTCTCTCTCTCTCTCTCTCTCTCTCTCTCTCTCTTTCTCTCTCTCTACAATCGCACTGCCTATAGGAAGTGTTTTTGACCAAACTCAAATGTTTATCCACTCCAAGCAGGAATGTTGGCCAGGAGGGTGACCTTTGAAAGAGGGGGTGTCTAGAAAGAGAACACGTGATCCATTGAACCGTGAGGCCGAGCAGAACACCTCTGCACCGTCTTAACCCAACATGTTCACCAGTTAGAATGTGGTGTTGGGGTTATGAATTCCAGAATCTCAAACTGATAAGCTCAGCACGTGTTCTTTCATCGATAGCACGGCCAAGGGGAGGAGCGTTGCATTTAAAACACAAGTAGCATCATGTCTACATTTACACACACCTGAGACCAAGAGAGAAAACCTATCAGTAGGGCCAGGAGGGCAAGGGAAAGGCAGGTGGGCAGGGGCAGGCTCATCCCAGGCTTCCCTCCCCCTTCCTCCTCTTGTCTGTCTCCTGCGGCTCATCATTGGCCCCCGGCTGCCCCAGCTCTTACAAACCTGCCCCTGCTTCTCCGCTCATCACGTGGCTGGTCCAAAGCCAAGGTCAAGTGTAGGCCCCTCCCTGATTTCTCAATGTGGCGCCTCCCGGATGGGCTGCATCCTGGCTCCGGTCCGTCTCCCCTATGAGTGCTTCAGGTGCTAGACCTTCCCCTGTCCAAGGGCAGCCCTCTCCTGCCGATGAAAGGGCAGTGGAGGACCAGGCTGCCTTTGCCTGCAAATACCCAGCACCGGCATGATGGTGGCTGGAAGGGAGCACCACCCTCCCCCACGCACCCACCCCCCAGCCAGCGCCTCCCTCCTGTGAGCTGAGCCGGGATCAGGGGTGTGAGGAGACCTAGAACTCACGGGGGCCTGAAGGACAAAGCCGAAGCAGGCGCTTTCCCCAGGTGAGAGCCCGGATGGGGAGGAGACCTGGGGCGGAGATCAGAAGGAACGCCATGGCTCTGTGGGCCTGAGCGGGGCTCCCCGCCTCCCCATGGGCTGAGGAGCTGGTTTCCTTGTTCTCTCAGGAGCCGGGGGAACCTAAGCAGACGCAGTTTCTCACTCAGAGCTGTGGCAGTCCAACAAGGGAACTGGGGAGTAGAAAGGTGTGTCCGTAGGGTCTCACGGGACTTCCTACGGGGTCGTGAGGCACCCAGGGGAGCCGCACCTGCTTCATGGCACCCAGCACCAGGAGGGCCGGGGTGGGGGTAGGATACAAACAAACACCAGGAAGCACCCAAGGAAAATGAGCAATGGAGACAAGAGAGGAAATGAGAACCAAAATTTTAAAAAATTAGATAAGAGAATGGAGGGGGTGGGGGGGCAACAACAAAACCAACCATACCAGCTAAATGCTAGGGAGAAAGCTGTAATTTATAAACCACAGGGTGTAATAGACTCAGTGAGTTAGTTGAAGGTGAGAGGGTGGTCAATCCTGAAATTCAAATCAATAGTTTGGAAGACAGAGGAGAAGAAAGAAACCAAAACAGAGAATAAAACACACACACACACACATACACCCCTAAGCTCATCCTTGAGAAATTATTTAACTTCATGGATAATGTTATTTTTCAAGAGTCCAGAGAGAAAAGAAAACGTTACTTCTCTTGTTAGTTACAAAAGAAACACAAGTCAGATGGTTGAATTTCTCCTCTGCAAACAACGGAAGCTAGAAGGCAAGGGGATCACACCTACCTCTCAGATCTCACAGGCAGAGAAGGTATCCTTCGTCTCCCGGAGTAAATGCAAGATATCTCAGAACAGGCGAAGATTCAGAGACTGTGTCACCAACGTCTGCCATCTAAGGCAGTGGTCGGCAAACTCATTCGTCCACAGAGCCAAATATCAACAGTACCACGATGGACATTTCTTTGGAGAGCCACATTTTTTAAACTTAAACTTCTAACGCCATTTCTTCCAGATAGACTTGCCCAGGCCGTGGCATTTTGTGGAAGAGCCACACTCAAGGGGCCAAAGAGCCGCATGCGGCTAAAGAGCCGCGGTTTTCTGACCACGGATCTAAGGAAGCCCTGAAGAAGCCATCCCCCTGGAATCAGACACTCTGCTCTGGAAAAGGAGGGGAAAGAGTCATTTACAAACCGAAATTATATAGGGGGGCGGGAAAAGTGGGCTTCCAGTTGTTCCTATGGAAAATAATGCAATAACTAATCATTCATAACACAAGAATAACCTGTTTCGAGTGCTCACCACTCTAAGCCTAAGTTTGCCCCACCCTGTTGAATCCCAGTGATGACAGAGCCACCAGAAATGTGTAGGAAGCGCTAGAAGAGAAACATAAGAACAGGCTACAACTGAAACTACTTCTGCTGCTCAGCAAGATCCAGCAGTGGGAGGGGAGAGGGAAGGGAGAGGGTGGGGAGAGGGAAGGGAGAGGGAGGAAAGGTGTTCCAGAGTCAAAGCTGAAAAGGGAGAGGGGGGAGAGTTATGGAATGGAGCCCAAGTGCAGGGAAATAATTGCCATCTCGCACTCGTGTAATAATGAAAAACATGGATTTGAATATGAATGTCAGGAAAAGGCAGGTAATCATTAGTGGGATTTTTTTCAAAAACACAATAGACTTAGCTAATTGGCAGGAGGAAAGGGGAATGAATAGCAATCCAATCAATTGAGCAACAACAGCTCCAAGGAACGAGGAAACCTGTACGATCATGAGTCATCGTGAAACAAGATGGAAGGAGTCAAATGTAGGTGTATGTGAGATGGACATGCGCTGGATTCTGACCAAAACTGTTCGGTCTGCTTATAGAAGTTACGGGTGTTCATAAGAAACAGACACATGGTAAGAAACAGTGGCGGAGAATGAGATGGTTTTGGTCTCAGGTACACAGTTCTGTAACACACCGCCTGGGTATTGCATTGTGTGTTCAACCCCGGAAGTCAATCCTCCTCCATCTCCTTCACCGCCCCCCTTCCCCTCTCCTGCCTGCTCTCACCCTTTCCCTCTGCTCATCTCCATGCCCTTCTCTGTGTCTATGACTACTGCAGTTTTCTGTTGGTTTGTTTCTTAATCTCTTCACCTTTTTTACCCAGCCCCCAACCACCCTCCCCTCCAAAAGCAGTCAAGTCTGTTCTCCGCAGCTATGAGTCTGTTTCTGGTTTGTTTGTTAGTTTATTTTGTTCATTAGGTTCCACAGATAAGTGAAATCAGATGGTGTTTGTCTTCTCTGGTTGGCTGGTTTCAGCCATCATAATGCCCTCCAGGTCCGTCCATGCTGTCACAAAATCTTATTAACCAATGGCACACCCAATAAATTCAATGAAAAGTTTTTTTTAATGAAAAAAGAAAAAAAAGAAAAGAACAATGAGATGGATAAAGATATAGTAACAAACAAAACGAAAACAGGAATAGCCATTTCAATGTGAGGAAAAGTAGGATTTACAATTAAAAACATAAAACAGGATGAAGAGGACCAGTGAGTAAGGAATAAAAGACAGAAGGATGAATACTCTTAAATTGCATACTTTAAACAATATAGTAGCTAATGTAGTAAAGCAAAAACTGTGTGTGTTTTTTATTAGTTGTTAAAATACATTTGTTGTGGGATAGTTTGGTCTGCTTCTTTCAAAATTGGGTAAATCTCAAAAATAAGAGCAATTATACACTATTAATAAAAATTCAGCGAAGATATAAATACAGCAGTTGTTAACAGTCAGAAGTGACGCTATTTCTCACATATCTATGAACATCTACAGAAACCAATGTGTATTTAGCCACAAAAAGAAACATTAAAATATCAGAGAAGTAGACACTGTATAAATTGAAATATTTGTCCATATTAATTTAGTAAAGTTAGAAATAGATGACAAAAAGATAAACAAATAAAACTCCTCCCCCTGGATTATGACATCCTTAGACCCTGCTAAGCAATGAAATAAAAACCTTATTCCAAAATGTATAAGGAGTCATTGAAAGCAACAATCAGAGGCAAAATACCTTGTCAAATAACATATTAAAAGACTGAAGACCAACAAAAAGAATTCACCATACATTTAAAGACATGAGTAAAATATCAGAAAAATAAACCAAAGGAAACAGAAAGAGGTAGATATTCAAGATAAAACTGAAATTAGAAGCAAACATAAAAGCTGCCTCTTTTAAAATGCTAAGGGAACGGAAAGCCTCTCGTGATTCCTGTTCAAGAAGAAGGAGAAGAAAGTCAGGAGACTCCGGAGACCTTGCAACAACTACAACAGGCTGTTCTTAGAGCAGGTTTTAAAGCTCTGGAGGAACTTATCTGTTTTTCTAAGCAAAATGTAATTAACCCAAAATTATCTCAAAATATGGCCACATCTTGTCAAAATCAGTCACCTCAGAAGATTAAAAAGGCCACGAAAGGGGGCACGGTGGGAGAGGAAAAGGTAGAGTCCCAGGTTCCTAGGAGAATTTTACTTAATCTCCAAAGCACAACCAGGTGCAGTATGCAAAAAGCTACTCAACACAGCACACACCAAGAAAAACGGAGAGCACTAAAGTGCGCATCAGGAAGTTGACATGCTCTTAATCATAAAACTGGATTAAAACGGGACATAAAAGAAGCTACCTCGGCCAAAACCTCTTCTCCATAGATGTGTAAAATCCTAGATAAATACTTGCACATAAGAATCTAGCAATGTGTAAAAGGATCAATAGGCTAGACCAAATGAATAACCAAGTTGACCCTAACCCTTGATGATAAAGCAAGTTTTTTTCCCCCCCAACATTAGGAAATACACTAAACTAATCTCTAATAATAAAAGCGTAATATGCTAATTAGACCAGACACCCTTCTGCAGGAAGCCGGGCTGCAAGGGAAGCCCAGGTCCCAGTGCCTGCTGGCGGCCGGGGGAAGGAAGGCCTGCTCTCGCACGAATGTGGTGCCCTGGGCCTCTGGTTAGATTGATAAATCAAAGTAGAAAAATGTGATCTTATCAATGGATGATGAAAAGGTATGGGATAAAAATTAGAGGCCATACAACTTATTGAGATGAAACTCAGTAAGTAGCATGAGAAGAAAAAACAAATACATTAATCACATGCATGCTGGCCAATTAAAAACATTCAACAGCTTTGTCCATGGTGAGACCCAAGGAGCATTCAGTTATAATCGGGATCCTAGGAAAGGCTCAGCTCCTCTCACAATGAGTGTCCAAAATTGCTTTAGATATTTTAGCAATTTTAGTAAGAAAAGATAAATATTATGTATTATTTGGGGAAAGTTAATTTAGTGCTTTTGTTAAATATAGGCATCATTGTATATATACAAAAACCATGTGTCTCTAGCAATAAAAGTTGAAGCAAATTATTCCTTGAATGAACACATGATATATATATATATGGACATCATGGTCACTGTGGCATAGCAGTTAAGAAATGATCTGTGTTGAGTCCTAGATCTGCCATTCATTAGCTGAGTGGCAAGTGACATATTCTTGGCCAGGCAACATGTGTGGACGAATTACCTCATGGCTCTGGGCTTCAGTTTTCTCCTGTGTGGATTGTGCTTTACTTTTCAATCTGCAGTTTGTTGACAATAAAATGAGTTATTATAGCTCAGCTACTTAGAATAATACCTGATGCATGCCCCCTAGTATTTTTAAGTAATTAGTAAGCACTAATTGGTTAACTTGTAAGTCAACACATTATCTACAGAATGGTAACAAACACTATAAAATTCTTTGGAACAAATTTTATACGACTGGTGTGGGACCTAATACGAAGGGAGCTATAAAATATTACTGAAAGTTGTAAAAATAAAAGACCTGAATAAATATATAAAGATAGTGTTTTTAGATTGATAAAAATATCAATTCTCAAAAAAAAAAAAATAAGTGCATAGAAGTTAGGCTAATTTTTACTTGAAGAAAGTGATCTTAAAATTCATGTAGAGAATAAATGTCTGAAAATAGCCAAAACTATATTTAAAAGATAAATAGTGAAGATCAAATAGCATATATATATATATATATATATATATATGCTATGAACTCAGTATAACCACATCTATATGAAATTGGCATAAATAACAAATTGATCAATGGAATAAACTAAAATTTCAGAAGTGGATCCCAGTACATAGGGAAATTTGGTATAAAACAAAAAAAAAATTTTTTTTTTCTATTCAGTAGGACTTGATAAATGGTGCTGGCACAACTGGCCATCCATCTGGATGGATATGAAGCTGGACCCATCTATCTCAGCATATTCAGAACTAAATTAAGATGGGTTAAAGTCAAACATGAGAATTGAAGCGGTAGGAACTCTGGAAGCTGGCTTGAGAGGCTGAATAACATAGGAAGGACTCTAGCCAGGCGCCCAGAGGCTCCGGAAACAGTGGCTTCAACACCTCACAGCATCGCTTCCTCGTCAAACGGAAGCCCAGAGGCTGCTGTCAAGGACCAGGCTCCTCCGGGGGTGTTGGCGCCGCCGTCCTTAGCCTGGGGGCTTGTCCGGGGGCGCAGGTGTGTGCTGTGGGCCTGTATTCCTGGGTGAGATGGAGACGGGCAGAGGTGAGGAGGCATCGGGCAGCAGGCTGTGTCTCCTCGCTCCCCTGCGCCTGCCTCCGACATCTCTTTTCAGAGCCGTTCCACTTGGCTACGCCGAGCTGCAGGAGAGGGAGCACTGCTGTGTTTGCTTCCCAGCTTCCATAGGAGAGGCAGGCCCGGGAGAGTGGCGGGAGTCTACGCAGCCTGCCCTGGGGACTCTGTGCAGGCCCGGGAATGGGGGGAGCCATCCCAATAGAAACAGGCAATCCGGAAGGAAAGGCCTCAAAGGCTTTTGTAATTAAAAATCTTTTATATGTGCATAGAAATGCCATAAGCAAAATTAGGTACGTATTGGGAATGTGTTTACAGTCCATGTATCATCTATCATACACACACACACACACACATATATATATATGTATGTGTGTATATATATATATATATATATACACACACCCTGTGTTTTCCCGAAAATAAGACATCCTTCGAAAATAAGACCTAGTGCATGGAAAGATAAGACATTCCCGAAAATAAGACCTAGCGCAACTTTGGGAGAAAAAATTAATATAAGACACTGTCTTATTTTCAGGGAAACAGGATATACACACACACACACACACACACACACACACACACTAGAGACCCAGTACACAACATTTGTGCAGGGCGGGGGTGTGTGTCCCTCAGCCCATCCTGCACCCTTTCAATCTGGGACCCTGGGACCCCTCGAGGGATGTCCAATGGGCAGTTGGACATCCCTCTCACAATTCAGGATTGCTGGCTCCCAACTGTGCACCTACCTGCCTGCCTGCCTGATTGCCCCTAACCACTTCTGTCTGCCAGCCTGACTGATGCCTAACCACTCCCCTGCCAGCCTGAGTAATGCCTAACTGCTCCCCTGCCAGTCTGATTGCCCCTAACTGCCCTCCACTGCAGGCCTGGTTACCCCTAATTGCACTGCCCTGCAGGCCCAGTCGCCCCCAACTTCCCTCCTCTCCCAGCCTGGTCACCTCTAACTGCCCTCTCCTGCAGGCTTGATCGCCCCCAACTGCCCTCCCTTGAAGGCCTGATCTCTCCCAACTACCCTCCCCTGTTGGCCATCTTGTGTCCACACGGTAGCAGCCATCTTTGACCACATGGGGATAGCCATCTTGTGTGTTGGAGTGACAGTCAATTTGCATATTAGCCTTTTATTAGATAGGATATATATATGTATATATATGTATATACATATATATATCCTATCTAATAAAAGGCTAATATGCAAGTGTCCCCTATACCAGGAGTTGGACCAAGGGACAGGCCAGCCAGCCACCCTCCCCGCTTGGGAAGCAGGAAAGTAATGGCAGCAGCTGCTGTGGTGAGAGGGTTTCCTGGCTGGGACAGTGTTTCTCAGTGACAGCCTCAGGGGGTGGAGTCCCGCCCCAGTGCTGTCAGTCGGGTCCTAGGAGACAGGTCACGTCACAGATGTGCCTGCTCCATCCTGGCTTCCTCCATGTCATTTTCATGGGAAAATACATACCCATCCGTGTCAACAGCTAACAGGATGCATTCCTAAAGCAAGGACCTGCTGCGCAGTTGTGAAGTTTTGGCTTAGCAAGAATCTTTAAAAAGAGCAACACTTATGTATCAACTGCTTTACTCAAACCTTTACCCAAAATTGCTTTAAAAGTATGTATGATAAATACAGTGAAATCTGTTTGTAGAAATATGGGGAGAAAGAAAGGGAGGGAGGGAGGAAGGGAGGGAGGGAGGGAGGGAGGGAAAGCAAAATATTGACAGCTGCCTCTGGAGAGTGGGGCTATGAGGGAAACCTGTGGATTTGAAATCGCTAAAGGCCAAGGGCCAACAATAACTCCCACTGGAGCCGCGGCCGGGTCTGCGCGGTGAGTGGGAGGAAGCGCCGCTCCGCAGATGCGGGTGCGATGTCCCGCCGTCTTGCACGTGGCTTCCAACTCGGGTGAGCTCCACTGTGGGAGCGGAGGCGGGAGCTGGCAAAGGTTCTGAATTAGTTTAGGGAAGAAATATAAACCAAGAGTCCCGGCACTAACGGCAAGTTCACTTAGACTTCCCCCTGCAGCTTCTCCCCTCCGTTTCCTCCTCCCTGGACCGCGGATGCTGCTCTAGGTTCTCAGCTTTGCTGGGTCCCACGGCGGCCCTCCTCTGCCTCTGTCTGTGCAGACGGACCTGATGGAAGGTCTGTGAGGCCCTCTAAGTCCATGTTGGCTCAGTTGAATCTAACTGAGACCCAAATTCTCTTAAAACATTCCTCAGCCCAAAGCCGGTGAGTTCCAGGGTCAAAGCCCATCATTTCCGATTACTTGGCCTCATTTCTACAAAACTTTTTGAAAACCACAGCAAACACTGTGTTCTTGAGTGTGTTTGCAACCATGAAGTAAGCATGGGTAGTTGAATCAGTCATAAAAAGGACTAAAAGGTCAGAGGAAAAAAATGATAAATTGGACTTAATCAAAATTAAAACTTCTACTCATCAGAAGCTATCCTTAAGAAAATAAAAAGGCAAGATGCAATCTGAAAGCTGTTCATATACATACATGTCTCACAAAGGACTTGTATCCAGAATATACACAGAGCTCCCATAAATCAATGACCAAGTGTGCAGTTTTCAGATGGGCAAAAGTCTTATGACAGAAACTATATCGAAATGACAAAAATGTTTAATGAGCACATGAAAAAAAAAATGCTCAACAGCATTAGCCATCAGGGAACTGAAAAACGAAACCACAAGAAGACACTGCCTCTCCCCACGAGAATGGCTGAAATTACAAGATCCAAAGCACCAAATATTGGTGAGGGTGTGGACCAGCTGAACTCTCATACACATTGCTGAGGGGAGTGTAAAATTAAAAAATGGGAGGGAGGGGGGGATTTCTTTAAAAACTGGCAATTTCTTATATAAAGTCAAAAATAGCATCTCTCTCCAGCCTCTCGAGCCAGCAATTTGTGTCCCAAGTATTTACCCATAACACATGAAAGCTTGTCTTCACAGCATCTATATTCATAACCAGCCTAAACTGGAATCTGCAAGTGAAAGGATGCAAGAAATCACAGGGTCTTCATGCAGTAGGCTACAACCTGGCCGTACAAAAGAAGGACGCGCTGATTGATACCCCCACAGCCGGGGAGAATCTCAACAATATCCCAGTAAGCATCAGGATCCAGAGTGCATGCTGTCTGACTCCGCTACACAAAGTTCCAGAACAGAGAAAAAGGAATCTGTAGTCTGAGAAGTCAGGGCCCCGGGTGCCTGTGGCACTGACTGTGGGGGACGGGAGAATTGGGTGGTGGTGGGGGGGGGGGGTGATAGATGTGCCCCATTTTGTTTGGGCTCCTGGTTGGTACATTGGGTAACATGCACTGAAGTGTGCGTGTCAGATTTGTGGGTTTCCCTGCAGAGAAAATTCAGCTGAGCGGCAATCCCTTCAAGGACCAAAGCTGATAAGCACGTGAAATGGGTGCGGTTACCCCTGGAAAGTGTGGAGTCTGTGTCCTCCCTGTCCTCCAGCTTCACCAATGGGGAGGCTTCATTAGGTGCTGCGGCTCACTCTGTCCCCGCTGAGCCTCGGTCCCCCGGACGCGGTCGCTGCTGCCATTGCGTGTAACCTTTTCCTGGATGAAGACATGTCTCCCCTGAAGGCAGTAGCATCCACAGCCCACTCAGGGTCGTGCCGAGGGAGAATGAGGGGCTGGTGGCATCCACGTGGGACTGTGCCTTTCAGATAGTTCCATCCATTTTCTAAATAGGAAAAAAAAAAAAAAAAAAAGCACCTATTGTTAGTTCTTAAATATAGAGTATTCTCTTTGACAGCTTTATTGCTAGAATATCACTAAAATGCTAAATAATCTTAAAATCTTTCTCCACGCTACCTGTTCCAGACAGGCCAGCGGAATTAAATTCCTGTTTGTTGAACGTAAACCATGGAAGGAGTGCATAGCGTTTTAGAACGCCACTAGTGGCCTCGGACAGATGTGAAAATAACACGCACAAAGGCTTTAAGGACACTAATTCTGCGTCTTTCGTTACCATTTCATTCCACTTTGGAAGTGAGATGGAGAAACATTATTTTTCTCCTCCTCTTCCTATGCCTGCATTATTTATTTGTGTTTTTTGCATTATGAAAACAGATGACACATTCGGGCGTGTTGGAAACCGCAGAAGAGGGAAGATTTGAGAGCCAAGAGCGAAATGCTTTTAATTTTAAAGACGGCGATTTAGTTTAGTCTTGGATGCCATTACGGTGAATAATGGGAACCGGTCCTAGACTTCAAAAGCAATAGGACCAGATGGTCTTCCCATTCGGCTCTAATGCTGCTATGGGTTTCCAGTCCGGCCCCGAACGCTTCACATCCCCGCGTTCCCCCTCACCTCTGTCATCCTGCAAACACGAGAGGCATCTGCACCCCTTTCCGCGTTTTCCAAAACCCTCCCTCCTGCTTTCTTGGTGCAAACGGGGTGGTAAAAAGAAAGACCGAAACTGCAGCATCCATCAGCTCCGCCGGGCTAATGGCTGCGGCGCCCAAGTTTATGGCTTTTAAACATTAACTCCTCACAATGGTTCCTGAGCCGATCACAATGATGGGTCCGCCTCAGTTGCTATAAACGTCAGCGGCGGATTAAAGGCTCGAGAGGGTCATGTTTGCCCAACCTTAAACTTCTGCACTGAGAGACCCAGGTTACAGACCCCCGTTTGTCACCATTTCCAGTTAATGTTTCCCTCCTTCGCTCCCTGCCCAGCCGCCCTGCCCGCTGATGGCTGACTCATTCGGGCTGATAAGGGGGCCGGGGCCTCTCTGCGGCCGGGCGGCCAGCTGGTTTTGTAGCTCGCCCACCAGAGGAGTGAGGAGAGAGTGGTGGCTGAGCGCCCTGCTCCTGCCACAGTGGGCCTGGGCCATGATTGGCCTGCTGCCTTGAGCCCCGGCTCAAGCTGAACTTGAACCTGGCTCCTGGCCCCATGGCCAGTTGGGGATCCACGTTAGGAATCACTGCACAACTTCCTTTGCAATTTTTTTTTTTTTTTTTTTTTTTAGAGACAGTGAAAGGGAGGGCCAGAGACAGACAGAGAGAAACATGGATGGCAGAGAGACACACCCACCGGTTGCCTCCCGCATGCACCCAGACCCAAGGACCAGGGATTGACCCTACCACAGAGGTGCATGCCCTTGACCCTAGTTGAACCCAGGACACTCTATCCATTGAGCCAAACTGGCTAGGGCTTCCTCCACAAATCCTGCAGAGCTGCCGCTTCCTGCCAAACCGCAGGCGTATTTATACCAGATTCTCCTGCAGCCTCGCTGGCAGACGCAATAGGTCTGTGGTGGGCATGGATTTTCCCCTGTGCCTTGGACTCTTCCACAGTGGTTTTCCTTCATCCTAGGGTTTTCCTTCTCATGCTTCTCATCACATTAATTTAATCTAATTTTTTTTAATTTAAAGCATTTTTTATTTTTAGCGACACTTGACCTACACTATTATAGTGGTTTTGTGTGTGTATACCCAGTGATTGGACATTATCTAACTTCCTAAGGGATCATCCCAGTAACTCTCATGCCCATCTGACACCCTACATAGCTATGAGCCCATCACTGACGGTATTCCTTATGCCCAGCTGCCCCTCCCATGACTCTTCTTTAACCACCGATTCGTACCCCTCAATTCCTTCACCTTTTCACCCATCCCCCACTCGTCCTCCCATCTGACAACCATCAAAATGCTCTCAGGATCTATGAGGCTGTTTCTGTTCTACTTGTTCATTTGTTATTAATTTTTTTAGACTATGTTGTTAATAGATATGTATTTATTGCTGTTTTATTGTTCATTTTTTCCCCCTCCTTCTTAAAGAAGACCCTTCAACATTTCATGTAATACAGGTTTGGTGATGAAGAACTCCTTTAGCTCTTTCTTGTCTGGGAAGCTCTTTCTCTGTCCTTCGATTCTAAATGATAGCTTTGCTGGGTAGAGTCATTTTTAAAATGTAGTTTTGTGTAGGGACTTATAAGTAAAGATTTATGCCCTCATTGAAATTTCTATTGCATGTTCAAAGATGGGTGTTCTGTTCAAACAGTTGACAAATTTAACTTAAGAAGGTTAAAGCGTTTGGAGTGTCCCATAAAATATGCATTAGGACTTGAAGGGGAAAAGTTACATACATTTCTATTACTGTGTGATCTCCTTATCATTTTGCAAACACAGCAGGAAAGGGAACTCCAGATAAGGTGGTGGTGACACTAATTCTACAAACATCAAACGCGGGCTGTTTGCCCAATTTGTAGTTGTGTGTTCACCCTTGGAGGAAATGTCACTCTGTGTCTGGGAACAGATAACTCCATTCCGAGCTCACCATTACAAAGGAAGAGACCTGAAGACAAGTCTAGATTATTTCTGTGTATTAAATTCCTATTGGTTCTATTCCATACTCAGTTTTGGGTGTTGTTTCTATGTAATAAGTGGTGGTCATCATATAACAAGTATATCATCTTTTTCAAAAATCCATACATGATCATGGGGAAAGGAAGATTTTAAATGATATTTCAAGAACTGATGAGAGACGAACATTGCTCCCATCTTTTTTACACTACTTCATTTCTTTACCATAAATGAGGAAGGGTTTTTAAAGCCCAGCATCTCCAAGAGAAGGTAGCGAATTAATTATTTCTAATTACTGAACAGAAGCTATTAAGCGGCAAGCCAGGAAAATGTCATTTTGAAAAGAAGGTTGACTTTCATTTTTCTTTATGTTTTTAAACGAGTGAAATTACGAAAAGTAAAAATTCAGAGCTATAGAATAAAGGATTATTAATTTCCTTCACTTACAGCTCCTTCTGCATAGACCATCAGAGCACTTGTTTAACTTTTCTCGCTTTTATTTGTGCTCAAACGCAGAAGCGCTTATGTAATTCGTTGGCTCTCTACCTTAGTTTCCAAAAATGGGACCATACTCCACAACTTGTCTTTTTACTTAAAATCTATGGAATAGGCCTCCCTCCAAATCTGAGGATATAGGCACAGCCTCACTCTGTCCTGTCTGCTAGCCCCATGCAAGGGGTCTACAGCTTACTCAGCCACTCCCTTCACGGTACACTTTCCAATTAATTTAATTTTTGCAACAGTGCCATAGTAAACCGGTATATTTAAGATCAGGTGATTTTATTTTTATAGGGTATCATCTCAAATAAAGTAGACTTTTTGATCTAGAACGTATTTTTAATTTTAATAGGAAAAAATATTTTTAAGTACTAACGCAGCATTGCAGGCAAAGGAAACAATGCTAGCATAGAGTAATAATGGATCCTCAGAGCAGGCCCATGGGATCACCAGCTTTTAGGAGGACAGGGGTTCTTGGTTTGTCCCCCAGCTTTCAAATACCCGTGCTCCATAGCCCACCTCCTCATTGCAGAGTGTCTGTGTGGCACAGGAGAGAGTGGACAGTAGCAATGATAAGTGTTTGTGAGGACTGTGGAAATCAAGGCCCTCATAGGCTGCTGGTGGGAACGTGACAGTGCGCGGTTAAACCTGGAGCAACTACCTGACCCAGCAACATCCCCACGGGTGTATAGTAAAGAGGGGGGAAAGCATGTGCCTACATCAAAACCTGTACACGCTTTATTGAAATCGCCGGGAAGTGGTACCAACGCAAATGCCGTTCACAGATGAATGGATAAACTATGGTCTACCCATACAATGGAAAGGAATGAAGTACTGATACATTCTACAACATGGATAAACGTTTAAAACACCGTGCTAAGTAAAAGAAGCCAGTCGCAGAATCCCACCCATTGTAGAATCACTTTTATTTGAGATGCCCAGAAAAGGTAAATCTATCGAGACAGCAAGTAAATGACTGGGTACCTGGGATTTGTGAGAAAGGGAGAAGAAGAGGGTAGACGGGAGATGATTGTGGGTCCAAGGTTCCTTTTGAGGGTGACAAAAGTGTGATGACAGTTGCACTCATGTCTCTCCTGTACAGTCTTGTACTTTTGAACTCACAAGTAGATGTCTTGCCTGCTGGGGAACATCATTGCATTGCAGCTTTGACAAAGCCGTCCCTGCCCCGACTAGATTGTGAACATTGCATGAGAAAGAGGCCAAACCGCTACCCAATCCCCTTCTGTGACAGGGCTAGCTGTGCTCTGTGCCAGGTTCACCCAAAACATTTGTTCTCACATGGTCTTTTCCACCTTGTCACATACCCTCACTCGTTTTTGAAAATGTGGGCTGCTTTTTTTTTTTTTTTTTTTTTTTAATGATACAGCCTTCCTAGGTTGTGTTCATTCAGTTTTTCTTTTACATATTTTCAAATGTATGAGTGTCATAAAATAAAAAATGCCTAATCTCATCCAAGCGAAGCTTACCTTTTAATCACAGTGGATTTCATCCCCGGGTGGACTTGACTCTGGCTGCAACGTATTGTGTTGGGACTGTTTCAAATGGCAATGGGAGACTGTGCTGGCCCTGCTGACCAAGGTCACCAGCACGCAGCATGCAGGACATTCGTACTTATTCCACCAGCCTCAGCCAAACAGACTTCACATGGAGACTCCAAAGGGCAAAGAAAGAAATTAAGAAAATGCCATTAGAACCATTGCAAAGACCTCAATAGGAAGAAGCCACGGCAAATGAGATAAGTGCATCCTTATCTCTTGGTCTATTGAAGCCAAAGCTGGCGTAAAGCATGATGGTCAGGTTTGTAGCCTGGATTCAGACGCATCGTTGCTGCCTTTTTCTGCCTTTGAAAGTCTTTCCACTTAGCGGTGGCTTTGAAGTCCTCCCTCAACAACCTCCCGCCCCTCAACCCTCTGGCTGCAATGGCCTTCAGTCAACTGGCTTTGCTCATCTTCCCTCTGCTGGGTACACTGCCTGTGTGTGCTTTCTAGCTGCCTGGCCCATCTTGATAAACACTGCTGCACTGTGGGAAATAACTTCATAGACAAATTTATTTATATATATATAAAAGTCTAAGCAACCGGCCAACCGTTTGACCATACAACCGGTAGCTATGATGTGCACTGATCACCAGGAGGGCAGATGCTCAACACACAGGCATGGAAACATGGAACATACTGATGATCTCAGAGAGAAGAGGGAAGAGGGGAGGGCTCAAAAAAATGAATCAAAGATCTTACATGCATACCAGAGATTTGTGCACCAGTGGGGTTCCTCAGCCTGGCCTGCAAGGATCAAGCCAAAACTGGCAGTCCAACATCCCCCGAGGGGTCCTGGATTGTGAGAGGGCTCAGGCCAGGCCTAGGGACCCCACTGGTGCATGAATCTATGCACTGGGCCTCTGGTCCTCTTATATAATGAAAGGGTAATATGCAAATTAACTGGTCGCTATGACACGCACTGACCACCAGGGGGAAGACACTCAATGCAGGAGTTGCCCCCTAGTGGTCAGTGTGCTACCACAGGGGAGCTCCGCTTAGCCACAAGCCAGCCTGATGCTGCGAGTGCAGTGGCAGTGGCGGGAGCCTCTCCTGCCTCCTGGCAGTGCTAAGGATGTCGACTGCAGCTCAGGCCTGCTTCAGGTAGTGGGCCTAAGCTTCAGCCCTGAGGGCTCCTGGGCTGCCAAAGGGATGTCTGACTGCCAGCTTAGGCCCAGGGAGTGGGCCTAAGTCAGCAGGTGGACATCCCCCAAGGGGTCCCGGACTGCAAGAGGGCGCAGGCCAGGCTGAGGGACTTCCCCACCCCGCATGCAAGAGTCTGTGCACCTGGCCTCTAGTTCTACTATAATAGGTGTTTGTATCAAAGCACGGAATCCGACAATCAAGCATCTTTCACCCAGAAGGATTAATGACAGCAGCAGAATTTGAAGCCCTGAGGCAGGCCTGGCGAAGAGAGATGTCCTGAATGTGGGGGGAAGAGGGGGCGGCTGTTCTGATGTGACTTGACAGTGATCCTCTGTCCACCCTCGGACTGTACATTTCTCTATGATCACTACTGTCATGTGTCCAGGGGTCTAGTTTTACCCTGTGACTTCTTTAAGCCTTTCTTTTTACACATTTACATAAAGCACCGCTCACACCAAGCCATGGCAGCCCAGAAAGATGAAAAAGTAGGGTGATCCAGTGACTGGAACACAGCTACCCCGTTTCCCCGAAAATAAGACAGTGTCTTATATTAATTTTTTTCTCCCAAAGTTGCGCTAGGTCCTATTTTCAGGGGATGTCTTATCTTTCCATGCGCTAGGTCTTATTTTCGGGGAAACACAGTAGCAGCTGGCTTGAACGCAGGTTCTTTGGAGGTCAGGTTCAGTGTTCCTTGCGGGTGGGAACAAAAGCAAACTTGAACTCGGCCAGGGAACCCCCCAGCGCGCCTGCCGGCTTGCCTTTCAGCAGCAGCCCCGCGGAGCGTAGAGTCATTGAGACATTGATTTCCCAGGCTCTGGTGCGTAAGCAGTTTGGGATGCACCACAAACAACAATTCACAGGGGTCACCGGCCAGACACTCGTTTGCAAAGTGGATTGTGTTTACATCCCGGGACAGCCAATAGCGAAGACCGCCATTTTCTGCTTTTCTTCACCTCATAGATTTTTGCATCAAGATGGCAGCAGTGTGAAAAGTCACTAATGTGGAAACGTTTCAAGTTACATCTCAGAGACTCTTGGAAGGGAGTTTTTATTGTCTCTTCACTTCTCTTATTTTCATTCTGCAATGTGGGCGCCTCCCCCAAATACAGGAACGATGCCAAGGACCCTGTCGTTCGTTTCCACCCTTTAAACAGGAGGTTGTGTGCTTATTTTGAAGCATCAGCGTGTCGGGTGGTAATAGTTAACTCTTGTAGTCCCTTCCCTTCTCCCCACTTTTCATGCAATATACGGTGTAAGGAACAACAGGGAAGCTCTCCCACCGCCTTTCCATTAACGGTCCGCGACCTTGAACTTCATGGGATGTGGATTTATAAGTATCATCCGCACTAACTCTTAAATACACCCGCAGCCGGGTCTTGCCTCTGGAAGCTTGGCCTCCGGCTCACGGTCAGCAGGCTATTTCCCTGTTTCTCTCCCCATTTCCCCCCCTTTTTTTTGCTACTTGCTTTTGTGCATACTTTTTGGTTCAGATACTCATTCGCATCTCTCAGATAAGCGCAGTTTGATGGGTAGCTAATTGCAGCAGCAGATTTTCATTATTGATGAGCGTCATTGTCAGAACCCATTTGGAAGTCTGGCCGAGATGCAGCCGATTCCAGCTTCTGATCTGACCGCAGAGTCAAGCGATGAACCACGCGGTTCAAATGTGTGCGGGCCCGGAGGGCGCTCATGTCTTTACCAGCAAGTAGTTACTGCGTCGTGCATGAGGTTTGGCTCATTTTCTAGAAGGTTCTGCATAGTATTTTGTCACAAACACTCCATAATGCCTGAGTATACAGAGGTGGGCAAAAAAAAAAAAAAATAGGTTTGTTTGTGAGTATGCGAAGCACAGCGTCTATCCTCGTATTATTATTTATTAATTGTTATATTATTTGCTGGTACTACACCTGCAGGCCTCCTTTTGCAGTCCCTGTATAATCTGTGTTATTTCTCACACCAGCCAATTAACTTTAAGCAATGGCAGTAGGAAGATGAAATCTAGGAGTACTATAAATGCTCACTATTCTTGAACCGATTGTGTTATGTGGCAGCATTTAAGCCAGTCTTTATATACTATTTTCTTCCCGTGTATTTTGATTCTTGGTGGCACCTATGTCTCGGGCTGTCCCATGCCAGCAACAGGCATGGGAGAGCCACCCATCCCTACATCCTACAAGCAAAGGCCTCTGTGTCTTCTCATCCAGAGTATCACAAACATGCAAAACTTCACAAATAAATTCAGCATTGGAAATGTCGTTAATAACAGCGGTCATTTGAAAGTGTCACCTAATTTAAACACTTTTGCTTTAACTTATTGCGGTGTCAGGAGTTTTAATATGCTCCATTTATTAGGAAAGGCCTGCAGGGTTCACAGCCATTTATTCTGCAGGGGACTTGATTTTTATCATTAATTTTTAAGTACGTAACACTCCCGGTATGTGTTCAGAGTCCACTTTATTTGCAAGAACTAGTTTGCTCTAATCAATACAGATGTCCGGGTGTTGATTAAAGCAAAACATTTAGAAGAGTCAGGTGTTGGCAAATTTTCAAGATATTATACTCTGAAACTGAGTATACGTACACCCATGATACATGCTTGTATCGGTGATGAACTTAAGATGAGAAGGTACACAAAAGACTGGCCAGCCCCATTTCTACTTATTCTTGAGGGCAATCTTTTCTCTCCCAAAGAGGTGGCATCTGGGTGGGGAAATCCTGTTGTTTGACACTAGCACCCGGACACAGAAAATAACTCTGACGCTTTCTGTTGCTTCGGAAGTCTGCTGAGCTGAATTCCATTCCTGAGAGCAAGTCCTTCCTCTGGGCCGGGTTTTCCTGGTCTCAGGCTCACTAGCCCACTCTCTGGGGTGCTTTTGGGTTAGAACAGTGGTCAGTGAACTCATAAGTCCACACAGCCAAATAGCAATAGTACAACGATTGCAATTTCTTTTGAGAGCCACATTTTTTAAACTTAAACTTCTTCTAATGCCACTTCTTCAACATAGACTCGCCCAGGCTGTGGTATTGTGTGGAAGAGCCACACTCAAGGGTCCAGAGAGTCACACGTGGCTCTCGAGCCACAGTTTGCCGACCACGGGGTTAGAAGGTTGACAAAGCAGCTCTAGGTGGGGTGTGTGGAGAGTCAGTGGGGAGGCCCCACCCCGGCCCTCCATCATCGCCGCCCCCTGACCCTGTGCCGGGCCGCGTTCATGCAAACCCCGGGTGCCTGTAGCTAAGGAACCTGGGTGCTGGAGGGTGTGTTTTTTGGAGCGTTTCTTTAAAGAAAGCAAAAGCGCTGCCGCCGCCGCCGGACGGATACTCACTGCCTGTTGTCTCTTTTTCCCCCTGATCAGGACAGAATTTTACCCTAAGGCAGTTAGGCGTGTGTGAACCAGCAACCCGAAGAGGACTGGCCTTTTGTGCGGAAATGGGGCTGCCCCACAGAGGTTACTCTCTCAGTGCAGGGTCCGACGCCGACACCGAGAACGAAGCGGTGATGTCCCCCGAGCACGCCATGCGGCTGTGGGGCCGGGGCGCCAAGTCCGGCCGCAGCTCCTGCCTGTCCAGCCGCTCCAACTCGGCCCTCACGCTCACCGACACGGAGCACGACAACAAGTCCGACAGCGAGAGCGGTGAGTGCCGGGCTCGGCCATGGCGGCCTTCGGGGCTCTGCATCGGTGGGCCGCGGCGGCTCGGTATTCCTCTCTCCCCTCCCCCTGTCCTGCCTCCTCTGACTTCCTTCTGCCTTCCTCTGTGTCTTTACGGCGGTAGAACTTGAGAAGTGACCTTGACGGATGCTTTTTCTATTTTTTTTTTTTCCTGCAAAAAAAAAAAAAAAAAAAGATCGATATTCAAAATGTGATTGTTCCATGACGCAAGGGGTCTGTGATGTGTCCGCTATCGTTTTGAAAAAACAGTTTGATCGTGTACAGAGGAAGAAGAAGAAACAAAAAAAAGATTCGCTTTGACTTGTCTGGGACCGTGTCACCTATTATCCTCTGCGGGGCCTCAAAGCAGGAGGCGGTGGAGTTGTCCCCGGAGCCAGCTGGCAATCAGACACGTCTTTGTAGCTCCTCTTGAAGGCATCTCACAGAGGGCGCGGAATCTTAGCATGGACGGGGGAGCGCACAGAGTAGCTGATTAACCGGGCTCAAGTGTCTGAAGAACAAATGTGATCAGGCTTCAGACGCGCTGGCTGATGCGAGGCACTGAGATCCCGGGGAAGGGGGGAGCGCGGTGTTTGATGTGTTGGGGGCCGGATTGCCGTGCAATGACATCCACGCACAGAATTGGGTTCCAGGCCATCCCGACGGCAGCCGTGCGTGTGGGGAGGGAAAGGCCGTCAGAAAGTCCTGGGACCTTCTTTCCGACCGCCCCCCACGAGGAGAATGGCTCATGCAGATGCCATAACAGGTTGTAAGGAAAACTCGGTTGTCAGCCGGTGCCGCTTCTGGGAAGAGCTGGGTGTGGGCACCAAGGCCTCGGAGGGCAAAGCGGCGTCTCTCCCTCCGCGTGGCATGTGGGCAGCGTCCTGGCTCCTCAGGCCCGCGGGGCTGCTCGGCGGGCATCCTGCCTCGGAGCTCAGAGGGACAATTAAGATGAAGGAACCTCGTGCCGTTTGAGAGGAAGGCCCTTTGTTTTGCCAAAGACGTTTCGTTTTCAGTGTTTGCTGAGCGGACCTGGCCGCTGTGCTTCGTGATAGGAAGGCCGGTGTGGTTTCCGCTCCGGCTCCAGGGACAGAGGGAGGTGGTACCCCGCGCTTCCCCCTCTGCAGCATCTTCTTCTTTCTGGTCCTGAAATGGGTGCAGCCTCAGCCAGCGTAAGCAGTGTCTTACGTGACATCCTTTAGCGCAGTGGTCGGCATACTGCGGCTCGCGAGCCACAGGCGGCTCTTTGGCCCCTTGAGGATGGCTCTTGCACAAAATACCACGGCCTGGGCGAGTCTATGTTGAAGAAGCGGCGTTGGAAGAGGTTTAAGTTTTTAAAATATAGCTCTCCAAAGAAATTTAAATTGTTGTGCTGTTGATATTTGGCTCTGTGGACTGATGAGTTTGCCGACCACTGCTTTAGCGCATCAGACCGAAGCTAAGATCAGTTCTGTTTATTCCGGAAGGGCCAGCCTGGGTGGAGGAGGGCTTTCTCCCAGCCCCAAGGAGAACACAGGGCGGTGCTTGCCAACAGCCTGAGTCTTAGGATCAGGCGCCTCCACTTCCCTGGCTGACCCATCCCCCTCAGGCAAACCAGCTTTCTATCCCTGTTCACAGTAGACTCAGAAGCCACTTGCCATAAATACATGCGATTTGGCATAACCTGTGCTTCCTGTCCTCCTGTGTCTGCCCGGAATAGCCCCTGAGCGACCGCAGATAAAAGACTTAAATTCCACGTGGCACTTGGCGTTGGGTGTCCCTAAAAGGCAGGACAGCACTGGTGACGGCTGTGGGAGGAAGCGCAGGACACGGGAGGCTGGTGCATCCAGGGCTGAGTCTCCCCATCGCAGGTGTCCCTCTGGGCGTCCGGTGGGCCAGCCTGGCCTTCCCGCCCACACGCTCTGCAGCGTCGCTTTCTCTCTCTCATGAGCGTACCTTGTTATGGCATCTGTGCTGGTAAAATAGGAAGCGATGTTATTGTTTTTTAAATGATAGACCTGCCCTGACTGGGTTGCTCAGTGGATGGAGCGTAGGCCTGTGAACTGAGCGGTCCTGGGTTTAGTTCCGGTCAAGGGCATGTACCTGTGCGGGCACATCCCCGGTGGTGGGTGTGCAGGGGACAGCTGATCGATGCTTCTCTCTCATCCATGTTTCTAGCTCTCTATCCCTCTCCCTTCCTCTCTGTAAAAAAATCAATGAAATAAGTTTTTTAAAACTTAAAAAAAAAAATGATAGACCTGCTAAAACTACCTTGCAGTGAATTCCCAAACACATGCCATGTTTTTTCCTTTGCAGAAAATATAAAACTGTAAACTGTGAAAGCTTCAGGCAGGTAACAGTACGTAACATCCGGATGCCTGGAAAGCCAGGGGAGACCTGGGCGTGCCCCACCCCCTCCCCGGGGCCAGATGACTATTACCCAGAGGAGGACCTGGCTCCCAGGTCATGCCTGGGCCCTGCTGGGAGGGCTGGCAGGCAGGAGGTTGCAGGTCGCTAGGAGGCCGGAGAGGCTGGGGAGGGGGCCCAGGGCTTCACCCTGAAAGGCAGAGCTTTGGCAGCTTTTGCGGAGAGTAAACAGGTCGCTAAGGGAAGGCGATGAAGTGTCAGAAGCAATGTGTGCTGAGTGGGGGGGCGATGGCGGGCGCTTGTGTGTCCTCTTTGGTAAACATTGTGATGGTCTGAGAACTCCTAACAAGGGAGCCAGCTCACGGAAGAAAACCACAGAGGAGATGCAGTAGATACAGCAGATACAACCGCTTTGCCCACCGCTGTGTCCTAGATTTCCGCTCTGTGTCCACGGGAACGCTTCAGATTAATCCATTTGTCCTGAGTTCCTGGTGACTAGTCGGGAGGAACCAGATTCCATTTGAAGTAATTAATTACGTTAAGATCTGGGGAAGCATCCTTTTCTGAGGTGTTTCGTGGACCTTAGAATTTCGAGTTATGGAATTAAACAAGAGAATTTAGGATTTTATTTTTCTCCTATAAAAAAATGACTTTTTTCCCCCCCTCAAGCTAGGTTATGGCAAAAACTAAAAGGTGCAATCATGCTCGCAGTCTTCTCACAGCTTTATAACTAGAGGCCTGTTGCAGGAAGATTCCTGCAATAAGGCTTCCCGCGGCAGTCTGCTTCCCTCCCTTCTCCCCTGCCCAGCCTGCTTGCTTCTCTGCAGCTTAGCTCCCTTCTGCAGAGTGCTTGGCTTCCTTTTACGCTGCCTTCAGTCTTTGCTCTGCGTCTGGATATGCAAATTAACCACCATCTTGGTTGGGTTAATTTGCATATTTGCCCCTGATTGACTGGAGGGCATGGCTTGTGAGCATAGCAGATGTTTCTTTTATTGGATAGGACTAGGGGCCCAGTGCATGAATCATGCATGGATAGGGTCCCTAGGCCTGGCCAGCAATCGAGACCAATCGGGGCCCTTCCAGCTGCTGGCCAGGGCCTTCCTTCGTTCCACACCGCCACCTGGTGGTCAGTGTACATCATAGGGAGCGATCGAACTCCTGGTCTCAGGTCAAACTCCCGAGGGGACACTTTGCATATTAGCCTTTTATATATATAGATATCCTCAACATTATTTCATACAGTATTTTAGCATCACTGCTTCTTCTCATCAAATATTTCCAACCTCCAATGACTGCAGACAATCCAGTTCTGTCCTCCTCAGGTGTGTCCATTGCTCCTGAAAGACGATTCGTTTTCCAGTTCCATTTGCCTTTGGCTTCCGGTTCCTGTCATTGTTCCATTGTATCTGGTCTGCGCGCGCTTGAGTCATGTCCTTGAAAGTCAAGTTGAAAGGGGAAGACCATGTGCGGGCCATCCCACCAAAAGGAGAGGAATTTGGGGACCAGACACGGACTCAACTTTCATTCAAAGTTGAGCCTGGGAGTTTGCTTGACGGTGGTTCATCATTTGAAATAAGCGTGAACAAGGCTGGTTTCCCCAGGAAAAATAATGTTATTCAACATTTGTAAAATTATGCAAGCCGAGTGCCGGGTGTTCTAGTTATAACTTCAAAGAAGAGTTTAGCCACTAACAGGGATTAAATTTCACTTACTTATTGATAAGGAGGCCACCGGTTCACGTGAAGGCGGCGCTGGCACCGCTGGGAGGCTAATGAAATTTTGATGATCTGCGCGTCCCCCGAGAGGGGCAGAACATTCGGACCGTGTCACACGCCTCCGTGTTAGCAGAGATTCGGAAACAAGCGATAAAATGTATTATTTCACAAAACTAACTCTTTCCTGGCCGTGGGGGTTTGAAATTAGGAAGCATTTGGAGGAGGCAAAGTTGTTCCAGTGTATTGGGTGTTATATGGAATCCCAAGTGTTCATGTTGTTCTAAATTAAGGATATGAAGTCCATCCTTTCTGGACCCACACCCAAGGCCAAGGTCGTCTTTGTTGTCCTGAGACACTGCCATGCACCAGGGCAAACACGGGTGGGTGATGGTGGGTGATCACCTGGTGACAGAGGTCCCAGCAAGCTGTGACGAGGTTAGGAATAGCTGAGGGCAGGCCCTGCTCCAGGGCACACCGGCAGTGTGCTCTGGGTTGGTGCAGGCATCTGTCCTGGCCGATGTCCGACTGCCCAGCTTTGCAAGTGACCTCGCCTCTGTTCCCACTATCTCCACAGATGCCAGGAACGAAGGAATTTTTTTTTTTTCAGAACATCTGCCTTTAAGCTTTAAAAATGCCAGCTTGTGCATCTTTCCCCAGAGAACCCAGCATCCATGGGCGTCCTTTGTCGCCTCGCAGTGTGGCGTCACAAAGATGCCTGGGTTTGGATCACACCAGTTGGGGTTCAGTCTTTTCTTTAACTCTCCATTCTTTGTTTCTGAATCACCCCACGGTCAAGTTCCCAAATTCCCATCCCTGCCTGGTTGTACCTTGAGTTCTAGAGATGCATGCCTCCCTCCCTTGCAGTCCTCCTCCTCCTCCTCCTCCTCTTCTCCCTCCTCTTCCTTCTTCTCCCCTTCTCCTCCTCTTTCTCCTCCTTCTCCTCCTCCTCCTCCTCCCTGTCTCCAGCCCGCCCCCCATCCCTGCCCTGGAGCAGCCATGACCTTGAGGTCAGGCAGACTGGAGAAGGATTGGCATTCCTCTTATACCTCATGGTGATTCGGGACCTCGAGAGCCTCCACTGGGGGCCAGTGTTGAGACTGTTACCTTGTAGTGGGCAGACCCCCTGGGTTTCACTTGGTTTCCCAAGGCTATGTGACCTTGGGCAAGTTGCTTGACCTTCCTGTGCTACAGTTTCCATAGGGCTGACATAGAGACCGTGGTGAACAGTGTGCAGTCTTTACTGTTTGTTATGAGGACTCACCGAGTTCAGGTACCCAGCATGCTCAGCACAGAGCTTGGCATCGAATGAATTCCAGATGAAGGGTGTAGGTCCTAGTATTTATAAAAGCTGAAACGTTATTATATTTTAAAATATATTTTTATCAATTGCAGAGAGGATGGGAATGGGGATAGGGAGAGAGGGAAACCTCAGTGATGAGAGAGTCATTGACTGGCTGCCTCCTGCACGCCCCGCACTGGGGATTGAGCCCGAAACCCCGGGTGCGTGCCCTGACCGGGACTCAAACCAGGACGTCCTGGTTCGTAGGTCGATGCTCAGCCACTGAGCCATGCCTGCCGGGCTGGGAAACTATGTTTTATCTCCATCATACATGGTTATGAAGTTTAAATCAGATAAAGAGTGTCAGGTACCTGCACAGTTCTGGCCCACAGGAAATGCCCACCCCCTGCTTCTGTCCGGATGAGAGGGTGTTCGTACGTTTGGGAAGATGAGGGGGCGTCCCCATCTCCTCCGGGGTGGGCACTGGTGATGTGTGGACTCAGGGATCCCTGTCACCACTTATGGATTCTTTTCTTTTTCTCCCAAACCCCACATCCTTTCAGTTTGTGATCATGAAGTGGCTGCACATGGAGTGGTGGTGAGAATTAGCATGATGGGCGGACTTCAAAGGAATTAGCGTCTCCCTCCCCTCCTGGCCGGAGGGCGTTTCAGAAGCAGTGCTTCCCCGGAAGGCACGGTGCTTAGCCAGCCCGTCCATTAACAGGCAGTTTCCCTGATGCTCAGCAGTTCACAGCATCAAAGAAACCGTCCTGGAAGTCTGCCTCTCACCTGGGCTCTCAGCAATACCCTGCCACAGGCCTCACTCACGCCACACTAACCAGGCCCTCTACTGAAGTACCAAGGGCCCTTGTGCCTACCGGAGGGTAACGTTGAAGGGCAGTATTTTTACATAAAATAGATCCTTGCTTTGCCAACTAAAGCTCTTCAAGGAACCAACTGACTGGTCTTTTCAAAAGTGTTTCAATGAGTTGACTTTGTGTGTGGAAAGATAAAGTCTAAATGTTGAGTTATTGTACTTTATTTTTGTCTCTTTGTTTTTAGTTAATCCTCACCTGAGGATATTTTGCCACTGATCTTTAGAGAAAATGGAAGGGAGGAGAGAAACAGAGAGAGAGAAACATAGACATGAGAGAGACACATGGATTGATTGCCTCCTGCACATGCCCCAGCCAAGGCCAGGGGACAAACCTGCAACCTAGGTACATGCCCTTGACCGGGAATCGAACCTGGGACCTTTTGGTCCACAGGCTGATATTCTATCAACTGAGACAAACTGGCTAGGGCAAGTTATTGTACTTTAGAAGGAAAAGGGGATGCCCCTTCAACCCACTGGGTGAAGTATTGTGCTGATAACCTTTCTTCAGTCTCTCAACAGAGACCTTGAGCGATTTTGCCATTGACATTATCAGTTCTGAGATAGGGTGGACAGGGTAATTTTTTTCTCCTTCTGAGCTACTATGTACCGTGAGGGAGAGGAAATGGGGCCACTTGTGGCTAGTCTATTACCACTTCAATGCCAGCCTAGTTTGGGAGAAACCGCTAGTGGCATTGGGGTGCCCTGTGATGTCAAGTATCCATGATCCTCCCCACAGGGTCACCCGTCATTTCTCTCCTGCCTCTGGTCACAGAGGGGGTGATGTGTGGGTTTCCTGAGAATAATGGAAAGAGAGTATATTATTTTGCCTAACTAGCCTAATTCCACTTCTTCAAACCTCCTCCAAGAACCTTTCAGCCCACTTTGGAAATTGATTGTGAGAATTAAAGGTGGAATTCCTTTGCAGCGAGAAATAAATGGTGTTTCAGTGTTATTCTAATTTTATGAGATTCCATTACACATACTAAACTATAACTTGAATATAAATTCCATTATGGGCGCTCTTCTGGCATGTAATGGTCAATTCTGGCATGTTCAGCGGCTGTAAATTATATTTTATGTTTTAGGTGCTCTGGGATGTCAAAAAATCGCAAAAGTAATATGTTGTGTGGTTATTAAATCAAGCTTCGAATTAAAAGTGCTGCTTGGCAAAAAAATATAGCCCAATAGTTTCTAATATATTTTTAAAAATCGTGGTGCCTGGATAGGGATACATTTATAGCTTAAATTGCAACTTGTCACTCTTTTAGCAAAAAACGTTCCTATTTCATTTAAGGATGAAATATATTCATTTCTTGGACCCGTTACAAGTCGCTTGAGCACAGCAAGTCATGATTTAAATGAACTTTTTCGGCTTCATATTAGGGAACTAGAATGTAGAGGACTGTAAAGTCTCCTACCATGTGGTATCACTGACGTGTTTACATGCGCTGATACCTTCCATTCTGAGCGGATTTTCAGAGCCTCTTGGCCTTTTGCAGATCTTCCCAAGAGCATTGCCATTTCTACAAAACTCAGCGTGTGCTCTAGGTGCTTCTGCTCCAAGTATACAGAGCCTATGCTAGCTCTGTTTAAATTCTGAATGTTTTTCATTGTAGATTTGAATCCAAAGTCAAGCATCCGATGCACATGTCAAAACTGGTGATGGTCGCTACTTTGATTTTTTGAGCATGTTTTCATACCCTTCAAAACCACAGTGGTAGCAGTGCATTGTTTCAACGAGCGAACTGAGCATCAGCAAATGCTGAATCAAGTTTGCTGATGTAATTATCACTGACCCAGAAGGAAAAAAAACAAGAAGTGTGAGAGCTGTACCTCAATAGCTACTTTCCCAAGTCATAATAATTCTGCTGTTAACATTGCATCATATACAATAATTACCAACTTAAAAATTAGCCTGCTATTATTTGGCCAAACATTTAATTAATTCACCCACCCCCAATGCCTTAGCAGGCCCAGACCACGTGATTTGTTGGGCCTTGTACAACCGCCGGGTTGGACCTTCCCCACCCCATGAAAATCTTAATACTGACTGAGCTGAGTGATGTGAATAACAGTCTCTTTGTTCTGGGATTTCCTGTATTTATCAGTTGACTTGAGATAGTATTTTTTAATGATTAGACTATACATGAACTATGTGTAAGAGCCGTTTAAGTGCCTATTAAAATGGATATAGATGCATATAAACTTGAGAAAAGGTCAATTAAAAATGTCTTAAGAATATTACCTTGACTTTAAATATCCTTTCAAGTCACACGGAAACTGAAACTGAACAAAGATGAGGGGAGACTTTTTGAGTTGATTTTTTTTAAATTTTATTTTATTTTTATTTATTTTTTTAAAATATATTTTCTTGATTTTATACAGAGAGGAAGGGAGAGAGATAGAGAGTTAGAAACATCAATGAGAGAGAGTCATCGATCAGCTGCCTCTTGCACACCCCCTACTGGGGATATGCCCGCAACCAAGGTACATGCCCTTGACCAGAATCGAACCCGGGACCTTTCAGTCCCCAAGCCGACGCTCTATCCATTGAGCCAAACCAGTTTCGGCTGATTTTTTTAAAATTTTAATTGTACACTTCGTTTTATTTTATTTGTTATTGTCTAACATTTTACATATATCTTCTTTTTCCTCAACTAACCCCCCTCCCAGCCATTCCCACCTCGGGCAAGCCCCCATCGCCCCAGTGTCTGTGTCCATTGGTTATGCTAAGATGCGTGCATACAAGTCCTTTGGTTGCTCTCTAACCACCCCATCTCCACCCCACCACCTCCTGCCATTTGTCTCTGGATCTATTTTTGTTCATCAAATTATGTTAATCATTATATCCCACATATGAGTGAAATCATGTGGTATTTATTTTTCTCCAACTGGCTTATTTCATTTAGCATAATGCTCTCCAGGTCCATCCACGCTGTTGCAAATGGCAGGAGTTCCTTCCTTTTTATAGCGGTGTAGTATTCCATTGTGTAGATGTACCACAGTCTTCTAATCCACTCATCTGCTGATGGGTATTTAGGCTATTCCCAAATCTTAGCTATGGTGAACGGTGCTTCTGTGAACATAGGGATGCATATATCCCTCTGACTGGTGTTTCTGCTTTCTTGTGATTTCTTTTTAGTAGATCGACTACATCTTCATTTGATGACTATTGCATTCTGTGTATTGTCCCAGGTGTTGGTGAAACAGTGAGTCAGATAGTCCCTGGCTTCCAGAAATCCATAGGCTGGTTGGGCAGACAGGAAGTAGATGTGGGGTTACAATATGCAGAGCCAGTGTCGGTACAGAGCAGGCTGTTGCCAACAGAGAGGAGAGAAGGTTGACAGAGGAGGAGGAGGTGGCATTGGCACTCAGGCTTACAGGGTCTGTAGCAACTCATGATGTAGACAAATCAGCGAAGGAGAAAATGTGAAATCCAGAGGGCTGTTCCAACAGCCCTGAGCTGTGTGGAGCCCAGGACAGGGTGTGGGGATGAGGGATGAGTGTTGAGGCTGCACAAGTGGCCGAGACCACATCACAAAGGACATTCAGGGTCAGCTGAGGAATTCCCTCTAGGTCGGGGGTCAGGAACCTTTTTTCTGCCAAGGCCCGTTTGGGTATTTATAACATCATTCTCAGGCCCTACAAAATGAGCACCTTAGCCCTACTCAGTTTGGCTCAGTGGATAGAGCATCCACCTGCAGACTGAAGGATCTCAGATTCAATTCCGGTCAAGGGTTGGTACCTCGGTTGCAGGCTCGACCCACATCCAATCGATGTGTCTCTGTCACATCAGTACCTCTCTCTCTCTGTCTCTCCCTCTCCCTTTTACGCCCTCTAAAAAGCAATGGAATAATATCCTCAGGTGAGGATTAACAAAAGAAAGAAAAGAGAGTCTCAGAACTACATAAAATAAATAATACAATATCTTGTAAAAAATTATCAACTTAAAAGTTAGCCTGTTATATTTGGCCAAATGTTTAATTAGCTCACCCCTAATGCCTGGGCAGGACCAGGCCAAATGATTTATTGAGCCTTATGCAACCCCAGGGCCAGACGTTCCCTGCCCACCTCCCAACTCCCTCAGTCATGGGGAGGCTCTGAAGGATTTTGCACAGCGGAATCTTAGGGTCATGCTTCCATGTTACAAAGTGCTCAGAGGCCTGTGAGGGTGGAGGGCTTTTCCCACAGAGTGAGTTCTAAGGGTGTAGCTCTGTGCTGTCCTCAGCCAGTACCTCAGCCTGGAACTGAAATTGGTGCCGAGTGAAAATCAAATGACTTGGAAGTCACCCTTGAAAGCAAACTCATCCATTAAGTAATATCATAATGATCAAAGTGCGAACATTTACAAGTTTGAATCTGGAATCTGGGGAGAAAGGAAGATGGATTCAAGTAGATAGAATGAAGATTGGATGATTAATTCATTGCTTTGGGGTTAGGGAGGAGGAAAACATTTTAAAAGACTCTTGAATATGCAAGACTGGATAGTGACGGTATCATCCACGTTGGAGGTTAGAGTATGTTGTTCATGGTAACGTGACTAATTCAGGCATGGACAGGTTGCATTTGAGGCATTTGTGTGACAGCCAAATTCAGAATCTATTAAGCAATCATATAAGTATATGTCTACATAAATGTATCTGCAGGTATATATACATTGAGTAGCCAGATTATTATGATTTCTGAACGCATAATAATCTGGCCATTCAGTGTGTATGTGTGTGTGTGTGTGTGTGTGTGTTAGAGGCCTGGTGCATGAATTCATGCATAGGAGGGGTCTTGCCAGCCTGGCCAAGGGGAGGGGACATGGGCGGTTGGCCAATCTGACTTCGGTCCAACTCCTGGTGGAAGGGACAATATGCATATTAGCCTTTTATTATATAGGACACACACTGAGTGGCCAGATTATTATGCATTCAGAGATCATAATAATCTGGCCACTCTGTGTGTAATGTTAC
Organism: Nyctalus aviator; assembly: GCA_036971965.1. Lineage (NCBI taxonomy): Eukaryota > Metazoa > Chordata > Mammalia > Chiroptera > Vespertilionidae > Nyctalus > Nyctalus aviator. The sequence continues at coordinate 182,773,657 of CM072924.1, read as the reverse complement.
ATTTTGTTTAAAAATGTATACTAGTAGGTTTACAGTTGATCATATGGAAATTAATACAGTATTTTTCAAATATATTTTTATTGATTTCAGAGAGGAAGGAAGAGGGAGAGAGAGAAACATCAATAATGAGAGAGAATCGCCGGGACCGGTTTGGCTCAGTGGATAGAGCGTCGGCCTGCGGACTGAAAGGTCCCGGGTTCGATTCCGGTCAAGGGCATGTACCTGGGTTGCGGGCATATCCCCAGTGCGGGGGGGTGCAAGAGGCAGCTGGTCGATGTTTCTCTCTCATCGATGATTCTAACTCTCTGTCCCTCTCAAATTCTCTCTGTGTAAAATCAATAAAATAAAATAAAATAAAAATAAATAAATAAAATAATGAGAGAGAATCATTGTTAGGCTGCCTCCTGCATGCTCCACCATTGAGCCACACCAGCGGGGTGAAAGTAATACAATAATTAATAGATAAAGGCACAAGAATAACTATCTTGCGTACTCACAACCATAAACCTACTCTTGCCCGCCCTGTACTGAGGGAGGTGCATGACTTAGTGAATGCCCTGGGGCAGGATTCAGCCTCTCAAAGCAACAAGAAAAGAAGAGGAGCAAAGAGAAAATCCCGAGGCTATCATTATTTAGCACGGGGAACAGAGGGCGCACCCAGTGAAGAAACAGAGGCACCTCTATAGAGACAAAGAGAGAATCAACCACGTCAGTTCACAGAAGGCAGGAGAGACAGGCCTGATCAGCGGAGCCATGCTTCCAAGAGCCCGGCAGGCTTAGTGCCAGCAACTAAGCTCTGTTTAAATTCTTACACATTTAGCTTGGGCTGCGAGGGAGGAATTGAGTTCTGGGTAGCGGGCGTGGTAGTTGGGTTCAAAGTGTAGAGAGCGGAGAGGTGGACACAAGCCTAGATGGTGGTGCCACCAAGTGTAGGTTCCCCTTCACAAAGCTCAGCTAAGGCCCCGGGGGGCTCAGCCGGGACCTTCAGGGACCACGGGGCGGGGATGTGTTTCCACTGGAGGACATGCCAGCATCTTTGTGAGGAAAGGCAGGGAGCAGTGGTGAGAAGGTGAAAGCAAAGACGATTCAGGAGGAAATTAATAGAGTCTGGCTTCTCAGGGATCAGGAGCAGAGCGTCCTCAGAATGTAAATGTATGTGGCTATGCATTCTTCAAAGCGTTTTATCTCTTAAGGTAGCTTTTTATCTCACAACTGTGTGTACATAACTAGTTTAGTGTTTATCGTGGAAAACGCATACTTTAAGAGACCCGTGTCTATTTAGACAGCTTAAAAATCATAGAAAATATAAAGTCACGTGGTATAAATGGATGGTATCCGATGGAACTAACTGAGGTTCTAAGTCATCATGTCACCCCAATATTTGGGGAAAGTACATTATTATTCAAAATCAATGTTTTATTTTAAATAGTTCTATAAAACTAAACAACAACAACATAACACATATTGTCTAAATGCAGTGTTTCCTAAAGTGAGGTACTCATACCCCCAGGGGCACAGGAAGAGTTTGGTGGAGGTACGCATTGCACCAGAGTTTGGTGGGGATATGCACTGCATCGTGCTTAGCTGCGCCTAATTCTACGTTCTCATGACTACGAGGGATACTCAGCGTTACAAAAGTTTGGGAAACACTGGAATGGAAAACAGGTAGATTTCAGCTCTGGAGCCTGAACTAACAGGATTGTTGTCCTGCCCCAGATACAGGGCACCTTCTCATTCCATCCCGTGATCCTTGATGTGTGTGTGGTCTCTACTTAAATGTACAGATATGTGTTAACTAAACAGGCACATATAAACACATAAGATTAAATTAATAGCTAGAAAGTAAGCATTTCCACCTTAGTAACTGCCACATGGCTTTGTACTATTTTTGCTTAAAAACAAGATGCACGCCTCCAAACATGAAGTTATATAACAGATTGGATTTTCAGGAAACACTCTTGAGACACTACTAAACATTAATTTAAAAAAAAAAATACACCAAAGAGGACCAAACCACAAACCAACCGAGAGACACATCAGGGTTGCCCAAGTGGGATACAGGCCACGAGCAGCCAGCACGGTAGCTGTTTGCACAGCAACATTTGGAAAGCCGTGTCTTGGTGAGAGAATGACCAGACTACGCGGAATAATCGGATTGTCTTGAATCGGTTAGTATGGTACCAATCACTCCAAATGGTTTCTGTGGGTGCTGAAGTTCACGGAGAGGGCCTTCACACTTCCCCACAGTAGATGGCGGCTCCTAGGGGATTTGGAAGCGCTGCAGTGAAATGTCAGTGGCTGCGGAAAAGAAGTCTGAAACATCCCCTCATGATGGACTATGTCATCTTCTGTAACGGAAGACGGTGGCATGGGCTGTAGGGTACACAGCGGGCGTATAGGGGAACGCGATCCTCCACATGCGCCTCCTTAGGGCCTCAGGCTTCCGATACTCATTTGAATTTTTTACGTGTTTAATCGTTATTTGCATTATCCTGCCTCAATAACCCAATCAAAATGGCAGGTAAGGACAGAATGATAAAAATGGAATGTGAGATTTAACAGATTTAAGTATAATACTTTAACGTTTAAATTCATGTCCTTAATTTATCCATTCTAATCACTTAGCATTCTGTGTTTCTTGGACAACCCAAAGAAGAAAACGGATAATAGTAACCAGTCTCTATGTTGGTGCTTATACTTTTAATCCTTATCTTAAATTCGCACATTCTGTTTTGATCTAGGTTTCCCCATGTTATCAGATAGTCTTCTACTGCATAATGCTTTTTTATGCTGTGATTAATCATAAATTGTTTCCCATAGCCACTATTCTGGACATCTAAAATTTTGCAATATCCTCATTACGGATCGCTTCACTATTATAAATTGTGTTGTAATAACTATCCTAGTGGCTAAATCTTTGCCACTAATTCTATTATTACCTTCGGATCAATTCTTGAAAGTGGGACATCAGAGCCAAAGGGTATATGCAATCTAAAGATTTTGATGCACTGTCAGAATGCCCTGCAGTCAGACCTGTTTCGATTTATACTCCCACCAGTGGCATTGTAAGGTGTCTTCTTCACACACACCATCGACAACCATCGTTGTCATGCTTTAAGTTCTGGCGATGTGATGGCTGAGACCTCTATGTTACTTTTGTCATTTATATCCATTTGATTAGCAGGTTGAATATGTTCTTACATTATAGGTGTGTGTGCTGTATGTTACTTTTGTGAATCACCAGTCTGTGCCCTCTGTGCATCATCCTTTTATGGTAAGGGAAGAAATGGGTCTCAGGACATAAGGACGGGGAAGGGAGAGACGCGGACTTTGCTTCTCCCTGTCGTATTCAGGTGGGAGACAGGTTTGATCTCAGGAGGATCTGGGATGTGTAAATGTCTCCTTATATGCAGCCTCCGCTCTGGGGCACATGTGTAAGGTGCACAGTAGTGATGAATGGTCAAGCATCGTGCAGAAGAGTGGGCATAGCCCCAATATGTGTTCCTCAAGGATAGCAGGAAACCCCCTTTGCTTACACTGTACACTCCTATGAAAGATTCTAGATTCCAAGAAAGTGTTTACTCCAGCTCAGAGTGCAAATGCATGGTCACAAAGCTGCTGTATCCTTATCAATTGAATTAAAAACTTTAAGCAGGTGATAATAGCAGGGGGAGCACATCTCTTTCCATCAATCCATAGTTTGTTGGAGAAGTGCAGGAGATATACATATATATATATATATATATATATATATATATATATAATAGATATACAAGTACAAAAATTATACACATATAACTATATATAGATATGCCAATATATGCATGTACATATATACCATGTTTCCCCAAAAATAAGACATCCTCTGAAAATAAGACTTACTTACAGGTTTACTTCTGAGTGACATATAAGGCATCCCCCGAAAATAAGCCCCCCCCTCCCCCCCGGCTCTGTCTCAGAATGAAAATTAATTTTACAAGAAAATCACCAGGAAATTCAGGAGTTGGATTGTTATGATGATGTTCCAGAAGATGATGACATGATTGTCATTGAATAAATGAGTAAATTCTTGATACTATAGGATTCACAGTTTGTCTGGTTTGTGTTGACAACTACCGTACTACCATACCGTATACAGGTAATAAACTTCCTTTATTTTCATTTAACAATAAATGTGTACCATATTCTTCTTCATGGAAAAATAAGACATTCCCTGAAAATAAGATCTAGCGCATCTTTGGGAACAAAAATTAATATAAGACACTGTCTTATTTTCTGGGAAACAGGGTATATACACACACACACACACACACACACACATATATATATATACACATATATATATATAAAACTATATAATGATATTCATATATGTATACACTAGAGGCCTGGTGCACAAAATCTGTGCAAGAGTAGGCCTTCCTTTCCCAGCTGCTGGCACTTGCTTCTCTCTGACACCCACGACCCTGGCTTCCCTCACAGCCCCCACTTCACCTGGAAAATCCCCGGTTGGATGTTAGGTCTAATTAGCATATTACTCTTTTATTATTATAGACATACTTTTTCTTATTGAATTGCAAGTGGTTTTATATAAAAAGCATCTTAATTACACTTTGTCTCCTTTAAAAGACCCTTATCTTTTGCAAATATTTTCCTCAGTTTGATTTTGTCTAAGATATTTTTATTTAAAAAGAATTTAATATAGTCAACTATATTATTTACACGTGGCATTTTTATGCTTAGAAATACAGACTTTTACCCCCAGAGCAAGTCATTATCTAAATGTCTTTACTTTTATATTTTATATTTCTTTCCTCCTTTTTACTTTGAGTCTATATGAAATTTTTAAGGTAACCTGTGGTTTAGAAATTTAAATTGATTTCCTTCACACAATTCACATTTGTAAATGCCATTGAATCTAATTATGGGGTGCTTGTAATATCTGACAAGTACTGTATTTTCTGGCGTATAAGACGACCCCCTAATTTTACAGTTAAAACATAGGTTTAGGCCTATATTCTCTATATAAAACTACCCCCCACTTCCGAGGCAACACCAGTTCTTTTCTTAATAGACCGCCTCTCTGACTCTGGCCAATCTGAGCAGAATTTTTACTAGAACACAGTGTAGCTTCGGGTACAGAACATGTATAATTTACATGCATAAAAAGCCTGCTTGGATTGGCTGAGTTAGAGAGGCAGTCTATTAAAAAAAGAACTGGTGTTGCCTCGGAAGTGGAGGGTAGTCTTATACAGAGAATATAGGCCTAAACCTATGTTTTAACTGTAAAATTAGGGGGTCGTCTTATACGCCGGAAAATACGGTATACTAGTATACTCATCTACTTAACTTTCAGCAAGGAGACATCAGTAAAGAATGGTGCTGTTAAATCTTTGAGATTTGTAAAATATCTTCTATAAATATTAGTCTTTACATACTAGATTTAGGTTTGGTAGAATGCTAACTGAAAAATAAGCATTTTCAGGAATACACAATCAGCCACTCGCCATGAAATACATAATCTTTTGTCATTGCAAAATATCTACTAGTAGAAAAACAGACCTAACCAGGCCTAGGGAGGTTATAGATAATGTCAGAAGCAGTTAATTAAGATCCAGTTTTTCATTAAAAAATAAAGCATTAACCCTGAAAATCTGGGAGTATTATGCACATAGTTTGTGAACATCCTGCTATGAACTACTTTAAGATGCTTTTAGGGCAGAAAATGTACCCGTGGCTGTCAAGCTTATAGACTGGGAGATACAGGGTTCCACAGAGGGGGCAACCAGAAGACAGAGCAGCTCAGAGCAGTACATGCTCTGTGAAGTGCAGGTGAAGTGCAGTACATGCAAGGTTAAGTACATTCTGGGTGCAGTACACCCTCGGTGAAGTACACAGGGAGGTCAAGTACACAAGGAGGTCACAGGGAGGTCAAGTACATGGGAGGTCAAGTACATGTTGGGTGAAGTAAGTACACAGCTACAGGGCACAGTGAGTCCATATCACAGCACAGACTCAGCGAGGAAAGGTTTGTAGACTTACAAAATGTCCACAGGACTTCGAGGCGGTAAACCAGATGCCTGGCCTGGCAGGAGCCCCAGGGGAGGCGGTGTCTGGGTGGGACCACCTGTGGAGAGCTGTGAGTGTTCACCCAGAGGTGTCAGGTCGCCTCCGTGGGGTCTGTCCCGTGCATGTCCCGGAGCAGAGATGAAATGTGGTTCACAGACTGTCCAGGAGCCAGAGTCGCATGTGAGCCCTCGGTGGGGTATGAATAGAGAGGGACTGGCCGCAGAGGTGCGGGCTGGGCCGCCATGTGAGAGGGTAGAGCAAGGAGCCAAGAGGACTCCATGCCCGTGAGCGCAGAACTTCTATGTGATTGAGAGCTTCTGGGTAGTTATGTTTGTCTCATATTTCTTATTTTAAGACTAGAGGCCCAGTGCATGGATTCGTGCACCATTGGGGTTCCTTAGCCTGGCCTGCACCCTCTCACAATCCGGGACCTCTGGGGATGTAGTGGTGCACGAAGCAACAGGTGGGCGGGGAAGGGCTCTGGCTGGGAGCCGTGCCTCTCCCACTCATCCTGGCCCCCCTGTGCCTGGCGCCCCCCTGAGGCCACTCGGTAGCACTGCCACAGAGGCAGAGAGACTCACACCGCTACAGTGGCACTGACCAGCTAGCTGCGAACCCAGTGTCTGGCACCCTTCCTCAGCTGAGCAGCGCTCCCACTATGGGAGCACTCTGACCACCAGAGGGCAGCTCCTGCATCGAGCATCTGCCCCCTGGTGGTCAGTGCACATCATAATGACTGGCCAGTTGTCCGGTTGCTTAGGCTTTTATATGTATAGATACATATAAGTAGACGTAATCCTGCCATATTAAAAAAAATGTTTCATAGGCATATGTTTCGTTAGAAGTTAGGGGATCTAGTTTCTTATTCTGATCCTGTTATTGGCTCAATGTTTTATCTTGGGTAATTCACCCAATATCTTTGGGCCTGAGCTTTTTTTTTTCCAAACTTGTGCCTTCTTATACATAATTTTTAATACGCATTATTTTATCTTTGTTTAACTTTACAAAGCTAATAATGTTGCACCATTTTCTGTTGAGGATAGCCCTGAAGGAAATAGGTCCAGCAAAGTGAATAGACGACTCAAAAAACGAATGAACCACCTAACATGGCAAAAAAAAAAAAAAAAAATTTAGATTTATCATTTGCATTCATCAAACATCATTCAAGTTTCCTTCATTCTGTGTGTGTCTCTTACAAGCCTTACATCTGCAAAGGATGGGATCCTGAACCTGGACTAATATAAGGTTCATCTGCCTACCAAGTTCATCTTTTGTTCTGACTGACATTCCATCTACAGGGTGTCCCCCAAAAATGTTTACACACGTCAACAGCTGACAGCCCAGTTTTTGAGAATGAAATGTATCTTGATAAAACGGCCTTTGTTATTATTTACCGTGTGTGTGTGCATTTTCTGTGGGACTTATCATATTACTCAGTTACCTCGGGTTGCTAAAATAACTTAATTTTCGTGTGAAGTATTTTATCTAAGTAAGCCTTAAGGACTCTATGCTACATTATTGTGTACGTTTATACAATTTCCTCCATAGCGATAACTTGGGAAGGAATGTTTTTGGTGAGGATCTTGCCATACCTAGCCGGGAGCTGAAATGTTTAACAGAGGAATACAAACATAGCTGACATTGGCTAACTATTTCCATCCGTCTTTTTCCAAAAAGATAATCAAGCCCGTTTGAACAAGCAAGACATAATCAATGCCATTTTCTCTTCCTCTTTCATGCACTGTTTCTAAGAGGAGGACTTGGTTTGGAACGGGCTGCTTTGTTTTACCCATCGTCATACGTGACTTCCGTACTGAGTCATTCCTGCCCTCCCCATCCCCTGCCCCGATTTCCCCATGCACTGAGTTATTCTCCATGTCTCTCCTGAGATACCGCAGGCTCTCCAAGCACCGTCTGGTTCAGGTTAACGGGTCCCGGCAAGAAGGTCCTGTGCCGATCAGCTGGTGTCTGGGGGAGATGCTCGGAGCCGCTGAAGGACCTGCCCGGTCACTGAGCATCATCGCAGGTCCTTCAGGGACCTGGAGAGACATGTTCTGTTTTCTGGGAGGAGGCCGCTGGGCTCAATGGCGTGGTTTGCATGAGCTGACCTGTGTTTCTTTTTGTTTCTTTTCTTTTTAAAAAAATATATTTTATTGATTTTGTACAGAGAGGAAGAGAGAGGGATAGAGAGTTAGAAACATTGATAAGAGAGAATCATTGATCAGCTGCCTCTTGCACACCCCCTTCTGGGGATGTGCCCGCAACCAAGGTACATGCCCTTGACCGAAATCAAACCCGGGACCTTTCAGTCCCCAAGCCGACACTCTATCCATTGAGCCAAACAGGTTTCAGCTGTATATGTGTTTCATGAGAAATGTCCCTTGACTTTTCCATCCTAGCTTCTTGGGAGGAAGTGGAAAACTTTTGGCCCTCAGCTTCATATCATAATCTCTCTCATACCTGAGAAACAAGATTGATGTCCTTCTTTCCCTAAAATTAGTGAGGCCTGATAGTCACTCCTTGATAAATGGATTCAGCCACCTAAGCTTAATCATTTTCATTATTCACTGAGCTTTTTCCCCAATTCATATGTCTCCTGACTTTCCTGGTGACCTCAGAAACACACACACACACACACACACTCCTCTTACCCTTTTAATGATGATAACACCAAAGTCCTGCTCCCTGTGATTTTTAGTGCATATGCTGTGTATCTCAACAGTATGTTTAAAAACAAGGTGTCGCCCTAACTGGTTTGGCTCAGTGGTTAGAGCGTTGGCCCACAGGCCAAAGGGTAGCGGATTTGATTCCCAATCAAGGACACGTACCTGGGTTGCAGGCTTGATCCTCAGGCCTGGTCGAAGCACTTGCAGGAGGCAACCAGTCAATGTGTCTAATTTGTCCCTCTTACATGGTTGTGATCTCCCTCTCTCTCTCTCTCTCTCTCATCCCTTCCCTTCACTCTCTCTAAAAATCAATAGAAAAATGTCCTCAGCTGAGGATTTAAAAAAAAAACAACAAGGTGTCTGTCCCCACAATATGTTTTCAGTGATTGAATCCCCTCTTTATGGCCCTTTTATTGAACTGCGTCTTACTGTGCTGCCACTGGAACCATCAAAACGCCCATCGCTCGTTCCTTCTCCCTTCCTCCTCCTCCTCCTCCACAAGTTTCTTTGGAATTTCAACTTCAGATTTCTTTAGAATTTTCCATCAAACCCTGATTTCTCAGGTGTTGTTTCCTACCATAGATGACTTGGTCAGAATGTCCTGTGAACTCTCTTCTGGCATCCTCGGATCTGGCTGATCTGTGAAGCTGCCCTGTCCTGTCTGGTGACTACTAAGCTCTGTGTCCTTGTCAGAGCCTCGCCCTGCCTTCTCCGGTCCTCGCCGTACATGTCTGTGTAGCTGGGGTATTCGAATGTGTGTGTCTCTCAGCCTGCGGTTCTTCCGAAGGCACAGATCCAGGTGAAGGTCCCACTCCGTACCTTTCAAGACCTCCTTCCCCGCACTCACAGCCCATGTGTGTTAGGCAGCTCTGGACTTTGAAGGGAATCCAATATTAGAGCTGGTGAAAGCTGGCAACCCAAGCATGATGCTTCTGTTCTATCTGTCTCAAAAACACACGTGAGAGGGTGTCATGTCAGCCTGTAGTTTCACGTGTCACATAGGTGAGTGATGCAAACTCTCGTTAACAGAAATAACTTGCGTTCCTTTGCAAATACATGTTCGTTTACAAGACTCCTCTCGAATAGAATGGTTGCTGTCTTTGAGTAGCCTATCCCCTCCCCCTCCCCCCAATGGGTATAAATCATTAGGAATAAATTGTGTTCTGTCATTGTAGCCAGTAATTGGTGACATTTTCTTGTCACCATGGGATTATAAATAACGGTAATATACGTACTGTCAACAGATTCATTATGCCATGAAAAGTATAAACCAGTAGTCTGTTTCTTGTAACTATACTTTGCATATTTTCTAGATTAAGTGTGACAGTGACATCTTTACAAGTTTTCAAGGAACACTCGGCAGAGCAATTTTCATCATTAAAAGCTTCAAATTGTTTTATTATGCTTGAAATGTACTTTAATTATTTCTGTTCCTTTCACAGTTCGCTTGGAAAATATATCGTTCCAAGAACAGTTTGTTTGCAAACAGACATTTGACCAATAAAACAGGTCTGATTTTTTCCTTTTAGTGGTGAAACGTACAAGAGACATGCAAAACACTATAAGCCTTTGGGCACAGTTTAACACAGCTCATATTATGAAACTCATTTCTAAACGTTATCAGAGTCACTATAAACGCAGGGTGCTCCCTGGTTGTGTTTCTGCGATAAATAGTGGTGATCTGCCCCGTCCCGAAGGACAAGCAACCCATCTGGAAGGAACATTCACGGGGACCAACCCCACCATGACCTGCTTCGTTGGTTATTAAGTTAGAAAGCTGCTTTGTATTCGGGGTGTCCTGGCGCTGCCCTGCATCTGTCACACCTTCAACACCACCACCACCATGCCCACCAGGGAGAGACCTGCCTCTCAGCAGCTTCTCAGCTGCCTGGAGAGGAAGGTTTGCTTGTTTTTGCTTCTGCAACACCCACACCTACAAGCCTCAGAAGGGACGCCCCCTCCAGCTCTCCCCGAGCCTGGTCTTGCTGGACAAGTCTGTCCGCCTTCTCCTGGGCATCTCCTGGGGGAGACGGGGGGGGGGGGGGGGGGCATTGCATCAGCCGGCTCCCTGGGACCCCTGTGGGGAGCTCTTGGCACCTGACCCCATGGAGAGGGAGCCCTCTCGGCATCTCGGGGTCATTCTCTTCCCAGCTGCAAAACGTTTTTTGGAGTTTATCTCAGATGCCCTCACTTTGCCAAAACATCATTATCCAAGTTGACTTTGTGTTGTGTTTATTCACTCTGCAAGCGCAGCCAAGGCATTGTTTCTGATTCCTCACGGGCTACAGCTGCAAACCAGGACCCACCAGGGTGAGGACTGTGGTATTTTACTTTTTATTTGATCTATTTTATTTTTTTAAATCCTCACTCGAGGACATTTTTATATTAATTTTTAGAGAGAGGGAAAGACAGAGAAAAATATTGATGTGAGAGAAACATCGATTGGTTGCCTCCTGCACTCATCCTAATCAGGGCCCGAGCAGGGAGGAGCCTGCAACCAAGGAGCATGCCCTTGACTGGAATCGAAGCCAAGACCCTTTGGTCCACAGGCTGACGCTCTGTCTAGTGAGCCAAACCTGCTAGGGCTGGACTGTGGTATTTTAGAAATGACTCTAATAGTAGCTAGAATCGCCTGTGCGTTTCAGAGCCCCTCAGTCAAATGTTTCTCTCTGTTAATATGTCTGAATTAATTTCTCCTTATTTGGGGCAATTCAGCGATTGCTCAGATAGCTTTTCTCTATCTCTATCTCTCTCTCTCTCTCTCTGAAGGTCAGTCCTTTCACAAGGTGGGTGGGGTTTTTGTTTTTACTCATTTTCTTTTTCTTTTTACTAAGGGAGTCACCAAATCTTCTTTATTTCCTAGACTGACTCTGAGTTAGGCCTGGTTTTGAATTCTGCTTTTTCTGAGTGGGACTCTGGGCGTTGATGACTTCCTATTCCTCTTCCTACATAACACCCTCCTGCCCACAGAGCGCTCCGCCCGAGGGAGAGCTCACACGCTATCTCTTTCACACGGAGACATTTGTTAAGTGTTTCAAGCATAACCTTCTATGAAAAGGCTCCGGCATCGTGAGCTCACACAACTGGCATTGACCTGAACAGGTGGAGTTCCACCTGCTATGCCTCCTTCCCCACTTAGCATCTCCCCATGCCTCCCAAACCCGCCAGCGTGTCACTGGCCTCAGTCCCCTGCTTGGGATCCTTCCACTGCCTTCTGCTTCCACCTGATCCCATGGTTTGTGTGTTCCAAAGCCAGCCTTTCTCTCCGGCATACAGGAAGCCTGCACGTTACTTAGTTTGCGTTTCTGTCCTTCTTCTGCTCTCCCCTCCATCTAGAAACCTGCATTTCTTTCCGCCAGTTCTCTTGATTTCTGGTCCCTAAAATGTCTGTTTGCTAGAGAAGACGGACAAAATGGAACCAATCTTCTTAGGAAACAGATTCTCTAAGCTTATTTGTTCCTGTTGTTTCAACACCAGATAATCTTGTCTGCCTCTTCCCGGAGGTTTCTAGCGAAGACATTACCGTGGACTCTTCTGTGTCATTCGCCATCCTGCGACAGACCACGTGCCTTCTCGCCTCTTTGCCTTGATGGCGTGCTGACAATCTGTAATACCATCCCCCTCCTGTCCCCCCCATTACTCATGTATCAAAATCCTGCCGATCTTTCGAGGTCCCACTTAACTACCTCTTCCTTTTAGGCGTCCTTATAACCCAAAGGTAACTGAGCTGACTGCCCGTGAATTCCCACAGTGTCTGCGCACGCTCATCCCCCATAACCTTTAGCATTGACCACATGATTGTGCTGTTATCTGTGTCTGTCTCATTTCCCTACGTGAGATCATACATGTCTGGACAAATAAACTGGGCTTCTCAGCCTGTTTCTTGGGTTGTGGAGCACTAGAGCTACACCCAAAGCAGGTGCCCAGTTAAGCTTTTACAACAGCTGAAGAAATGAATGAATGAATGAAGTGTCCATTGCACAGGGCATAACGTCAGAAAAGGGTGGGAGGCAAAAATAGAAAATCCTATCTCTATGCAGACAAGCGTCTTGATCTTCTCATTGGGAAAGTAGATAATTGTGTACTCAGACTTGTAAAAATATTTTACAAAGTGTTTTGTCTTGTGGATTTTATATATATATATATATATATATATATATATATATATATATATAATTGATTTTAGAGAGGAAGGGAGAGGGAGTGGAAGAGGTAGAAACATCAATGGCCGAAACCGGTTTGGCTCAGTGGTAGAGCGTCGGTCTGCGGACTGAAAGGTCCCGGGTTCGATTCCAGCCAAGGGCATGTACCTTGGTTGTGGGCACATCCCCAGTGGGGGGTTTGCAGGAGGCAGCTGGTCGATGTTTCTCTCTCATCGACATTTCTAGCTCTCTATCTCTCTCCCTTCCTCTCTGTAAAATATCAATAAAAAATATATATAAATAAAAACATAAATATCTTAAAAAAAAAAAAAAAGAAAGAAAGAAACATCAATGATGAGAGATAATCATTGATTGGCTGCCTCTTGCATGCCTCCTACTGGGGATCAATCCTGAAACCCAGGCATGTGCCCTTGACCGGAATTGAACCAGGGACCCTTCATGCTCTACCCCCTGAACCACACCGACTAGGGTGTGGATTTTTTCTAAATCGCATTTGTGAAAAAGGAGAAAGAATGCCGGGACTGTCGTGACGAACTGCTTTAATTAGAATCCGGACCACGTGTGCATCCCTCATAATGGCTTCTTCCAATTTTCGTTACTAGGTTTTCTTTCCTAAAGGATTTGTACACTTGCATAACTTGACATTTCCAACACTAAATGTATTGCACATTGTCATTATATATTGGAATTATTTTTATAATCTTGAGTGCTTTCATCTCTATCTTCTTATACACGTAATTTATGTTAAAATTTTCTTCGGCAAGCTTCACACATCACAGGGAGCACTTCAGAAATCAATATTGCAGAATACTATAAGGATAAAGTTTTTTTTCTAAAAGCACTCCCCTGTGTTCCCATTAATTTGTTTATTATCCAGGTCTTTATTAGGAATATAGTTGCTGGCGTAAGCCTATAATAAACAGAGTCTAATTGAATTTTCAATATTTTGTCACTTGGGAGTCATTTTCCTAAGGCCTCTGCTCCATCTTCTGACTAATTGTCAGGAGTTACTCAGTCTGGCCATGTTCATGTCCCCAAACCACAGACACATCTGCCTGGTGGCGTTGGAGTTCCAGATACCCATCTCAAGCTCTGGAAATTACTTACCTCCATTTCAAATATCATTTGAAAGGCAATCATGTAATGAGCCTACCGGCTTTGAAAATGCAAATTCAGAGGCAAGCTGAGGTTTGTTCGCGTAGGTCAGTGGTCAGCAAACTCATGAGTCAATAGAGCGGCACACTGAGGCTCATGAACCACATGTGGCTCAAGAGCCACAGTTTGCCGACCACTGGCGTAGGTGATCAAACCCGCCCTGCGGCGGCAGCAGGGACATGGAGCGGGGAGCTGGCTGAGCCCCTGAGTGCCATATGGGATGGCCAGAAAGCAGACCTCTCCCTCGCTCTGCTCTGCTCGGTTTGGGGTCAAGTTACTTTTTTTTTTAAGCTTCTTTAAAATAAATGAATATATATATATATATATATATATATATATATATTTTTTTTTTTTTTTTTTTTTTTTTTTACAGTGAGGAAGGGAGAGATAGAAAGTTAGGAACATCAATGAGAGAGAGTCATCGATCAGCTGACTCTTGCAAACCCCCTACTGGGCATATGCCCCCAACCAATATACATGCCCTTGACCAGAATCAAACCCGGGACCCTTCAGTCCGCAGTCTGATGCTCTACCCACTGAGCCAAACCGGTTTCTGCCAAGCTACTTTTTTTTATTTCTGGGAACTTCACCTGGGGTGGACCAGATGTTATGTGGATGATATGCCGCCTGCTGTCCTACTATGATATCCTCAAAAGGGAATGAAGCAGTAATGGCTGAGATGCTGGAGAGCGCTGGGGAGATAAAAACCTTCGTGTCTGTCGGTGCCGGGTGGTTAGACTCGGTGTCCCACAAACCTAGGACCCCAGCCAGCGGCCTGGACAATCGGATGACGTCTGCAGCCCATGCTGCCTGCCCCCGCACACTGTGCGGGTCTGGCCGTGAAGTTCAGTGGTCACCCCCCGTCTGACTGTGTTCAGCTGAGTGAGTGCTCAGAGAGCCCGGGGCAGCAACTCCCCGAGGGCACGGCGAGGTCACGCAGCGCGGAGGCCGAGGGGCGGGAGGCGGGGACGGGATGGATGACATGGGGCCAGAACCTCCACAGACAGGCCCCACGCCCACATTGACCTTGACATGGAGGAAGCACGCGGTGCGCACCTGCCTTGGACTCAGAAACGGTGTTCATGACTGCACACGTGGCCAGTTGGGTGTCAGTGATGGCCGTGCACAGCATAGGCTCTGCTGGCGACGATGGTGATGAGTTTTTACAGAATCAGGACACACGCCTTGAACGACGCCCAACAGTAAGGAGCAGAGGGGAAGAGGCAGCCCGCCCCGGTGCTGAGCGGCCAGGCAGTTCTCCACTTTCCGAGACGGAACCGAGGCCACAGCTTGCTTTCCCGGTTCAGCGGGAGGGTGATTAGCTCCCAGTGACGCAACTGAGGTTAACCCGGCGCTGGCCCGCAGCCCAGACTCATTTAGTTACAGCTCCTTGGACATCTCCACTGCCGCCCCCCGCCTGCCCGGCCTCCCTCCAGCCTCCTCTGGTTTGGCTCAGAGCTCGGGGTTGGCGGGGGGGGGGGGGCGGGGGGGGGGGAGCTGGCTGACCAAGGCCTGCGAGCATGGGGTGTGCAGCCCTCCCTGCTCCGTGCTCAGGGCAGGGCCAGCTCTGCCCGCACATCCGCCCGTGACCCTGGGCTGCAGGCTTTCCTCCGACATGGCCCCTGGAGGGGGTGAGCGCTGTGACTGGGGACGAGACCAGACAGCTGGCCGCTCAGGGCTGGGCCAAGACGGACGGCAGGTGCTTTTGACAGCCGGGAAAGAATGGGCCTGGCAATCCCTCTGCCAAAGGGCCAGCGCAGACATTGGAGACAGAAAAACACCTATTTGTCAAGTCCCTTGTCCGCGGCCAATCGGTCCCTCGTGGGCATTCCCTGCTCCCGGGCCACTCCGTACCGGAGGCAGAGGGGACAGGGGTGGAGACAGGAGACTCAGAGCAGTCAGTGGGAGGAGTGGAGTTCTGGGGGGTGGGGGGGGGGCACGATCGGTAGCCATCAAAGGAATAGGAACTCAGAGGAAGAAGAATCCTTACTCTTAGGATTGAAGGTTGGAATAGAGACGGAAACCTCCATGCCAGATATGTGCTTACTCTTTTCTCAAAGAAATGCTGAGTCTCATGTATGCTAAGGATAGAAGAGTTTGCTCATTTTTTGCCACAGTGAAGCTGTGAGTATTTCTGATATTGCATGATCAGAATTAGAATGTGGCCCCGCCTGTGTGGCTCAGTGGTTGAGCGTTGACCATGAGGTTACGGCTTGATTCCCTGTCAGGGCACATGCCGGTGATTGCTAGATCCCCAAGAGGAGGCATGCAGGATGCAGCCGATCTATGATTCTCATCATTGGTGTTTCTCTCTCTCCCTTTCCCTTCCTCTCTGACATCAATAAAAACATTTTTTTAATTGGTTTTTTCCAGAGAGGAAGGGAGAGAAACAGAGAGTTAGAAACATCGATGAGAGAGAGTCTTTGATCAGCTGCCTCTTGCACACCCCCCACTGGGGATGTGCCCGCAACTAAGGTACATGCCCTTGACCGGGATCGAACCCTGGACCTTTCAGTCCACAGGCTGACGCTCTATCCACTGAGCCAAACCAGTTTCGGCTTTTTTTTTTTTTTTTTTTTTAAAGAATATGCATGTTGCTTTTGGAATAATGAGAGCAGAGAAACCCCATAGGATGGTGCTCCGGTAGATTTTAATCAAGAGCCTACTGGAAGGTGAAATGCAGCCACATGGGAGAGCCAGCGAGTTTTGTTGCCAAAGATAAGATCGTATTTAGGTGCCAGTAGAGATAGAGAATGGAATCCGAATTGGTTCTCTGCTGCTTAGACTTCATCACTGATAAGAAGAAAAAGGCAGCTGATCCTCTAAGGAATTTGGCCATTTATCTTGGTTTTAATCCCATTAAACAAGGAGATGGCTGATGAAGTGAACTGACTTGGATTGCCTGAGACTTTTTTTTCCCTGCGTTTTTTGGACATTTTCAAAACACACCCAGCCCTTTTGAGGCTTAGTTCACACCCAAAATCACAACTGAATGGCGTCCCCCTCAGCCCTTTCCTGTTCACGCGGGGGGTGGAGGGCTTGTGCCAGGAGTATTCAGGGGGACTCTCCCTTTGTGGGGTATTCCTTCCCCAAGCTCTTCACCGGGGTGCTAACTCCTCCTGCTGCTTCCTGCTCCGGCCTCCGCTCCCTGGAGCTCCGCCGGCCTCTCAGACCCCAGATCCTGGGATCCAGATAGAGGCGATCCCCCCCACCAGCCCCAGGTGGCCCGCGATCCAAGTGTTGGCTCTGGGTTCAGCTCTGAATAATGTAAGAACAAGTAGGAATTTCTAGACAGGGAGCAGGTCAGGGGATCGGTAGATGGGAAGTGACTAAGAGGGGACATTAAGGGAAGGGAGATTCTTGCTAAGCTGACTTCACGGGGTCCCCTGCTGAAGGCAGGCCCGGGATATGTAACTTGGAGGTGGGGTTGAGGGCATTGCTCACAGAGGGAGAGTGAGAGAGTCCCTCTGAATGGACATCATGGGGAGGGAGGAGGGCTTAGGAGAGCCTGGCCAATCCCGGCAAGGAGAGTGCCTAGGTCAGGGTGACAAGCAGCAAGTTCGTCCTTAGTATTTGTCTATAAAATGGTTCATCCTTAGTATTTGTCTATAAAATGGTTCATCCTAAGAATTTGTCTATAAAATGCAGCTGTTCCAGGTGCTGCCCATGGGCGTCCCTGGAACATGCTCCCATCCTCTGGCAGAGGCATCCTATCTAATGAAGAGTGAACATGCAAATTGACGATCACACCATCACAAAGATGGCAGCACCCGTAGCCACAAAATGGCGGCGCCCTGTCCCCTCAGCCCCCACCAGAGTCCCCCAGTCCTTTCAGCCCTGCCAGGGGGGTGGCAGGCACATGATGAGGCTGGACTGGCTCTTAGCCCCCCAGCCACCCAGGGCCAGCCTGAGGCACAGGCAAGCCTCAGATGTTGGCTGCTCAGCCGCCCAGGGCTGCCCAACCGATGCTCAGGTAACCAGGGTCAGCTAAGGCTTGTGCTGCCGGCAGTGGCAGCAGCAGAGATGTGATGGGGGCATCGCCTTCCCCTGATCACCAGGTCCCCTCCCTCCCCTGAGGGCTCCGGGACTGTGAGAGAAGGCAGGCTGGGCTGAGGGATCCCCCCCACTCCAGTGCATGAATTTCCATGTGCCAGGCCTCTAGTCTTTTATAAAAATCTTCATTATTGAAAGCATCACATATGTTCCCTTTCTGCCCCATTGACCCCTTCTAGCCCATCCCTGTCCCACCCAGGCCTCCACCACCCTCTTGCCTTGTCCCTGTTATGTTTATCTGCATACAAGTCCTTTGGTTGACCTCTTCCCATCCTCCCTGCCTTCCCTCTGAGCGTCCACAGTCTGCTCCCTGCTTCTGTGTGTCTGGATCTACTTTGTTCATCAGTTCATGTTCATTAGCTTCCGCGCAGGAGTGAGACCATGTGACCTTTGTGTTTCTCTGACCGGCTTGTTTTGCTCAGCATAATGCTCTCCAGGCAGAGGCACTTTGGGGGTTCCTTCTCCCTTCCGCCTTCCTCACTGGGCGGGCGGGGGGGGGGGGGGGAGATGTGGAGGGGCGGCGGGCCTTCAGACTTCAGTGAGGCCGCGTGTCTGTGGGGCAGGATCTGAGAAGAGCCTTGGGAAGCAGCTCAGAGCTGGTGCTCACACCTTTCATACTCGCCCGCCACGGAGATTTTACCCGCCGAAGACACATGTGACAGTTTGTTCAGAGCCAAAGTAAAAGGGACCGGAGTCCATGTGTTTACAGTCAGAAAAACTGGCCTAGGTTTTCTAAAAAGACATGTGCTGTTGATCTCTTACTTTTCTTTTTTTTCTTTTTCTTGAAAGCAAGAACTGTTCTTCATTGAGTAGCCTTCCTTGGTCCGCAGGGTGAATGCCGGTGGCGGGGAGAATCGCATGGTCACGTGTGTTTCTGGACAAGGAGAGTAACGGGGAGACGCACCCCTTGTATGCAAACTGGCATTTGAGTTGCCCTTGAACGAGCTGGAAAACAAGGAAGAGAAATGGCCCTTGGCTCCTTCCCGCCAGCTTCTAAAAACACCACCGGCCCAGAAATATGGGTGTTTTCCTTGCTGCGGCGCCAGCAGCATAAAGGATGAAGAGAGAGGGGCGGTGGGTGTTCTCTGAAAATAGCGGGCTTCCAGTCCCGCTGCAACCTGAGCCCGCCACAGTGTCCCTGTATCCCTGTCTCCAGGACTTCCTGCTGGCCGTGCTCCCTCCCATGGCTCTCCTTCCCAGGCTCTCCAGGCCTCTCTCTTCTCCTCTGGATTCCCTGGATTCCCCCCATCCCCCTTGCCCCCTGCCTACACACCATCCCTCCTCCCCGCCTTGTTTGGGCACAAGTGCTAGGGCTAGTATTTCCTCTCTCAGCCTGGAAGCTGAACGAGCCCGCTCCCAGCAAACAGCTTCAGGGGATTTCTATAGAAAAAGCCAGCTGTAGCTTCAGCCAGAGGAATGCAGAAGGCAGCCTGCCAGGAGGGGCTGGGGGTGCTAGGAACTCAGGGCGCTGCAGCCCAGACTCCGTTCACATTTGGGAAGTTAGCCAGCCTTTAGCCGGCCTGGTGGGGTGGGTGGGTCGCACCCCAGGCGTCTGGGAGGGGGTCCCCGCTTTGCCATGTGCAGTGAGGATCCACGCAGACATGGAGGGCGAGGAGGCTGAGGGCGAGCAGCTGTCCCCGCAGGGACCTGAGGAGGTGACTCCGGTGGATGGAGGTTTCCTGTGGATCTTATCACACAGCCAGGAAGGCTCCCTCCGTCTGAGCAACAAGGCCTATTGGGACGCTTGGTACAATCGTTGAGAGGGGCTTTCGTCAAAAGCTTTTTTTCTTCTTTCTTAGATTTGAAAGTTGTTTTTTTGTTGTTTGTTTTGTTTTTTAAATATATTATTTATTGATTTTTTACAGAGAGGAAGAGGGACAGAGAGTTAGAAACATCGATGAAAGAGAATCATCGATCAGCTGCCTCTTGCACACACCCCCACTGGGGATGTGCCCGAAACCAAGGTACATGCCCTTGACCGGAATCGAACCTGGGACCTTTCAGTCCGCAGGCTGACGCTCTATCCACTGAGCCAAACCGGTTTCGGCTGAAAGTTGTTTTTTAAGTAAATTTTTAAAAAAGGAGTTAAAAGTGACATGTAAAAAACTGTGGAATTCTTAGGACGTAATCTGTTTATTCTTCTCTCTGCCTCATCGATAACATTATTTCCTCAGGAAACTGATCCCTGAGTGGAGCGCTTCTTACAGCGATTAGTAGGCGAGAGGTGTGTGCCGTGTAAATTCTTCCGTTGGAGGGAGGTCTTTTTTCCTCTTGGAAGGATGAGATGTCACCTTTTCCATCACGCTTGCTGCACTGAGGTCCACGCTGCCTTTTTGGAAAGCGTGTCGCCTTTGATCCTAGACCTGGGAAAAGTAACATTTACCTTTAAAAATAAAAGCTCCACGAGGAGCCTCCGAGAGGTATTTGGAATCCGTGTGCTCTGCCCTGCGTGGCGGGATCTGGTGTGGACCAGATCGGGGCCGGGAGAGGAGGCGGGCACTGCCCACGCAGGCAGCGGGCTGTGGGGGGGATCAGCCCTGACATCAGTCAGATCTCCCAGGAGGGTCCTGGCCCCTTTGGCTTAGGAACCTCAGTCCACACAGCACAGGGGGGTGTGGACGTGAGGAACGTGAGCGGTCAGCCATGGCGCACCCCCAGGGGGCGCTCACCAAGGGGACCCCCAGGAGGCTGCACTCTGTGACCAGGAGAGGGATCGAACGGGTACCTGTGAGGTTGTCGGAGTCTGCGTTTGGAAGAGAAAGAGCGACATGCAGAATAGGACTCTGGGCTGTGAGGGATGACAATTGGAAATAAAGTGATAATCATTGGGTCTGGCTGGCGGGGGAGGGGGGTCTCCTCCGGGTGGTTGAGCGCATGTGTAAACCGTTTGCCCCAGTGGAGACCGGGCTTCCCCCTAAGAAGGAGCTGGGGAACGCCTGGGAATTGCGGTGTTTTCCACCATCTGGACATCTTGGGTGTTGTTTTGTTTTGCTCTGTTCTGTGCGGCTGCCCTCTCTTCCCCTCCCTCCATCAGGGTTGCCCGCCCCGCCCCCTGGTCAGAGACCCATCCCCTCTTCCCTGGAAGCCAGGCACCCCTTCCTGCCTGCCTCCCTCACCTGACCTCTTCGCTCTCAGTCCACCGCCTGGGCCACAACAAGCTTCCCGAAAGCCGTTTCTATCCTGTGATTTCCCTGGAAAACGGTGTTCCGATGGAGATGATAATAACAATCATAATGCAATAAATACTTACTGAGCAGCTCCATGCACCGAGCTGAATTAAAGCGTTCGATAGGTTATCTCATTCAATCCTCAAAAGAGTCTTTCCGGGCAGCGCTGAGGAGTCCGCGTGCACCGAGTACCCATGGAGGAGGCTCCGCAGGTCAGGGCCCCGCCTGCCTGGGTCCCAGCATCCGGGAACCTGCCCCATCCGCTCACCCAGCGGCACGCTGGCTGTCTGCGTGGGGTTTCCGCCTGGGACGCGTGACGGTGAACTCGGAAGAGTGTCTGGAAGTGTGCTGTTGTGTTCTCATGCTATTATGGCCTTGAATCTCAAGTTTAGATCATACATGAGATGAGTGGGAAGCTCTCTCACCACCTCCGTTTCCCGGAGACATTGGTCCAGATCGCAAGCCCGAGGACCGTCTTGAGAGGGTTAGGAATCGGGGACCAAAGGTCGCTGACCCCCTGGCACGAGCGGACGGCTAACCCGCCCGAGACAGATGAGGACGATGCTGCGGGCACGGGCTGCGGGCAGCCGCCCCTTTGCGCGGCCGGCCCAGGCCAGTGCTATTAAATCCGGTCCCTTTCCTGACTGAAATCTCCCACGTAAAGCACATGGTAATGCCCCACAGCCGTGGTGGGCAAACTGTGGCTCAAGAGCCACATGCGGCTCTTTGGCCCCTTGAGCGTGGCTCTTGCACGAAACACCACGGCCTGGGCAAGTCTATTTTGAAGAAGCGCCATTAGAAGACGTTTAAGTTTAAAAAACGTGGCTCTCCAAAGAAATTTCAATCCTTGTACTGTTGGTATTTGGCTATTTTCATATGTGTTGTTTGACCATCACAGGAAGCTTCAGACTACGGAGGAGGAGGGGTCTCTTTACAGGTTAGGAAGCCGAGGCCTAGACCTTGTACCAAGTTGCACATCCAATAAACCTGAGGTTAAAGTCAGCCTCAGAATCCTAAACATTCCCCTAGGACTCCCCCGACTGCTGGTCTCTCATCGATAGTCACTGGGTGCCCATCTCAGGCCCTGCTAGACGAGTCCAGTAAGCCGCTGGCCTTGGCCCCGGGAGCCGCACCAGCAGCATCGTGGCCCGGCTGCCCAGCTGTTACCCGTGATGCTGCCGCCGGGCTCCTGCCACCCAGACTCGTGCCCATGAAGAGGCAGCAGTCATTGCAGTAACTGAGCAGGCTCAACACGTCGCATGGCACTGAGTGTCATCCAGTGGGTGGTGTCTTTTATCCAGAGTTCCGCCCCCACGCGCTGTGCACTGTGTCCTGCGTGTCCCTGATGGCATCAGAGGCTAAGGAGACGGTCCCCGGTGAGGCAGTCATTGGCACTGCCCTGCCAATTGGCTCAGTTGGCACTTAGTCAATGTTTATGGGCTACCTCCCGAGAGATGTCTTCTAGGTTTCTGACTTTATCCTTTCTATAATTGCTTGCTTTCTCTACAAAATGGACAGAAAAGGCTGCCTTTTAAAGTACAGTTGGGGGAGTCGGGCATATTTAGTTTAAAGCAATTTCAGGCATAAGCTGACCACATGGTTCAACTGTTTTATCCCTCAATTAAAAAAAAAAAAAGTCTCTGGAGAATAGGATCAGACCAGCGTTTTCCCTGCCTTTTTAGGTGCTTGTCATTCTCAAGTTTCTGATAGACTGCTTGGGTGGCTGTTTTATCCATTAGGTTCTTTTATCTCAAGTTTTTTAGAAAGTCACAGGTTTAGCCCTACCTGGTTTGGATCAGTAGATAGAGTATCAGCCTACAGACTGAAGAGTCCCAGGTTCAATTCCTGGTCAGGGCACATGCCTGGGTTGCATGCTCAATCCCCAGTGTAGGGTGTGCAGGAGGCAGCCGATCACTGAGTTTCTGGTATCATTGATGTTTCTATCTCCCTCTCCCTCTCCCTCTCCCTTCCTCTCTGAAGTCAATAAAAATATATCTTAAAAGTCATCTGTTCGGCGTAAGAGCTAAGGGATTAAACCGTTAGAGTAGTTTCTCCTTGAGGCTGCTTTAAGTCGCGGTAGCCACCTGCCTGCCCCTGCAGAGCGGAGGCGTTAGCATGTCTGGAATCCCTGGGGAGAGGGAGAAGCCAAAATCAGTGGGCCAGCCGGAACTGTGAGTCGGTCACAGTGAGTCACTCACCGTCTCTCGCCTTACCACCCAACCTGAGTCATTTCTGCAGGATGAAGTAAACGGTAGGCACACACGCCAATGTCACGTTAATGAGTTTATTACATGCCACTAGAAATATGTGCTTGGCTTCCTGGTCCATGCAGCCACCGAGCTGTGGCCAGCCTTTTTGGAGAAGCGGAGCAATGCTTGGAAGAGCAGTGGGGATTGGAGCTGCAGACGTGGGGTGCCAGGCACAGCTGGGGAGCCATGATTGACGGCTCCGGTGGGGGGTTCTGCGGGGGAGGAAGAAGACAGTGTCAGCCACCAAGCATTGGGGGTAGGAGTGGGAACAGAAAAGGAGAGAGGCGAGGAACAGGAGAGAAAGAGGGAAGACTACAGAGAGTACAGTGATGCACAGATTAAAAGACAAATTAGGCCGGCTGGTGGGGCTCAGTCGTTGAGTATGGATCCGTTCGATTGCCAATCAGGGCACATGCTAGGATTATGACTCAATCCCCAGTAGGGGGTTTGCATGGGGGGTGGGGAGGACAGCTGATTGATGATTCTCTCTCATCATTGATGTTTCTATCTGTCTCTCTTCCTCTGTCTTCTTCTCTGAAATGAATAACAATATATTTTTTTAAAAGATAAATTAATTTTTTAAGGAAGTGGGTCTTTAGACTGTAGGGTGTGAGGAAACCATGAGAAACCAGAAGAAAATGCCCTGGCGATTTTAAAATAAAGTTTAATAGTGAATAGGGAGGGCTATCTGGGGCGCAAAATAGAAGATAGAGGAATTTATTTTTTTAAGGATCGTGGGGTTTGTGGGTGTCTGCGCAGGCTGAGGTTAAAGGTCTCATGAGAAAGAAAGAGTAAAGAATAACAAATGGCAGTTTGTCATGGCGGATGAGAAGCTATCAGAGGGCTTCCTCCTAATGAGATCCCCTCCCATCACCATCTCTGTGCAGCACATCATTAAAAATAACTAACGGAAAACGGCCTTTTAAGTGACACATTCGTTTACTTGGATCTTTGCATCTGAATCCTGTTCCTACTTATTTTCCTGCACTTGTGGACAAGTCATTAGGGAAAAGAGTGTTTTAGTTCAATAGTATGTGGCATCTAAGAGGGTTGTGCTGCTTAAATAAAAAAGCGGTGGAGTAATACTACTTTAAAAACAAAAATCAAAAATGCTGTGAATGGCCCTGTCTCTATTCCAAGCCATACATATATGTGTTTATAGTGGTACATACAAGAAAAGAAGCTGGAGAAGAATGAAGTAGAAAACCAGAGAACTTAAAAACTAGATGGCTAAAGGTGTATGCAAACATTATATAATTAAAGCATAGAAATAATCATTTCACAAGTGTACTTTATTTAACATATAAATGCTACCAAAAGATTTGTATCTTAGAATCTATCCTATCCAATAAAAGAACAATATGCAAATTAGACATCACTCTGCTACACCCAAAAGCCATGCCCACCAGCCAATCTGAAGCAAGTATGCAAATTAACCCAACCAAGATTGCTACAGCCACAGAGCGAGCAGGAGGCTTGGGTTTCCCTGGCAATGGAGGAAGCCAAGCTTTCCACACACCCTGGCCAGCCAAGCCTCCACTCAAGGCTACAAAATTTCAATTATAGAAGATAAATAAATCCCAATTACCAGGGCCTCTTCTTGGGTCACCGGGGGCGTTGACCTGCCTGCAAACCACCTCAGGCCCCTTGCCCAGGCTGCCCCATACCCCAAGGGAACTCTCACCCTGATCCAGGACACCCTTCAGGGCAAACCAGCTGACTCCCACCCATGCACCAGGCCTCTGTCCTATCTAATAAAAGAGTAATATGCAGATTGATCATCACTCCAACACACAAGATTGCTGCCCTGATGTGATCAAAGATGCCTGCCCCCATGTGAAAATAAGATGGCCACCACAAGATGGCCAGCAGGGGAGGGCAATTGGGAGGGTCCAGGCATGCAAGGGAGGGCAGTTTGGGGTGACCAGGCCTGCACGGGAGGACAGTTAGGGTGACCAGACCTGTAGGGGAGGGCAGTTAAGATCAAAGATGCTGACAGGGGAGTAGTTAGGCATCAATCAGGCTGGCATTGGAGTGGTTAGGAGTGATCAGGCTGGTAGGCAGAAGTGGTTAGGGGCAATCAGGAAGACAGGTAGGCAAGCAGTTGGGAGCCAGCAGTCCTGGACTGTGAGAGTGATGTCCCATTACCCATTTAGGCCCGATCCCGAAATGGGCAGTTGGATATCCCTCGAGGCGTCCCAGATTGGAGAGGGTGCAGACTGGGCTGAGGGACATACCCCCCATGAATTTCGCACATGGAGCCTCATTCCTATATATGTAATATGCAAATAAATATGAAGATGTAATGAGTCATGAGCAGACAGGAGGAGGTTGCGTGTGCGAGTGAGGCCCAGAGTAGAGATGGAGACAGACCCAGGGGGACCTGCCGAAGCCTATTCAGTGGCTCCAGTGGCCTGGAGAAGACACAATTGGGGGCGGGGGGGAACTGGAGTGGAAGTCATGCGTGGGTCCCAGTCCTACAACGGCCTGCGGGATGCCTCCTCTTGCACATTCAATTGTGTGCTGGGTCTCTAGTTTCATACTATGCGCTAATTAAATTAGCCAGAGGAGACACTGAACAACATCATTAGTGGACTTTGCAGTTACTATTTTTCAAGATGCCAGATTCCTTTACCTTAATCCCTGGCTTTGGTATTATTTCTAAATACCCTCTAATATCCTGGTATGGATTTTTTTTTTAGTAGACTGAATAATAAAATGTCATCAATCCTGAGTGTTGGCAGGAAGTCAATGACACTTTATCACAGAGGGTTGCTGGCATGTTCATAATAATAACGGTACCTCTAATGCACGTTAACAGTTTCCTTCCGCATCTCAAAACTCCCGGATAGAATAGATACCGACTGAACGGTGGCCAGCTCGGAATGATGACACATGAGTCATTTGAAGTTCCTACTCACTGACCAGAAACCACACACCAGGCAGAGAGAATGATGACAGTTTTATAGTTGCGATCCCAGCCACGAGTCGTCTGCAGTTAGCACTCGGCGATTCACAACAAAGTTTAGCAATAGACTACAATAAACACTGCCCTCAGGCTACTTCAAAACCCAAGAAGTAGTTTTATTAGGACAGTCACGCGTGAGCCGTGTTCGGTCTGTAACATTTTAGGAACAACCCGCTGATTTCTCCTTCTGCCTGTTTGATGTTTGCGTCTAGACCACTAGTCTGAGAATGATTTTTTTTTTTTACTTCTTAAGCTTATCTTCAACTTTTAAAAAAAAATTTCTTTATTGATTAAGGTATCACATATTTGTCCTCATCCCCCCATTCCAATCCCCTCCCCTCACTCATGCGCCCACCCCCCTATTGTCCTTGACCACTGGTTAGGCTCATATATATGCACTTAAGTCCTTTGGCTGATCTCTCCCTTTTATCCCCACCCTCCCACTGAGTCCAACTGTCTGACCTATGGCTCCTTATCTCTGAGTCTGTTCTTGTTTGTCAGTCTCTACAACAAGACTTGTTTGAGAACGATTTTTGTTATGGAGACTCGATTAGGAGAAGGGAAGACCTATCTCCTTCCCCCCAACTTAACTATAAAAACAAAACTAGCCTGAACAGTGTTTCTCGGTGGTTGTGCATCAACCTGTGAACCAGAAGGTCACGGTTCGATTCCTAGTCAGAGCACAGTAAGGGATGTGCAGAAGGTAGCCAATCCATGATTCTCTGTCATCATGGATGTTTCTATCTCTCTCTTCCTCTCCCTCTCTCTCTCTGAAATCAGTAAAAATATTTAAAACACAAAAAAACAAAGAAACCTAACCTTGCACAGTGAAAACATACATGCAGATGGAAACCAAGGGTGATATGGATCAGCATTGCTCACATGAGCATCTGGTTGGCCCCACTTAGCCTGTGCAGCACATGAGATTGCATGCCGAAGCGACGTGGTGTTAAGCAATGAACCAGCGGATTGGGGTGGAATTGATGCTCTTCCTAACTGACAGGTCATCTCTTCTGAGAGCAGTGCAGTTTCAGAGGGTTCCGTGCGCGCGCTGAGGCAGGGAGTTCTGAGCGGTGGGCTCTCGCCGTTTATAAGTCTCTTCTTTCAGAGACGCCGGGTTATTTGATGTTGTCTTTTCTGCGGCGGCTGGACCATTACATCTAGAGGGTCACATTGGTCTTTCACTATAAGTTCCTGATGTTAGACTTGCTAAACGAAAACAAAACCAGAATATTCTTGAAGCCTAAGGAATGGTTGCCTCGATTCCCAGCTCCCATTTCCAGGGTTTGCTAACGTGGCATCGATCTGTCCACCATGCCCAGTGGAGCAGAAGTGAGGGGAATATTGGATAAAAAATAAAATTTAAAAAAAGTGCCACGCGGGCCGGAAAGATGAATCACTTGGGTTGTCTCTTTGCCAGTTTGAGGTTAGGACCCGTTCATCTTGTTACTTGGCGACATCCCGTTAGCGGCTCCATCGCGGGATTGGATGTGGATGGCGGCAGGCCATTCCGGGGGCAGGCTCTCGCCCAAGGAGGCTTTTCGTGCTGAAATGGAACCGCAGGCACACAGGACGCCAGCGGCACCGTGCTGAGGCTCTGGTCTGCGAGATTAATCCCTCCACCGTGCGGCCAGACAACGCTGAGCCCACCGATGTGTCCCTGATGGGACACTTCTCGGGCAGATGAATATGCTAAGCATTTTAGGAAGGGCATTGGGACCGCCTTACCGCCCGGCTCCTTCAGAAAGTTAATCCCTTCGCCCATGCGCCTAACAGCTTCCAACATGTCATCGCAACCAATGTTTGTTACCACAGAAATGAAAAGGAAAATGTTAAAGATTCGGAATGCTTTTGGAGGGAAGTATTAATGAGTCATTTTGCAAATATCACTTTAAAATGCTGCTCTCGTGGCTACCTATGCAGAATGAAAGTACTAAATTCATACACTCAGAAGTCCAATGGGACCAAGACTATTCCGACCACTTTTAGCCAAAGATGTTATACTTCAAATATTTTGGTTTTTTGCTGCTCTCCCTATGCATTGTGGTTGTTGCTTACATACTAAGCCCATTAAAAGGAGAATGAGCCAAGACCGGTTTGGCTCAGTGGATAGAGCATCAGCCTGCCGACTGAAAGGTCCCGGGTTCGATTCCGGTCAAGGGCATGTACTTGGTTGCGGGCACATCCCCAGTAGGGGGTGTTCAAGAGGCAGCTAATCGATGATTCTCTCTCATTGATGTTTCTAACTCTCTATCCCTCTCTCTTCCTCTCTGTAAAAAAATAAACAAACAAATAAATAAATAAATAAAATAAGGAGAATGAAAACATTCAAAGTTAAAACTGCTATCTAGCAAAGAGACTGGAGGCTGGGAGGATAAATGCATAGGCTCTTAAAAACCAAACACGCTTTATTTGTAAAACATAAAAAATTAACGTTTGACACGAAGCAGGCGGTCCCTCACTTCCCCTGCCTGTGCAGAGCCGCTATCATTATTTTTTTTTAACATCTGTGTGGAATGTCTGACATGCGTCCCGCGATCGTTCTCGCTCCTTCCCGAAGCTGCTAGAATCCAGACGCCCTCCGAGGCGGCGAGGGCGGGGGACGATTTCGTCTACAAATTCTTGTCTTCGAAACAGCCCGTGCTTCCTCCTGGGTGAGGCTATTTTAAGTCGCGATAATAATTCCATTGTGCTCCACCAACAGTTAGATCATATTTTTATTTTTATTTTTTTTCTGCTCCATCTAAGCACGTTGGGGTTTTTCTCCTCTTTTCATAAGTCATTCACCACATTCCTTTCATTGCCTTGCCGTGATCCCTGGCTTCCCTCCAGGCTGCCCAGCCTCTGTGGGGGGTGGGGCTGAGTCAGGGTTCCCTCCCAGGACGAAGCCTGGTGTTCCAGAGGCAGGAGAAGGGTACAGCAGCCCCCTCCCACTCCCCCATGTCCAGGCTTTTGCTTTCCATGGGCTCAGTCCCTTGTGGTCAACCTCCATCCCCAAAATAGTAAAAGGGAAGTTTCAGGACAAATGATTTGTGAGTTTTAAGTCCACGCTGGTTTTTCTTTTTTTCTACTCATATGCCTTTATCAGCAGCACTATTGAAGTAGACATGGATGCTGTAATTTGGTTAACAAAGAATGGGTATTTAGGAGTATGGATAAAAATATGATACCCATACAGTTTATCATATTCCACATTATCAAGGTATTTTGAACATTAATATATTGTTCAGTGTCTATAAAAGCCCCGTTTCTTTCATTCTTTTTATATTTTTTAATTCTTTATGGTTTAAACTATGACCTATGTCTCCTTTTTCCCCCATTGACCTCTCCCTGCCGCTCCCACCCCCAGCACATGCCCTCACCCCCTACTGTCTATGTCCATGGGTTATGCTTATATGCATGCATCAAGTCCTATGGTTAATCTCTGACCTGCACCCCATCTCCTCCTACCTTCCCCCGCCTTCCATCTGAGGTTGGATGGTCTGTTTGATGCTTCTATGTCTCTAGACCGTTTTTAGTTCATCAATTTACGTTGTTCATTATATTCCACAAATGAGACCATGTGATACCTTTTTCCGACTGGCTGATTCCACTTAGCACAATGCCCTCCGGGTCCACCCATGCTGTTGCAAATGGTAAGAATTCCTTCCTTTTTACAGAGCTTAGTATCCCATCGTGTAGATGCACCACCGTCTTCTAATCCGCTCATCTGCTGTTTCCAAACCTCAGCTGCGGTGAACGGCGCTGTTGTGAACACAGGGACACGTGTGTCCTTTCCGTGCGCTGTTTCACACACGATGGCACCTCGTGCTGCCCGCTCATCCTGCCAGGACGTGAGCCACGCCGGAGAGCGCCGGCAGCCGGGCCGCAGCTGGTCCTGGAGGCGCCGTGGCCGTGCGGACCCGGTGAGCCAGGGGCTTCCAGTGGGTACCAGTCGCTTACCAGTGCACGTTTCCGGGATTGCCGTTGGCATCCGCGATGGGTGCTGTTTCCACTCCCTGGTCAGGAGAAAACGGCGCAGGCCCGCGGGCCCTACAGACCGGGACGGACCATGGGCTCCCCTGCTGTCTCTGGACCAGGCCACAGCCCCCGTGCGCTGCACAATGCACCGCCGGCCCGTGTGTGTGTACCTTTGCAGGGGATGGAGAGTGGAGCGCAAACCACTGCGCCATAGGGCCCTCGCTGGCCTGCAGCGTGCCGTCTCACGTGCGTGCGTGTGACTGTTGTGAAGGGCAAGTTCATAGCCAGCGAGGCCCTCCCCTTGCCTGATTCCGGGAAACGGGCCTCCAGGCAGCCTGTGTCTGCAAGGCCTGTAACATGTTCCTACACGTGTAGCATCCCTCCTGAAATTCATGAATCAACCGATACTCCTCCGTCGCTGCTTAAAAGCACCGGAGCTTGGTTTCCAGGGCCATTACCTGTGTTCCTTGCGTGTCTCCGGGGAAAGAGGAGGCAGTTGTTAAGATATTGAAAGTATTTTCTCGTCTTTGCTGGCTCGATTTTTTTCCCTTTCTTTCCGTTATCCATGAGAGACCTTAGGTAATGTGTAACGTTTCCATTGACGGTATGCGTTTCCAGCCTCGGTGTCTGTCATCTTGTTCCAATTTAATGAAAGCTGATTTGGCGCTGGTTTTCACTGGGAGCAGAGCGAATACGGCGCTCGGCAATAATATATGTTCCTCTCTCTCTCTCCTTGGATGCAAGCAGCCTTCCGAAATGTTCCCGGCTAGAATCCTGGCAGCACGACTTCCCCGGCACTTGGCTGAGGCTTCGGAATGTTTTAAACATTCGAAGTGACTGGGATCAATTACTGCAGCCCGAAATGGATAACCTTTAACTCACAAAGCGCATGTTTTTTGTTTTTTTAATCATCTCATTCCGTGGCTTTTTTTTTTCCTGTTTGTATATCGATAAAACACTCTCTGTTGGGGAAATAAGGCACATTTCATTTATTTCCAAGTGCTGTTGATATTGCAAAGCTAGCATATTCCCTATAACATTAAAGTTATTTTTAAGACATAACATCTTTGTGGAAGAGAAAAATAAAATTCAGAAGCTAGATAAACTTGTTAACGATTCAGCAGTCTGAGGAAGTATAATGTGTAGGGAAACCATGTATTTGAAATGAACCTAAGGAAAATAGAAAATCCACTCACAAGGCAGACATTTTTTTAAGCTCGGTTTTTCTAATTAAGGGAGCTGCGAGGGTTTTTCTGACTCCCTCTTACCGGCGTCGTTTCTTTACGGAACGTTTTCTTCTTTTCCCTGTGAAACCACCTCTTGTAAGGCATGTTTATGTACAAGGGGTTACAGAGTGATATTCTGGAATTTTTATTCATCAGGCTCATTTAGGACTCCTTGCACTCAGAGGGTGGAAGGAAAAGCAACGCATCATCAGTCTGGAGATCAAACTTTTGATAAATATAAACTCAAAGCAACTGTCTGTGGAGGGTAGTAGGGATGTGACCCGTGACGGGCAGATGGCTGGAGCGAGGGAGAGACATTACCGCCAGACATTCCTGCCTCTGCTCCAGTGGGCGCGGAATACATTAGCACGGCCCTCTCCCCGCTCCGAGTTTTCCTCCCGATGATGGATTAGTGATAAACTCCTGTGCAAGGTATTCCCGACGCTCCTCTGAGACCTGAGCTTTTGGTGAATGAAAAGGTCGTTTGTAACGTCCTGCACGCTTTCATTATTTTTTTTCCTGTGGCACCGGATTGCTCTGTACACGTTTACACTGCTAGGCTTTCATTGAGTGAATAGCTCGCAGTCGCTCGGCGTTAATATCCTAGTTATTTGTTTGGTGGTTTGGAGAAACGGGCTGTCCTGTCCTGCAATAGGATATATTCCCTAACGAGGGAGCTTAGCGCTGAAACGGTTCTGTGGACCGCAAGCTCAGACTTCCACCGGACCGGAAGTCCCCCTGCTCGTGTCGTCCTAAACGCCCTTTGGTAGAAGGCCGAACTTCGCGCCAGATGTGTGATATTTCATAATAATTACACGCTGCAAGCCTTCCACCGTTTTCCACTGAGACCATTCAACATCTGTGTTATCACAATGGTTTTCGTGGTTTTTTTCAGGGCCACAGATGAGTAAGAATATTAAGGGAGGCACTGAGTCACATCCTTCATAAGCAAATGGCCCTTGCCTCTATCCGTTATACGTCTCCGCGGATCTACCGGCCTCCTCACTGGCTGAGCGTGGTAGCGTTGGGGTTATCTCTGTCTGGTATTTTGGGGCTAACATGTTAAAGACATTCCGTTAACGTCTGCATGTTATCGCTCTCTTTGTGCTGTTAGCCATCAGAGTTCCAAACTCAGACTGAGACCTGCCGGATGCACCGGCAGCCGTGGAAAGGGGGTGGCGTGGTCCGTTGCCACCATCTCCACTCTGAGACCCTTTATCTCTCTCCCATCCCCGTCGCCGTAACTCTTCTTATCTGAGCTCAGCGGAGTTTACTGATATTGACTCACAAAGACAAATGGTCGCGGGTCAGGCCAGGCAGAGGCGCCAGCGCCGTGTGACGCTCCCGAGCGCCGGTTCTCACACGCCTGGGATGCTTCCTGCGCTGCACGGATGCGATGGGCCAGCATCTGACCGGATCAGCCGCTGCTCACTCTGCGCCCTGTGATGGAACAGGGTCCGCGGGACCTTTCCTTTGCTAGTGTCCACTATTTCATTCAAAAACGGCAAGGAACGGTCCTTTCACTGCTTCTAACTTAATGAGCAAATACCAGCTTTGCAAAAATGCAGACTCCTTCAGCGTACAGTTGTTTGTGTTTTTTTTTTAATTGTTTAATCTTTATTGTTTTAAAAAAAAAATACTTTTATTGATTTTCCACAGAGGGGAAGGGAGAGGGACAGAGAGTTAGAAACATCAATGAGAGAGAAACATCGATCAGCCGCCTCCCGCACACCCCCTACTAGGGATGTGCCCGCAGCATTACCCCATAAGTTCCCGAGGGCCCTGTGCCTGATTCAGGAGGCAGCTCACGCTTTTCTGAACTGAAGTGATCTGTGCCTGTAGTTGGAAAGACAAGCCCTAAAATAAAATTTTTAAAATGTATGTTAAAGAGTTAAACAGAACTTTCTCTTCAATGAAAGGATTTTATTTTTTGTCGTCGCTGACAGATTTGATTTGAGCACAAAAGGAAACACAGAGCCGGGACGGAAGTGCATTTCCATGCCGAAGCCCATTTGCGGCTCGGATCTCTTTGCGCCCAATTATTCCAGCACCGTTTTTAGAACGGTAGAGGCTCGCTCGGCCCATGCATGCTTAGTTCCCAGGACAGGACGCACATGCCCCCGGAGCGGAGGTTTCCAAGCTGGCGCGGCCGTGGCCGTGGCCGTGCGATCCGGACCCAGTCTGGACAGACGGCAGCCAGGCAGCTGCCCTGCGCCGGGAGTCCAAGGTGGATGGCTTAGGAGTAAGATTTCCCCAGGAGGACACCCTGCCCCCCCCCGTCACAGCCAGGGGAGCAGAGGACAGGAGGACGGTGTTGGAGCAGAATGAGAGTCAGGGTGACCTGGGAAGGTCTGCGGGCAGGAAGAGGTGGGCTCTGTGCGCGCAGACCTGGGCTGCTCCTCCAGGAAACTCCACGCAGGCAGGATGCGGGGCGCCTGGGCTGTGTCCCCCCACGTGGTGACTCCCCCGAGGATGAGGCAGCAGGGCCACCCCAGTCTGCGGACGGGGAAAGGGAGCTGGGCCGCAGCCTAGAGGTGCTCACTCTGACGTGTTCTCCAGAGGAGGCTGCTCTCAGCCGGAGGCGGGGCTGCCCAGATGGGCTGGTCCTCACCCCGGGGCCCCAGGAGGCCTTGGCCAGGCCAGAGCCCCCTTCAGTGCAGGATCCTCTGGTAAAAAAATATTTTCTTAATTAGCCATAAAGCCAAGCCAGCAGTGTGCGTAGAATTTACTAATTTTTTTTTTCCAATCGTGGTCCATACTCTCTGATTAAAAAAATTAAATAAAAAATCCTGAAATGGTGCTTCCTCCTCTGTTCCGGTGAAGGCAGAGAAGCGACAGCCCTGCATCAGTCAGGCAGGGGGATGGGGAGACCGCTCCTGGGATGTCCAGCATGGCCTGGCCGTGGGGGAGGCGGGCGGGCGGGGGTAACAGGGAGAGTCCCATCTCCATCCTGCCCAGGCAGAGACACGGTCTGGGGACAGGAAGGCTCGTCTGCAAAGCAGTCTCCCACCCCTTTCCAAACACCAACTGGAGGTCGCCCCAGAAGCAGAAGCAGCTCAGAGCCCCAGCCTCAGCCCAGCTTGCCAGAAAGAGGAGCATTAGGACTCGGCTCCTCCGATGGGTCAAGGGCACGCGAAGCGAGGAGCCCACACCTAAGGAGGCGCCCAGCGGTCAGAAGCACACACACACACACACACACACACACCCCGCCGAGGAACTCCGCAGGCACTGCTGGCCGGGCCCGCTCTGAGCGCGAGCGCAGTGCCTCGGTGTCTTCATCCGCCAGCATTTTCAGATGGCCAATGCAGACTCCTCTTCCTCTTAAACCCTGGGGGCCTCTGCGGGCTGCTTGTCATTGTGGGCGCATCAGAGCCCATGGAACTCCCCGAGAGCCAGGGAGACAGGAATGCCGCAGGCCGGGCTGCAGTGGGAACGAGGAAATTCGCAAAAGCATGTTTGTCTTATGTTCGCCTGCGTGTCCACTAACGCAGGAGATCGGAGTGTTAGATTACTCGCATGTCCGTTGTTCTGTCCTCGTCCCGTTCACCACGAGCGGATCTGCCGTCTTGGGATTTTTAGGAGACAGGAAGGCAGAGCTTTGGTGGGAAGCGAAGAGACGATGGCCTTCGCATCAGAAAGTGTTTATTCCGTACGTGCTGATTAGAACGATCCGGAGGGAGGGAGGCAGCCCGGGGAGCTTTCCGTCCAGAGTAGGACCATAACGTAAGAGGACTGCTGTTTGCAGTCTGGTCTGGAACTCCGTCTTCTTGCTTTTAGCCTCATTCCATTCATATCACAACCCAGTACCAGTGGAGAGAGGTACAGCATAAAAGCCAACCTCGTGTAAAATAAACTCGGTAACGTGAGACGGAATGAATGCACGTGTGGTTATCAATTTAGAAAACTGATTTTGTGCCCCCACGTTGGTTCTTACCGGTTTAGGCTGGATGTTCATCCAACCAGGAGACACTCCCTTAGAGATGGACAGCGACTCTCGGGTCAGCTGCCTCCTTTCACAGCAACTAAATTTATCAAAATATGTCAAAATAATATATTACAGGGGCGTGTGACCCTGGGGGCCTCTATGAAGAGCAAGCTGGCAGTAAGTAGTTCGGATATTTTAAAGGATGCCATTCCCACGAGAAAGAAAATGTCACTTTGTTTGTTACTTTTTATAACATCTGAATCTGAGTGACATCGTGCTGGGCCCCCGGACCTTAAGCATTTGTTGAGGGAATGAATGAATGAATGGATTTTGTTATTCCCTGACCTTCACTAAGAAGAAAGACGTGGGGCTGGCAATATTAGAGCTGTAAAGAATGACTCTGAATTTTAATAGTTCCAATAATGAAATTGACATTTGTTCACAGTACACTGCGTCCTTAAAAAAAATTTTTTTTTTTTAAAGACAACCCAATAGACAGCTAGCAAATGACCTGATTTTCTATAATATCTTGGCCGCTGTATGCTGTCTTTAAAAAATCCATTCTTCACTCCCAGATCTTCCTTCCGTTTTATCAAAAAGTATTAACCAGTGCTGCGATGGCAGTGCCAATGCATTGACAGTCCCTCTCAGGATCCATACGTGTGTCCGCTTAAGGGTTTAGTGCAACTTCCGCCTCTTCAGTAGACCTGAGCCACTGACTTCGAATGTACCTGTGGATTCTTCCCTCGGCAATGAATCCGTCTTTAATCCTATCACAGGGCGAGCCTTCCCGAAGTACAATCGTAAACGCGCTCTGGGAAAAAGGCAGACAGGGCGGAAACCTAACACCCCGTGTGCAGTGGGAGTTAGGATATTGATGCGGGTGGGGGTTGCCTTCTCGGGTCCTATTCTTAGTAAATCATTGCAGGGGCAGAGATAAATATTAACTTAGTCGTATTTAACCTTTCCCTTCCAAATTCCACACACACAGAAAAGACACCCATTCATCAGCCATTCCTCCCAGAGGCCCTTTCGTCCAAATTCCTTAGTAGACACTTCCATCGGTGAGGATAAAACATAAATAAAATCGGGCAGAACCATATACCATATTCCTGGGAATTCGGGGCAAAGGTTTGAAAGCTCGTTGGCTGGAAATATTCCGTTCTCCGAGAGAAAAACCTCAGGGCCAAGGGCAAATATTTACCTTCCATGGACCAACGGGGGCCGGTCTGGAAGAAAGGAGAGGGGAGAGCTGTTGACATGGGGACCTTATAGAGGTGGGATGGGATGGGATGGCCAGGGGTTAAGGATGAGGCTGTTTTGGGTTTAATGTCCCTTAACACTCTGGCTCTTTCTTGTTTTACAAAACCGAAGAGAACTTGCATGGTGGAGAAGTTGGGAATGCGGAGTCGTCTTTTATGGCACACTCTGTTCCCACTGAAACCCAGTGCGTTCCCTGTGGGTGAAGCCATGCATCCACATCTATTCCTTCAGGAAGCGGTCTTCCTCAAGAACCCACACCTCGCTCTCCGCGGTGTGGCTCAGTGGATAGAGCTTTGGCCTGCAGACGGAAGGGTCGTGGGTGTGATTCCGGTCAAGGGCACATGCCTGGGTTGTGGGCTTGATCCCCAGTAGGGGGGTGTGCAGGAGCCAGCCAATCCATGATTCTCTCTCATCGTTGATGTTTCTCTCTCCTGCCTCTCCCTTCCTCTCTGAGATCAATAAAGATATATATATATATATATATATATATATATATATATATATATATAGAATCCGCCGAGGCTGGTTTGGCTCAGTGGATACAGCATCGGCCTGCGAACTGAGGGGTCCCAGGTTCGATTCCGGTCAAGAGCATGTATGATGGGGGGTGTGCAGGAGGCGGCTGATCAATATTTCTCTCTCATCGATGTTTCTAATTCTCTATCCCTCTCTCTTCCTCTCTGTAAAAAATCTATAAAATATATTTAAAAAAAGAAAAAAAAGAATCCGTGCTGCTGGCCAGTGTTACTCACCACGAGCACCCAGGAGGCGGCCTGCCTGCCCCTAGCAGCCCTGGTCCCAGGGCTCAGCAGTGTGGGTGCTGTTTGAAGAAGTGACACCTTGGCCAGGAGCTCAGTTCCCGATCACTGAGGCCTGAGTGGGGAGGGGAGAGGGCGGAGTGGGGGGAGGGGGGGGTGGCCAGCGGAGAGGACAGTCAGGAAGGAGCAGCGCACGTACATGACATACATGTGGCTCCTGGCCACCTCGGCTTCCCGGGGCCCTCCTGTCCAGGGAAGGCCGAGGCCATTCGTCCCATCGGGATGGACGTTTGGGGTCTTGCCTCCCGCCTCGGGCTGGACGCTGGCTGCTGTCTGGTCGGGGACCGGCCTCCAGGGGCCTCCCTCAGGAGCCGGTCGGGGCGCTGGGAAAGAAGAACGATGCAATCCCTCCGTCCTCACACGATTCTGAGACAGTGCAGTTCCCGGCCTGCTGAAGTGACAAGGAGCCCATTTCCTCTCGTCCCCGCCACCAAACAGAGGCCTCCCGGTCTCCCTCCCACCGAAATGGCCCCAGAGCTCTGGCTCCGCCCTTTCCCTGCTGGGCCGGGGCCAGGCGGCCAGTGCTCCCAGCACCAATGGCCACGTGTGCTCCCTGCCCCATGACCAAGCGTGCTCCCTGCACAGCCAGCCGCCTCCTTCCCGCCGGGCATGTGACCGGTGCCCATCCGATACACAGTAACTAGAGGGAGTCTTGTTTGTTTTCTATGTTTAAATCTATCCCAGTGATAATACCGACCTGGCAATCTTATGAGCTGCAAAATAAGTAAGTAAATAAATAAATAAGTCCATACTAATAAAAGGGTAATAAGCTAAATAGACTGGGAGACCTTCCAGACAAAGCTGTGGTGGCGGCTGAGGCAGAGGCGGTGAGGGGTGATCAGGCCAGGAAGGGAGGGCAGGTGGGGGCAAGCAGGCCAGCAGGCAGAGTGGTTAGGGGCGAACAGGCAGTGATTTTTATTTCCAGCTAAACGGCCTCTCCGGCTGATGACAGGGAAACAATCTCTCATTTAATAAACAAAGTGAAGGGTGCAGACCCAAGGCCGTTCCTGTCCTAGAGGAACGTTGGACCAAGTTGGCGACCCATTCCTGTAAAGACTGACTGTCATTAATGCCTTCACTCAAGTAGGTAATAACATCAGCGAGAATGGAATTTCCTCTGCCGGTGCCAAAGTTAAAAAACAGCATAATGAGACAATCACAGAAGTCACCTATGTTCCTTCCTGAGGGTAGGGCCTGGGAAACTTTATCCTCACAAATAAATCTGACTTCCTCCTTCGTAAAGAGGAAACTGTCTCACTCACCATTTTAATTTTCCCAATAAAAGCTAAGAAGCTCCTCGGCGAAGGTGGTGCCTAATTGTGGGGGTTGCTCTTTTTGGAGCTCAGACCAGACCAAGCCAGGATTGGTTTTGCTGCCCGCCCATGCTCCTGGCTGCCTGTGGCTCTGGAAAAACGGACCCCCCAATTGTGCATGTTGTGTATGTATGTGTTGTTTAACTTTGCAAAGTACCCGCAATCCGTGTGGAAGGGGACACAAGATTAACTTCCTTTCCAAAGAAGGGTTAAGCAAAACCTGCCATTTTTATAACCAGTTTGGAAAAAATGCCACACTTTACGGAAAAAAAGAGTTCTTAGTAATCGAGTTATTTCATGATGTGTGTGATGAGAAAAGGAAACATGAGCTTTATTTAAAAAAATAATAATAATAACCGTGAAACTGCATTTCCAAGGATGGCCATAGCCCTTTGGGTTTGAAGCCGTAGTTTGAAATAGGAATTCTTTAAAATAGGAATTCTGGTGCTGCCCTTGCGTGGCCATGTAGTTCACTTAGCACGTGAGGATGACCCTGGACTAACACAGAGGAACGTGTGAAATAAAGCCTTCTATTGTTCAGAACATTTACCACACACGCGCATGCGCACACACAGACACACGCACATATACACACACACCATACACCACACATACACATACACACACACATACAGAGAGAGAGAGAGAGATCAACGTAGAGGCCACACTCACGTAGAGGGGGGGAGGGGGAAACAGATATCAGCTTCGCATTTGATTTCTGGAATCTTCTATCAATGTGACCGAAGATTCGAACAATGTTGAGCTTTTCGGTGATTTCACTTGTGCCGCTGCCCTGGCTTCCCACCTGCGGCACCGTCGGAAGAAGTGGGTGCGAGCCCTGCCTGGAGCACTGATTGGTGTCAATATCTGAACGCCGTCAGGTCTGTGTCTCACGGGCGCTGCTTCTCCCTGGGTCCCTCGCAGGCGGGAGGGGAGGGCAGCTGCTCCTGGCCTCTGGCTACTGTCGGGCCACCGCCGTCCTGGCCGCCGCCCATTCTGGCACCAGTGTCTTCTGTTCCCAGCGGGAGCGTCGCATCTCAAATGTCGGAAATGTGCTACAGATTTCTTGGCAGGAGGAAGGAACTGAGTCTGACTGCCGTGCCTTTAAGAAGTGTATAATGTTAGGAGCAAAATTAGTATCTGAAACGATGCTGATCTGCAATGGAGAGGAACTAACGTGCATCTATCAGGGGGCCCCCGAATCCTGGGCCTGGGAGCTAGGTGGGGACATTTCTCGTTACTAGAAATCCACGTTCATGTGTTCATGGATGCGTTTGGCAGGAGAAAGCAACTCTGGAAACAGGAGATTCCATAGGAAACGTTGAAACTGACGTAAAGTAAGGCTCATGAGCACAGAGGCCCCGTTTACCTGCCTTCTCACGTGACAGTGAGTGAAATCACCTACACATGTCAGTGCTTACCCATACCAAGTTGCCAATACGTCCAAAAACAGAAAAACAGAATGCTCAACAATAAAATAAATTGCTGATCGGAAGTTACAGAACACAGTTCAGGGTGAACATGGACAGGTTTTAGTATGGATTTTTTCAGTACGTGATATGCTTTTTTTCACATTCCTGGTATAGAGTACAGTTATACTAAGCTCCTTGCAGTCATTTAAATGGAATTTTCTGGTATGCATATCAGCCTGAGACACCTTATAATAAATCCAACCCCCATTACCTCCCCAACACACCACATGGTAAATTAATTAAAAATAAAACTTTTAGCTATCCTTATGAAAGTGCTAAGAACTTGTCTTGCCTTAAAAGCACCTGGAGCCTGTGTTTCAGAATGCCTATGGTTGTCCTGTGATGTTTGTGAAAATTTGAATATTGTGGGAAATGGATAGTCTAGAGAAACAGTCTTAATTCATACCCAGAGGAACTGGCTTTCCTCCCGCTGGGGTCCCCATCCGAAGACCCATAATGCATTTTTATTTTCAGCAGCTGCTTAATGTGTTATTCAAGCGAAAGTCTGGTCAAGCTTCGTCATATAAAACCTTTGGAGACATCAAGGAATGTGATATTTCTGACCAGCTGCAAAAGTGGTAACCTCTTACGGGAGGGGGATAAGCATAATAAAACAAAAAGGAGGCAGCTAGCGTATTCATCTTTTTCCTTCTTTGTATTTTCCTCTCATATTGCTTTCCTTTTTTAAAAAGAAAAATCCTGTAATATAGCTTTAACCTTTAAAGTTCTCCACATCGGGCCATCTTTCATGATCTGGCTGTCTGGTGATTGTTTTTATTTCAGTTTAACATTTCTTCTGATTCATTACATTTTTCAAGGTATTGATGAGATTTTACTCCTGAGTTCACCCGGGGTTAATAACTCATGATTTAAATCAGGTCATTGACTATATGCCCGTGACCGAGTCAGCGCAGTTCCTAAGGTCACAAATAACGGAATGATTTCTGGTAGGATCTGTTATGAGATGGCAACTCCGCCATGCAGCTGTGCCAGGCACGCTCGGATAAGTGCTCTTGCTACCAGTAACATGGAGACGATTTCATTGGTCAAGAAATGGTTTATTTTAATCCTACGGTAACACGCTGTCTGTGTAAGTGTCTGGATCAAACTGTGTTTCGGTCAAAATTGTGTCCCAAGTGGCTTGTTCATAGGAATGACAAAACACTTCATTCCAGGGGAGTGAGTCCCCATATCTAACACAGCGTGCAGAATGGAAACATAATCGTGAATCAGTCTTCGGCTTTGCTTTTCGTTGGTCTATCATATGTAACATTTTCATGTTCGTTCGTTTCTGAGTAAATCAAATATAAAAACTGTTATTCCCAATGCGGAATGTACCCAACCTTTAACTACAGTGAACAGGATATCCTTCCTTACCTGGCATCTTTGGCTCGCATTTCGCTTGCATTCATCTCTTGGTTATTGCTCACATCGATGTGCAGGGTGAGAGAAGAAGCTTTCCTAAAATGCCGTCTCTTGTAGTTAACAGTAATCAATGCCAGACATGACTGACTATCCAATAAACTCCTAGAAGTCACTTTAAGAGGGGAAAAAATGTCTCTTTGGCATCTTCAGGGATCAGGACGCAAAGAGAAAAGTAGCTCTCAGAGCAGAATAGCGATTTTTTTCTCTACGTGATCGTTCTGTTTCCACACGAGCTTAGTGACGTGTCGCCTTCCCCACTCCGGACAGCGCCAGGAAAAGCCGGAAGTCCATCACCTCCATCCCTCTTTATGTTCTTACTCGGTTCTTGGGAAATGTAGACGATTGAGGCCTTGTTGTCACTAGAATGAAGTGACCAGATTTTAACATTGGTAAAGAGGGACACCATTAATGGGGGGGGGGGAGGGGGGGCGGGTTCTTGATTAAAAATTTGGTCTATATGGAGCAACAAAAATTTTTATAGAACTCAAAAAATAATATTGTAATATATTTTTTTAAATTTCAAGATAAGTACAATTTACAAATACAATAAATAAAAAATTATTTATAGTATTATTTTATTCTTTGGCATATTTCTCATTTGAGTAAATTCTAACAACTGATCAACAATGCCAAACTTTAATAAGCAGTTCTCGATAATCAGTTCTCAACAATTATTTGTTATTATTAAAGTTGAACATTATAAAGTTAACAAAAATAATATAAAACTCATATCCTGGCTAAATGGCCAATGGCCGCCGAAAACCGTATATTCCCTTCCGGTTCTCCCGCTGTTCCCCAGCGCGTCGTGCATTCCTTCCAAAATTCGGGACTTTTTTAAAAAGACGTCTGGTCACCTTACACTATAGACTCTCTGTCTGTCCCTCTCTCCAAAAGGAAGGTGTGTGCTTCCGAAGCTGAACGTCTGCCCACCAATGCGTGTGCACAGATTTGCTTTTTTAGGTTCCTGATTGTGAAAAGGAGTCCACAACGTGGGTCTACATGACAGTAAACATGAGCCATGTTAGTGGTGCGGGAACACCTCTCTGTGCAGGTGCTGGCACGGAAACAAAGCCGTGCTCCAAGGTCGGCCTTGGGAACTGACGTGTGTGAAAATATGAGAGAACGAGAAACGGGCCAGAGAGGCAGGGAGACATTTCAGCCCAGATGGAAAGCTGGTCGGGATCCCTGCAGACGGCGGCGAGACTGTGAGAGGCGGGGTCGCTCCTCTAGGCCAGTGGTCGGCAAACCGTGGCTCTCTAGCCGCATGGGGCTCTTTGGCCCCTTGAGTGTGGCTCTTCCACAGAACACCACGTGCAGGTGCGCACACACAGTGCGATTGAAACTTCATGGCCCGTGCGCAGAAGTCAGTTTTCAGCTCAAAAGAAATTTCAATCATTGTCCTGCTGATATTTGGCTCTGTTCACTGATGAGTTTGCCGACCAGTGGTCCAGGCCCGGTCTCACCTTGGCTTTCAAATTACAAGGCAGGCACCACGGCGGGGCGCAGGAGCCGGCGGCAGCTCTTCCGTCGTCTCTCTGCTGTCCCGTGGGAGTCCTGGTGTCCCCTGCCCAACCTGAAAGCGGGTTTTAGGAGTTCCTAGGGCTCAGGAGCACAGAAGTCATTCCCACCTGAATTACTGCTGCTTGGCGGGAGGGATAGGGCTCCAGAGGGATGGACCCGGGGCCACAGGCCTGAGGCCTTGGGGACTGATGGTTGGGCATTTGAGGCCAGTCCTGAGTGAGGGGACCTGCCGCCTCTAACAGCCCTCACACCGTCTCCTGTGCAGGCCGGGGTGTGTGTGTGGAAGTCCCAAGTAGATGGCACAAACAGAAGACGGTCTTTAAAAGTCGTCTTTGGAAAATTAGTCTTCAAATCAATGTTGACGATGCTGAGAGACAAGGACCTTCTGCATATGACATTATTTGAGTTTTCAAACATTCTTTTATGTGACCCAAGGAGCCTCCACATGTAGGGGAATAGTAGTTTTGTGGGCAGCACTAGTTTCTTTTCTTTTCTTTTCTTTTTCTTTTTACCCATTTCCCTGCTCCACTCCTGTTGGGCAACCACCGGCTTGCTCTCTTTAGCTATGGGTCTATCTCTGGTTCATTTTGTTTGTTCATTTTTTTTTAATTTTTTTTTTAAGATTCCGTGCATCAGTGAAGCCATGTGGTATTTATCTTCTCTGACTTGTTTCACTTAGCACAATCCCCTCTAGCTCAGCGGTCGCCAGCCGATGGCCCATGAGGTCCGAAAGGTTGGCGACCGCTGCTCCAGGGCCATCCGTGTTGTAGAAAATGGTTAGTTGGTTGATGGGTTGGATGGTGTTAAGTTGTGTGAGTTCCTTATATATTTTGGGTGTAAATGCCTTAGCAGGGGTACCGTTGTTGAACAGTTTCTCTTTTTGTTTTGTGGATGGTTTCCTTCACTGTGCAAAACGTTTTCCATTTGAAGTATTTCATTTATTTATTTTTGCCCTTGCCCAACAAAAGCGAAAACAAATATATATTATTATTATTAATGTGAGCTTGTTTAGTAATAAATATGAAAATATTTAAAATACTTGGACATTATATTTTACCTTAGGGAGGATTTGTTTGAAGAGACATATTCAAAAAGATATTGGTAAGAACAATTGGACAAAG
The DNA here is from genome assembly GCA_036971965.1 of Nyctalus aviator. Lineage (NCBI taxonomy): Eukaryota > Metazoa > Chordata > Mammalia > Chiroptera > Vespertilionidae > Nyctalus > Nyctalus aviator. The sequence goes on along the minus strand of CM072924.1, from coordinate 182,729,123 downwards.
ATTTTGCTGCCAATGTTTTCTTTTAGAATTCTTATGGTTTCAGGTCTTACATTGAAGTCTTTGAGCCATTTTGAGTTTATTTTGGTATAGGGTATAAGAAAGTAGTCCCATTTCATTATTTTTTGTGTGTGTGTGTGTGCATGTGACTGCTTACTTTGCCCAACATGACTTATCAAACATGACTTATCAAAGATTAACCCCATTGTATGTCCTTGTCTCCTTTGTCATAGATTCATTGACCATACAAGCGAGAATTTACTCCTGGGCTCTCTGTTCTAGGCCATTGATCTATATGTTTGTCTTTATGTCAGTGCTATACTGTTTTGGTTATTATAGCTTTATAGTATAGTTTGAAATCAGGGAATATGAAACCTCCCACCTTGTTCTTTCTCAAGGTTTCTCTGGCTCTGCAGGCTCTTTAGTGGTTCCATATAGGTTTTAGGGTTAGTTATTCTAGCTCTAAGAATGCTACTGGTATTCTATTTTGATAATAGCACTGGATCTCTATATTGCTTTCGGTGGTAAGAGCATGGTAACAGTACAATCCTTCCAATTCATGAGCTTTTTATGTAAGGTTTTTATTACTAAAAGTAATCATTAGTCTGGTCAGTGTGGTGCAGTGATTCAGCGTCCACCTATCAACCAGGAGGTCACAGTTCGATTCCCTGTCAGGGCACATGCCCGGGTTGTGGGCTTGATTCCCAGGAGGTAGCGTACAAGAGGCAGCCAATCAATGAATCTCTCTCATCATTGATTTTCCTATCTTTCTCTTCCTCTCCCTTCCTCTCTGAAAGCAATAAAAAAAAAAAAATGTTTAAAAAAATAATCATCATAGCAAATAAATACTTCCTGAGCATATTGTACTAATCTATGCTAAATCTATGTTACTCACAATGTTATTTAATGTTTATATAAAACTTTGACGTAAATACTATTGTTATATTCATTTTGCAGATGGGAAAACTGAGCTTATGAAAGGATAAGAAATGTGGCCAGGCGTATCCATCTAGACAGTGGTAGAAATGGGGATTTGAGCTAGTCTGTCTGATTGTTATGCAGCCTGTTTTGAATGGATTTCTAGTGATCACGAATATGAATTTGGTGCTTGGAAAGCAGGTCTTCTGCAGTTCTAAAAATGAGTGAGATATTATTTTAATGTAATCTATTTGTGGCCAGGAAATAAATTAATACTCAACTACAGTTGACTTGGTTCAGGCACTGATTACTGCATGATTGACCTTAATTATCCACTTAGAATAATTCATTCACACACATCTCTTTATCTTCCCCCTCCTCGCTCTTTCAAACACTCACACACACACACACACACTGGTGTGCTGTACTGGTTGCCACATGTGCCCAGTAATTTGAGAACCATAGCCTGTAGGACTCATCTGTGAAACGATGAGTTTTGTCCAGAAGTTTCTTGAATCTTTATAAAATTTAAAAAAATAAAATGGAACGTGAGAACAATAATTTCATGGTAAGACTTGCCAAGATAAATCCTTTGAAAAAGAGCAGGCTCAGAGCAATTAATGGAAGATGTTAGCTATGGCTGCTTCAGGGGCAGGATCTGTGGCTGTGACTGCACCCCATTCACATTCATATGGCGATGTGTAAATGGACATGCGCTAACTTATAGGTTTGTCCAAGGTCACGGCTGTTGTAAAGATATCCTGGGTTAGAGCTGTAACAGCAAACCGTTAATACATCGTCAGTTCAAAATTCTGTGTTTTATCTGACCCACTCAGAAGACACATTGGACCCTGGCATCAGCTGTGGACTGAAAGGTCCCAGGTTCGATTCCAGTCAGGAGCATGTACATTGATTGCGGGCACATTCCTTGTGGGAGGTGTGCAGGGGGCAGCTGATCGATGTTTCTAACTCTCTGTCCCTCTCTCTTCCTCTCTGTAAAAAAAATCAATTATATATATATATATATATATATATATATATATTTTAAAAAGACACGTGGGAGGGGTGTGCAGGTTTCTCATTCCTGTGCATCACTCCACTCCATCTTGGAAGCCACTTCCTTGGCCAGTACACCGCCCTGGTGACCAGGGATTGACTTCAGTACAGGGGGCTGGGGGGTAGGTGAGCCCCAGAGAAGTAAATCCAGTTACCTTGGAGATTGGAGAGGTCTCCTCGGTAGACACCTTGCATAACAGCTCTCAGAAGGTCATTTTGAAACCATGTCATTCTCTAGTGTCACCCGGGAAGTGACAATGCTGAACATATTTCACAGTTAGACTAGCTGGAACCCAAATTCTGTGAGCCATGGTATCTCTCCATCGTTCTCGCCCATCTTCACCTTGGTTAGCATCACCCTTTATTCTTTCACTAACGGCCTGGTGCATGAGATTTGTGCACTGCTGGGGGGCGTAGCCTGCGGGGATTGGCCCACTGTGGGAGCACTGCTCATCCCGGTCAGCTGTCCCACTGTGAGAGCACACTGACCACCAGCATTGAGCATCTGCCCCCTGGTGGTCAGTGTGTGTCAGAGCGACTGGTCTACTAGTTCTGTTCATTCTGCCATTGGGTCGCTGGGCTTTTATTCCATAGGATGGTCTTCTCACTCCCAGCTGGGAAAAGTAGATAGAGGTTATCACCAAGTGAGGTATCACATAGACATGCATGAGCTAGTGGCTGAGGGAATGCACTTAAGCCATGGCACAATATACTCTTCCTGCTCAACCAAAGGTCTCCCCTCATTTCAAGCTTTCTCTATGACTTTGAAAGATGAAATAAACTAGAGGCATATAGTCTAATTCCCACTTGCTGCTGTATACCCTGACTGTTTCCCAAACCTATAAGTTAGCGAACGCTTGGCCCCTGCTCACCATTGTGTGCCTGCTGGGGCGCTGTGGGCAGGCCAGAAAGCCCAGGGTGACTAAGAACCGAGGAGAAGTGGGATTTCCACTCTAAGCCGTACGAACCAGTTCTATTTTTATGCTTATTAGGAATCCTTAAAACAAAAGAAAATAAAGTGAAATGAGCCATGAAAAAGGAAGAAGCAACAATCACAGCTCTTTCCAATCAGCAAGGGAGCGTTCAGTTCTTGATTTGCATCTTAACTGGGTCTAACCAGCTAACCCACGCCCTCCCAACCGTGGCCTCGGGGACCCCACGGGCCCTGCAGGACCCCCAGGTTCCTGCAGGAGCACATCCCTGTGGGCCACCAGCCCCCGAAGGTCACATGTCACTCAAGCTTCGCACCTCTGCGGCTCGGCCAGGCAATGGCCCTGTGACAGGAATCCCGCTGTGGTTAGAGGAACCTGTTTTACGCTGTTAACTTCTTAATGGCTCTGGTAAATGCCCCCCCATCTCCAGCCTCTGTCTCCCTTTGTGTCTCCGTAAACCACGAATTGCAACGCCAATGTCTCCCTTCCTCTGCTGTCAAACATTTCGAAGCTGTGCATGCAAATTTTCCCCGTGCAGTGAAGGTGCTGACTTAACAACTAGAGGCCCAATGCACGAAATTCTGCAAGGGCTTGGCCCCCTTGGCAGCTCCGGCTTCTTCTGGAAGGTTGTCAGGAAGGACGTCCGGTCTAATTAGCATATCACACTTCTGTTATCCTAGATGGGTGGCTGCACTTCTTTCAAACTTCCTCTTAGAAGAGTGGGAGCTGTAATGTCAGAAGGTAGGAAAGCCAGGTGAGCAACGGGCAAGTCCTGTGAGAAGGGCATCTTTGAACCCAGGCGCGTTCCTCCCCTGTGACGCGGGAGGCATCCGTAAGCACTTTCGACCCATCTTCGAGATGCCATCGCCGCCTCCGTTGTTGGCTTCAGATATCCTCCTCGCCAAGTCCCTGCTGCCCTAAAAATTAATTACGACAAGAGTGTCTTTTCAGTTCAGACTGCTCGCGAACGCCACGCGTGCGTGCTGCAAATGAGGAAGCATAAATTAGGGCATCGCTGAGCACCGAGGTCCCAAGGAACCAATTTAGGAATTCTCCCCGGGCCTGGCGGAGACCCGGAGAGCGCCCCGCGGAGGGGGGGGGGGGGGAGAGCTGGAGATGAGAAGCTGCTCGCCTCCCATCTCCCTGCGCCTGCCAGCCGGCCTTCCTGGGGAAGGATGTGCCACACGGACGTGGACCAAGTTTGTTATTTTATTTTGCCCTTCATAGCACAAGGCTCGCAGCTTTATTAGAAGATAGTCACTAGTGATCGGCATGTGCTAGTCAGAGGGTGTCCCACGGGTACGGGTACGCTCCTTTAAGCCGTAGAGCAGCTCTGGAAAGTGGGGATGGCGGTCACTCCCATTTCACAGATAACGCAACTGAGTCCTGGTGGAGGGCACAGCGCTGGCACGGGGCGGTCACTTTAGAGTCTTTGCTCCTAACTCTGGGATGACCCCGCCCCCAGAACGTGACTCGGTTCCCGCACTCTCCCTTATTATGCCCACAGCGCAAGTGGTGGGTAGCTTTTAAGGTGTGGCCAGTAAGATTCCTGTAAATGAATTTCCCACAGTGCACTTCGGGTCACCAGGTGTCGGTTCCCCAGGCCCTTCTGAGGCGATGGGGCAGGAACCCGCTTGCCCTCTGCTGGTTGTCCTTCCGGCTGGCCAGCCCTTGAGCTTGACCTTCCTCTGGCAGCCTCGCCAGTTAACACGTGTTCATTGGCTTTGCACCTTCCGAAATCTGTCCACTCTCTTCTCGGTGTGTGTTGTTCTCTCTCTCTCTCTCTCTCTCTCTCTCTCTCTCTCTCTCTCTCTCTGTGTGTGTGTGTGTGTGTGTGTGTGTGTGAGAGAGAGAGAGAGAGAGAGAGAGAGTCTTTAGAAATTGTCATTGATGTCCTTGTGTTTTCAGGGTTCCGCTCAGGTTGTAGGAAGTAGGACTTGGGGACCAGAGATGGGGAGAGAGGCAGAAAAACAACACTTTGAGTCCTTCAAATCTTGAAGACGGTTTCTTCCAGATCCCCATGCATTTGCACAAGTTCAAGCCGAATAGCTCAGAACCTATGAAATGCACCGCCATTCGCACAGCTGTGGTCAATATGGCCGCATCGTCCTCTCTGGCTGTCTGCACGTCCTGTGTGAAGGAAGGACGTTCTGAAAAACCCCGCTCACTCCATAAACCTCAAAGCGGAGTGCACTGGGCCCAATGAAGTGGCAGCAGAGGCTGAGGGATCGGCAATGACTGAGAGGACAATAACACTGCAATAAGCTCTTGTTTTCTAAAACATAAGCAAAACTTTATATATTCCTGCCCCAAACTCCAAGCCGGCTGGTTTATTTTTAAAGCAAGAAATAAGAAACACCTGTTTATTATCAACCATAACAATATGTTTAATTTTGAGCAACCCTTCTTGGCAGTTGCTAACAAGCCATATTTTAAGACTAAAAATGGTTTTTAATATATTCGAAGGCATGAGGAAATATGCTTAGATGTTTCTTAGCTTTAAGTTAAGTTTATTAAGTATTAACTGTGTACTAACATTAACTCCAGTCGTTATTTTACAATTGTAATCAATGAAAAATGAAACTTAACAGTTCTGTCATTTTATCTTACTATATTCTATTTGTCCAGGGAAAAAATAAGGCAGGATTATCAATGACCCAGTAATACAATATATATTTTCAATATTTTTATTGATTTCAGAGAAGAAGGGGCAGAGAGCAAGAGATAGAAACATTAATGATGAGAGAGAATCCTTGATTGGCTGCCTCCTGCACACCCTACACTAGGGATGGAGACCACAACCCAGGCACGTGCCCTTGACGAGGAATCGAGCCCTGACCTCTTGGTTCACAGGTAGATGCTCACCACTGAGCTAAGCCACCAGGCAGTACAAGATATTTTTCAAAAAGCGGTTCTCATTTGTAAAAGTGTGTAAGTGCTCAAATAAACACAGGAGAAAAGAAACCCTATAGATTAATAATCTGAATAATCTAAGAGGAGTCATTTCTTTCCATTTCACAGAACTGACGTGACCCATTTTCCTCTTTTCTTTGGTGCAATACAATGATTGTCTACCATTAAATAGAAAAAGCTAACTAAAATACACACACACACACACACACACACACATTAGATGTGGCAATTCAAGTAGGAACTCTTCGTGAAAAAGCAAAAAATATAAGCGGAATGTTTCCTATAAATTTTCATGGGAAGCTGTTTTGATAAATCTTGAAAGTCAATATTGATTTTCATCTTTCTCAGGTTTGAGGCTTCCAGCATTTACCCCTAAGAAAGGAAATAGTGAAGGAAATTATTTTCCTCTTTGATTTTAATATTTTTACACTTTTTTTCCATTTTGACAGTTTTATTGATGTTTTTACTGGTGTAGGCCTAATTTTTTTTAAATGTATGTGACCAAATATTTAATGTAAGAATGTTCGAGCACGTGTTTAATCTGAAGATTTGGGCCAATCTTGCCAAGTGACCACTCTTAAATGCATGGACAAATCACGAAACTGCCGAAAATAGACTAAATTGACCTCTTTTTAAGTTAATCTCATTGAAAAGTATGTTTGCTGGCGGCAAGAGGGGGTATCACCATCCTCTCCCCCCGACTCCCCACCCCCTCCAGCCACGGAATTTTTGTTGTTTTAAATAATTGAGGTCAAGAGGAATTAAAAGGGGGAAATCGTCGTGGAGAGAACAGTGCCATTATGTGAGCTAATTAAATTTCTGCTGACATTGTCTCTTCAAATGGCACTTAACCCCACTAGGTATCACCAAATGCACATAGAACGTTATGTACAAACGGGCTCTTCGCTGTGACGATGTGGTGGGACAGAAAAAGATTTCTGTGACGTCTCATCAAAATTTAGTGCCTGCACATTTATCCTCGTTTCCCGATTTCTGGAGACCATACACTTCCTACCTTATTTGACTTTTATTAATGAAGAAAATTGCCCAAGGAAATAACCGGAGGACTCATTAACTCTTTCTTTTCTGCTCCACCCCAGCCTCTGTAATGTTTAAATAATGGCTTCAGAAAATAAAGAACATTTTCTATCATTTGTGTGGAGTGGGGAGGGGATTATCTGCAACTCAATTATAGTCTCCGGAGAGATCAAGGAAGATATTTGTTGTTTTGATTTCTCAAAAGAAAAGAACAGAAAAGAAAAGGTCAAACAACCCACATGATTCTGCTTGCCTAGGACGGGTCCTGGAAGCATTTAGATTTATTTCGCCTCCCCAGATGCCGACCTTCTCTGATGCATGTTAACCTCTGCCGTAAGGATCACGAATCTTCAGATAATCTCCTGTATTTTAGTAATTTATTTTCTGTCCAACATAGAAAACAAATCTTGGCCAAGCATTCCATTACGGAGGGGGAGAGGCTGGGGGGAGGGTTCCCATTGCGGTATGCGCCGCCTTCTCTCGGGTTTCTGATGGAACACAGATGTTCCGCCATGCCCGCAGGATGGCTAGCCCATCGGATCGGTCCCCGGCTGAGCTCCCAGGCCTCCCGCTTCCCTCCTTCCGATCCAAACACCGGGCCTCCTCCCGTTGAATGAGCTCCGCCGAGCTCGAATCAAACCCTCCAAGGGCACATCGAGCACGGAAGCATGTCTACAATGGCCCATTACATACTTCCCTCGGCAATGTTTTCAACAACATTTGGTTTCCTACTTGAGGTCTCTCTGGGCTTTCTCAGTGCCAGGATTTACACACGGGCCTTCCATCCCGTCCTCATGGCTAGTGTGCAGTGTTCTACGGCGACAAAGCATGCGTTCGCTTAAGAAAATAACTGGGTGTCTGGGTATTGCAGCCAACAGTCCCTATTGGCGAACCCCTGAGAATGCAGTGTTCGACTAGGTGGGAATCTCTGGCTTTGAGAAACAAATGAGGAACGGAGTCTCTACCCTAGAAAGTTATAAAATCACAGCGACAACCGGAAGACAGTTCTGACGGCTACCGCAGATAGTGACTGAGGACTCGCTCCATCATGGACATGTAGGCAAATGGCTGCAGCAATATACAGGAAAACACGCGTGAGTGAGTTGTTAACCATTTTGATTGTCTTGTCCAGTGACTCTGCACAATTAGGAGCATACTTTTATCAGAAGTTAAAACCACATAGGGATTGTTTTCATTATTATTATGAATTATTATTATTAATTTGGTTATTGTGTAGTAAAGTAATTGATCTCAAAATAGTTCGCCCTTATTCCAATATCTTTTTAAAAAATATATTTTATTAATTTTTTACAGAGAGGAAGAGAGAGGAATAGAAAGTTAGAAACATTGATGAGAGAGAATCATTGATCAGCTGCCTCTTGCACACCCCCTACTGGGGATGTGCCTGCAACCAAGGTATATGCCCTTGACTGGAATCGAACCTGGGACCTTTCAGTCCACTGAGCCAAACCGGTTTTGGCTTATTCCAATATCTTAATATCTTTAGCACCCAGATCATTTTCCTTCGCTAGTATTGTATAAAACCACACTATGATCCATTAGCTGATCTGTTTTAAAACGTCACGTGATCCTGAACCTAGACCTAATACTTTGACATGTACAAGTTAAAATTACATGATTAATTGTTGAATTTATAAGATAATCCCCCATCTTTCAGATAGAAGCTATAATACTTCCATGCTCGGTCTCTGTTGAAAAATATTGAATTTCCGAACATGTTTCCAAAATATTTGCCTTTCAGTTTTGCATATTTGTATGTCTAATTTTCTTCCATGCTGAGGCATCTGTTCATGATTTTAGCTTATTTTCAAAATCTTTTTGGGTTAATGTTTGGATTTTATATTCAAATTCTTTATGGGCTGAGCAACTTCTGGAGACCTCATCAATAATGTTTTTCAGGTTCATAATTTTCTACTTGAAACATTATTGTGGATGTGTGTGTGTTTTTTCACTTGGGAAAATATTCAGCATCTTACTAATACCCATTAAACACAGGGTGTGCTGTTACTTTTGTTTTTACACTTGGATCTTCAACTATATTCATGATTACGAGCATATTTGCAATCTTTCTGAAAGTTTATTTTTTTAATATATTTTTATTGACTTCAGAGGAAGAGACAGAAACATCCATGATGAGAGAGAATCATGGAGCGGCTGCCTCCTGCACGCCCCAACCTGGGGATGGAGCTTGCCATCCAGGTCTGGGTCCTGACTGGGAATCGAACTGGGACCTCCTGGTTCATAGGTCAATGCTCAGCCCCTGAGCCGCGCCGGCTGGGCTGAAAGTTTATTTTTATTTTTTTAAATAAACCTTTAATTCCAGAATACAGAGGGGGGGAGGGGGGGACCTACACAGGCGAGAGGGAGCTTTTGTTAGCTCCGGGGAGGGGCGGTCACATTTGGCGAGGAGCATCTGTGGGGGGAGAGAGAAGAAGCCGATGGATTCCCCGGAGGCAGGCCCTGGCTCTCTCCTCGGCAGCAGAACCCTCACTCATTGCGGGAAAAGGCGGCCTGTGGTTTGGGACATGAGTACTTTCTGTTAACTCACTCACAGATGCTTCCCCTCCACATGTGTTCCCCGTGACCCGTGCGTCCACGGGGTGATATATGTGGCCCTCTTTACCTGAGGCTCAGGAAGAGACAGAGATAAATGCCACTGGCGCTAAAAATACGCGGAGAGCAGCGCCGAGGTCGGCCGCGTCGGACGGTGCACGGGGCAGGCCGGTGCGGAGCCACGGCGTCCACGCCGAGCGCAGCGCTGCTGACGTTTCACGTTCAGAGGCTCTGGCTGAAGGAGCTCAGACACATAGCGGTACGGCCCCGGCGTGCTTGCCAGGAAAAGGGGAGTTTCCCGCGCAGGGAACTGGTCCAGGAACAGGCCTCCAACATGCTGCATTCATTACACACAGCTGTGTGCATGAAAAGCGACTTTCTACCCACCTACCAGACCCTATCCAGAGCTGTCGCTTTTTTTTCCTTTTTTTGCCAACTTGCTGACCTTTCTGTTCCCACCAAAGAACTGACAGATGACTATTAAAACATTTGGGCAATTGGCAAAAAAAAAAAAAAAGGACGAAACCGGTTTGGCTCAGTGAATAGGGCATTAGTCAGTCTGTGAACTGAAGGGTCCCGGGTTCAATTCTAGTCGGGGGCACGTGCCTTGGTTGAGGGCACATCCCCAGTGGGGGGTGTGCAGGAGGCAGCTGATCGATGATTCTCTCTCATTGATATTTCTAACTCTCTATCCCTTTCTCTTCCTCTCTGTAAAAATCAATAATATATATATATTTTTAAATTGCATGCTAATGTGTTTGCTATAAATACAACATATCCTTAAAGAGGCACCGCTCATAAGCTGGGTTTTTGTGAATAAATAGTAACTAACCGAAGGCCTAGAGCTGGGGTCGGCAAACCACGGCTCGCGAGCCACCTGCGGCTCTTTGGCCCCTTGAGTGTGGCTCTTCCACAAAATGCCACGGCCTGGGCAAGTCTATTTTAAAGAAGTAGCTTTAGAAAAAGTTTAAGTTTAAAAAATGTGGCTCTCCAAAGAAATTTCAGTCGCTGCACTGTTGACATGTGGCTCTGTGGACTGATGAGTTTGCCGACCACTGGCCTGGAGAAAGCCCGCGTGCCTGCTGGATGCTGACGGATGCTGCGTCCGGCACCTCTGGAGTGGAAGGAAGTAGAGGTACCCAGGTCACCTGGGAGATGCGGAATTACGATACAGACACGTGGCAAAGAAGAGGTAAAACAGAGAGAGCCCCGTTTCACAAAGCCTGGAAGAGACCGATGCCAACAGGACACATCAGCTACCATGAGGGAGCCCTGAGCTTCCCTCCCCACCAGGCGTAGCTTTCCAGGCAGGTCACGTGTTCTCTGCCTCTGCTTCTCCCACCGCCATGACTGATGTTCCCAGAATGGTCTCCGGATCCCGCTTCCCTGGGGCAGGGCCAGTCCCTCAGGCCAGTCTCCCTCGGGAACGGGCGGAGCTGGGCGGAGCTGCCCTGGTGCTGGGCCGGCCGGTCCCTGGCTCTCTGGGGTCTGTCACTCTGCTGTGCACCTGAAAGTAAGGTGACAAGACGTCCCGATTTTTATTTGTCCTGCGTCCTGCGGCATTTTTAAAAAGTCCCGATTTTGGGGGGAGAGGGGGGGGGGAGAGGGACTTTTTTAAAACACTGCGAGACAAATTGTTAAAAATCGTTAAGAGATCAACTGAAGGACTTGTATACATGCATATAAGTACAACCAATAGACACAAAACTCTGGAGAGGGAGGGCATGAATGGGAGGGAGGGGGACAATGGTATATGTACATAGATAATAATTTAATTTAAAAAATAAAAAAATAAAAATAAAAATAAATAAATAAAAATAAATAAAATAAAAATAAAAAATCGGACGTCTGGTCACCTTACCCGAAAGTGATATAAGGTAGCCTGTCGACTAATGGGAATTTCCATTAAAGCTTTTAAAGGCGGTCCTTGTGGAAACTGGAATGCTACAGCTCCTTCCGACCGACCCTGGTAGAAGCGGGGGTAGAGGCCCAGGAGCATTCTGGTGACGCTGAGGGGAAATCAGAGGAGGGTCAGGTTTCAGGAAACACGTGGCTTGTGCTGCCTGTGGAGCTCTGTGGTTATCCTCACGGAACGAAGGGGGAAGAACAGTGTATTTGTATGTTTTATTTGTAAAGTGGTTTTCGGTGTTTCTTCCTGTTTTCCATGAGCTTTTCAAACAATATCCCATCATCCATCAGGCCAGGTTATTTTCTCTGTTTCTTTGTTCTGGCTGTGCACGGCGAGAGAACTAAAGCGTTAGGAGGCCATGCGGGGGGGGAGCCTGGAGTGGGAGGACTCAGTGGTCTTACCAAGAGGCGGGTCAGTGGTCTCTGCTGGGCGGGGCTACTGGGTGGGTGGGGTAAAGCAAGGAGCAGCCAGGCAGCTGCACTTGGGGTCCCAGTGCAGCCCTTCTGCTGGGATCAATAAAAGGATGTGTGCAGCCCTAACTGGGTTGGCTCAATGGATAGAGCATCGGCCTGCGGACTGAAAGGTCCCAGGTTCGATTCCGGTCAAGGCCATGTACCTTGGTTGCAGGCACATCCCCAGTACGGGCTGAGCAGGAGGCAGCTGATCGATGTTTCTCTCTCATCGATGTTTCTAACTTTTTCTCCTTCTCCCTTCCTCTTTATAAAAATCAATAAAATATGTATTTAAAAAAAAAAAAAAAAAAAAAAAAGGATGCGCACAGCCCCGATGTGGGCGTGAATCGCTGGAACCCAGGTTGTTCTTTCACTGGCGTCTTCGAAGTCTACGACAATGCAATTCTGGATCTGCACCAACCAGAGTCTCCTGCAAAGTCGTTCGAGGAGCGCCAGCTGCCATCCCCACGTCAGAGTGGGAGGGGCAGCCACACAGGGTCCTTGCTGGTGGCCTGCCGGCTCCACAGTTTAATGCGAGTTGTGTGTCCGTTCAGGCAAGTCCGTTCTCCCGGCAGACGGACACAGAGAGCCGTGCCCCTGCCATTGTGCTGCCCAGACACTCTGCAAACACGATGTTTACTACACGACGCCCCCGTCCCCGCGCTCCCACCCAGGGGACCCCTTTCTGCGGCGGCTGGACTCCCGCGCCGGTGGTTGTTATGGTTTCCCTTCCCGGACAAAGAGGCTCTGATGCTCACTGAGAAGGAGACAGGCACCCCGGCCTGTGGGCCCGAGTGTGAAGATGCTTTTGAAGACGGGCCCCGAGTGTGAAGCTGCTTGTAACGTGGATGTTAGACATCCTGGCTCCGGCTTGGGAGCGGGAACGGGCTTGGCCTGGGCTGAGCCTTCCCCGGCCAGATAATGGCCCGGCCAGCAGCCGCCAGCCCAGCCGGGAGGGAGGGAGAGAAGAGGAAGCTGATTGGAAACAGGACCGACCGGGAGGAAGGCAGAGGAATGAACCGAAGACTTTTCCAGAGATGCTCTTTGCAAGCATCTGTCGTTGCCGTGTCCGCCGGGGAAGGGGATCTTCAGTTAGAATTCTCTCGTGAGAGTCAGAGGCAGCAGATTCCCCGTCAGTACAGGTACGAGAGGGACCTGACGCTGGCATATTTCTTCCCCATTGGAAGATAGTGTTCACTACGGATTTTATTAAAGAGTAAAATACAAATCCAAAAACAACTATGGAGCTGAAACCGGTTTGGCTCAGTGGATAGAGCGTCGGCCTGCGGACTGAAGGGTCCCGGGTTCAATTCCGGTCAAGGGCATGTACCTTGGTTGGGAGCACATCCCCAGTAGGGGGTGTGCAGGAGGCAGCTGGTTGATATTTCTCTCTCATCAATGTTTCTAACTCTCTATTCCTCTTCTTTCCTCTCTGTAAAAAACAAATATGGATTTGTATTTTAACTATGGATTATATAACAAAAACAACTATGGATTTGTATTTCTTTGGAAAGTCTTCTTGATCCTTTAGACATGAAAAAGGATGTGACACATTAGAAACATTTTAATTCTTCGCTCTCCTTTGCTGAAGGGAGTCTGGGGTGGGGGGCGTGTGTACAATATGTAGGATAATTAATAAGTAGGGAGATGGCTGTCTGCACGTAGGCAGGGAGCTCCGTGTTTCTTTAGGTCCTGGCATTGGTGAGGGTGGTAGGTGATCTCTCCATGTGCCTCCTCTTAGAAAAAGGCCTTCCTTGAGTTTTCCCTAGGAAACGGAGGCATTAGAAGAAAGAGACCTTGCAAGATATGTAACACTTAGCTAGGAGATAAACACATGTGATTGCCACCAACCAGGTGACACTGAACATATACTAGAGGCCGGATGCACAGAATTTATGCAAGGGGCTTGGTCCTCGCTGCCGCAGCAGCTGCCTCTGCTTCGTCAAGAAGGTCATCAGAAGGTTGTCTAGAAGGTCGTTTGGCCATCTGGTCTGATTAGCATATTGAGCTTTTATTATTATAGCTGGCTCCCACACTCCCTTACCTCGCTTGGCTGCTGGAAAAACACCGATGCACCTCTCCTAGGCATTGGGATGTGGCCAGCATCTTGCACGGGATGTTGATCGATGGACTAGAATGAAGATGAAAATGGCTGTTTCTAAACCCCCACTCGCCTCTGCATGACTAGGGAAAATGTTTGGGAATGACTCAGTGGGCCCTTCCCCTCATCCTTCCCAATGAACCAAGGAAAGCTTGGTCCGTACGTTGGTCATTGATCATGGATGGACAGGCAACAAAATCATCAGCGCAGCGGGAAACCAAGACTGAAATAAGAAAATCATTAAGAAATGAGTGAATTTAAATATCCAGTGGCTGAAACCTATTATCCTCTGACACGGAAGACGCTGGAAGAGACTCCTGCATGGCTGTTTAAAGGATTCAGGAGACCTGAGAGGCTTCCTTCTCCCGGAGGGCAGGCGCCCACCTGGATGAGATTCCCCAGGCTCTAGCCAGCGCCCAGATGTCCAGGCGTCCGGAGAGTTTGTAGAGAAGGGCAGAATCCCTGGAAGGCAGGCAGGGGTGTTTCTCCACTGGTTTCTGTGTGCAAGCCATTGAGGCCACTCTGTCCCTTCCCCGCCTTCTCTCTTGCAGTGAGCGCACTATCATTGGGTCCTGTGGTGCCGATTCACGTAATCTAAGGCAGAAGGCAGGGCCAAAACGATGCCTGCTTATCCCAGTGACAGCCCCGGGGTCCCCTGACACTGATGATGACATTGCGTGTTTTTATTAACATCACTAGAAATAATCACCAAGGTGTCCAAAAAGCTTTTCACGGGATCCTTAGCTCTAATTTAGGACCTTTCTCCCTAATCTTAGCCAGTTGCTGTTCATCACAGCCTAACCCAGTGGTCAGCAAACTCCTTCGTCCACAGAGCCAAATATCAACAGCACAACGACTGAAATTTCTTTGGAGAGCCACATTTTTTAAACTTAGACTTCTTCTAACGCCACTTCTTCAACATAGACTCACCCAGGCCGTGGTGTTTTTGTGGAAGAGCTACACACAAGGGGCCAAAGAGCCACATGTGGCTCTCGAGCCGCAGCTTGCCGACCACAGGCCTAACCCAACTGCTCTTTTCCTGTGAGAAAGCACCTCGTGCTAACCATCATTCTGAGACACGGCCGGAACTTCCTGGGAGATAAATTGGCCTGACACCTGTCCTGGAATGCAAGCCAAAAAGGCACAGCTATTCAATTCAGATGTCTGCCCACCTAGAAGGACCTCATGCTTGTCCTGGCTGCTGATCTCCTCAGAAGGAAAGCCATCTTAGACTCTGTAGTTACAATGACACCAGGGTATATTGATCTAATGAGTCATTTTATGGAACGAATTCTAAAATACCCCAACTCATCTGCCTTCGCCTCTAAACCCATCTGAATGATCATGTTGCACCACAGACCTCTTGTAGAGGATCTTGCAAAGGCCTTTGGCCAAAGATACTATATATATAACTCTACATGTTTGCACACACTTCCATCCCAAAGGCTCTGGCATGCTCCTGCCCGGGACCTGTCCTCCGCCATGGCCGTGAAATTGATATTCTCCTTGCTTAGCATTGATGGAATGCCTTTGTTTCGTCTCTCAATGACTCCAGATCTTTGGAAGGATCCAACTCCCTTTGCAACAGTTCTTCTAGACCAGTGGTCGGCAAACTCCTTCATCGACAGAGCCAAATGTCAACAGGGCAACGATGGAAATTTCTTTGGCGAGCCACATTTTTTAAACTTAACCTTCTTCTAACGCCGCTTTTTCAACATAGACTCGCCCAGGCCGTGGTATTTTGTGGGAGAGCCACACGCAAGGGGCCAAAGAGCCACCTGTGGCTCGCGAGCCGCAGTTTGCTGACCACGGGTCTAGAAGAATGTGACAGTCTCTGAACTTGCTGTCACTCAGAGCTGGGCGGCCCGGGATGGATGCACCTGCCCAGGAGGCTCCCTACCCACAGCCTCCGCCTCCGCCTGTCACTTTTCCCCTTATCTCCCCGCCCCATTTTTTTTAACAACTCAGTTCTCCCATGGCACATGACCTGCATCTGTGCGATTTCCCTTCGGCTGCTGCAGTCACCCCTAGCAGGACCCTCGCTTATGACAAACCAAGACGGACCCCAGGCAGACATTCACCTGAAAGAACCGGCATACTTTTGCCTGCGGAGATGTTTTTATTTTCCCCTACCGAGCACTGTAAATAATGGAAACAGTTTTCTGCACCAGTTTTAAGCCAGTCTTGCCCTGTGCGGTTTCAAGAAGGCATTTCACGTGAAAGCACTGAAGGCGTTCCGGGCACGTAATGGGCATTCCCTGAGTCCAAGTCAGACCTGAAAGCTCTGGACAAAAAGAACTGGTGTGGGCACCAGCCGTCTCCATTTCCGAACAGCCACCCTCTTGCTTTTCAGCCCCCCATCCCATGTGGCACCCACCCGATCACCCCGCTGGGAACTGTTCTCCTCCACGTCCCAAACAGCTGCTTCCTGCCCGTGTCCGGAACATTCCTGCAGCCGCCGGAAGTGCTGGCCTGTGGGGTGTGGCCGTGTTCGCCCTCCTTCACCCACCTCCCTCCAGGCCTCAGTTCCTCTGGGGCAGCCTGTGGGGCTCCCCGGTGGGTTCTCTCCAGTTTCCCAAAGCCACCTTCACCTTCCTTTCGCCTGGACTTCCTCTGGGTGAGCCCAGATGTCAGCATCTGCCAAGGTTCAGCCTTGGCCCGTTGCTCTCTTGGGGTACCCCTTCCCCTCGTCTCAGCTGCTCTCCTGGTGCCCACTGCCTGCTGTCAGGGGGGCCACTGCTCCGAAACGGGGGAGCAGAGGCCCAGTGCAGAGCCAAGGCCCTCTTCCCATCTCTGCCCTCCTCGCGGGCAGACGGGAAGACTGACAGCCGATGAAATGCTTGCTTCCATCTAGCCGCTTTCTCTCTCTCTCGTCCTTGAGCCTCCTTCCTTGGCCGGGCCCAGGTCTCTAACTCCAGAGCTGGGAGCCCCGGGGTCGTGGTTCTAACCTTCACCCCTCAACATGCTACTGTGTCTGTAGATATCTACCCACCGGACACCATCACTCCATCGACGGCCATCCAGGGATAACTGCCTCCTGGCGTCTACACAAACAACGCATTTCCAGGAGTAGATTTAATTCCAAAGACGTGTCGCCAGCTCTCTGACATTTAACCCCAAGTGTGTGTGTGAGAGCTAGCACTCAGATGCACTCCGGGGGTCCGTGCGTGGGAAGATGGCTGAAGCCAATAGGTTGGATTAACTCCCCAGTTAAGACAATTCTATCAGTTTCATTTATCACATTAACCAAGGGCTCTCAAAAGTGTATTCAAAGGACACCCTCCACCTCCCAAAATATATTCTTGTTTTCAAAACCTAAACGTAGCCCTAACGGGTTTGGCTCAGTGGTTAGAGCGTCAGTCTGCGGACTCAAGGCCGACTCTCCATCAAAAAACCCAGGTGGGTGGATTTTTTCCGTGGGTTCAATCAAAGAATTAGCTGAATCTCGTGCCAGCCTTTTAGGTTTTCTGTAGCCATCAGTGAAAAATTACCCATTGACCCTCAGTACAAGCCTTTTCACTTTCCAAACCTTTCCTTCTGCTCCAGTGTAAATGAGAATTTAACTTTATCGATTCCAGTCAAGCGCATGTACCTTGGTTGCGGGCACATCCCCAGTAGGGGGTGTGCAGGAGGCAGCTGATAGGATGTTTCTCTCTCATCGATGTTTCTAACTCTCTATCCCTCTCCCTTCCTCTCTGTAAAAAGTCAATAAAATATGTATTTTAAAAAAATAAATAAATAAAACCCACAAAAAAAAAACGCTGAACATGAGTTAAATCCCGTAAGTTGCCGAGCATGGACAAACACTGCCCTCCCTGGGTGGGCCTGGGAATTCGCCTTGCTGCTTCAGGCCTTGCATTCAGCCTGCCCAGAGCCAGTTGCTCCCTCCATCCTGGCACCTCCGGGCCTCCCGGATGGTGGAAGTGGGGTTCTCCTCCTAGCAGCAGCTTCCGTGACTGCTCTGCTGCAGGGCCCTTCGGCGTGCTGTGGACACCTGGTGGCCGGACGCGGGTCCTCAGCTCCCACCGTGTGCTCTGTCCCTGGCAGGCCGGCTCCAGGTGACTTTGGCTAGCCATCTGGCCTTCTCTGGAAGCTCTGCCCTCCGGCCCCTGCCCTGCCCCCACCGTGAGAGAGGAATGATCTCCCTTCCTCGCCCCTTCCCTCCCTCTTGGATACCCGCCAGCAAAGGGCCAGCAAAGGGCCGAAGCTCCAGCCTCTTGGATGCAGTCAGTGCCTTGCTTGATTGCCCCCTGTGAGGAGCACAGACCTACACACACACACACACACACACACACACACACCCTCAGGTCCTGCTTCCTCCTCCCCCTGCCTGCCCAGGCTCTGGGGGACCCAGCAGGCCCCCGCCCAAGGTCACCAGAATCAGGATAAAAACAAGAAGCACCGAACAGACGGGACTGGAGCTCTCAAGCAGTGTCCTAGGTCTCCATGTCTTCACCGCGTATCGGGTTTCAGTGAGCGGTTGTGGTTTGGGTGAAATCCTTTAACACCTTTAAAAATAAAAAGAACAAAAAGAACGTACCTTGTAGAAACGATTGGGTTGTGGGTCATGGCAGACAGCTGTGAAGTAAACAGCTATACTGTGGGTGGATTTTTTTTTTTCCCCCTGGGTTCAATCAAAGAATTAGCTGGGTCTCGTGTCAGCTTTTTAGATTCTCTGTAGCCATCTGTGAAAAATTACAAGCCTTTTCGCTCTCCAAACCTTTCCTTCTGCTCCAGTGTAAACGGGAATTTAACTTTATTGGAAAGGGACCCAGGAACAGGACTTTAAGTGCAGCTTTATGGTAGCTTCTAACGGAGCCCACATCACCGTTAGAGGCTTCCGTGCTACTGGCAGAATAGCACCCAGGAACGAGCTGAAACCTACACTGTGGCTCACAGCGTGGGTCTGAACTCGTGGCACTGTTACTGGGCAACGGTTGATGTCAGTGCTCTGTAACTTTGGCGACATAAACAGTTTCTTAGACATGATTCTTTAAAACAGAAAAAAAAAATGTCTAAAAATAAATGTGTTCATTTTTAACGAAGTCCATGTAGATGAGCTGCCCTGTAGAGTGACATGTATATACTGACCTAAACTACCCCTTAAACAGGTGTAGGGAGCGGTTATAGGGTTAAGCCTCAGACTGACCTGCTGGCAAAGTCGCAAACAAGTCCCAGCTTGGAGGGCACAGCCCTCTAAGCATAATTGAGCTTGACCTTGTGACTGCTCCCCAGATCTTTCCTGGGTAGCTAGTGGGCTGTGGGAGGGGCAGCAAGTGCTGCCAAAACAAGTGAAACTTTTAAGAACATTGTAAATTACCTTGTTTGCCCCTGACTATAAATAAAGTATCAGCTTTGCAGTCTGATCTGTTCTGTGGCCTCAGCCAGGCACAGGAGATCCACCTGGACCCAGGTTATTCTCTTTGTCTTTTCTTCATCCTTCACCGGCCCTCCCTCAGGCTTGCTGAACCCTTGGCTGTGCTGGCGCGGCTCAGGCAGGCGTGCAGGCATGCTTCTTACTTACTGTCCTTCCCGCTGAGAACACTAACTTGTGTGTTACTTGTACCTTCACTCCTAAGCGGAAGGTAACTTTGAAGCAGGAAGAATTTCTAAAGTAGAATATCGTATTTTCAAATCTTTGGTGTGGCTCATCCCAATGAACTTGACCTTAGCATGTAAACTGCCCTCCTAATACCCATGTAAGCTACCGAGTCGACATAATTTTTTAAAATTCGTTTTCAGGGAATTGGTTTAGGGCACCTGTGCCCCACGGCACACTGTTCACCCCTGTAAGCTCCAATTCCCTCATCTGTAAAGTGGGATGGTGCCGTGATTCCCCCGTGGGGCCTCCGAGAAAGAATAAGCATGTGTCCAGTGCTGGGCGGAGTGGGCCGGGCAGTGTGTCGGGGTTGATGTCAGACCCTCCGTGAGCTGAAAGGGCTGGATTTCCTTTTCCTGCTCGCGTCTCTGGCCACTGTGGATTTGGTGCTTGCTCCTTCTGCTTTGGGTTAAACTCTGGTTCTCCTTCGGGGTTTTGGGCTCAGCAGAGAGAGGCCAGGAGAGCTCTTACTTGAAAGCAAAGTTGGTGCCAGTTCGAAGTAGCAGCTCATTTGTGGACTTAAAAAAAAAAATGCCGTTTGCTTTCCTGTGGTTGCTTCAAGCCTTTCAAAAACAGTTCCTGGTGGCATGCCGATGATGGGCCTCTGGAGAAGTGCATTCTTCTCTAAGTAAGCGTCCGTGGGCAGGTCTGAGTGAGTCCATGCCATCATCTATTCGCAACATAAAACGGCCACATACCTGGGCGTCTAGGGCCCAGTCTGCGCGTGAAACGGTGGGGAATGCCGCAGCTCTTCCACGAGAAATGCCTCATAGAGAAGGCGGTGTGAGGAAGCCAATTATCCCGATACCGTCCGCACGGCACACCGGGGAGAACACCGAAGCTCAGTGTGCCTCGTTCCGCCTCCACAGACCCCTCTGGCGGGCGCCTGTATGGAAGGATGGCAGGCTGGGGTCTCTCCTCTCCCCCCCTGCCCCCCCCCCCCCCGCCATGGGCTGCTGCCACGCTGCTCCTTGATTATTCCCAAGGGATACTTTGTCCGCTTTGAACATAATTAGTTTTGCATTCAGAAAAGATTATACTAGTTTATTGTGTTCCAATATAGCCCAACATAAAAATGTGCCTAACCTGATCTGCTATAGACCGGCATGGCTCCATCAGCATTGCAAATTGGAGTTTTGATAAACGCTATCCATCCCCGACTGACGGACACAGCATTTGTCCATTTATCCGGGGAAAGGAGCATGCCGAAGACCGGTCTTGAGATTCGTCTGGACTGGAACAGGGATTGAAGATGTTAATGCCTTTCATTCTTCTGTTAGAAAGTTCATCTTTCTGTCTGCTAATGTTTGCGTCTAAATCCCAAATCTAACCGTGTCATCAAAACTCCAGCGGTAAGCATCTGAAGCCCCCTCCTCCAACCTCCCTCTCTCCCCCCCAGTCCTGGCAAATTCTCCTCATGCAGCGTGCTGGTGCCACCTATGTAATTCTTCTGGATTCCAGGGAACCCCACCTTCCAGGAGTCTGGCGTGAAAGGGATGCGGCGTTTATTTGCGGTTACTTCACAGTGACCTGGGCAAGGACCCTGGCAAACCAGTCCCGTTTGGGAAGATACCTGCTTCAGAACGTAGACGTCTCTGCGCCCCACAGAGAATCGATCATTCTGTTTTTTGACCCAGTTTTACTGAAGAGATTTTCAAAACCCCGAAATAACGTATCATTTAGGCTGTGTCAAAGATACCTTATTAATGTCCTCCTTAAAGGGAAAATACATTGATTCTTCAGGGAGAAGAGGCATTATGGTTATGCTCATGGTGTTGTATTAGTGTTTGTGTGTCATGATTTCCCAGGAGCCAGTGTTGTTTAAAAACAACAACAACACACACACACAACAACAACAACAACTAAGGTGTATTTTTTAAAATATATTTTATTGATTTTTTTACAGAGAGGAACGGAGAGAGAGAGAAAGCTAGAAACGTCAATGAGAGAGAAACAGCGACCAGCTGCCTCCTGCACACCCCCTACCAGGGATGTGCGTGCAACCAATGTACATGCCCTCGACCGGAATCGAACACAGGACCTTTCAGTCCGCAGACCAACCCTCTACCACTGAGCCAAACCGGTTTCGGCAACTAAGGTGTATTTTGTTGAAATGAGTAACATCAGACATTTCCATGTATGATGCTGGGTGTGTTAGATGGAGGTGAAAGTTGAGAAGGAAAAGGGAGATGAACGTACTGCAGCATCAGATGGACACAGTGACAGACGTCAGGTGAAGGCAGCATGCCAGAGAGGAAGAGGGCAGTGTTACTGAGTTATGGGGGTGAGGGGGGAAGATAGTCTTTATTTGGATGCAATGATGAGGGGAGCCCTGGTTCTCCGATGTGGTAATATTTTGGTTGGTTTTAGGTCTGTATTTAGATGATCATTGAAATGTGGAATGACAGCACACAGTGTAGAGAGATGCTGACAGATATGGCATTGCTAGCCCAGTGCTCCTGGTTTTCCCCTTGTTTACTTATGGATAAAAATACTTGAGGGCTTTGGAGCGACTGGAAGAAAACACTGGTAAATCTAAAAACATTCCAGGAACATTCATTCAATCCTCAGCTTAATGGAGGAAGGCGCTGAAGGGGGTGGAATGTTGGGGGGGGGGAGGGGGTAAATTAAAGGAAGGAGGGACTTTGGCTTGGAGGCGATGCAAAAATGATACAGGATCTGGAAGGGACAAAAAGACAATTTTTACATAAAAATTTCAGAGCCACGATATTAAGTTGTCTGTAATTTAAAAGTAAAGCGAGTTGGGGCCCTGCGTTAGCTGCTGCCCATGGGGGCTGTCCAGCTGGGACCCCTTGACCCCGTGCCACCCACCTAGGAGCCCCCATCCTTGGGGTGCAGGCCTGGCCTTCGCATCAGCCTGGAGGAGGGGAGGGTCCCGCAGCGCGGGCCCAGGCTCAGGCCCTGGGGCCAGGGAACCGCTGCGCACACCAGCGAACCCTCCCCCTCCACCCGCTCACACAGCCCCCGCCCCGCGGGACCTCAGGCCCAGGCCGGCCTCCCTCCCCGCACCCAGGACACCCTACGGCCCGGAATTCCCGCAGCCGTCCGGCCAGGGGTGGGGGGAGAGGTGGGGGCTTGGCTGGGCCCACTCGCTCCCTCCGCGTTCAGGGAACACCCAGCGGGGCTGCGTGGAGCGTGGACGGCGGCGGGTCGGGCTGGAGCATCCCCGCGCCGAGCCTGCGGGAGGATCCGCTCCGGGAAGGTCCGCTCTGCAGCCCCAGAGCCCGGAGCCAGCCCCGCGGGAGGCGGCGAGGGGTCCCGGCCGCGCGTCCTGCCGCCTCCCGGCCGGAGCGCCGCCGCCCCGCTCCCCGCAGCGCCCGCCTCCCGGCCTGGCCTCGGCGGGCCCGGCGCGTGAGTGTGCGTGTGTGTGCGTGTATCTGTGTGCATGTGTGTGCGCGTGTGCATGTGTGTGCGCCTGTGTGTCCGTGTGTGCATGCGTGTGTGTCTGTGCATGTGAGTGTGTATGCATGTGCATGTGTGCCGTGTGTGAGCGCACGTGAGCGCGCAGGGGTCCGGCGCGGGCAGGGGCCGCGGGGCGGCGCTGGCGGCGGGCGCGCGGGGGTTAAGGCCGCCGCCCCGCCCCGCCCCGCCCCGCCCGCGGCCGGAGCCCGCCTATCCCGCCCCGGCCCCGCCGCCGCCGGCCCAGCCCGACGCTCCACCGGCAAGTTGGCGGCGGCGGCTCCGCACGCAGCGCCCGGCGCCCGGCGAGGTGGTGAGCGCGGCGGGGCGGGCGGCGCGGCGGCTGCGGGCGATCGGGGCCCGGGCTCCCCGCGGTGCCCCCGCGGGGCCGGGAGGGGGCGGGAGGGGGCGGCCGGCGCGGGGCGCGGAGCGCGGGGCGGGCGGCGATCGGAGCAAGTGGAGCCGGCGGCGCGTTAACCCCGCGGGGCCCGGTGCGGACGGGTTCCGGCGCCGCGGCGGGCGGCGGGGCCGAACTTGGCGGCCACGGGGCACCCGGAGCCACAGGGGCCGCCGCGGGCGCCGGGCCTTTTGTTCCCCGGTTCCAACGGGGGTCCGGGTGCGGGGCCCGCCGGCTCCGGCGCAGGGGGAGCGGGGTCCCCGGCGCAGGGGGAGCGGGGTCCCCGGCGCAGGGGGAGCGGGGTCCCCGACGCAGGGGAGCGGGATCCCGGTCTCCTAGGGCGCCGGGGCTGTGCCCGGGCCACGCTGGGCTCGCTGGGTCGGATACTTTGTGTCCGAGCGGCTCCGCCCGGAGCAGAATCCGCCGGCCGTTCGCCCTCCCAGCACCGCCGTCCTCACTGCCTGCCCGGAGGGAGGCTCAGTCCTCCTGCTCATCCCGGAGCAGATCCCCATAACGGAGCAGATCCCCATAACGGAGCAGATCCCCCCATAACGGAGCAGATCCCTCATAACGGAGCAGATCCCTCATAACGGAGCAGATCCCCATAACGGAGCAGATCCCTCATAACGGAGCAGATCCCCATAACGGAGCAGATCCCCATAACGGAGCAGATCCCTCATAACGGAGCAGATCCCCCCATAACGGAGCAGATCCCCATAACGGAGCAGATCCCCCATAACAAGATGTGCGGGGCCGCCGGGGAGAGAGTTAGCCCGCAGAGTCGGGGCGGGAACCCCAACTTTAGCAGCGCCCCCGCGGGTCCCCCCCGCCGCCGGCCAACTTGTGAGCCGCGGCCGCGCGCAGAGCCTTCTCCCCGCCGCCCGCGGGGCGTTTAATAAAGGAACAAAGGTCAGAGCCAGCGGAACCCCGAAACCCGGGGAGACAGACAGGTCCCCCTCCTTAACGCCACCCCCCTCCCTGGGTCCCCTCCCGGCCCCGCGCCCCCCGCAGCCCCCTGTCCCCCCAGCCCCCCAGCCGCCGCCGGTCGCACTCCGCGCCCGATGGTGTCGCTGAGGACTTGATCCCCTTCCCCTGGAGTGGAAATACTCCCCGTAATTGAAAGCAGACCCGCGTCTGGAGTTGGACAAGCCAAGGTTTTCTTTCTTTTTTTTTTTTTTAAATAAACCTTTTGTTCTCTGGTTTTAAAAAACGCTGTGGAGAGCCATCCAGGGACCCCTGTGTGCTGCTAATTGTGAAAGAAAGGGGCCCTTCCTCCAGGGTTACACTCCCCGGAGGAGGCACCGGAGAAATAAACAGGGAAATAAAGGCGGCTGACTTACTGGGCCCCCGGAATATCTCAGTGCTGCGTGCACGGGCTGTGCCTCACTGTGTGTGTGTGTGTGCGTGTGTGTGTGTGTGTGGTGTGTGCGTGTGTGTGGTGTGTGCGTGTGTGTGTGTGTGTGGTGTGTGCGTGTGTGTGTGTGTGTGTGTGTGTGTGGTGTGTGCGTGTGTGTGGTGTGTGCGTGTGTGTGTGTGTGTGTGTGTGTGGTGTGTGCGTGTGCCCAGCAGACTCCCAGGCATTGAAATGCAACTCTAAGCATGCAATACACACACACAAACACACACACACACACACACCTCAAGCAGACGCCTTGCAGTCAGAGGTTAACAAACTTGAGAGATGTTTGTGTTACCCCATCGCAGGCTGCGATTTAGAAAATTTGAAATTGGGAGCCAAGTGTGTTCGCTGAAAGGGACGCTGATTGTGCAGGAACCCGGGCCTGAAACTCAGCGACTGTGATGGCAGGTGCTTAGCCCGGTTCTTCGCGGCCTTTGGAGGCCGAGTCTGAGAAGCTTTGGAGACGTGGACTGTTGAAGAGTGAAATCAGGGTGCTTCTAGACAAAGTGGGGGAGGGGGGGAGTCCCTTGATCTCTATTAGCCACGCAGCTCAGAGAAGAAGAAAGCTGAGAGGAATGGTGTGGTCAGGAGGAGAAAGTTAGAAGCCGTGTACTTTTAACGCTGATCGCGGAGATCAGAAAAAAGCATCCCCGTGTTCCAGACGCTTCCCGTGGCCGGTTTCTCGGACCTGTTGTCCTGACGGTGGAGGGCGTGTGGACAGGCAAGGGGGCAGGGTGAGGTGGCAGTCTGCTTTCTTTACAAAAGCGGCCGGGTTGCTCCCCAGCTCACCTTGCTTCCGTCTGTCTGTCCGCCTGCTCATCGGGAGAGCCCCTGACAGTGAGTCTGCTGTGGCTGAGTCGGTCGTGATGTCAGTAATTCTCCTTCTTGTTAGCTTGTCCCGTGTGGTCGTCCTCTTCCTCGAAACCCGTATCTTAAATGTCAGCAAAGCTGCCTGCGTGTTGGCGGCGCCCCATCCTGG
Organism: Nyctalus aviator; assembly: GCA_036971965.1. Lineage (NCBI taxonomy): Eukaryota > Metazoa > Chordata > Mammalia > Chiroptera > Vespertilionidae > Nyctalus > Nyctalus aviator. The sequence continues at coordinate 182,703,439 of CM072924.1, read as the reverse complement.
GTCGGAGGCAGGATGTAGCTCTCGGCAGAGATTTGGTGGAAGAGAAGCAACTTCACGTGGCTCCTTGCAGGCGTCTGGCGCCTGTTAACCGCCTAAGAGCCTCCCGGAACCGTTCACGCCGAGCCCGCCGTGGCTTCTGTGTGCCGCTGTCACGTCCGTGCGCGCTGTGCCCGGGGAGGGGTGACGGGCCCGCTGTCACCGGAGCTGATCGTCCCGTTTGTCAGGGCCGCCCTGCTTTCCGGGCGCAGGGAGGTGCCCGCCGAGGTCTGTCTGAACAGAGGCGCTGTCTGAGCACGGCGATCTCGGTAATTATTGCAGAAAGCAGATTAAAACGCCGGACTCCAGGTGTCCGTCTCCTTAAAAGGGCCCACCAGCCCCGCGTTGCTAAGCACCGTCACTGCCGCGCGGAACAGAAAGTGACCCACATCGCAGGGCCCCTGCGTTTTCCAAAGCGCGTGTCAGAGGCTTAACAAGACCCCCCCAGTCAGTGGAGGGAAAGGGATCTGTTCTCAGCTCCGATGGGCAATGAAGAGATCGGGCTTGGACCATCCGTCTCTCTACAATGTATTTTGTTTGCTAGACTTGAAACAGTTCTGAGTCAAGGTTTCTAACAAACCGTCTTTCTAGCAATCTAAATGCTACATCAAGGGCAGTGTCTTTGTTTGAAAATTTTAACTGGATGAGTCATTTAAAAAAAAAATACAACTTTCCCTCATTTTAGCAAAGTTTAAATTGTTCACTGACATGGTATCTTACTGCTTTCCTGTGCATGTCTTACCGTGTCTTTTGCGAACATGCGTGTATATTCACATGCACACACGCACGGCATTGTCGTTTACGCCGCAGCACGGTGGTGATGACTCTCTTTCCGTGGATGTGAGTGTCTCAGCTCTGAGCACCGGGCAAAGGAATTCTTCCCCCAGCACGTTTGGATGTTGTGGATTTAGTTCCGGGAAGGAGAGAGAGTGGTATGTGGGAGTGAGAAAGTAAATTAGGGACAATACCATTTTTTTAAGTGGATTTTAGAGAGAGAGAGAGAGAGAGAGAGAGAGAGAGATTATTGTTCCAGTTATCTACGCATTCTTTGCTTGTTTCTGTATGTACCCTAACCTGGGATCGAACGCACAACCTTGGTTTATGAGGACAGTGCTCTAACCAACCGAGCTACCCGGCCAAGGCTGTTAGTAGTTTTTTTTTCTTTTTTCTTTTTCTTTTTCTTTTTTTTTTTTTTATCATAAAGTAGTCTAGTATCTTCTGGGCCAGACCAGAACTGTTAATAGTTATGGCTAAAACCTAAATCACAGCTATCCGATGTTTAAAGAGCTAGATTTCCCACATCCTGGTTCTTGGCACCTGGGCAGCAGTCACCCAGGCAGGTGGGGGCGGTCACCCAGGCAGGTGGGGGGCTTTGCCACAGAGGGAGGAGTGGCAGGCCAGGGACAGTTAGAGGAATAGGAGGGAGGGGCAAGAGGGCTCCCAAAGGTTTAGGCTAGGCCAGTGGTCGGCAAACTCATTAGCCCACAGAGACAAATAACAACAGTACAACAGTACAACGATGGACATTTCTTTTGGGAGCCAAATTTTTTTAACTTAAACTTCTTCAAACTCCACTTCTTCAAAATAGATTCACCCAGGCCCTGGTATTTTGTGGAAGAGCCACACTCAAGGGGCCAAAGAGCCGCATGTGGCTCGCGAGCCACGGTTTGCCAACCATGGGACTCGGGTTATTAGCAAGATTATTGCTCTATTATAATGATCTGGACAATTTGATGCATGTAATTATCAATACTGTGTTATCAATCCTAAATGCCATTTTGGTTGTAATGATACATGAAGTCATTCCATATCCTCAAAAGTTGAACGTTTTAAAATGAAAATTATTTTAAAAGGTATTTTACAGTAGAAGTTCATTATATTTATTCATCAGGCTTATCAGATTGTTTCCTATTATCTATTTCTCCAGCAATAGGGAATGTAGAATGAATGAAGTTTGTATGACTTGTAGTCTGGTCTAAAATGAAAAATCGTATCACATTTCCATCTAAAGCCTTTTAAACTGAAGTCTCAGTTTAGAGATTATGTATCAGAAATGTATTGTCTGTTTTCTGAAGTGTCAAAATTAGTACTTCACAGAGAAGAACAATTTGATGCGTAGAAGTATTCGGTTACATTTAGTTTAGATGGCATATAGTTTACTATTTAAGAAACCAGTTGTTTTAAAATGCGTGTTGATATTTTTATTTTAGTTACAAACCTGGCTGTTAAGTTGCAAGCCCTGTGTGTTTAAATTTTGAAATATGTGCTTAGTTTTTACACCAGGGTGAGAAGTAAAGGCTCTTCGGTGTCCTAGAAACGGTTCCTGCCGTCAGCGTTACTGATGGTAAATCATCTCACAGGGGAAGATTAACAACCGAGAAGCACACGCAGATATTTGAGGGCCCTTCTCGCCCGAAAATAGATTTGAGAAACCCCGTACAGTAGTAGTTCAGAGAAAAAGACCTTCTCTCTTAAGGAGGACTGTTCCCCGCTCTTATTATTAAATACTGTTTCACATAAACGCGTTGTTTTACTCGTGTACAAGGCAGGTGGGATTCTGGAGCCCACCGAAATGACTAACCCAGCACCGATGCAGAAAAACACATCCATTTTCCCTCCTTATACATAGCCACCTAACGTTTTTTAAAAACCGAAGTGCAGTGTGGGAGCGGCAGTGAGTCCGTTTCCCGGCTGTGTCTGCCGGCCCCTTGGTACACCGTGCCCAGCGGGGGACAGGGGCCTGCCGTCTGGAGCCCTGTGCACAGTGCCCGCAGCTCTTTTTTGTGCTTTTTTTTCTTCTTTTAAATAAGACAGAGTGGCCGCACACAGCACATTGGACATGATTAATCTTTTATAACTACCTACCCGCGGTTAGATGTTACCTCCTGCTTAAACGTGGTAGCTTAGTGAGGTGGACACCTGGCTGTGCTCTTAAAAGTTTATTTGTCTTTTATCTGCCTTTCAATTCCCAATATCGAGGGCAGTGCCTCTCCTTAGCTGTCTGTCCGGGGAGACGCCGGGAGGGCCGGGCAGGCAGACAAGGCCGCTGGACCGGGGAGGTCAGGTCAGACGCAGGGAGAGCCGTTAAGTGCCTTCTCCTCGCCCTGAGCGCCTGCCCGGGAACGTGACCTTGAGGAGGTGGGAAAGCCCTTTGGCTGTTGTATGGCCGCCGCCCTGGCTTGTGGGAGCCCCGGCAGATTTCCTCAGGGCCCTGATCACAGTTCTTTATTTCTGCTCTCCCATACGCCCCCGACGGCAGATCATCAGCATGGAGGTGGACATGACAATGAGTTTCTTTTCGGCGATAGATTTTCCTTCCTGAGTTCATTCCACGCATTGATCCGCATGGAGATAGCCCCTCATTAAACCGTAAGGGGCTCAGCCGGGCTGACCGGTCCCCTGTGCTTGCTTTTAAGAATCGCTTCATGATGGCGGTCACTCTCTCCGCAAAGAGGCGGCTGTGCTGATTTCCGGATGGTTTTTCCTGGAGGGGAGACGGGGCATCTCCTGTCCGCCGTGGGCATACTGCTCACACGTGCTGCGTGTGTTTCCGTGAAGCGGGCTCACGTCTTAGTGGTTCTGTGGCTGCTGTGTAGTTAGTGACCACTGCCCCCACGATGCTCACACACAGCCGGGAGATGTGTCGTGTTTGTCTCCTGGCTTTAAGGCTGGCGTTTTCCTCGCAGTGCATTTTATAGCAGCCCCATTAAAACGGCATTTTTTTTTTTTGTTTAAATATTTGAACAAGTATTGTTTAACAATAGGAGGAGTTTCACTAAACACAGCACAGGGTCTGACCTCTTTGAAAACTCCAGTTAAAACAGTTAAGCACCGCGTACAAGCTTTTCCTGCGTAAAGGGCTTAACCATTAGCCTTTTACTGAAACCCGTATTGCAGTGAACCAGAACTACATGCCATAAGAAAGAAAAAAAAACCTGGCCCGTCATCAAAATACCCAAACTATTATTTTAAACGTGCTCAGAGGTACCGCCCTCTCACCACGCTGTGAGTTATGTCCCACTCAGTCCGAGGGACTCAAGATTATAAAAAATGGTTCCCCCAGGGGAGGCAGGGTTTCTGGATGACAAAGGGCGTATTCCTTTAAGAACTCTTTTATTTACAGAAGTAAACATGCAGTTGGTTGGAGCATCCTCCCATACACCAAAAGGTTCCGGGTTCGATTCCTGGCCAGGGTGCTTGTGGGAGGCAATCACTCAATGTGTCCGTCGTGTCCCACCCCCCCACCCCCACCCCCCGTCTCTCTGAAAATCAATGAGAACATCCTCGGGTGAGGATTTTTTTAAAAATTAATGGAAAAACGTTTAAAATGAATTACTCTCGCCCTCGCCGCCCCCTCCTCTGTCCCTCCTCCAGGGCCTAAGTCCAGGCTCTTTCCTGTCCCCGGACCGTTCGGCCCGCCTCTCACCTGTGCCCCTGCCTCTGTGTGGCCTCCCAGCTTCCTCTCAGCCGTCATCCCCATCAGAGTCCCGGGCCTGGCGCTCCCTCCGAATTCCTCAGGTGTTTACAGAACCTTCGTGATCCCACCTCGGTCCCATTCCCCTTTAGGGTGACACCTCTCCGCCCGCCCGGGGCTGGGTCAGCGCCTCCGGCCCTTCTCAGCTGCTCACACTTCTTTCAAGAGCCTGCTTGCTCCGTTTCTTCTCCAAAGCCTCACCATGGCCCTGGGACAGGGGGAGGGGAGGGGAGGGCAGGGGAGGGGAGGGGAGGGGAGAGGAGGGCAGGGGGCGCTGCTGGCCTTGGGTCCTCCACAGGCCGGTGCACCTGCCCCTGCAGCTCTCAGCGTGTGGGCAGGAGTCCCCGTGCACTGGGGCGGTCCTGGGGGTCCCAGCGGGTCTCACTCACCCGTGTCCTGGCACTGCCCCCCCCCCTCCCCCCCCCCCCCCCCCCCCCGCCGCGCGCTGAGAACAGAAGTCGCTCAGTGGTGTTTGAGTGCTTATGGAAGGAGTCCCTCTGATGGCTGAGTGGCGATCATGGACATCCGTTACTCTGGGCTGCGATAGAGGAATTTATCCGGAGCTGTCGGGGCTCAGTGTCCCCATCGAGGGCCCTGGGACAGTCCGCATCCCTGTGTCTGTCATCTCTGAGCCCCGCACGGGTGACGTGTTTCGTACACAGCGTTGTACTCTCCCGGCGTTCCCTCCAGAGGGGCCTGCTCCCTCCCGCGGACGGAGAGGCTGCTGAGGGCGGCTCAGTGAATCCCAGGCTCCACAGTATGGAATGGTGACAGGGTGGCCTCAGCGCCGTGCTGGGTGGCTCCAGAGCCGGTCCCAGTGTCACACCCCCGCCCGGGAGCATTCCCACTGGCCCGGGCCGCAGGCACAGGTGTCATTTCCAAGGTGAGCCTTCCTTTTCCGCCCTGCGCTGTCAGCGTCACCCCAGTCACTATCACCCGCTGGCTGGTGGGTGTGGTGGAGGTGGTGGTGGTGGTGGTGCTGGTGGTGCTGGTGGTGGTGGTGCTGGTGGTGGTGGTGGTGCTGGTGGTGGTGGTGGTGGTGGTGGTAGTGGTGGTGATGTTGGTGGTGGTGGTGATGTTGGTGCTGGTGGTACTGGTGGTGGTGGTGATGGTGGTGATGGTGGTGGTGGTGCTGGTGGTGCTGGTGCTGGTGGTGCTGGTGGTGGTGGTGGTGGTGATGGCAGTGATCTTGGGGGAATGAGCGGATCTGGGCACAGGCCGCTCTCCGGCTGGTCCTGTGAGCTTTCCTCCTTCCATCTGTGAGAGGCCTCTCTGACCTAATCCCTCCTTTCTTTGCACCTCTGGTCTGGTGAGGTTTCCAGTGAGGCGCTAGGGGGTCAGGTGAAGCCAAATGTTCATTTCTACAATGAAGGGTTTTTAAAAAGAAGCCAGTAGTTCAAGGAATCATAACACTAACATTGATGTTTCCATCTCTTTCTCCCTCTCCTTTTTTCTCTGCAATCAATGAAAATAACATTAAAAAAGATAATGATTATGACTTGTTAAAACACCTCCTAGGTAGCAGGTGGTTTTTGCAGCAAAGATTCTCAGGCCCTCTTTCAGAGATGAGGAAGTTGAGGGTAAAGGAGATTAGGAATGTTGTATAAAGTTATTCAGCTACTAAAGCACAAAGGACTGTGGGGCCTGCTCTGAAATTGATGTCCTTTACGGAATTCTGCCTCCCGTTTACCTGTCCAGCAGCCTTGTTCTCACTTTTACCCTAATTTTGCTTCGCGTGTAAATTCCCTTTCCTGTCGTAGGCTAGAAATACGCTAATAGGCAACCTTTCATAAATATGGGAACCTCGGAATGTTCCAGACACTTTCAAGCACCTTTCTTCAGAGTGGACGCTTACCAGGACTGCTTTGAGGAAGGATGTGAGCACTGCTGCCCTCTGCTTTTCTTTCTCGCCGCCTCCAGCTTTGTTTGTGGGGAGGCATGACCGTGAAGGACCATCCGCGCCACGGATTCTATGGCGTGGCTGAAGGCCAGCAGTGACTGGCATCATTGATTAGGAAATTAGCAGATCATGCCTTTATTGACACGTCTCTCCCCTATTTAATGGTTTGTTTATTTAATTGATAGCTAACGCCATCACTATTAAAGGCTGTTAACACATCAGAATGGTATTTATTGAAGCTGGGAGAATGATAAGTCATGTTTACGCCTCTGTGCCCAAGGCCGACTATTGGTGGGTGGGTTTGGGGTGTGTTTTGTTTGTTTGTGTGTTGGTTTTTATATAGTCCTGGTTTGCTGAGAACTTCTGCTTAGGAAGTAAGTTCAGTAACCTTGCATCTAAGCGGTTAGCTGGTGGTATGACCTTGGACAAGTCACTCTGCTTTCAGTTGTAGCTGTCAGAGGCGGGGAGGAAAGCAGGTCACAGTTGGAGAAAGACACATAGCACGTTGTCTCGCTCATCTGTGGAATCTAAAGAACAAAATAAACTGATGGACAAAATAGAACGAGACACAGAAGCAGGGAACAGACTGAGGAATCTCGGAGCGAAGGTGGGCTGGGTGGGTGGGAAGAGATTAACCAAAGAATTTATATGCACATAAGCATAACCCCTGGACACACACGCCATAGTGTGGTAAAGGCATGAGGCAGGGGTGGGGTTGGGGTGGGGGAAGCAGGTACAGGCTCAGAGGAGTCAGTGGGGCAGAAAGGGGACATTTGTAATGCTTTCAACAATAAAGATAAACATTGAAAAATAAAGCAATAGGGACCCTTGTAGAGGTTCTCTAGAATATCTTTCGTTGATTCAAGATTCTTGGGGGAAATAAAATCAAACTAAAAATGGTAGTAAAACAAGCCTGCACAATAAACTACATAACTTTTTACATTTTGTGCTCCTGGGTTAGCTTATTCTTACATGCATGTCCTGCTGCTTCTGTGAGTGTTTGCCCATGAAGGTGTCATTGGCTAGTGAAGTCCGGGCTCCATGATGGCTCTTCGGTCGATTCCGTGGCCTAAGGAATGAGGAGGGACAGCGCCCTCTGCAGTGGAACAGGAGGAAGGAACACTGTTGCTCACCAGGGCAGTGGTTTTGGACTATGGACCATGCACGCCTGCTGTGTTGGGTCTTCGGTTGTCCTCACCCTGAACAGATTGTTACTCTTCATCACGAATCAGTATTGCCATCCCCACGTTCCCTCTTTACCTTCACGGAAACTCCTCCGGAGCCAGTCTTTTAAAATCAAGTCCATTTGCAAGACACAGATACAAATAGTTGGTGTTGCACAGGCATGTCTCGTCTTGGTCAAATACCAATGGAGCTGGTTTCATTGTTTACCTTCCCTCACAGGCTCTCCTAACTAGCAGTGGGCTATTTCAGAAAATTAGATCTGTACTCAGAGAGAGAGAGAGAGAAAGAGAGAATATTTACTGCAGTTAAAGATACTTTTGGAGGCCTTTTCAAAATAGAAATGCCCGTGTTTTATTGAGAAATGACTGTCAGCTGTAACAGGCAAGTGGTCACTCCAAAGGTAGTCACACTCACCAGGGTGGATTGTACCCTGAGAGGCCAGATTGTGATGATCTCTGAACATGTAATAATCCGGCCACTCAGTGTACATCCTATATGATAAAAGGCTAATGTGCAGATTGTCCCCTCGGCCAAGAGTTCAACCAGCAAGCAAGCAGGCTGGCTGGGCCTCACCCATGCGTGAATTCATGCACCAGGCCTCATACATTTATATATATATATATATATATATATATACACACACACACACACACACACACACACACATATATATATATATGTATACACACACATATATATACATACATATACACACTGAGTGGCCAGATTATTGTGATCTCTGAATGCATAATAATCTGGCCACTCAGTGTGCATCCTATATAATAAAAAGCTAATATGCAAATTGTCCCCTCGACTAGGAGTTCGACCAGCAGGCAGGCTGGCCAACCCCCATATCCCCTCCCCCCGGCCAGGCTGGCCAGAACCCACCCATGCATGAATTCATGCACCAGGCCTCTAATACACACACACACACACACACACACTGAGATCATCGTATTATTATGCGTTCGGAGATCATCATACTCCGGCCGCTCGGTGTAGTGCATTTAAGAGTTGAGTGACAGGATCTATGGCCCGGGCACAGGTCAAGCTTAAGGACTGAACCCCAATGGTGTCCTCCATGGGCGGAACAATGAAGTTTTGAAGCACCAACTTGATGTTTTTAAAGTACCGTTGTTCATTTTTAAGGATTCTTTGCCTTTTTCATACTGCTCGGGTCTGTGAGTCCATGATAACATGTCTGATTTCCTTAAAGTCTATTTAAATTTCACGCGTATTAATTACATTTCTTACAGAAAACTATGCTCCGTCTCTACGTTTATGCTTCCAGTTAGGAATACGGGTTCCAGGCACCAGGGTTTCCATAGGTTGAAACAAATTCTTCCACTTTCATGCTCAGAGGTCAGTATGGACACCGAGTTTATTAAAATGCTGGTTAGTAACGTTCACGTATTTCAGCTGTGCCTCAGTTTCTCATGAGCTAAGTAAGCATTGGAATTGTGAGCTTACAGTACCTTTCCACCTTCAGTGAGGCAGAACATGGAGAGAATTAAATATTAAAGACTTTCAAAGTGCATTTGAAAGTTGATAATATCTTTTCATTTAAAAAAACATCTCCTTGCCCTCGCCGGCCTGGCTCAGTGGGTAGAGCATATCAGCCTGTGGACTGAAGCGTCCTGTTTGATTTCGGTCAAGGGCACAGGGCTGGGTTGCGGCTCCGTGCCCAGGAGGGGGCGTGCAGGAGGCAGCTAATCCAGGATTCTCTCTCATCACTGATGTTTTTATCTCTCCCTTTCCCTTCCCCTCTGGAATCAATAAAAAAATATATTTTAAAAACGAAACCAAACATCTTGTGTGTATTTTACACACCTCCTCTCTGGTCCCCGTTTGCAGGAACCCCTCAGTAGTAGGAGCAAGGCGCCTGCCTTGGTATGCCAGGGTGTGTCTCGGCCTCCAATGAGGTGCCTCATTGCAGGGACCTCGGGAGGATGGTATTAATCCCTGCCGAGCGGGCATGGACCCCCCGGGAAACGGAAACCCTAGTTCTAGGCTCAGATCAAACAACAGATTGTCATCAAATCATTAGGCGTTAGTAAAGGCCTGTCCGAGACAACACATCACATTATTTCTTCTTTTCTTCCATTCCCCAAGAATAACATTCTCTCTATATTAGACTGCTGCTTTTAGGAGCATTCTTTTCTTATGTCCTCCTCCACCCTCCTTTTTTTTTTTCCCCCCAGGATTTAGTTAATCATCCAGTGAAAGGTCAGTGTCTGAGAGCCTGGCTCTGATTGCCAAAATACACCCTGGGCGGGAAATTAGGCTGGCATGCCCAGGGTGTGTGCCGGGAGGGCGCACACCTCGAACAGTCCGTGGCTGTGTGGCTGCCGAGGGAGGAGAGGGGAGAGGAGAGAGACCGGAAGAATGGAGTGGCCTTTCTCTCTCTCTCTCATAAAATAACGTTTTATTCCTCTTCAGTCAAGAGATCTAAACTCACCAGCCATGGGTGATATCGCCCTGTGTGGGCTGTTTATCACAATCCCCGCTTCCCTGAAAGGACACCCATTTATACCTTTCCGTGCGAGTCTCAGTGTTCAACCCTCTTTCTTTTTCAGATGAACCTGTGCGACCCAGGAACCAGTGAGTTTACATTTTATATAGCCATGATTCCTGTAGCAAAGGTGTGCTTTTTTTTAATATCTGTCTACAAAATTAAAACTCGATATAGAATATTGAACTAAAGAATAATACAGGAATTCACTACTTTCTTGCGGAAATTCATTTACAAATTTTAAAAAATTCACAAAAGTACTGTGCCACCTGGAAAGTGCTTGCTTTTCCTGTTTTTTTTTTGTTTTGTTTTGTTTTAATTAAATTTATTGGGGTGACATTGTTGGCAAAAATATATAGGCATTGAGTATATGATTCTATGATACGAAATGCTCTGTAGTCCTGTTTATAATCATATAATTTTGAGTTCATTTAGACCAGTGTTTCCCAAACTTCTCTCATGATGAGAATCACCTGGTGGAGTTGTTAAACTACAGATTCCTGAATCCCAACTAAGAAGTGCTAAACTAGAATTTTTGGGAACATATAGGTAAAATTGTACACTTATGTACCCAGAAATTCTAGTTTAGCACTTCTTAGTTGGCATTCAGGAATCTGTAGTTTAACAACTCCACCAGGTGATTCTCATCATGAGAGAAGTTTGGGAAACGCTGATTTAGACCAGTGATTTTTCAAACCTTTTCAACTCATCACACACACAAACTGATTACGGAAAATCTGGGGCACACCAAAAAATGTGTTAGATTTTTTTTACTGCTCTGACAAAAAAAAAATTAAAAACGTGTGTACATATATATACACATACATATGTATGTGTATATAATTTTGATTCATGCACACCAGATGGCTATTGAGTGTTGGCTTTGTCATTTTTTTTTTTTTATTTGACAAGCTAAGGGAAAAGAGGTCAGTGCCCCTGACTAAATACTCAAGTATTGCATGTTTTAAAAATTCATGCAACGCAACATCACTGATTTAGACTCGTTTCTTCCCATTTGTGAATGTACTCCATCAGTAATCATAAACTGCTGAGCCTATAAACCAGCTGTTTGTGCAAATACCTGGTGCATGTCATGTGGTTGTGTTTTATAGCATCCTCCTCTCGGGCTTCCCCGTCTTTAGTTTTCCCCTTCGATTCAGAAAAGCAGATGTTTCTTTCTTAGGTCACCTTGGTGTCTCTCTCTCTCCTGCTCGGAAAATCATACCCAGAAAGTCTCAAGCCGGTGGAAGGAGGGGTGGGATTATGGGCAAGTGGCAGACGTAAGCCAGCAGGGTGAGGGAGGCACAGAGCAAGGTTTTAGATAAAGCCGGTACATGCGGAGTATGTTTGTGAGAACAGGCGCCGCTCAGGGACATTCAGTGACTTGGATGAATGAGGACACACAGGATCCAGAAGGATCCGGTGACGTTTCTGAGTTCCCGCAGCGGACAGTGACGTGCTACGCTAGCACGCAGGCCCTTTCTGTGAGCAAAGCCTCTCTCCTCCTCGTCATCTCTTCTTTAGCCTCTTAACTCACTTCTTCCAAGAAATGATTGCAAACGACCTTGTATGCTTACAACCACCTCCTCTGAGGTGCGTGCACACCCATACCTAATTGGTTAAACTCTTTATCGCTTTTTGGGGGTGACGACCCCAAGATCAGAGGCTGTGTTTTCTGCTGTTTGCTGTTTTCTTTGTTTTCAGCACCCTCCTCTCTCAGATCCCCTGTACTCAGCACACCTTTGTTTGACCAGGGCAGCATGGTCCCTGCTACCCAACTTCAAGTCTGTCTGTTAGTTCCAGTTCCTGAGGAGTTACATGCATACAGTTAAAGTTAATATTGTTGGTACAGGATCACTGATATATATACTATATTTTTTGTAATAATTGAAATAAATAATGAAATGTTTAAGGGTTTTCTTGCTCTCAAAGCAATAGTCTTCTGAATTGAAACAGCTACTTAGTTATTTTTCAAATTAAAAGCAACGTTAAAACATTTCAAAGTGTTATTCCATCTAGTCTGTGAAACCACCTTGAAATAGAATGCCACGTAGAGGGAGTTACTGCCATAGCAGAAATTATAGGTGACACATTAATATCGTGTCTGGGTTTTACTCAGGAAGAATTTCACTCTGCTGTCACTGCACCTGTGGCCAGTATGTTGCTGTCTGTATTTTAGTGGAATGGCAATTGCTGGAGTGCTCTAACCTGAGTATCTCTCACTTGTGTAACTAGACCGTTATACTTTCTTTCCTGGAAAAAGAGTTATTCATTAAGTGTAACAGAGGCTCTTACTATGATTAATAAAATATTAAGGAATAATTGTTTTCAAATAGACCGAGAAATTGCCACACATTTATAAACATTCATAATTGTCAGGGAGTCACTAACTCTTCGCGTTACAGATGTTCCCCCCACCGTCGAAGGGAGAAAAGCTGGGAATGCTGCTCTCGTGGAATAATGAGTTTCTCCGTAATATGAAATATTCATAGATGATTCAAAGTAGCCCCGACATCACGGTAACTTTTGAGATGTAGAACTTTTGAGAGAGAATGTTACAATTCATCTCGTCTCGGAATGCATTAGAAGCACCGAAATAGGAGTTGCACAAGGCGCTGCTTTGGAAGATCAGAAGCTCTGGAATCGCAGGGTGGAATGTGTCAGGCTCCCGGACTAGAGAGAGATAGACATAGTCTCAGAGATCCTGTGAATCAGCATGGCTTGTGGCATTCGTTTTTACTGTCTACCCACACCCCCATCAGCAGTGAGCGTCATTGGGTATGCGGGGAAGAGAATATATTTTCATTTTTCGTTTGTTGAATTAGAAACTTTTTTAATAAGCTCCTCCTCCACCCAGTGCTCAGCGTTACCTGCCCGTGTTCATTCTCCGGAGGTCTGGTTCCTGGATTAACTAGGTTTTAGTGTCTGGAGGTCCATAAGCATATTTTAGAGAGAACGTCTGTGGTCACGTCATTGGGGTATTTTGGGGAAGGCAAACATTCTCAGTCTCCCAGTGGCTCCGGAGAGGAGCCAGGGCCCTAGAAAGAAGTTCTTTGCAGCCACAAGTGGCGTGGCTCGGTGGTTGAGCGTCGGCCTGTGAGCCAGGAGGTATCAGGTTCGATTCCGGTTGGGGCACATGCCTGGGTGGTGGGCTCAGTCCCCAGGGTGGCGTGTGCAGCCGATCGGTGATGTTCTGCATGTCGTGTGTGGACTGTAAAACCGATGCAGCGTGCTCTGGGCAGGATGGAGGCTGTCCTGTAGCCAGGAGTTCCGTCTTTGGCGTTAGAAACCCGGTGGGTTTGTGTGAGCAGGGTCTTCCGGTGGTGACTGAGAAGCCCCGATCTGCCCCCCCAGGAGGTCTGATAGCCTCTGTGGGTGTGGGGTGGGGGCTCAAGCTCCCTCCAGGTTTTAGACCCATCACCTGCCTTTCCGTGAGAAGAGTGAGCTGCACGGTAAAGAAATTCCTCGATTAAGAACAACGCTCGGCGTTTGTCATTTATCCACGCGGTTCCTACCCCTGCCTTTCGATTTAAGTTGCAAAATTGAAATACCCGGAGGTAGGTCCCGGAAAGTAGCTTTTTAAGAGCAGCTGTGTTCTCCTGAACACGCGGGCCGGGTCTCTGTGAGAGTGAGTGGGTATCTAGGCCAGGGACGCCGGAGCCTTGCCATCATCTCTCAGGACAACGAAGGCTGCACGGGAGTCAGGGCGGCTGCCGGCTGGCCCGGAGCCGCCGGGGCCGCACAGGCGGGGGAGGCCCGCGGGGTGCGGGCAGGGAGGCCGCACAGACTGGGGGGAGGCCCACAGGGTGCGGGCAGGGAGGCCGCACAGACGGGGGGGAGGCCCACAGGGTGCGGGCAGGGAGGCCGCACAGACGGGGGGAGGCCCGCGGGGTGCGGGCAGGGAGGCCGCACAGACGGGGGAGGCCCGCGGGGTGCGGGCAGGGAGGCCACGGGCGGGTGCTGCGGGCACTGGGGCGCTCCCTGCAGCTGCCGCTCTGCTCCGGGCCGGGGGTACAGCACCGCTGTGAGAGGCGATCACTGGGATGCAGGCTAACCCTCTGCGGACGGCGCCCTGTCCGTGTCCCGTCTCCCAGGGTGTGGTTACGGCCTGGGCCTCGCAGGGAGAGGGGGTGAGCATGGGAGGGAGGGGTGCGGAGCCGGGAACCTGCCGCCAGGCAGCTGTTTCGCAGGGCTGGTGGATGAGGCCTCTCCTTCAGACATGAGAGAACTCCCACTTAGGTTGCTGGATCACCGGGCAGCCTTCTCTTCAAACGCTGGGGTGCTGCCGAAACTGGTTTGGCTCAGTGGATAGAGCGTCGGCCTGTGGACTGAAAGGTCCTAGGTTCGATTCCGGTCAAGGGCGTGTACCTTGGTTGCGGGCACATCCCCAGTGGGGCGGTGCAGGAGGCAGCTGATCGATGTTTCTCATTGATGTTTCTGACTCTCTATCCCTCTCCCTTCCTCTCTGTAAAAAATCAATAAAATATGTTTTTTTTTAAAAAAAAAAAAAAGTTGGGGTGCTTTTTCCACCCGAGGAAGGGTGGGGGGGCCCGCAGTCCCGCACTCCGGAGCCCACGCTCTCCCCGGTGTGGCTGCTCACTGCGCCTTCCTGTCAGCCCAGCACTGCCTGGGGGCGGGAGGGGGTTTGTGTTAAGTCACACACCTCTCTCTCCCTTCCTTGTTCATGTAATACCGTTCACGACTGTGATCGGTTTTATTTTAACGTATTTTTAATTGTTGACACTATTACAGATGGCTCCCATCCCCTCTCCCCCGCCTTTGCTCCCACTCCGCTCAGTGTAATTGATTTTCAGTAAGTCATCCGTTCTAAAAAACGCTTGGCAGATTGCTAAAACAGGTATGTCTCATTGCCGGCGAGAGGATGTGTGTGAGGCTGATACCGAGTGTCCCCGTGACGGCCGGAGCACCTGGGCGGCTCCGCGCTCCTCCGCCGTGCGGGGAGGGCCTCCCCTTGACCTTGAAGCCCAGGGCCCTCTGGGAAGGCAGGGACAGGGCCCGGCTCTCCTCCTGCAGGCTGCCCGGGAAGAGGAGGGAGGGGTGATAATCTGACCTACAAACCTTAGATTCCTAATAATGTGAGCAGTCACTACATTCACGCGAGAGGGGAAATCATTTGCCCGTTTAACCATGTTGCAAGCTCAGAGGCAGCCGATACAAGGCTTACCACCATGTATTCATTAAATACCCAGCTTCTCACACTTTCTTTTTTTTTTATAAATGTTTTTATTGATTTTCTTTCTTTCTTTCTTTCTTTTTGAGGGAGAGGAAGGAGAGGGAGAGAGGGGGAGAAACATCAGTGAGACAGAAACATCATCGATGGCCTGCTTCCTGCACCCCCTCACCCCCAACAACCCAGGCCTGCGCCCTGCCTGGGAATCAAACCGGGGCCTCTCACACTTCCTTTAAAAGCAGAAATCCCCCTGTTACCCTGTCTCCCTGCGGGATTGGGATCCGGGGTGTCTGGGGGAGGTCAGGGCTCTGCCTCCCGTGGGCGATGTGAGGAGCGATGTCAGACTGAGAGCTGTGGTCTGGCCTGGGCCTGCCTTTCAGCGGGGTGTGCTGTGGCCTGCGAGGGCCCAGGGGTGCTGGCTCCGAGATGCTTCCATTTCTTCCACTTACACTGGGACACGGCGCCCCCTTTCCGGGCGCGCTCTGGCCGCACAGACCCGGCTCTTTGTCCGCCCGAAGGTGCGGATAAAACACCCCCTTTCCAGGAGCGGCTCTCCCGGGGTGCGCGTTTGTTCAGGAATAAATCACCCGGCCTGACGTTAATTTTAATGGGCCCCCCGTTACTGCTCCATTAGGCCCCGTGCCCACCGCTCTGCAGTTATTTCCCAGGAGCCTCTAAGTAAATTGAAAACAAACAAAAAGACCGTGTGTGTGTGTGTGTCTGTGTGTGTCTGTGTGTGTGTGTGAGTGTGTGCACGCGCGCACGTGTGTTTTAATCAGCCTGTTACCACTTTATCTCCTTTGTTTTCAGTAATAATAGTCATCAATTCACCTTCGTTTTGAATTATTGGCCAATTATGTTGAGGTTAAAAAAAACTAATTTTCATATAGATGTCTGAAATAAGTGATTTAAAGCAAAGACCAGTAAATCAAGGATGGTGATAGGATTTCAGGGTTTTTAAAATAGATGGCCAGAGGGTCATCAGCTGACGGTTAACAACAGTAAGCTTAGTGGCGTACATCTCCAGTGGAAGCCCCGCTTCCGATAAGCAGATTTTATTCGGGAATGTCCTTGATAAGCATTTGGGATCCTGCGCAAACGAATTCTCCAGCCAGAGGACACGTACAGGCGGGCGTGTTTTCTGTTTGTTTAGAATTAAGCCCTGCTACGGTATATCCCGCTTTCATGACGTGACAGGGATGAAATAAACGTAAGGCATCAATTGCCACGTTTTTCAATTCACCTAATTCATCCTTCATGTGAGAAAGTTCAGAAGAATTGCACAATTCTCGGGCCACGGGGAAGTCACCACCCAGGGGCTTAAGAACCCTGGCTGTGGACGTGCAGGTATCGGGAGAGAGGTACCTAGTCTGTTTATTGTACCAACATTTCCTTCAAGTCCTGCCGCCTGCCTTAGAGAACATACAATAGCCGTCTTTCTTGCCAGTTCATACGTGAAATCCTGCCTTCTCACAGAAGTGTACAGGACTGGTTTTAATAATGCTTTCTCTTCTGAAGTGTGATCGATCTCCCAGGATACTTGGGAGAGTTCTTATAAATTTGAATTTTTTAATTACAAAACATCCAGCTGGGACCGGGCCGTTTTTAGAAATAAAGTAATAGAACCAGGGGAGCTGGGGAGGATCTCTAGTGGCCACGGAGACGGACCTCTCCCCTGGGGATGGTCGTCGTGGAGACTCACGGACTCTTTCCATGTGCGGTGAGAACTGGTTCTGTGCCCTTCACGTCATGTCCCTCGCTGTCCCGACACCCCCTGAGTGTCGGGTATTAAATAGTGAGCGTCAGACAGAAACGCTGGGGCGCAAGCTGGATGATCAGAAACTATGGAAAGCTGTCAAACCAAGGCAGCCCCTCATGTAGGCGAGTCTGCGTTTTAAACGTCTGCTTGGCAAGATCCTCGTGTAATGCAGCTGCACTGTACCGGGGGGTGTGCAGGGACATTGCGATGAACTAAAAACATTTCCAAGCCCCAGCCCCAGCTAGGAGAGTCATCGTGCCACGGTGTGTTGCATCTGTACTACAGTGAGGGTTCTCCAGTACATTAAAGCAAGCATTCTATCCCGTCTGTATGTCTGCTCTTCTACATCAGATGCTTACAGAGATAAGTACTTCTTAATTAGTATAAAGCCAGTAGAGATCGCCAGAGTGAATAGCTCATTCCTCATGATATCGCCGTGCTTCCTATCTTATTTGGTGGTTTCCTTAAACATATATTTGGAAGTCCATTTTTTATTTTAAAAAAAAACCAAAACCCTCATTCAATCATTATTAAAACCAGCCACGATGAAGATAGTCACATTTCATTGGAATGAAATACTTTCCTCTGGACTCTCCCTTTTTATCACTACTTCCAATTAAAATTTCTGTGAAAGTTGAAAGAGTAGTTCATTTTAATACTAAAGATACCCAAGTGTGTGTGTGTATGTGTGTGTGTGGGTGGGTGGGGGGAGTTGATTGAGTGGACTTTTTCATTTTAGAAATTTCAAGAGGGTTTTTGCTTTGTGGGAGATTAGAGGCCATAACCTGGTTTTCCATTCTTCCTTGCACTTTTTGTATTATTCTGCCTAAATGAAACTGGCTTTTTCTTATCCTGGTGTTTCTCTATTTGTTTCTTTTTTTTTTTCTTTCTCTTGATTAGACTAGCCGTAGGTCTCTGTGTTACGTATTTTTTTCAAGCCTTATGTCCTTAGATAATTATCTTTTTCTCTTTTTTCTCTTTGCTAATTAGTAACCTCTGTTCTCATCTAATTAATCCGTTTGCTTGCTTCCCGTGGACATAATTACGGCTCTTAATGTGCTGCTGAATACAGCTTTGTCCCCATTCCACGTGGGGGTGATCTTTTTTATTCCTTTTTAAAAAATCATTATTCTGCACACAGTGATGACTGCAGATTTTACTTTTCTCGGTTTAATTCATTTACATCAGTAAATGTGACTCGAATGCTAGTTTTTTAAGGATTTGAGCGTGGGGGTTTTTTTGCAGTTTTTTTTTTTTTACAGTGTTCTTCAAACTTTTTGCTTATATTCTCACTAAAAGAATTTTGATAAGCTAAATATCCCCTTAAGTTTTTAGTAAAAATCTAATGTGTTGGTTTTTTTTATTATTGCCAGTAAAAATAGTTGCAAAGCAGTAATTTCCAATGTATGACAAATTCTGACATTTTAAAATAAAGCTATCACATCATAATTTTAATGTTCATTAATAATAATAAATAATACATGTCCTATAAATTTTATACTCATCATCATTTATTTACAGGTAAATTAAAAACTCTTTGGTAATAGATTATTTTACATGATGTCATGTTCTCTTTGAAACTTGTACTATCATTCCACTTTCCATGGAGTATTTTATTTGAATGAAATTTACCTTTTCTCTAGCAAGTTCTTTATTGTCCAGCCCATTGTACTCTTCCGCAACACAGATGTCAATATACAAATAAAAGCTTAACTTAAAAAATTTCCTGTGGCCACAAGGTTCTAAGAGATAGAAACCAAATTTCTGTTTTGAAGTTTTTATATAATTATCATTAGTATATATTTCCATATAATGTAATCCCAAATAAGCATGTTTTAATAAAAATGCATGGACAAAAATATATATACTCTTGGACGTGTACTTCAGTGGAACGGGGTGGCTGTGCAGTGTGTGTTTGGGGACCCCTCTGACTGCTCATTTCTCTGTGTTTTGCTGCCCGCAGAGTTTACGGCAGGTGTCGGGGCAGTGTCTGCCTAGTTCGGAGGGAAAGTCGGAGAGGCAGGCCTCTTCCTCAGGAGCCTCTTCAGGCAGATCAGTATCCAGGCCTGACGCTGACCTGGGTTTGCAGATCCCTCAGGACAGTTTGCTCTTTCCCCCGGACGCCAGCTGTCGCGTGTCTGATACCTAGTGACTATGTAGGAATGAGTTTATGAATATACCAGAAGCCCAGCGTGAAATTGTGCAGACCTGCCCACCCACGCACACCCCGCTGCCCACGCAGCCCCGCCCCCCCAGCCGCACCTCACGTGCACAGCCCCGCCCACCCGCACCTCACTGTGCACGCAGCCCCGCCCACCCGCACCTCACTGTGCACGCAGCCCCGCCCACCCGCACCTCACTGTGCACGCAGCCCCGCCCACCCGCACCTCACTGTGCACGCAGCCCCGCCCACCCAGCTGCACCTCACTGTGCACACAGCCCCGCCCACCCGCACTTCACCATGCACACAGCCCCGCCCCCCCCGCCGCACCCCTCTGGGCACACAGCCCCGCCCCCCCACCCGCACCTCACTGTGCACACAGCACCGCTCACCCGCCCGCACCGCGCCGTGCACAGCCCCGCCCACCCCCCCGCACCTCACTGTGCACACAGCACCGCTCACCCGCCCGCACCTCGCCGTGCACAGCCCCGCCCACCCAGCCGCACCTCACTGTGCACACAGCCCCGCCCCCCCACCCGCACCTCACTGTGCACACAGCCCCGCCCACCCGCCTGCACCTCGCCGTGCACAGCCCCGCCCACCCACCCGCACCTCGCCGTGCACACAGCCCCGCTCACCCACCTGCACCTCGCTGTGCACACAGCCCCGCCCCCACAGCCGAGCCTCACATGCACACAGCCCCGCCCACCCGCACCTCACTGTGCACGCAGCCCCGCCCACCTGCACCTCGCTGTGCACGCAGCCCCTCCCCCCACCCGCACCTCGCCGTGCACACAGCCCCGCCCCCCCACCTGCACCTCGCTGTGCACACAGCCCCGCTCACCCACCCGCACCTCGCCGTGCACAGCCCCGCCCACCCACCCGCACCTCACTGTGCACACAGCCCCGCCCACCCGCCCGCACCTCGCCGTGCACACAGCCCCGCTCACCCACCCGCACCTCGCCGTGCACAGCCCCGCCCACCCACCCGCACCTCACTGTGCACACAGCCCCGCCCACCCACCCGCACCTCACCGTGCACACAGCCCCGCTCACCCGCGCGCTTTGCTGTGCACACACCCCGCCGTGCACGCGACCTCCTAGTGACTGGTCTTCGGTCGTTAAGGCATTACGAGCACGGGGTTTTTATTATATAGATGGGCTGTACCCTTCTTTAAAAGTATCATCTTTATCTGCAGGTGTCAGCCTTTGCTCTGTATTTATTTAGCCAGAGTCAGATTTCTTAGTGATTAGATGACTGAGTATGATCCAGTAGGACCACTGGTTAGCTTTGTGGACACACACACACACACACACACGCACTCTGAGTGGGCAGATTATTATGCGTTCAGAGATCATCACAATCTGGCCATTCAGTGTAAATTCACTGTAGATTGCAACCTTAATGCATCCTTTTTATCCAAGTTAATGTTTTTTATATCATAAGTACTACCTTGTCTGATATTAATGCTGCTTTTTTTTTTTAAAGAGTTGATTTTAAGGAATTGCCTTAGCCGGTTTGGCTCAGTGGATAGTGTCGGCCTGTGGACTGAAGGGTTTGATTCCGGTCGAGGGCATGGTTCTTCTGTGGCGCGGTTGGGGCGTGTAGGCAGCCAATCGATGTGTTCCTCTCACGCCCGTATTTCTCCGTCTTTCCCTCTCTCTTCCACTCTCTCTCTAAAAACCAATGCAAAAACATCCTCGGGTGAGGATGAAAAATAAATAAGGAGCCGAAACCGGTTTGGCTCAGTGGCTAGAGCGTCAGCCTGCGGACTGAGGGTCCCAGGTTTGATTCTGGTCAAGGGCATGGACCTTGGTTGTGGGCACATCCTTGGTAGGGAGTCGATGTTTCTCATCGGCATTTCTAGCTCTCTATCCGTCTCTCTTCCTCTCTGCCGAAAATCAATAAAATATATTTAAAAATATAATAAAGAAACAAACACATAATAAAATGGACATTGTGGTGGACAGACGAATGCCCACCCACACCCCGTGTATGTCTTAATTCTCAGAACCTGTGGCTGTGATCCCGTACGTACCACAGGGTCTGTACCCATATGGTGAAGTTACCGATGCTGAGACCGTTAGGTTCCAAAGAGAACTCAGGCTTTGTCGGACGGTCCTATTCAGAGTCTGCGGACTCTGCTTCTGCCCGGCCTGTGCCCGTTAGGCCACTCCTCCTGCGTGGGGTTCATGGAGGTGCCGTCCGCTGTGAGTGACTTGGGATAGACTTCGGCGAAGCAACTGCGAGTAACTCCTTTGCTTTGTAAAAGTGGCCCTGGCATTCCTCAGTGTGACCGGCTGGCATCACTGCTCAGGGCACGTGACCTGCCCTGAGGACCGGGGTCTCACACACACATACACACACACACACACACACACCCGTGCCCTGGCTCACCCTCTCCGGAGACAGCGCGGGCTGCGGAGGGATGCTTTTATCCCAGCCCTGTGAGTCCCCACCAAACCTTTCTCTTCCCCGTTTTCAGATTTCACACAGGTTCATGTCTCTTCCCGTGTCGTGTGGGTACAGAGGGCATGGTGTGCGGTGGCTGCTGTGCCTGGTTTTGAGGGTATTTGGGTGGGTGAGGGGAAGAGAATGGGTGAGGAAACGAAGTTGCCAGTTTCCTTAACGATGGAGGAATGATATCTCTCACACACCTTGTTCGAGCGTTGGGAAATGTCGGTGTGTAAAGTGAAGAGTTGTTTTAAGAGCATAGCATGTCAGCGGCCCATAGCAGTGTTTGAGGATTTATAAACACACACACACACACACACACACACGTGTATACACATGTACACATATATGAATAGTTCATTGTTATTGTGCCGAGTCACTGCTCTGCATGCTCTCATTCGTGCCCTTCGGGACCTGCCCCCCCTGCAGGGTGAGTGTGGCGGCCCCGCAGTGAGGCGAGCACCTGCCGGGGCTGGAGGGGGTGCAGTGAAAGCCAGATTTCTGATGCCGCCAGCGTGGCTGTGACAGAATGATAGCAGCTGTCCCAGCGGCTCCCAGCGGCTCCCAGCAGGCCTTGCTCACGCTGGCTCTCACACTGAGTCTTCAGAAAGGTTACTGATGTCCCTCCTTAACGTTGGAGCTGTTTCAGATGCTCTCTCTTAAAGCCACAGTCCTCCAGGCCTCACATCTGTGAGCTCACGTGTTTAACTAGGGCAAGGTGCAGGGGACTGCATCAGCCAAATGTGTGCTATGTGTTCTAACGTTTTATTGTTTCTGATTGCGAGATACAGAGAATTAGGGAAAGAAAAAAAAACCTTTACATGCTCGTTTGAGCTATCTTTTCATCCTTACTCTTAAATCCACTTTAAATGTCATGTACACTGCATCTTAGGGAGTGGGCTTAGGGCTGAAAGTAAATTATTTTGCTGACATTTGTGTAGAGAGAGTTCAAAAATCGTGTCTGCTCTTTCAATTCCTCTTTCTTGTTTCATTAGTCTTGCTTCGCTGTCTAGATTTGATTGACAACTGATTTTTAATGTGAATGTGCTTTTCTTAAAGACAGATTATAAATAACTTGTTATAGGCTGGGTTTTTATGTTTGTTGGTGATGTGTGTGTGTGTGTGTGTGTGTGTGAATTCCGGCACACCTCTGAGAAAGTTTGCCATCAGAAAACAGCCGGCTTTTTGCACACAGTCTTGTCCCATTTCTGAGCCTGTGCCTGCGCTCGGGAGGTAGCTCCGTGCTCAGCTCCACCCTGCTGCGGCGGCGGAACCGCATGGGACACAGGCCTCCCTGAGGTCCTCTTACTTCCCACGCTAATGCGGAGGGCCTCGCCGTCATCAGCCTTCCTTAAGCAGTTTTTAGCAGCGTCTTTGTCTGTCGTATGTATTGGTAGAATAGGGAAAGGCAGTGCTTTAAAAATGCTCTTTTTCATTCACATCTTCCCTTCGATGGACACGGGGAGGCAAGCACTTCAGGCTGTTGATCCCCGAAGTGACTCCCTGGCGGGGTAGGATGTGCA
The DNA here is from genome assembly GCA_036971965.1 of Nyctalus aviator. NCBI lineage: Eukaryota > Metazoa > Chordata > Mammalia > Chiroptera > Vespertilionidae > Nyctalus > Nyctalus aviator. The sequence goes on along the minus strand of CM072924.1, from coordinate 182,680,243 downwards.
GCCGGTGTGGACACAGCCCAGGGGCATGCCAGCTGCGGTGCCATGCGTCCGGGCTAGGGCGGTGCCAGGACGCCCCCTGCCCTCTGACCCGCCAGCCCTCAGCACGGATCAGCCCCGAAAGGAGATGCTGGCGGGCGCTGTGTGACAAACAAGTAAAAATAACCGGCCCACAGGGTATCGCCTGCGATCGCAGAGTTCCTGAAAATTAGAAACCTGAAAAGGAGCTAGTAGCTTCTGTCAGGTTTTATAGCTTTTTATTTCCTTTTTTGGCTCATTTCTCTGTTGCATTCGATGATTTTTTTCCCCCCTCTAAGACAGGTTATGTGAATAAACTATGTACATTTACAAGATTACACTTTTTTTAATATAGTAAAGCTGTTTCATAAATTTCATATGTGAAAAGATCCCAGTGTATTACTTTAGCAATATCTATTTTTAATAATCATAAATAGTGTGTTATATCTTTCTAAAATTATTGTTTCTGATTATGGAAGATGAATATTGAAAACTAAAACCACAACCAATGAATAAAACTATGCAGATACACTGGAAAATACTTGGGGAGGACCTATTTCATTAAAAAAAAAAAAAAAGCCGAAACCGGTTTGGCTCAGTGGATAGAGCATCTGCCTGTGGACTGAAAGGTCCCAGGTTCGATTCCGGTCAAGGGCATGCACCTTGGTTGCGGGCACATCCCCAGTAGGAGGTGTACGGGAGGCAGCTGATCGACGATATTCTCTCTCATCAATGTTTCTAACTCTCTATTCCTCTCTGTTAAAAATCAATAAAATATATATATTTTTTAAAAAACAGAACAAAAGTTACTTTGAAATTAGATATGCTTTTTTTCTTTATCATACCAAATGTCAGTTTTATAGCTGTTGATAAGTGTTTCAAAAAATTATTTTGTAAAATATCATCCCTGAGCAGATCTGAATATGAATTTAGTTTACTTGGTTCTGTGGAATTTAAACACCTTTCCATTTTCATTTGTTTTGAATGTAGAATTTTAGAGAACACTAAAAATAACTTTTATAAGCTTGCATCCGTGGCCTAACAGTAACCAATCCAGTAAAATATCCTCTAATGTCGGGCAGACAAATGTGACTGAATCTTTAATTTTTAACTAGCTGCTGTGGGGCCAGGTAAACACTGGCTGTGCTGAGTGGGTGATGTCGCGGTGTGCTAGTCTCCACGCTCCTCCTGTAATTCTTTAATTTTTTATCAGATAAAATCAGACTTCCATACATGGAGTTTTTGCTTGACAGTCAGTCTCCTGAAGAGAAGTCTGGCCTAGGTGTGAAATGTTACCGTTCTCCAAGATCTTTTTATAGCCCCCCTCACGTGCCTTCCGGATCCCTCTCCTCTCCATGCAGTGACTGCCTCTCTGCCACCAGAGGGCAGCAACCAAACTGGTGTGACTAGACATCGGTTATAGCATTTTCTGGAAGCTCTTATGCCATTGTTCCAGACGGTCCCAGGGTGTCTGCTTTGCCTTCGGGGAGGAAACACACAAACCTGAGTGGAATAGATCTGTGTCGTTTCACAGATTGTAATTCAAAATATTTCTAACAGCATTAAATGAATCGTGGCTCTAGAATAAATGTTATTCAGTGGTGCAGAGCTTCTAGAAATCCATGATTTAAAGTATTCCTTTTGTTTTATTAACATCGGGGTTTATTTTAGAATTTGAAAGCCTTTAGGGTGGATGGCTTTTGACAACTTTTTTTTTTTTATAGATTCTTATTTGGCACATTGACTAGCAATTTTTTTCATTGATTTTTTTTTTTTTTTTTAGAAAGAGAGAAAGGGAGAGGGAGGAGAGATAGGAACATCTATGTGAGAGTGAAACATCAACCAGCTGCCTTAGGTACGTGCCCCTACCAGGCATCAAACCTTCTACCTGGGCATGTGCCCCTGACCAGGAATCCAACCGACAGCCTTCAGGTACAAGGGGCGATGGTCAACCCACTGAGCCACACCGGCTAAGTAAAATAATTGGAAGCCCAACGCTTATCCATATTTCTCAGTAACTTAATATAGTAAGTGTTCAGTTTCTCCTTAGACACTAAAATGTCTTTTTTTTTTTTTTTTTTTTACCTTGAACAGCTCAAAGTCTCTATAATTTTGAGTATTACTGCTCTCTAATTCAGAAGTGAAATTACCGAGTGATACAAATGCTGAAAACCTCCAGTGGTACTACACAGTCTTCGGATTTATTTAGTCCTGTGAAATACCAAAAACCACTTTTTGGGATTAGCCAGCCTGTGTATTTTACCATTTTATCTTGCCTTCTAATTTTATTTGTCGTATTTAAACTCATTGGTTTGAAAGTTACAGAGGTATTTCTCACAGTCAGTCCACCTTTCCCCGAGCACTGCCGCCTGCTCGCCGGCTGAACGCCTCATCGCTGGATTGAAGTGTGAGAGCCTCGTCACCGAAGCAGAGCCTGTGAGACGGAACGTGCAATTTTGGCGAAATGAGGAATGCCATTGGTTTTTATTAAGCTGGGATTTGAACGTGGGAAGGAGGCAGTGAGGGAGGCATTTCTTTAACGTGGAGGTAATCTCAAATGCGGTGTCGGAAAATATTATTTTTTACAACGCTCCCATTCTTTATAACTAACCGGGAGAGTCCAGGCTCGCAAGAAATGGGTTTACTTTGTCTGCTAATAAATTGCCTTTTGTCGTGTTTTGTTTTTTTTTTCTTTTTATTATTCCATGGAGAATCCTACAGAGCTGCCAGATTACAAGCGAACATTGTTGATCTCTAAAATGGGGTGTCACCTCTTCCGACGGATCCACCCAGATACTCATTTCAGATTTCCAGTCCATAGGAAAGTATTTTTTGATGCTGTGGCAGGAATTCTTTAAAGATAAGTCAGTGGATAAGAATGATAAAGAGTCTTTTCTCCCGAAGTTTTACCTGCACATTTTAGAAAATAGAAGGAGAGAAGATAAAAGCAAGGCATAGTGATTTTTTTGAAAATGAAATCTCTTATTACACTCCTTTTGGGGGGATCTGATTGATAACAACAGGAAGTAATTCACTATGTTTTCAAAATGTGTATCAGCAGTTACTGTATTTCTGCAGAATTGGAAGAGGTTTTCAAGCCATCATCGTTTTCTTCTCCGTAAACTGGGTAGAAGATCCGCTTCATTTAGTCACGCTACGCTTCTTTGTGAAAAATCGGAATTAAAAGCAGAGCCCAGGAATCGTGTAATTTAACAAACACAGTCTCAGGCAGCACTCCGGGGGTTTCGGGAATGTGGCAGGGCAGCCTCAGTTCCCCTCTCCCGGGTCCCCAGCCCGCAGCTGGAGCTGGAGGCCAGACAAGGATCTGCTCACCTCCCTGGGAGTCCCACAGCCAGCCTGACAGGGTTTCCAAAATCACAGCCTTCTCTCTGCCCCCGGCGGGAGGGAGCATGTTAAACACAGTTGTGGGGTTTGTTTGCAGGCCTTACATGTCTCAGTCGTGTCCCACGTGCCCCAGACATGTCCTTGTTTTATTTGAAGAGGCTGCGTGAAAAAATCGCCAACACTGGATTCTAATTCGGTTAGAAATGCGTGTCTTTGAAAGCATTAGTGAATGATTCAGTGAGCATTTCATTGTGTCCTTGTTTTACATTTTTGAAAAGCCAAACACTTGAGTATTTTTGTGAAATAGTCTGAGGCTTCTTATTTTTAACTCTGGGTTGGTTTGGTGGATTTTCAAATGCAAAACGAATTCTTGATCCGTGACTGTCGTATGGTTTTAATATGTCAAATCTCAACTGACTTCATTTTAGGTAATTATTTCAAGAAAGGAGGATTGGGTATTCAAGTAGTTTTGATATGTATACTGAGCCATTTTGATGATTTTGAAAGACACAGGAGTTAATTCCCTTTTCTTTCTATTAAATATTAGTGTTTTTGAAAAATACTTGTTTTTAGTATAATCACCTTTAAGAATTATTTCCTGGGACCTTGATTTTAGAAATTTCATTTTGTCAAAGTTAATCACTGAGTATTTACAATACAAACTCTGAAAAATAATCAAAAGAGAGGCTAGTACAAGGCGGACAAAAGTAGATTTATAATTCTGAATATGTGAAACAGGTTATTCTTGTAGTATTATTTATTAATTATTATATTATTTGCTATAAACCTACTTCCCCCTCCCACCTTGTATGTTCTAAATCAAAATGTAAATGTAATTTAAACAGACTGGAAAATATTTTCAGAGGGAGAATAAGATTTTCTAAATTACGTTTTAAAGGTAACAGTACATAAAGAGACAAAAAAAAGTCCTGATATAAACATAACATTTATATTGCTTTTCTTTATATTACACTTTAACAATAAAATAGGCACTTAGGTTTCCCTTTTCATTTCCTTTGACTTTTCTGGTATTCTTCTATAGTAACTTTGTCAGGGCTGTTTTTTGTGGTGTTCGAACAATTTTTTTTGTGTTAAAGATTCCTTTTACGAGGTGAATGCTCAGCTTTGTATGGACGTTGAACATTTTTTAAAATGCTGGTTTATGTCTAATTAAAAAGTAAATTCATTTCTAATAATAATTCGATGCCTTTTAGACTTTATATCTAAAGTGAAGAGGTGACATTTGTTCTTGTTCACTCCCTCCCTCCTGGGCTGTATTGCTGAGAGGGAAGGTGGTGCCCAGGAAAGACGGCTCAGGCCCAGGCTCAGTGCCCCCTGTGTCTCCGTGGGTAATGTTAAAATGCCGTGTGAACGGCACTTACAGCTCAGTCCTTCTCTGTTGACCTAAATCCAAAAGCCAGCGCTTACCAATGGACGGTTATTAGATATTACACTTGAACTCATAGGAATATATTTATAGAATATATCTGTAACTTGCCGAAACCGGTTTGGCTAAATGGATAGAGCGTCGGCTTAGGGACTGAAAGGTCCTGGGTTCGATTCCGGTCAAGGGCATGAACCTTGGTTGCGGGCACATCCCCGGTGGGGGGTGTGCAAGAGGCAGCTGATCGATGACTCTCTCTCATCGATGTTTCTAACTCTCTATCTCTCTCCCTTCCATTCTGTACAAAATAAATAAAATATATTTAAAAAAAAAAAAAGAATATATCTGTAACTTATCAAAAATAGGGTAGTTCCACCAAAACCAGTTTGGCTCAGTAGATAGAGCGTCGGCCTGCAGACTGAAGGGTCCCGGGTTAAATACTGGTCCAGGGCATGTACCTTGGTTGCAGGCACATCCCCAGTAGGGGTGTGCAGAAGGCAACTGATTGATGTCTCTCTCTCATGGGTGTTTCTAACTCTCTATCCCTCTACCTTCTTCTCTGTAAAAAAAAAAAATCAATAGAATATATTTTTTTAAAAATAGGGTGGTTCCTACTTGAACAAACTGAACTAGACTCAGCACTCATCTCATAAATTTGGGAGACTAATTACTGTTTTACTGTAAATACACCTTTGTTGTCACAGTAGTAGTGCTTTTGAGTCCGTAGCTCCTTTTTTTTTTTTTACAAAATAACCAAGTAATCTCAATTGTTAATATGCGCATGCTCTATTGTAAATGTGTGCTATACTCTGATGGGCATACCAGTGCAGGTTGATTTTATGTTTCTCCCAATGACGTGGACGGAAGGTACCGTGAAGGAGGGACCACGGCGACCTGGGGTTTTGTAAAAAACAGGCATCACACGCAGCGTGAGCCTCAGCCGTGGTGATGCTGCTGAAGGCCTCACATGGCTAACTTGGGGCGCTGCAGACAGGGTCCTCGGTGCATTGCATCTTAGGGTAAGAGAGGAAATAGGGTCTGCTTTCCTTGCTCTTTGGACACGTGAGAGTGATTTTCCCGGCTGACTGCGGCCTCTGAGAGCCACGCCGGGCTGGCCCCGCACACGCGTGTGGGCCCCGCGCCAGCCCGCAGGGGCCCGCAGGCCGCGGTGTGTCCGTGGCCTCCCCACAGGGGCTTCTGGGACACGCGGCCGCGGCGTCGGGGGTCTCAGGAGAGGGCCCGGGAGGCGGGCGCCGTGCGGACCGCTGTCCGGAACGGCCTGAGCGGCTCGGATCCACCCCGAGGGCGGCGGCTCGGATCTGGTTCCGCCTTCTTCCTGTTTGCGATCGCCCTGGGAGTGCTGTCGGACCGGGAGCCCACCGGGAAAGGCGTGCCTGCTTTTTGTCTTTCGGAATCGTGCGGTCTAGCTTCAAAACAGGGCCCCTTCGTGCACGTTCTGGGTGCGCTCCCCCAGGCGCAGGCGCCCGTGCTGCTCCGCCTGTGACGCCGGTGCGAGTGGGAAACGGCCTCATGGTCCCTCCACCCGCGCTTCCTGCGCGTCTGCAGCACACACAGGCCGCGTGGGATCAACAGGAGACGCAGATTGGACAGTGTGCGTGTGCGTGTGTGTGTGTGTGTGTGTGCATATGTGTCAGCATGTCTGTGTGTCTGTGTGAGTGCATGTGTGTGAATGCATATGTGTGAGAGAGTGTCAGTGAATGTGAGTATGTGTGTGAGTGCATGTGTGTGTCAATGCATATAAATGTGTGTCTGTGTGAGTATGTGTGTGAGTGCATGTGTGTGTCAGTGCATATAAATGTGTGTCTGTGTGAGTATGTGTGTGAGTGCATGTGTGTGAGTGTCAGTGCATGTCAGTGTGTGTGGTAGTATGATTTTCAAAGGGTCCTTATTAAACAACAACACGTTATGCCATCCACGGGCAGTTGCAAACCACCTACCTGATGCTGTCTACAGCCCAGCATGTAAGTGGAATGGCCTGAGTGATGAAGCAGCTGAGTTCATTTGATATTGGACCCTAATTCTAACATCACAGAAACTGAGACTTTAGACCCTGATTCTCGTGGAGGTGATCAGACCGATGTTCTTAGGGATCAGAAGATTCCTAGGAACATCGGTCTGGATGAGAAGGACCTGCGCGTGGCAGAAAGATCAGGGTGTGCCTGTGCCCTCTCAGCACCACCCTGTCCTGCGGACAGGGAGGTTTCCCGGGCAGCACATCCCTCTGAGCAGCGTCCGTCTGTCCGTCCGTGTCTGGGTAAGAACTTCATGACGGTGGGGCCATCCTTATCGCTGGTCTTTCCCTCTGCGTGTGGCACAGAGCCTGGCACAGCGGAATGGAAGGGATGGTCACAGGGAGCACCGAGTGCCAGGCGCTGTGTAAGGGTTCTGCGGTTTAAGGTAATTCACCCTTACATCCGCCCCAGAAGACAGGCAGTATTTCCATCACCCGTTTTCCTGGACCCTGGGGTACAAAGGGGGTAGGGAGCTGACTTAAGGTCACAGTGCTGTCCGCCGTGGAGCTGGTGGTAACCCTGAGGGTGCGGTTGGAAGGTCTGCGCTCTTGACCTTGACCCTGTAGTTTCACAGTGGTGGGAGGGAGCCGGGCCACAGCAGCTCGAAGGCTTTGGGATAAAATGGTGACTATATTTCACCCTGTGTTTCCTGCATGGTTATTTCGCATTCATAGAGGGTAGGAAGGCAAGTTTTAAACGTTACTTGCTGTAAATTGCCCTATGAATAGGATTCATTTTAACGGGCAGTCTGAGGACGTTTGTTAAAATTTGATAGGTCCTGAAGGTGTCTTCGGGGACGTACAGGACGGCGTAGGAAACATAGCAATATTCTAATAACTGTCTTCCTGGGGTCAGATGGGTACAAGATGAAATACCGCGATGGTCATATCCTGTCTAATCATGGGTGTACACCCGAAACTAATATAATATTGTATGTCAACTGTATTTGAAAAATAAAAAGTGATTTAGAAAATATCATTTAAAAAATAAAACAGGATCAATACTAGGCAGTATCCATTTTTTAAAGGAAACAATAATTATAAATTAATATCGATCACCTATTATTTCTGGATTTGATAGCTCTTTTAGAATATGTTGAATTACTTTGCAAATTACTCCTTATTAGAGTTATAAGTGATTGGGTGGTTTACCACTAATGATATTGAAAGCTACCAGAGTTTATATTACCTTTGAATTATTTATTTAAAAAAATTAAAGACAAAATTAACTTTTTGTTCAGTATGATTGATAAGAATGCAACTATCATTTCGTACATAGTGATAACTAAGACATATCTAACTGGCACAAATCCCCCATGTTTTAAGTCTTATCAGAAACTTCGTATTTTATTTTAACTTAGAAAAGTAATGCCTTTATCTTTAAGTGCTATGTTTTTTATATTAATAATTCAGGTAGTTTCGAGACTATATTTTATTTTGCATGTGCTATAAATAAATGTATAACTATATACCTTTCAGATCGGGACAAAATTTGAGAGAGTGCACATCAGTGCTGTGTGGTGCTGGAAAAGAAAACGTCTTGCACAGCACTGCAGTATCTTTAGGAGCGACATAAGCGTTATCCTCACGTTTTTTCCTTAGAACTGCACCGCCAAACGTACTAAGACTCGTAAGAGCTATTAAAGCTCCATTTGTATCCTAAACGTCAATAACTACTTAACTGTAAAAGTGAGTGTAATAGAAGACCCTCTGCCTAATGACAGCTTGATGAAAACGGACATTTCAGATGTCACAGATTCTATTTCTTCATTCCCCAACTCAAAAAAGCGTCATGTGCAAGTCCAGATGTCTAATAATATATATCTGTTCCCACCCAATTTCAAGGAATTGATCCTGACCAAGCAATCGATATGTCTAATTAAATGAACCATAAATAAATATTTCCCTAGAATCTCACTAAAGCTTTCAGTATTTGGTAGTTGGCCCTAGAAGTAAACAACAGTCAACATAGTGCCAAAAGGAGAGATGTGGTTGGATATGACTTACATTTTTGTTTTTTTGAAGGCTCATTTAACACTGTTAATGTATCGAACAACCACTGAATGCCTGCAGGCGTTAGGGATTGTGTGAGCACAGGATGCTTCGCCTTGGAAGACAAAGTCTGGGGTCTCGAGGCCTTGCGGTCTCCGCACAAATACCGTCGAGGAAACGGACCGTTTTAGGGAGTGCCACCGGGTCTGACGGGGGTAGCGGGGTTCAGTGGGAACAGGAAGGGGCGCCGGGCTGGGAGGAAGCCACAGGTGAGGGAAGCATGAGGGGGAGGCAGGCAGGGGTGCCTGTGCGAAGGCAGAGCACAGCGGCGCCCGGGGAGGAGCGGGCTGGGGTGCGGGGGGTGAGGGGAGGACAGTCCAGGAGGCCTGTGGAGGCCAGCCTGGGGTGCTGGACTTCCTCTTCACGCTGATGGGAAGCCACCATCTTGGGCTTTCTAAAACTGTTACATAGGAAGCTGGAAAAGGTCACTGTCAGGACGCAGGAGCCGTGTTTTCCGTGGTGCATGTCCTCGTTGGGAACCGGTGGACTCCGGGAGCGGGGACCGTTACCCGGCCAGGTGGCTGAGGCCCGGCCGCCTGTGGGACAGAGCACCTGTCAGCATGATTCCGGTCAAGGACACATACTGTGCTTGCAGGCTCCTCCCTGGCCTGAGCCCTGGTCCGGCTCGTCCAGGAGACCACCAGCCGATGTGTCTCCCTCACATTGGTATTTCTCTCTGTCTTCCCCTCTCTTCCGCTCTTCCTGAAAATAATGGAAAAATATCCTCGGGTAAGGATTAATAAAAAAAAAAAAAAAATTAAATGAAGACTCTATACAGAAAGATATGTAAGATCTGCTGTAATGACGTGTAATGAAAGCGGGAAGTATTAACCACGTGAAGTCCGGAGAGTGCCAGGGTCAGCCGCCGGTCTGGGGGAAGGGGACGGGCTATGGGGGGAGGTAGCGGGAGGTGAGGACCAGGGGAACTGGGCGTGAGGGTGCTCTGCAGCCGCTGAGGAGTGTGTGCCTCTCCCCCTCCCTTTGGAATGAGTCTAAGTCTAATTGCATAAACGTCACTCGGCAGTGAAGAGATCATTTTCTGTGCTCCGTTTTAAACGAATGCGTTCCTTTTTGGAAAGTTGTTTTTACGCTGAGCGCAGAGAGGCTTTTATGGCCGTGAAGTGTTTAGGATTCCTGAAGGCTCCTGCCTCATCACTCCGGTGAGGGACACCCTACATGGGTGAGCAAACGTCCTAAGGCGACCTCTGGAGCCACAGCTTTAGCTGAGAAGAGCAAAAGCTCAGGAAAGCTGTTCCCTTTCATACTGCGCTCTGCCAAGCCAAGGGGAGACCTTTCCTTCCAAAATAATGGAACTTATTCTCTAGTTTCTCATGTTTACATGATTCCCAAAGTTCACTTTCAAATGATTTTCACCAGGTAAACACTACGATAGCATAAGGCGGTGAGAGAAGAGGTTTCCAAAGCAGCGTGGTGTCTTTTCACGCCCTCAGAGCGCCCCCGGTGGTTTCAGGAGGGAGTGAGCGCTCAGGGCTGCGGACGTGCGTGGGCAGAGCCTGTGCGGTGGGCAGACCATGCGGAGTCACAGAGCGGGCGTGTGGGATGGGTGGGCTGGGAGAGGAGGGAGACCAGCCCCATGGGGTTAAGTGGGAGTGAGAACAGCACGCCATTGGGATGATGGATGGTTTGCTCCCTACTGTTCTCTGTGTCCATGTGTCTTTCCGTTATTCCTTTGCTTAATCCCTTCACCCTTCTCACGCAGCCCCCTGCCCCGTCCCGTCTGACAGCTGTCAGTCTGTTCTCTGGATCCACGAGTCTGTCTCCACTTTGTTAGTTTATTGGTTCACTTTGATTATGTTTCATATCCTGGTGCGTGCCTCTCTTCTAATCTCAAATTCCGATTTTTGAGCGAACTCATGGAAGGTGGTACTCCGCTACTTTCTGGGGCGCAGAGTGTTTATATTCCCATCAGTGTATTTTGTTCATGTTAAAGGGAGGGTGTAGTACCGTAAAGCTAATGTTTCCTCGAGACGATTTTAAAACCCAGCCGGCTGTGGAGCCATCCCTTAGGAGACCCGGCTCTGATGGCAGTGACGAGGTGTACGGTCTGGGGTCAGACGCCGTCTCCGGTTGGCACAGCGGTCCATGGTGTATAGATTGCCGGGGAAATTAAAAGGCGGGGCGATCGCGGCTCGTTAGGATGATGCCGCCCTTCCCGGGAAGCTCTCCAGCCTCTGGACGCAGGAGCCACACCCCTGTCAGCCAGCGGCTCCGGCGGCTCCCGGCTCCGCCTGCACAGCGTCTGGGCTGCCTTTTGGCAGGGCCTGCACGCGGGGAGCCGGGCCCGGCTATTTTTAGGAGGCGCTGTCCTGGCTGCGGGACATTTGGTGGTTCCTATTCTGAGCCGCCCTCCGGGCCGGTCCTCGGCGCGGTTCCTGGAAGTCCCGCCCGGTGCTCGCTGAGTCAGGCGGACGGCGTCTGCATGAGCTTTTTCACAGGGTGCCCGCCTTTGGTTTACACGGGTAAAAGCCACGGCACCTGCCAGGGAGCCTGGGAGATGGGGTGCATCAGTGATTGATAGAGTGATAGGAGAGGTCTGGACTTGCCCAGGATGGCAATCAGTATCTGACGGAGAGGAGATGCTCTCTCCCTTCCCGGTCAGGGCACATGCCCAGGTTGAGGGCTCGGGCCCCAGGTAGGGAGTGTGCAGGAGGCAGCCGATCCATGGTTCTCTCGCATCCTTCTGAGGACAGGACGTCACTAATAAAAAGGAAGGCCCGCCCCCGGCGTCCTTCCTGGGAAATGTCACGATGTCGCCAATGAACCGCAGTGGATCCAGTCCTCGGCGAGGCCGCTCGTGGCGAGCATTGACCGTCAGGCCGTTTCCACGTGCAGCGCGTGCGTGTCCGGCTGTGGCATCGGCCACGAGGCAGATGCGTCGCGTGGCCTTCTCTCCCCGTCTGGGGGGAGGGACATCCCGGGGTAACATTGGGCGGAGGTATTCAGGAAGACAAGCCCCCTCGGTGTTCGAGTCCTGGGCGCAGCTGGCACCCTCTCCGGATATTGGGGGTCTCATTTCGGCGGGGAGCTTGAAGGGGGGGACGGAGGGCGGGCGCCAGTGACAAAAGCTCCTGGGAACAGTTCAGAGCTCGCTCTGTGCTTTATGAACCGGGATCGCAGGAACCCTCGCAAGTAGCATCAGCACACAGTTCCTGTTGACGAAGGCTCGCAGTTCCTCCCAGAGCAGCCACGGCGCTCCGAGTGCCACTGGGCCAGCATCCTGCCACGCCGGCCGCTCAGAACGGCACTCGTCCTTTAGGGGAGCGAGGGTCCCTCATTCTCCCCGGGAAGTCATTAAACACCGTTATCGATTCCTGTCCGGCCCGCGAGCCCGTACCTTCCTTTCATGAGCATTGTGTACTGAAATGCTCCGTCCCGATTGCATGCACTTTAAATAATAGATACCGCATTTGAACTTGGAGCTCACGGTGAAGTTAAAATAATAACAATTATGGAAAAGAAATCCTGTCGATCGGTTTACTCGTCAAGATCACGTTCAGTAGAATTATAAGATAAGGTTGATGCAACTAGGCCCTGGCTGGTGTGGCTCAGTGGTAGGGGGTCAGCCTGCGCAATGAAGGGTCACGGGTTCGATTTCCCCGTCGGCCATACGTGGATTTCAGGTTGACCCCAGGTTGAGGCATGTGCAAGAGGCAGCTGATCAATGTGTCTTCCATGTTTCTCTCTCCCTCTCTCTCTCTCCCTCTCCTTCTCCCTCTCCCTGCCTTTTCCCTCCCTTCCACTCTCTCTAAAAATAAATGGAAAATATATCCTCAATCAAGGATTAGCAAACAAAAACATGTAGCTATACACCATCAGGGTACTGTTTGCTACGTGGTGTAAATAGATAAACAAACTAGTAAAACTGTAACGTGGGTCTATACTATTCCTCTTTAACTGCTGCCATTTTTGTAACTAGTTGTACTATGTCCGCTGACTTGCAGATGGTCTATTACTTGTCCACTTTCTTTTAAAAAAATATATATATTTTATTGATTTTACACAGAGAGGAATTGAGAGGGATAGAGAGTTAGAAACGTCGATGAGAGAGAAACATCGACCAGCTGCCTCTTGCACACCCCCCACTGGAGATGTGCTGGCAACCAAAGTACATGCCCTTGACCGGAATCGAACCCGGGACCTTTCAGTCTGCAGGCCAACGCTCTATCCACTGAGCCAAACCGGTTTTGGCAGCTTGTCTACTTTGTAATTTCCCGCTTCCTACCACATACATGAGCAAGAAGAGCAAACACTGAACCAGACTCCTGGCTCTTCAGTGTGTTAAGGAAGAAGATGGGGGAGGAAAATAAAGATACCAACATATGACATTCTGTTCTGCAAACAGATGAGTTTTTGTTATACTTGGGTTTTTCTTATAGAATGTATTTTATGGTACAGTGTTCATTTAATTGAAATGATGTAGAATTAACATTTCTTTACAATTCCTTCAAATAATTTTATTTGTCATGAGCAACGACGATATAGAGAAACCCTATTCTTAACAGTTCTTCTTTTTCTTTTTTCCTTTTAAGACTGGTCATTTTCCCTAGACTTAACACATTGTATTTGTGTGTCCTTACAGGCACACTTTAATAGTACTAGGAACTTGTAAATGTTCCTATTTTGGCAGCATTTTACATATTTCTGTGCCTGCCTGGTGTGCCTATGAACCAGGAGTCACAGTTCCCTTCCCGGTCAGGGCACATGCCGGGGTTGAGGGATCGATCCTCTGGTGGGGAGTGTGCAGGGGGCAGCCGATCCATGATTCTCTCTCATCACCGATGCTTCTATCTCTCTCTCCCTCTCTCTTCCTCTCTGAAATCAATAAAAATGTTTTTAAATAATAAAAAATAAATTAAAAAATGTTTCTCTTACCCACCCCTTTGGAACTGGGGGTAGGAACCAGTGGTTGGCACAGCAGTAAGAGGGTGTTGGCCAGCTCCCCTGCTCCCGGACGGACGCGGTAGGGAAGAACTTGAGCCTCTGGGCGCAGGACCCAGTGGCTCCCAGTCTCCCAGCGGCACCTCTGGAGAAGCCGTGTGCTCAGCGCTTCCTCCCGGCTGGCTGCTGCAGGAGCCTGAGGAGCTGTGATCCTGATGAGTTATGACAAGCCTCTTGCCGGTCAGGCCGAGGTTCCGCCTTACTCCCTCCAAGACAAACACTTAATGGAAGACGCTCCAAAGGCGAGCGCTCTGAGATACCCTAAGTGCTCACCCTCCGCTGATGTGAGCAGCAGAGCCCTGCGGCTGCGAGGGGCGCGTTTCAGATGGCTCCCTCCTAACGGGGACTCCCCAGAGAGCCGCCTCCTAACGGGGACTCCCCACTGAGCCTCCTCCCCACTGAGCCTCCTCCCCACTGAGCCTCCTCCTAACGGGGACTCCCCAGAGAGCCTCCTCCTAACGGGGACTCCCCACTGAGCCTCCTCCTAACGGGGACTCCCCACTGAGCCTCCTCCCAACGGGGACTCCCCACTGAGCCTCCTCCCCACTGAGCCTCCTCCTAACGGGGACTCCCCAGAGAGCCTCCTCCTAACGGGGACTCCCCACTGAGCCTCCTCCCCACTGAGCCTCCTCCTAACGGGGACTCCCCAGTGAGCCTCCTCCCCACTGAGCCTCCTCCTAACAGGGACTCCCCAGAGAGCCTCCTCCTAACGGGGACTCCCCACTGAGCCTCCTCATAACGGGGACTCCCCACTGAGCCTCCTCCCCACTGAGCCTCCTCCTAACGGGGACTCCCCAGAGAGCCTCCTCCTAACGGGGACTCCCCACTGAGCCTCCTCCTAACGGGGACTCCCCACTGAGCCTCCTCCCCACTGAGCCTCCTCCTAACGGGGACTCCCCAGAGAGCCTCCTCCTAACGGGGACTACCCACTGAGCCTCCTCCCCACTGAGCCTCCTCCTAACGGGGACTCCCCAGAGAGCCTCCTCCTAACGGGGACTCCCCACTGAGCCTCCTCCCCACTGAGCCTCCTCCTAACGGGGACTCCCCAGTGAGCCTCCTCCCCACTGAGCCTCCTCCTAACGGGGACTCCCCACTGAGCCTCCTCCCCACTGAGCCTCCCTCCTAACGGGGACTCCCCACAGGGCCTTCTCCTAACGGGGACTCCCCACTGAGCCTCCTCCTAACGGGGACTCCCCACTGAGCCTCCTCCTAACGGGGACTCCCCACTGAGCCTCCTCCCAACGGGGACTCCCCACTGAGCCTCCTCCTAACGGGGACTCCCCACTGAGCCTCCTCCTAACGGGGACTCCCCACAGGGCCTCCTCCTAACGGGGACTCCCCACTGAGCCTCCTCCCAACGGGGACTCCCCACTGAGCCTCCTCCCAACGGGGACTCCCCAGAGAGCCTCCTCCTAACGGGGACGCCCCACTGAGCCTCCTCCTAACGGGGACTCCCCACTGAGCCTCCTCCCAACGGGGACTCCCCAGAGAGCCTCCTCCTAACGGGGACTCCCCACTGAGCCTCCTCCTAACGGGGACTCCCCACTGAGCCTCCTCCTAACGGGGACTCCCCACTGAGCCTCCTCCTAACGGGGACTCCCCACTGAGCCTCCTCCCAACGGGGACTCCCCACTGAGCCTCCTCCCAACGGGGACTCCCCACTGAGCCTCCTCCTAACGGGGACTCCCCAGAGAGCCTCCTCCCAACGGGGACTCCCCACTGAGCCTCCCTCCCAACAGGGACTCCCCACTGAGCCTCCTCCCAACGGGGACTCCCCACTGAGCCTCCTCCCAACGGGGACTCCCCACTGAGCCTCCTCCCAACGGGGACTCCCCACTGAGCCTCCTCCTAACGGGGACTCCCCAGAGAGCCTCCTCCTAACGGGGACTCCCCACTGAGCCTCCTCCTAACGGGGACTCCCCCGGGGACTCCCCACTGAGCCTCCTCCTCCCCACTGAGCCTCCTCCCCACTGAGCCTCCTCCCAACGGGGACTCCCCACTGAGCCTCCTCCCCACTGAGCCTCCCTCCTAACGGGGACTCCCCACAGGGCCTTCTCCTAACGGGGACTCCCCACTGAGCCTCCTCCCAACGGGGACTCCCCACTGAGCCTCCTCCCCACTGAGCCTCCCTCCTAACGGGGACTCCCCACAGGGCCTTCTCCTAACGGGGACTCCCCACTGAGCCTCCTCCTAACGGGGACACCCCACTGAGCCTCCTCCCCACTGAGCCTCCCTCCTAACGGAGACTCCCCACAGGGCCTTCTCCTAACGGGGACTCCCCACTGAGCCTCCTCCCAACGGGGACTCCCCACTGAGCCTCCTCCCAACGGGGACTCCCCACTGAGCCTCCTCCCAACGGGGACTCCCCACTGAGCCTCCTCCTAACGGGGACTCCCCACTGAGCCTCCTCCCCACTGAGCCTCCCTCCTAACGGGGACTCCCCACAGGGCCTTCTCCTAACGGGGACTCCCCACTGAGCCTCCTCCCAACGGGGACTCCCCACTGAGCCTCCTCCTAACGGGGACTCCCCACAGGGCCTCCCTCCCATCGGGGACTCCCCACTGAGCCTCCTCCCAACGGGGACTCCCCACTGAGCCTCCTCCCAACGGGGACTCCCCACAGGGCCTCCTCCTAACGGGGACTCCCCACTGAGCCTCCTCCCAACGGGGACTCCCCACTGAGCCTCCTCCCAACGGGGACTCCCCACTGAGCCTCCTCCTAACGGGGACTCCCCACTGAGCCTCCTCCTAACGGGGACTCCCCACTGAGCCTCCTCCTAACGGGGACTCCCCACTGAGCCTCCTCCCAACGGGGACTCCCCACTGAGCCTCCTCCTAAAGGGGACTCCCCACTGAGCCTCCTCCTAACGGGACTCCCCACTGAGCCTCCTCCTAACGGGGACTCCCCACTGAGCCTCCTCCTAACGGGGACTCCCCACTGAGCCTCCTAATGGGGACTCCCCACTGAGCCTCCTAACGGGGACTCCCCACTGAGCCTCCTCCTAACGGGGACTCCCCACTGAGCCTCCTCCCAACGGGGACTCCCCACTGAGCCTCCTCCTAAAGGGGACTCTCCACTGAGCCTCCTCCTAACGGGACTCCCCACTGAGCCTCCTCCTAACGGGGACTCCCCACTGAGCCTCCTCCTAACAGGGACTCCCCACTGAGCCTCCTAATGGGGACTCCCCACTGAGCCTCCTAACGGGGACTCCCCACTGAGCCTCCTAATGGGGACTCCCCACTGAGCCTCCTAACGGGGACTCCCCACTGAGCCTCCTCCCCACTGAGCCTCCTCCTAACGGGGACTCCCCACTGAGCCTCCTCCTAACGGGGACGCCCCACTGAGCCTCCTCCTAATGGGGACTCCCCACTGAGCCTCCTAACGGGGACTCCCCACTGAGCCTCCTCCTAACGGGGACTCCCCACTGAGCCTCCTCCCAACGGGGACTCCCCACTGAGCCTCCTCCTAACGGGGACGCCCCAGACACCGCACACCGGCGGGAGCACGCTTATTGTTTATTTTCCACCGGGGCCTGGGGAATGCTGACCCAGCTCCTCTCCCGGCCTCCGGGAACTCCATTTCACATTCACAGCTCTCGCCTGCTCTTACACACACGCACCCACACACACCACACATACACCACACACCCACACACACCACACACACCACACACACATATACACACACACACCATACACACACACACCACACACCCACACACACCACACACACATATACACACACCATACACACACACACACATCACACACACCACACACACACACACCACACATACACCACACACCCACACACACCACACACACCACACACACATACACACACACACACCATACACACACACACCACACACACACACACACCACACACATACACACACACCACACACACATATACACACACCATACACACACACACATCACACACACCACACACACACACACCACACACATACACACACACCACACACACATATACACACACCATACACACACACACATCACACACACCACACACACACACACACCACACACATACACACACACACCACACACCCACACACCACACACACCCACACACATATATACACACACACCACACACACACCACACCACACGCACACACACACACCACACACCACACACATACCACACACACCACACACACACACCACACACCACACACATACCACACACACACCACACACACACCACACACACACGCACACGCACACACACACACACCACACACCCACATACCACACACACACACCACACATACCACACACACCCACACACAGCACACACACACCACACCACACATACCACACACACACCACACACCACACATACCACACACACACCACACACACACACACACACACACGCACACGCACACACACACGCACACGCACACGCACACACAACCCAACCGAAGTGTGCGACGGCCCCTTTCCTAACAGAATAAGGAGACCGGCCAGGTGCTTGTTTCCTCCCCGTGGAGGGGCTGGGGGGGTGGGGGCTGATGAAGAACTGGGTGAGAGGAAGACCAGCTGGGCTGGGGTGGGGTGGGGGCTGATGAAGAACTGGGTGAGAGGAAGACCGGCTCGCCGTGTGGGACGGATGTGCGAGCGGAGCGGGGAGCGCGGGGAGCGGGTTGCAGGCGCCTCTGCGGTCCCCCTGGTCGGGTGGCTCATGAGCGACTGCGGTTCTCCCGGGATGCGCGTTGGCCTCCATTTGCCGGAATGCTTCGAGTTCACAGCGCCGGAGTCATTCCGAAGGCCGGGATGTAATTACAAAGGCATATTATGCTTACCAACAGCTTTTTCGGATCAATTTAATTATCGTTACTCGCGGATACTGTAAATGGGATATCCCTTCCGCTAATTACATTAAACTCCGGGGTGAGCCGCGCCCGCGCCTGGAGGGGGGGAGCCGGCCCTCTGCTCTCTCGTCCGGGCTGGCGGGGCCGGCACCCCGATGTTGTCAGGTGTACGGACAGCCTGCAAGGAGCTCTGTGGTGAGGAGCGCGGTACAATGGCCCTTTGCAAAAGCCCGTTCATTCGGGTTTTCTCCCTGTGATGGGGTTAGAGCTGGTGTGTCAGGCCAGACACCCCTCACCCCCCCCCTTTTTTTTTTAAAGGGGCCAGTCCCACTGTTCTGGGTTTACTGGGATTCTGCTGGGTTTGGAGCGGTGTCATTACCGCCTCTGCTTCATGGAAGCCGCCAGAAAAGGGGAGAATTCGTCATGCCCGTTCAGCAGAGCTCATTTTCTTTTAGGGACCAGGAATGCTATTTGCCTGCGTTCCCTCCTGCCCGCCCCGCACACAGATGATGCACAGGTGCGTGTTCCAGCCGCAGGAAGGGGGAAAGCATGCCTTCTCTCAGACAGGCAGGGGCGTGCTCTCCTGTGGGGGAGACTGGCCTTGGGCCGTGGCCGGGTGTCCGGGGTCAGTGTCCGGTCTGCGGAGCTGGAGCCACGTGGCGCCGAGGAGGAAAACAGGCTGTGCCGGTGAGAGGCCGGGCTGGTTTCGGCCCGGAGGGTCACTGGGAATGTCAGTGCGTGCGAAACCGCTAGCTTTCGTTGCTTGTTTTCTTTCTCAGCTGTCACTTCATTCAAAATCTGTCTCCTGTGGTTCAAACCCTTGGGCGGGGAAGCGTGGCTCCTGGTTTGGCTGTGGGTGCAGGAGGGCTTGCAGCAGAGCCTGCAGCCAGCGGGACAGAGCGGGGCTGGCCCAGGTGCTCCCGGTCAGCAGGAGGGCTGGATGGTGCCCACAAGTAGCGGCGTTAGCAGGGAATGGCCAGTGCTGAGCCTGGCTGTTTTCTGGATTTTCTAAGGAGGCGCGTGGTAGAATGCAAGAGAATGAAGAAGAAGCAACGTAGGCTTTGCAATGTCAAAGCATTCCTAGTAACATCTACTGGGAATGGTGTCCCTGCAGCTGTTTCAAAAGAGTGCCAGCCGTGCTGAGTTCCAGAAATGTACCGTGATGGGAGGCTACGTAACAAATCTTTGGGTTTAAGTTTGTCTTTTAACACCTTTGTTGAAAGTAGTTTCTTAAAAAATACGGAGTCCCACCTCGCGGTTGAGTGGTTAGAGGTGGGAAATGGACGCACAAGTTTTCCTAATCAACTCAAACAGACACAGGAATTACGTTTCTAGTATCAGTGGACTAACTAGGAAACCTGGGTTTAAAAACACAGTGTATGCTTTGGTCCAGTTAGGCACAGGTACCAGTTGTACCAGTGAATGAGTGGTCAAGTCTTATTCTGCATAAAAAGCCATCCGAGGAACACATTTAAACATAGACGTATATAGATAAGGGGGAATTGCAGAATCCTATGCACACAGGGTAGGACAAAAATAGGTTTACAGCTGTTGGGAAGGAAAATAATACAAGAATTGCTCTGACCAGTTTGACTCAGTGGATAGATCATTGTCCTGCAGACTGAAGGGTCCCGGGTTCGATTCTGGTCAAGGGCATGTACCTTGGTTGCGGGCACATCCCCAGTAGGGGGTGTGTAGGAGGCAGCTGATTAGTGTTTCTCTCTCATCGATGTTACTAACTCTCTATCCCTCTCCCTTCCTCTCTGTAAAAAAAAAAAAAAGTCAATAAAAAAATTTAAAAATGAAACTAATACAAGAATAAACAGTAACACAAGAATAAACTCTGTTTCATGTACTTACAACTGTTAACCTCCTTTGGCCCCGCCCTGTATAACTCTTCCCTAAGAGGAATCTTGATAGAGATCCCTATGTCAGTACAGTGTGTATGGATGCCTTTATATCAGTAGTTGAGCAATGAAAACCCAGGGCCCTGAGAAATAAGGAAGGGATGGTTTGAAGCTGATTTAGGCATCGATACCTAAGATGCTTTTCCCGTGCAGAATTAAATAGAGGGCTGTGTGTGTGTGTTGTAGCATCATGGCTACATGACACGTTATAGTCACCAGAGTTGAGGTTCTCAGTCCAGAGTTTGTGGGATCAAAGTTCATGGAAGACACAGACCTCGTGGGAGGAAGGCGCTGGCTCCTGCAGTCTCTCTCTCTCTCTCTCTCTCTCTCTCTCTCTCTCTCTCTCCCTCCCTCCCTCTCCCTCCCCCCTCCCTCCTCCCCCCCGCCAACAGCCAGCCCAGCACCCGGACGTGAAGAGCTTTGACTTGGATGATAATGGACACGCGTTATGTTTGGCTCAGAAATGAGGGGCTGTTCGGCAGACTGCTCCCCGTCCTGTGTGCTTCCTCCTCCCTCAGGAACGTTCCTCGTTGAGGGTGGCAGGCTGCCCCGGGGGCCCAGGTACCCGTGCCCCGGTCCTTTCTGAGCACAGCAGCTGTGTTTCACTGCGATGCCACCAAATGGAGCGAACTCTTGCTAAAACTTGTCTCCGATTAGTTTTATGATTCCGGCGGCTTCTGTGCACACTCACATTCTATTAAGAGTGGTCTTCTCCGGACTTTATGAAATGATTTCCTTTTTTAAAGTCTGGATTTGGTACAAAGCGCCGATGGTGTAGGCAGCGGTGAGCTGGTGAACTTGGCCATGGGCATGTTTTCTAGAAGAAGGAGTAGTTTCGTCTGAAGGGATAGGACGCCCGCACCTGAGCCTGCCGGTGCTCTGCGGTGGAATTCCTGCAGAAGCTTGGAAGTGAGCGTGCCCAGTGTTGGCTGGCAGAGCCCCTCGCCCGGGCACCTGCACGGGAGCAGGTCTGTGACACGCCATGGTCATGGCCTTGGGCATGAAGAAGTGATGGGCCCTGAGCTGGTGCAGGCCGGAAGAGCTGTACACCTTCGGTACAACCCGCCAGCCTGCACTGGGGGTTCTAGAACTCTCCCTGCTCACAGCACCGGGAACTAAAAGGGATGGGCAGCTGGTAGATTCCAGGATATGCCATTTAATGGTGTTTACCGACTGCCTGAGCATTGTATCTACTCCCACCAACAGGCCAGATTCCCAGCTAGAAAACCCCACAGCCCTGCTCCCAATATATATTCTTTTCTTCTTGTAAACGTTTATAGATTATAGTAACGTGGGGTACGCAGACCTTGGGTAGCACACGCCGTCATACAGTACTTACATGTTTTTAAAAGGAATCTTAGAAAAGCATATACCTCTTGAAATAGTGACAGGACCGGAATCCGAAAGAAGTGGAAAATATTTATTTTAAAGAAGACACGTCTGTGGCTTCTGGTTCACATAACTGTCAGAATCTTGTTCCTGAGTGTCTGTGGTCACTGGCCTGGGCCTGGGGCTGCTCCAGCAGCGTGGATCCCGGGAGGGAATGTTCCAGTAGCTGAGACATGCCGCTGAGGTGGGCGACTCTGGAGTTTATCGGCGATGGCGGGATATTGTGAGCACGAAGGTAGCCTGTCCCAGAGACTGTCTTAACAGGGATGTTGTCCAATGGGTTAAAAGTTAAAGGACCCTTGGCTGGTTTTGCTCAGTGGATAGAGTGTTGGCTTGTGGACTGAAGGGTCCTGGGTTCGATTCCTGGTCAGGGGTACATGCTTGGGTTGTGGGCTTGGTCCCCAGTATGGGGCATGCAGGAGGCAGCTGACCAATGATTCTCTCTCATCACTGATGTTTCTACCTCTCTATCCCTCTCCCTTCCCCTCTGAAATCAATATATATAAAAGTTAAAGGACTTTCTCACCTGGTTATAACTTACTTCTATCTTATGTATATTTGAATTTGGCATGCATTTTCTCCTTTCCCATTCCATCTTTTCTTCCCCAAAAAGGAATCTGTGTGTGTGTGTGTGTGTGTGTGTGTATCTATATATCTATCATCTATCTTTCTATCTATCTATCTATTTTACCAAGGAGTAAGCTAGTGCAGCCTTAAATAATTCATTGTGCCAGTCCTAACAATTTTATTTTTATTGATTTCAGAGAGAGAGAAAGAGAGAGAGCTGGAACATCAATGATGGAAGAGAATCATTGGTCAGCTACTTCCTGCAGGCCCCACATGGGGACCGAGCTCAAAACCGGGGTGTGTGTGCCCGTGACTGGAATTGGCCCTGACAGCCTTCGTTCATTCTGTAGGCGGACACTCTATCCACTGAGCCAAACAGGCTAGGGTCCTAGCCATTATTTTTAACTTTTACTGCTGAAACTAGATTCAGCACCTGCTTCTTTGTTTCCCTTTTTCTTTTCTGGTCCCTGAATCATGGTTCCTGCTGGAAACTCTTGTGCCAAGTAGGTTTGTAGGCTGGGAGAAACTAGACACCCAGTGGTAGAGGGGTGATTGTGGTTGACCAATGTCACCTTCCGGCTACCTCGGTACAGACACACACGTGTGGGAACCCTTAACACGACCCCGCGTGATTAGGGCCCACTCAGGGTCCCGTTTCTGGAGGAGGCCGCACACTAAAATGAAGAGAGAGACTAGAAAAGAGTTAACTTGGGACAAATGGAGGCCAGGCGGGAGTCAATCTCTAGTGGGAAGACTCTCAAGGCTCTGGCCTCACTATCCTTTTATTGAGGCCGCTATGGGATACACCCATTACCCTTAAGCAGCTTTGGGATACACCCAGTACCCTTAAGCAGCTTTGGGAGACACCCATAGCCCTCAGGCAGGTAATAAGCGGATTATCATATCAGTAAGGATTCACATGCTTACAAGATGGGGAAGTTGCCTCAGTTACCATTGTCTCAATTAGAAAGGGTGTGGTTGGCTCTGACCTTTCAGAGCTTCAGGTTGACCAGCCTCTTTCTATTAGTGAGACAATGATTGGTTTCCGGCACACCTGCAGGCCACAGCCCTACCCATGCTTACGTATCACGTGCTACTCAGCAGAGGCACAAGTCAGCGGTGCCTAACTTCACAGGAGTCAAAAAATAGCTTTATGTACTGAAAAGAAAGTGTTAAATTGTCATCATAAACTCTTCATCCAGCGACTAAGAGTGGGGGGAAAAAAGCTTCAGAAAGATGCAAATAATTGAGTTAATTATTTACAAATACAACAGAGTGTTGATATCCCTAATATATAAAGAGCACTTACAATTCAGTGAGAACAGAAAAATGGAAGATTTATAGAAGATGACATATAGATAGCAAAGAGCCATGAAAAATGCTCAGCATTATTGCTGATCAATGAAATGGAAGTAAAGCAGCAGTGACATGCCATATTTCATTTCTCACATTGGCAAACATTTTAAAAGCTCACTAAAATGCCACTCTCCTGCACTTTTAGTGAGAATGTTTCCTGGTGAAGATTTAAGGAGCACAATTTTAGCAATATTTGTTTACAATTTTTTTAAGTATGTATCATATGGTTTATTTTGGAATTATAAGTAAATAATTGTAAAATTATTTAGATTTATATTTGCAATTTTAAATAAATAATGTGAGAAAATGTTTGTGATGTATATTTGCTTATGTTTTTGTGCATGTGTGTTTTGCACATGTGTGTGTTTTCATTTGCTTGTTTATTTGTGTGTGTGCAAGACATTTGTCAGCATTATATGTAATGCCAAAAAATCCCCACAAAACCCTGAATAATGAAAAATAAGAGATAGTTGTTTTTTTTAAAGTACACAATTTAACATCACATAATCTTTGAATGATTCAGAGCTGTCTGGCCTCTAATAATTTTTGAAAGAATTTATGATATACTAAGTAGAAAAATAGCTTATAGAAGAGTGCATAGAGTATGCTTTTGTTTAATGCATATACTGTGCTTATTTGAATGGGAAAAGCCTGAATGAGGACATCTAAGTGATAATATATATTTCAGGGCGGAGAGATGGGGAGACTTTATTTATTTATTTTGTCTTTTGATTTCTTTGTCTCTTCTAAGTGTTTTAGAATGGTGAGCATGTACTCTTTATGTAGGTAACAGCCATTCAGTGCTGGTGATCAGATGACTTAATCCATTCTTATCACCTCCAAAAAGTTATGCCAACCAAATATTTGTCTTGCTTGGGTAGTAAAAGCCCAATAATACAGATTTCTGTATTTCCAGAGTGGTACCTGGTTATGTTTAGCAAAAGGCCTACCACAGCCATACTGATAATCAACATTAAATCAATCGGTTGAGCGGAGACCCGTTTGGCTCAGTGGATAGAGCATCGACCTGCGGACTGAAAGGTCCCAGGTTTGATTCCGGTCAATGGCATGTATCTTGGTTGTGGGCACATCCCCAGTGGGGTGGTGTGCAAGAGATGATTCTCTCTCATCAATGTTTCTGACTCTCTATCCCTCTCTCTTCCTCTCTGTAAAAAATCAATAGAATATATTTTTAAAAATTAATCAGTTGATAGACACTGAAAGAAAATGAAGAGAAAAAAAATTCAGTTTGAAAATATATTGATTAAAAAATAGTTAAGGTTATATCTAAAGTAAAGGATACTTGTTGAACATTGTATCCTATATAATAAAACCCTAATATGCAAATCAACTGAATGGCAGAACAACCAGTCACTGTGATGCACACTGACCACCAGGGGGCAGATGCTCAATGCAGGAGCTGCCCCCTGGAGGTTAGTGTGCTCCCACAGAGAGCGGGCCTAAGCCGGCAGGTAGACATCCCCTGAGGGGTCCTGGACTGGGAGAGGGTGCAGGCCTGGCTGAGGGGCCCCTCTGCCCCCCAGTCCACCAGTGTTGTGCACCTGGCCTCTGCTCACATATAATTAGCCTTTGCCATTTATTTTATTTTATGACATCTTAGGGACATTAACAGGGTGACCCACTCAGATGTTATAAATATCTACTAGATAATATCATTGGTGGGTCTTTTGTGGGAATGAATTGGGTCATTCCCACAAAATACTTGTTTAGGGTACTTGTTTTTTTATAAATTATTTTTAATTCCAGGAATTGAAGTACATATCCTATTTCCCCAAAAATAAGACAGTGTCTTATATTAATTTTTGCTCCCAAAGATGCACTAGGTCTTATTTTCAGGGGATGTCTTATTTTTCCATGAAGAAGAATATGGTACACATTTATTGTTAAATGAAAATAAAGGAAATTTATTATCTGTATACGGTACGGTAGTACGGTAGTTGTCAACACAAACCAGACAAACTGTGAATCCTACAGTATCAAGAATTTACTCATTTATTCAATGATAATCATGTCATCATCTTCTGGAACATCATCATAACAATCCAATTCCTGAATTTCCTGGTGAATTTCTTGTGACTCCATTTCTTTCAGAATCGGTGGACCAAATCTCTCATGTTTAGCAATAGCACTGTCTTTAAATGAGTACTTCTGGTCAAGGTAGCCTGCTCGCAGTGCATTTGCAATGCAATTGTCAGTGATTTCCTCCCATGAATTCTTCACCCAAGTCACAACTTCTTGCAGTTTAGGTTTCACAAAGTTTCCATGCTGATTTCTCTCCATTCTATTTTCAATGTAGTCATTAATTTCCATGCACAAATTGTCTTTGAATGGCTTGTTTATTGCAATATCAAGAATCTGGAGATAGACCTTATTTTCGGGGGATGCCTTATATTTCACTCAGAAGGAAACCTGTAAGTAGGTCTTATTTTCGGAGGATGTCTTATTTTCGGGAAAACACGGTAGTTAAAAGTTCAACAGTGCAGACCCCTCAAGGAGGAAGGCAGTCCCTCACCCAGCCCATTTCCATGGCCAGAAACGGCTCCTCCTCATAACACTTGGAGCTGCTCTTTGATGGTTACATCCATGTTTCTAGATAACATACCATCCCTTCTTCGTTGATCACTTTTAGATAGGATCTTTTGACTTGCAGGAGGATGTTGCTCTTGGTTTGGCTCCTCATCCTTCCCTCCATTCGTCCTAAACAGTCACAGGCTGTTTGACGTGTGTCGTTGAGTAGGTTCTGTTTGCTTCAGAGCAGAGACCGGATGCGCTTTGTTTTACCTTCTTGTGGTCGAGCACATACTGAGGGTCCGGAGATTCAGCACAGGGCAGCAGATTCGCTGTCTCCAGCACGTCCTTCCCCCTCCCTGCACATCTGTTTGATAGTTTGCATGGAATTCTCAACAGAATGGTGGAGGTGTCGCCCCATTCTCTCCTACTACACCCTACGGCTGTAGAGACATTGGATGCCATTCTCATTCTTCTTTGTTTATCTTCAGCTTACACCCCACCCTGTCCCCCATGGCAGCTGTTAGGGTGGTAACTTAGTTCTGGGAATAATGGCATTTCATAACAATTTACCTTGTGGAGTGTGTGTGTATGTGTGTGTGTGTGTGTGTGTGTGTGTGTGTGTTTCACTCACTGGGCTTGCTATTTCTTGGGACCTTTAAAATTGGAGACTCATGTTCTCTGTTATGGTGATTTTCTTACAGAATTTTGTAATTTCCGCCTTTCCTTTTCTCTTTCTAGACCTCCTATTCATTGGATATTGAGCTCCCTTTTTTCCTTCCTTGTCACATTTTCTCCCTGTCAGGTTTGTGGGTTGTTTTATTTATTTATTTTTGTTTTATTTGTTTGGTTTGTTTCTACGTTCTCAGAGATTTCTCAGCTTTTGCTTGGGATTCTATTGAACTTCCTTTTATTTTGACATAATGGCATTGCTTTCCAAGAGCTCTTTTCATATTTCCTGATTATGGATTTATCATCTCATACTGGTTTTGTATGTGGGCGTAGTGTCTCTTTAACTCTCTGAATGTTTAGAATTTTGGTGGTTTAATTTTTCTGTTCCCTGAATTATATCATTCATTTTAGTATTTTGTTCATGTTGAAATCTTTTTAGGTGCTCCTTGGTGATTTATGTGTGTTAAACCATGAGATACTAAAGCCAGTTGGGAGTCCTGTGGGCATGGTGTCATGGACTAAATGCCTGTGTCCCCTCAGAAATGCAGCTGTTGAAATGTTAACCCCCAGTCTGCTGGTATCTGGAGTTGGAGCCTTTGGGAGAGGATTTGGGTTCGATTAGGTCTTGAGGGTGAGGCCTTCAAGATGAAATTAGTGCCCTTCTAAAAAGAGGAACCATGGGAACTCTCTCTGCTGCCCTCCACATGAGAGCACAAACCAGGGAGGGGGAGGGGCTCTTGGCAAATGCTAACGTCCAACACCTTGATCCTGGACTCCCATCTTCTCAGACCGGGAGAAATACATTGCTGTTTAAAGCCACCAAGTCTATGGCAGCGCCAACCGACCAAGGTGCCTGGGTTAGAGATTCTAACTGGCAGAGTTCCTCGTTCCATGACTGGGTGGGAGTCCCCGCTTCCCCCTTTGTTAGGCCTCTGTCTGTGTGAGCCTCCTTTGGCTGACGCTGGCTTATTTCTCCTTGAAGGAGTCTTCTGCACATGCCCCCTGCTGCTGCTGCTGCGCAGAGAGTGAGAAGGGGAGTCCTGAGCCGGCAGTCCTCAGAGCGGCAGTCCATGGCGTGTTAGTCTCCCCTCACCACTGCCTCCCAGCCTGTCTTCCCCTCAAGTCCCAAGTCTTCCCCCCCATTCTCTGTCTGCAGGAAGGGACCCTCTGGGGTTCTGCCTCCAGTGGGAGGGGCTGTGGGGCTCTTTGCATGGGGCGGGGTGGGAATCGACTGGTTCTGTGTGTAGACTTCCATCCTATTCCCAGAGTTCTGCCCCAGCATTCCCTCCGCCCTGTGTCTGACCCTGGGCCCCCCAGTCTTCAGCTCCTCCAGGGTGGCAAGGACTGAATCCACTTTCTCCCTGTTGCTTCCGTGGATTCAGTGTCCAACACTGCTGCCCTTTATTCCTCGCTCATTGAGCTGGCCCTTTATGTAACTTACGCAGAGGTCACGGTTCGATGCCCTGTCAGGGCAACTGCCCATGTTGCTGGCTCTGTCCTCAGTCTGGGGCCTGCAGGAGGCAGCCGATCAGTGATTCTCTCTCATCATGGATGTGTCTCTCTCTCCCTCTCCCTCCTAAAAAAAAGATAAGTAAAGAAGAAGAATATGTTTACACTTATACATATAACATTTGTAACTTGCATTCGAAGGGCTGTTGGCACAGGGGCGTGGCTTCTAACGGTGTGAAGGCAGGAAGCAGCTCTGCCCCTTGGCGCTCTGCCCGCAGCTCCAGGGCCCCCGCGGGCCATCCTCCTCCCGCTGCCTGGGTTCCAGGCCTTCTTCACGCCTGGTCTTCGGTCCTCGCTGCCTGTCGCCCCACCGGGCCCTGGGCAGCAGGTATGCGGGCCCCAGGCTGGTGTACGTTCTTCCACGTCAGCAGAGGGGACTGTGCCGGTGCCCCTCTTCCTGCTGTTCCCGGGAGAGACGGACGAAACTCGTTTTCCGCTTCTTGATAATGTCATCATGGTTATTTGTCTACAATCCAGGGAGCCATAAACGTTTGCAGTGTCTTCAGCATCAGCCCAGCTGGAAGCGCCTCCTGTAGAAATGCTTTCGGAGTCGGCGAGCAGGGCACATGTTCCGTCTCCTTGTTACGTCCCCGCCCTCCTCCCTGCTGAAGCGATGCTGACACATGAGGAGCACCTACGTTCCCCAGCATTCCTTGTTCACTTGGAAAAAGAAACCGCGTCCCCCAGAGATGGGAGTCCGCCCCGTACAGAAAACATGTGATCCAGGTCCCCACGCTGCTAGAGAGCATTTTCACATTTTCACTCTGCCCGCGGGAGAAGTGCCTGCGTCACTGCATCTGCTTTTTAAAAGCATCGCTTCCCTCTGTCGCTGCGCCCCTTGCTCTGTCTTCCGCTTTCATTTTTACACTCCCACCCTCACTCCCCGTTTTGGAGATGCTGTCACCCACCGCATACACCACCCCCTGGCCCGCCTCTCCTCTGTGCTTACGGTGGGGGGACAGGGCTCTGCTTTCTTCTCACTAAAAGCGAAGCGTTAAGCTCCTCTCGGGAAAGGCAGGTATTGAATAGGAACCAAAGGTAAGCGAGGATGCCTCACAAAGCAAAACCCCGAGTGAGAACTGGAAGGGGCCTGCAGAAAGGAGATGGCTAATGCGGACAGGTGAGCAGCCGCTGTGGGAAGGGACGGAGATGCATCGCTGAGCCGAAGGAGCCGGGCAGGGAGAAGCCCGGTGGGCATCACGGCGCCCGGCCTAGCGGCGCCGTGACCGTGTGGGTGACCCTAAGGTCCCCCCGTCCTTGGGGTTTTGTTTTTCCATTCCCGCTACGTCTGAAATGCCGTGAGCACCGAGAGGGGATTCATGTGGTGGGAAGAGAGCATGTCTGGGACCAGAAAACCAGCGGTTTTACCCTGTTTTCATTGGAGGCTGAATCTCCCCGTCTGCAAAGTGAGCGCAAGAGCATCTCCATGAGGGGCTAGATACGAGGACGTGAAAACGGTGTCGGTTCAGATTCAGAAGTTTTGAGCAGTGCCCTGGTACAGCGATGGGTGCTTTGAAGTGTCAGGCTATTTCCCTCTGCCTAGTTTATTAGTTGGTAAGTAATAAGGTTGGTGTGTGTGTGTGTGTGTGTTCATCTCTGTCTTACATGCGGTGCTAAAATGAAAAGTAATCAAAAGCTGAAAATGCCTGGTCTCAAATATTTTAAACTCTGGTTGGGATAGAACGTAAGCATATACACTCCAAGTGTACTACAAAGTAGGTTTTCTTAAGTAAAGTAATAGCTTTGCACATAAAAAAATTAAAGTGAGCCGAAGCGGGCTTGGCTCAGTGGATAGAGCGTCGGCCTGTGGACTGAAGGGTCCCGGGTTCAATTCCAGGCAAGGGCATGTAGCTTGGTTGTAGGCACATCCCCAGAAGGAGGTGTGCAGGAGGCAGCTGATCGATGTTTCTTTCTCATCGATGTTTCTGACTTTCTGTCCCTCTCTCTTCCTCTCTGTAAAAAAATGAGTAAAATATTTTAAAATTTTTTTTTAAAAAATTTTTTAATTAAAGAAAAATAAAATAAAGTGAGCCCTAACCGGTTTGCTTCAGTGGATAGCGTGTCGGCCTGGGAACTGAAGGGTCCCAGATTCGATTCCGGTCAAGGGCTTGTACCTTGGTTGTGGGCACATCCCCTGTAGGAGGTGTGCAGGAGGCAGTCGATCAATATTTCTCTCTCATCAATGTTTCTAACTCTCTCTCCCTCTCCCTTCCTCTCTGTAAAAAAATCAATAAAATATATATTTAACATAATTAAAGTGAAAGGATCACCTTTTAGGGAGGATGGAGGAGCTGAGTTAGGAGCTGGCCCCAAATCTCCCCAGGAGAGCTCCCTGCCAGTTTCCGGCTTTGGGCAGCCCTTGTCCGTCCGTGGCTCCTCCTGCCTGCAGATGACTAGCTCTTGCTCTCCCGGTGACGGGAGTCTGGGCCGGTGGTTATCTGTGTTTAATCTTCGGAGGCGGCTGCGATGGGGCGGCCGGGGCCGGCCTGGCAGGGAGGGCGGCGGCGCGTTGAGAAAGAAGAGCTCCGAAGTAGGTCACGGTCCTGAGAGACACACCGATCAACATCTGAAATGGAGGCGCCGTCCCCCCGTCCTCCGTTCCCAGGCTGTCGCTGGGGGAAGAGCACACGGCGATTGGATTACGTGAAGACTGACTTATGCAAAGCAGAAAGGCTGTGCAGTGTTCCTCTTGTCTCTCCCCCGTCACGCCTGCAAAGCGGGGTCACAGAGCGGCAGGTCTCAAGACCTCTGAGTATTGGCTGGCTTTGCTGTCTGATAGTCTTTCTTGGGCAAGTGCTTGTGCCCTGGTACCTTCTTTCTGCTCCAGAAACTTGTGGCCAGATGTGTTTAAAAAATCAGCTATCGGGACCTAAGTATTTCAGGACGGAATCAGCTCCCCAGTGTGTGTGTGTGTGTGTGTGTGTGTGTGTATGTGTTTTAAGGGCCATTCTTTCGGGGCAGTTGCATCGCTCTCACTACAAACCCGTGTGTGGGCCATGGGTGTGTGCGCTCAGCCTTGCCCAGAAGCTGTGATGCTGGAAGGGAGCTGCCCGCAGAGCGGGGAGCACAGACTGGTCCCAGGGTGCACTCCGTTCAGGGGCGAAGCTTTGGAGGCAGAGGGTTATCGATGTCCAGTTTGGGGAAGGACATTCTGCCCAACATTTGATCCAGTATCTGGGCAATTTTCACTTTGAAATAACAGTGCTTCCAAGCCCATTTCCCTAAAAGCCACCTGTATCATTACCGCCTCTTCCTTTCACAGATGATGGCAAATAGAAAGAAATCTGAGGGCTGTCTCTTGGAAGCATCATTTTTTAACAGCGATATCTTAGGTTAATATGTTAGCTTCTTTACGTAATGTCCGCGGACTCGTTCCCGTGCTCACATGGAGAGGGCAGGTTGCCTCGGAGAGACGGTTTGGCCACGTGGCCTGTGTGCCCCGGGTCGCCGTGCGCTCTCCGCCCGGGCCTCGTGTGCTGGAATCCCGGGCCGTCACTAAGGAACCGGGAGATCTGAGACCGCTATTTCAGCCCCTACGCCTCCCTTTTCTCCGCGGAAAATGAGGATTAGCACTGCTTACCTCCCGGAGCCGGGCTGGGGGCTGGGGGGACTCGGGACACGGACAATGGCCGCAGGAAGCATACAATAGTCAGCCCTCCTCCCCATTGTGGGTGCTGGGAGGGATTAGCTTGCCTTTCCTTCCTCATGAATATGTTGTCGGGCGCTTTTATGGACCTCGGTGTCAGACGTTCCCAGAGAATGATTGCTTCGATTTGGGATTTTTCACGTGGTGTGTCGCTTTCATGGAAATGACTCTTCTGAGAGTTTGCTCCGTTGTGGTTACGGTGGCATGAATGAGACTGGGCGAGGAGGCACCAGTAATGTGATCACCACAGATCAGGCAGAGCGCTCTGGACGGTGGCCCTGCCATCAACAGCTATGGAAAGGCTGTTGGGTCAAAAGGATCACTTAATATTTGAACTTCATGAAATTCATAAATCTGTGTCTTTCTTTACAGCTAATCAGTGTAGTTTCCTTTTTGTTAGTTGAATAATAAATAACACGATGTGATCAGTCAGTTGAATAATAAATAATGTGATCATTTTCTTCATATGGTAGATGAGCCTGTTCTGATGGACTCGATGTTAACGTCCTGTGTCCCAGTCAGTGCCCAGGGAGCCGCCGAATTCTGGGCGGGTGACTAAGGCGTGCTGAAACCAGGTTCTTTTTTCTCTGCATCAAACCCGCGGCTCACCTTGGGCGTTCAGCGAAGCATCGCGGCCCCCCGCCTGTCCTCTTGTATTGGTTCCGTAGGTGGGGCCATTTTCTCTGCGTGGACAGAAACAGTTGACAAACTCAACTCCAGCGGAGAAATAAATTACACGCCGGCCGTAATGAGGCATCAGCTGCCTAGAAAGCTTCCTTTTGCTTGTAGAACTGTGGCTGTCGGAGTGAGAGTCCATAATTACTTATTGTTAATTCCCTCACGCTGGCTTCTGGTGCACATGGAAATTGTGATGTGAGTAAATGGGACAGAAAGATCAGTTATTTACCGTGTTCCCTCCGCACACGGGGTTGGCCACGGCCGGGACAGTCCGGCGGGAGCTTTCTGTGTCACCAGAGCGCGCAGGAGCCCGCCCCGCGGCCCGGGACAAAGGTTCTCTCACCGCGCTGATGGGAATCACCTTCGCTGACACAGAAAGGTGTCACAGGGAGCCAGACACGGGGATCGAGGGCCAGCCACCGAGCGAGGGTTCCTGCAATCCAGGTTCCTAAAGCACCGAGCCCTGGATGTGCCTCACTCCATTTCCGTGGACGAGAGGGGCAGGCATAGAATGTGGGGGAGCAGCTAGGATTTAAGAAGCATTAATCATGCTCTGTGAGCTGTGATTGTATTGTTCTGATTAAAGAGGGCACAGTCTAGCCGAAACCGGTTTGGCTCAGTGGATAGAGTGTCAGCCTGCAGACTGAAAGGTCCCAGGTTTGATTCCGGTCAAGGGCATGTGCCTTGGTTGCAGGCACATCCCCAGTAGGGGGTGTGCAGGAGGCAGCTGGTCGATGATTCTCTCTCATCGATGTTTCTAATTCTCTATCCCTCTCCCTTCCTCTCTGTTAAAAATCAATAAACTTTAAAAAAAAAAAAAAAAGAAAAAAAGAAAGAAAACAATGTTCCTTGTACGATTAAAAATAAAAGGGGTGGGGGGAGGGCACATTGTAACCTGGCTCGGAGTTGCACGTGGACCTGGGAGCTCACCTGGAAACGCAGCCCATCCTCCCCATTGTCATGGAAAAATTAACCTTGTTGCAAAAACCAAAGCCACCAGCCTTTTGAAGACCCCCAGCCTTTGCATGCCCACAGGCCTTTGCAAATCTCCAGCCCCCATTACCTATAAACTGCCCACTTCCCATGTAATCTTAATCCTTCTACCCCATATAAGCAGCCGGCTTATGGGGGGCAGAGCAGATGTTTGTGGCTGACCTGCTGCTCTCCCATGCCGCTGGAATAAACGCTCATATATGATTCAACCCTGAATCTGCTGAATTGGCTGAAGTAGTGACAGGCAGCCCTGACCCATTGATTGTCAGCCACAGTTCCACCTTTTTTTGTATGTAATTTCTGCTCACAGGTTCTAGAGGGAGATCCAAAGTCTGTTTTAAATGGTTTTTCCTTCCTTAGCAAGGATAATAGAATAAGCACTATAATCCTATATAATAAAAGGGTAATATGCAAATAGACCGAACGGCAGAACAACCAAATAACCAATCAAAGCGTAGTATGCTAATGATATGCTCAGGCTGCTCAACCGCTCGCTATGACACACACTGATCACCAGGGGGCAGATGCTCCAACTGGTAGGTTAGCTTGCTGCTGGGATCGGCTGATCGGAACTGAGGGAGATGGGCCAGACACACCCTGGAGCCCTCCTGGGGTCCCTCCCCAGCCCGATTGTGCACCAGCGGAGTCCCTCAGCCTGGCCTGTGCCCTCTCACAATTCGGGACCCCTCAGGGGATGTCAGAGAGACAGTTTCAGCCCGATCACCAGAGACGCAGGGCTCATGGCTCTCTGGATTGGGACTATTGGGCGAGAGCCTGTGGCAGGCACAGCGGGGCCAGGCTGAGCAGGAGTGGCGGTAGGAGCTGCAGGTGGTTTTGGACTGCGGGTTTCGGCCCAATCCCTGCAGGCCACCCAGAGGGACCCCACCTGTGCACGAATTTGTGTACCGGGTCTCTAGTCCTATATAATATAATAATATAATAAGCACTGGTAGCTCTTTATTAACTCTACGTGTACCAGTATGTGGGGCTCCCATAATAATATGCAAACCACACTTGTAAGTAATTATCCCTGTTTTCTAAGATACCTCGAGGAAACAAGTACAATTTTATTTTCAGATGTGTAATTCATTTCAATAACAGTTGTTAGGGAACTGAATCTCTCTCTTGCACAAATACCTTGTCTAAAAACAAGAAGAATAGGATAGTTTGGGAAATAGAATGCTTGGCTCAGGGAGATAAAGACCCACAGTTTGTACATCAGAACCAAGAGACATGAAAACATTTGACACAAGAATACAAATGTGCTAGTTAAGATCTTAGCTATGTTTTTACCAAATCCTATAAAATATTCTTCAAGTGATCACTCCTAGCCATTTTTTAAATCTCTAGTTCATTGCCACCACCTTGGTCCAATCCATCACGTAGGTTTGATTTTTTTTTCCCCTAATAAAAAGATCATGCTAATTTAGCTTAAATATTGCTGTATCCCTGACTACCTTGCTTAGAAATTTACACAAGTGGCCTTTTTTTCTTCCTTATCCATACTAAATATTTCCCATGGTCTAAGCCTTTCTTCATGTATTTCCACTCACTCCCAACCTCATTTCACTTACTCTGAGGACAAACCCTTTTTGCAAAACCCCTTTTCCAATACGATCACGCCGAGTCCCTCTTGCCTGAAAGACTGCTCCCTCCTGCCCTCAGATTTGAAATCCTCATTACCCTTTCAGGGTCAGCCCCGAGGACTGATTAATTTCCTGATCATTCCAGGTCTCCTTGGTAATCCCGTGCTCTGAAATCCTCTGGCCCATATTGTGTGTAGCATCAATTCAACATTTAATTACATTTAACTTCGGGATAATGGGAGTCTGAAAATCAATGGCATTTTTCTGTTTGCTCCTAAAAGGGCTGAGTTATTGGTCGATCTCTAGTAATTGCAGAGAATCTTTGCTACTCGTTTCTGTGTGTTAACGTTCCCTGCAGCATTGTCTTCATGGTAGCAACTCTCTTTGGCAACAGTTCCTTCTCATTGTTAACCTTCCCTGTAGCGTCTGTCTCTTTGCAAGCCCCCTCCGATCCTTGTTCAGAGAAATCACTCCCGTGGGACCACCGTGGCTCTGCACATTCTTGCTGGCAGTGTCGAAGATGGAGGAGCCCTTTTCCCAGACAGTTTCTCGGGGCTGTGTTGATAGCAAGAAACCTGGAGGGGTGAGGCATGAACTGAGAGCAGGCTTGCTTACTGCTTGCTATAAAACAGTGGGTTCCCCAAGCTCAGGGTTCCTCAGCTGTGATTCAGACCCACTGAGTGAACAGCATCACACGTGCTGCTGTTCGTGCTGCTCTCGGTCCCATAATAAAGTCCTTTAGCCGCGTGTCTCCTGTCAGCATTGATGGCTGCAACAGGCTTTGCGTGTTAGATTATGTAATCCAGACAAAGGAAATCCTAGAGCAAACCATACCTTATGGAAAGATAGAAACGATTCTATAAATTGATAGAAATAAATGTGTTTCGAGCCTTTGAAACCAGCCCGCTGTGCGTAGCACTGTCCTAGACATCTTGAGGATGTAATTCGATGTAAGGATGTACTAACTGTGCTTTGCAGTATTTTAGAAAATCATGGCAGCAGTAATGATAATTAAATTGGTCATTTTTAGAATTGCATTGAGGATACTCAAGCTATTAAAACTTGCTTGGACTTTTCTGCTTCAATCACTAGAGGGTACATTTAACTTCAGCTTTCTTTCGGGGAGGTTTCTGAAGAGCACTTCAGTACAGAATTAAGAGTTTTTGTTATTTATCTACCTAAGTCTCTGTTCATCCCTTTATCCCCTTTTTTTTTGGTCATAGTTTGATTTTTCATTTTCACTGCAGTTTTGAGGAAGTACCACTTCTATGTGGATAAAAAGCATATGTTTTCAAAGTGTTGCGATATATATTTTTTAAACTTTAGCCCTAAAAGAAAAAAAAAGGAAATTATGAGCACAGAAATAAATCACAGATAGCCTCTGAAGGATTGAGGTAGGAAAGCCATGAATATTGATGGATCACTTAGCAAGGACCAGGGCCTTGTGAAGTGCGTTACCTGCACCATATCATTAACTCCTCCAGTCACCAAAGAGTTAAGTGTCACTAGAAGAAACCCGACTATTGGAAAAGTAAACTGCTTAGAATTAGGTAACCAGCCCAAGTTTATATCGATTCCAAGCTGGTAGATTAGCCATCAACACCAAAGACAATTCCGTGCCAGGTTCGTGTCCCAGCTTTACGTAGGGTTCAGCAATCCGGAGAAAGGGGCAGATGCATAGATTCAAGAAGGAGTCCAAGGACGAAAGATCCTTTTGAAAGGCAGAGGAGCTTCAGCTAAAGAAATCAAAAGACTACCCCTACTCAGGACCTTATGCTATTAACATAATTTGTTCTAAGGCAAGGTGAAGATAATATATTTCAAAGGGTAGGGTACGGAAGCATTGTCAGTTTGGGGAATAGCCTACAGCTAACAGGAGGTAATAAAACGTCCTGATCTGTCTGACAGCAAGCAATCCTATTCAGGTTTGGGGGAAGTGACTCAACCCTTGATGAGTCTCCCAAATCCCATCAACCTTTTGGTGGAACTCTTGCAATTATGACGTGCTAGAATTGGCTCCTGGCAATTCATCATTAACTCTCGTCTGTAATAAAGTGGAGGGAGATGTGGTAGAGACTGGTACGCATTCACCAGCCCTGTTCTCCTGTCTTCCTGGGCAAGACTACACATCCCAGCCACGCTCCTCCCGTTTGCATCTGGACACGTGGCTAAGTCTACACATGGTATGTGAGCAGAAATAATGTTCCAGGACCAAAGTTTGTCTTTCCTGTGGTCTGTTTTTCTACCTCCTTGCTAAAAGCAAAAGACCTCCAAGACTGTGGAAGAGTCACAAGATGGAAGGAACACTGGCCGGTCTCTGATGCATCATGTGGATGGCCACTCCACTCAACACCAGCATTGGGCTAACAGAATGAAAAAGGAAATCTGTGACTGAGTCACACCACTGATATTCAGGGTTTATCTAGTGCAGCAGCTCACATTACTGATACAAACGGAAATGACCAGATGTCACCATTAGGAGCACTAGAAGAGATGTCAGTGTCTGATGAAATGGTGATGGCATTAGTTGTTTTTGAGACCTCTAGAAGATTAGATTATTACCTTGCATGTGTGAAAGCATAAATATCATTATTACCTTTATAAAAAGAAAAGAACTCTGAAAATATGAGTGTAGTGGGTGTGGTGTCAAGATAGTCGCCACCTCATCCATGAACTGACTCTGCTTAATTGAGCAAGTCATTGAATTTCTACGAGTCTGTGTTTCCAAAGCTGTAAAATGGAACAATCTGGCCTCTTTCCGACGGCAGTGAACTGGTTAGACTGATCATGTGCAGAAGTCCAGGGTGGGTCTGTTTCTGACCCATGGGAGTGCTGTTCAGTGTAGCTGTGTGTCTGCATGCGTGCTGTTTCAGCACAGAGGATGTGTGATGTTCAGTGGATGGATTTCTGGTGAGACAGAGCATGATATCCTTTTAGAAAGCATTTTTAACCGAAAGCTATAAATAGATCTATTCCAGCTGGCCCCGTGTTAACATTTAACATGTATGAATAATCCAAGCAAAAGAAGTGCGATAGCCTAGGGTCACAGAGCCTTGTTTCAGCCTTTGGAAATAGTCTAGTATCGAATGGAGTGATTTGGTCAAGTACGGTAGTCTGACTGGCTACAGTTTTCCTGCTGTGGAAAGGTTAGTCTCTCAAGGTGACTGTCGTTAGTCATACTTCATTGCCTGTTGGAAGGCAGGTAGCAGAGTAGATCTGTGGCGTTCTCATCAAGAGGAAAACACCGGGACGATGTGTGGTGGCGGATGTCATCCAAGCTTATTATGCTGCTCGTTCTGCAACATACACAAACACTGAGTCGTGACGTCATGCACCGGAAGCTAAATGGGATGTTATATTAGTTATTCCACAAGAAAAGTGAAAAGAAGGTTAACACAAACTATAGTAGGGTATGAATAACTAAAACGCAAAACTGGAGCTCAGACTTTATTAAGGATCTGGAAATGTTTCATTTCCACTTTCTAAAGAATTAAGAGGGCAATTGGAAGTAGTTTGATGTATTAGTGATAGAATTATGGAAATGTTTTTCCTTTCAATTGACTTGTAGAGAAAAATGAGAGAAGAGGCTAGCAACGAGCTTAGGGGCTTTAAAGAATCTGGAATGGGGGAAATGTTGGATTTCATTCTGTAGGTCTTGGGGGGTAGATCCCTCTTAAGATTTTTATACAGATCTGTGCTTGGATCTGGCTTTTTAAAGATCACTTGTGGTAAGGCAGTTGGTAAAAGGGAGGTAAGACCATTACAGTCATTCAGGGGATGGTGGCAAAAGTCAGACAACCTGGGTTTTATTTTCTATATTCTGGGGTCTTGCTTAGCCTAGAGCCGTGGTCGGCAAACTGCAGCTCCAGAGCCACATGCAGCTCTTTGGCCCCTTGAGTGTGGCTCTTCCACAAAATACCATGGCCTGGGCGAGTCTACTTTGAAGAAGTGGTGTTAGGACAAGTTTAAGTTTCAAAAATGTGGCTGTTCAAAGAAATTGCAATCATCGTCCTGTTGATATCTGACTCTGTGGACTAATGAGTTTGCCGACCACTGGCCTAGAGGGACCGTCCTTCCCAGGGTTATAGACATAATAAACTACTGGCCCAGGAGCACCTTTTTCAGAGGCAAACCAGCCAGTTCTGAGCTGAGCGCATTTCCCTCTCTATCAGGCTCTCAGACTCTGGGCTGTCCTCCAAGTGGCCCAGTCACCCCCAGGCCACATACCAGAGAGCTGGGGACAGCCCCGGTTCCCCGGAGTCAGCAGAAGTCATTTAGATCAGACAGCCTCAGCCTGCTGACCAGCCTGGCCCATTTCTTTCTGTGCCAGCCACAGCGGAGACCCCTGCCACGCCCACTCTCCATGCACCCCCAGTGGGTGGCGTGCCCCTCCTCTTGGCAACTGTGGTAACAAACTTGTCAGTTATCGTTGTCTCCTGCTCTGTTGTCCTTTACCTCAAGCTTCCTGTTAGAACTCTCTGTGTTAAAGCAAGCTGTGGGGGCCTATGTGATAGCAGTGAAAGCAGGGAGAGAGGGAGATTGAGATGGTTAGCAGCCAGAATGTCAGGTCTCCGTAGGGGTGGGTGTGAGGAATAGGGAAGTGGACCGGTTTCTGGCTTCATGATGTTAACCATGAGAAGGGAGAAGCGAGGGGAAGAGGCTTTGAGGGGCAGAGGTGATGGACGTGGTTTGGAACTTGTGGCGTTGAGGTGCCCAGAAGGCTTCCATGAAGAGGTATGCAGTAGGAAGTGATAAGTACGTCTCCTGGCTCTTTTGTGAGCATGACACACGGTAACCGGTGCGTTGCCTCCGACTCCACACCAGGGTGTGGTTTCACAGGACGGGACCCTGTCTGTGTGTGACGCGCTGAGGGTTTCCGTCTGCCCATGCATTTTGTTTCCGCTTTTACTGTAAACCTGTGTTAGAAGCTGCTATGCTCAGGAACCACTCCGAGATCACACGCCGTTCTCTGCAAAACACTGGTGTGGAGCAGAAAAGGAACTCGGACTTGAAGGTGTTGGGAGCATGTGAGGGGCCGAATAAATGTTTGTTGAATTTTTATTGAAATGGAAATGTAAAGAGTTTCAGAGGAAATAGATGAGAGTGACCAATAGGTAGAAACATTTAAATAAGATTATAATTGTTTAATTATTTAGCTCAGAAATGGACAGCCTAGAAGCTAGTAGCAAGAATCATATAAATAGCTATGGCAGCAGATTAAGAAAGATGAAAAACAGTCTAGTTAGATGAATAGAAACTGAATATGTATGTGTGTACACATGAATGTTTTTATTAATAATTTGTAATATATACCTATATATACATACATGGAGAGAGCTAATGACTCTAAGCTTTGTTACACACAGGAATGAGGTTTAATGGAGATGGAGGTTTTGAATGATTTAGAATCAGTTACTGAGTGGAAGTGATAAATTACAGCTGCTGTGAGTTATTTACGGTTCTGAGTCTGTGATCTTCTCTGGGTTACAGTAAACATCTAATCTAATACTAGTTAAAAGGTTTAACAAGGACCCACCTTACAGACGTTCTCACGTTGTAAATGAAAAATGTCTGATTTCACACACATCCTGTAGAAGCCACTCTTATCACAGCCACTCCTGCTTTAACCCACAATGGAAAGGCCTGTCTTGGCCCTGCTGGAACTCAGAGATCTTTGCGGACTGATGGAGACAAGAGGAAGTCTAAGGTGACTGGCCCTTCACTACAGATGTAAATGTACCTTAGGTCAGCGGGGATCCTGGGCGGGGCTGGCTGGAGAGCCCCACCCCCTCCATGGGGGAGAAGGGGGTGGTGAAATAGGGGATGTTGCCCGAAGTAGCATTGGACTGAGAGGCAGGTGCAATTCTGCACCACCTCAAGCGAGTCATGTCATCGCTACATTGCACTTCCTGTCTTCTAGGCTCGTGATCCAATAAGTTAATGACTGTGGAGACCTGTAAACAAAGAGAGCAGGGCTGAGGAAGTCATTAGTTAATGGGTGGCAGTGGCATTGGGATGATCTTGATTAGATCTACGCAAACCTCACTGTCAGAGTGGCTCATCACAGGGAGGCAGGCGTGGCTCATCCTCTGCCTGAATCCCATGCAGCCGGAGACTTTCACCAGGTTCATGGTCAAGGTCGCCCTGCACAGTTTCAGAGGCACCAGGCTCTCCCTGTTAAGCATTGGTGGGGGGAGAGGGTCACAGGCTCTGGGTGGTGCCTCACGGGGTGTGTGGTATGTAATCAGCTGGGAAATGTTGTATAGGCTTCGCATGTATCAGAGGGACAAACCCGGAAGGTAACTGATTCGAGTTTTCTCTCTGTCTTCTCTGGGCTCGTGGAGTTAGGAGAGTGTGCATTTTATTGCAGAAAACGAAGGATTTCAAGACAGGGAATTCCTACAGGATTTCAAAACACGAGGCAGGTAAAATGGTTCTTATGGTTTTAAAAGAAAAGAGAGAGGGGGAATAAAATAAACCCTGAATTTTTCAAGAACTTCTTTCATCATCGTAACATGCAGCCGGAAGCAAAGATATGTCCAAAGCCAGCCGAGAAAAGTATAAAAAATGTAAGCTGGCAAACTTCTGGGAGCTGCCCGGGCCATAATTTAAAAGTAGGGGAAACTCCCAAAGTTGTTGGAAATCTCAGAGCTTCAGAGCAGCATTGAGCCAGTGGAGTCTTTTTCCTCTCTTCTGTAGTCTGTTACCGTTCACACACACACACACACACACACACACACAGTTCACTGTAATGTAATAGATTGCAGGTCAACATAATGCAGATCCAAGAGAAGAAATTAATGTTTAGCCAGTTTTTAGATTTCGTTTACTGAAAAGCAATATTGGTCTTCAATCCTCTCAAAGTCTATGCTGCAAACAGTAGCCTGACTATTTGAACTCTTTGGAGAGCGCCTGGGACAGATTGAGAAGTCTGTAACTCCTGGGAGAACAATGTACCGTATTTCCCTGTGTATAGGGCATTATTTTTTTCTAAAATCTTTAGACTGGAAATCGAGGGGTGTCTTATACATAGAAGTCAACCCAGGAGGGAGCCACACTTGCATAGCTGCCCGTATCTTGTCAAACAGGCTTCCTCCAATCAGGAGCCTTATTATTACTGCTGTCAGCGGATGCCCTAATTAGAGGTGGAGCATGCACAGAGCAGCAGGGAACAGAGCGTTCAGAGCCCATAAAGATGTCCAAAAAAAAAAGATAAATACCAGTAAGCAGATTGTCTTACTCTGCAAAACCAACCTGGATGTAATCAGCTATGGACTTGGATCTCCTCCTGCTGAGGGTATGATCAGACAGTGGAGAAAACAGGAAGAACAGCTCCTGAAGATGCCAAAAAAGAAGAAGGCCTTAACAGGAAAACCAGTAAAATGGGCAGACTTGGACCAGAGGCTGAAGACTTGGGTTATGGAGCAGCGCCAGAGTGGTTTGTGTGTGTCAACCACACTTATTCAGTGTCAGGCGAGAATGTTTGCAAGCGAAATGAACATCGTTGATTTTACAGGAAAGGCAAAATGGCACCTCAATTTCATGAGG
Source organism: Nyctalus aviator (assembly GCA_036971965.1). NCBI lineage: Eukaryota > Metazoa > Chordata > Mammalia > Chiroptera > Vespertilionidae > Nyctalus > Nyctalus aviator. The sequence continues at coordinate 182,637,234 of CM072924.1, read as the reverse complement.
GAGAAGGGTTTGCCATGAGAACACAAAGTTAGCTCAGAAAATGCCACCAGTTTATAAGCATGATCTCACACACATTGAGGGGACATCATTTGCCTGACATTTGTAGGCAAATTAGCCGTACACTGCATCGAATGGGATATGGAAGCCGAAGGCCTGCTCAAACATGTTTGCTGTCTCCAGTTCGCACAGGAACACAAGGCTTGGATAGCCGAGCACTGGAAAAAAGCCATGTGGTCTGATGAACCACGTTTCCAGTGGCATCATGCCGATGGCAGAGTGAGAATTTCACAGAAACAGCATGAAAGCATACACCCCACATGCATGAGTACAATCCTTCAAGCTGGTGGGGGAAGTGTTATGTTTTGGGGCATGTTTTCCTGTCATGATTTGGGCCCTTTAATTCATGTGGAACAATGACTGAATAGCACAGCATACCAAGTATCATTGCTGACCAAGTCCATCCTATCATGTTGATGGCGTATCCCAATGGAGATGGCTTCTTCCAACACGACAATGTGCTATGCCTCGGTGCTCGTATTGTGCAGGAGTGGTTTCCAGAACATGAGGGAGACTTTCCCTTGCTTAGGTGGCCCCCACAATCACCAGATCTCAACCCAATAGAGCATTTGGGGGACGAAGTTAAAAGAGCCATCGGGCAGCTGGTTCCACAACCATCCAATCTCACCGAACTGGACAGTGCTCTTCATTAGGCATGGCTTCAGATTCCTCGCATCACCTCTGAACATCTCAGGGAGTCGATGCCAAGAAGAATCGCCGCAGTATGGAAGGCAAAAAAAAAAAAGGTGGCCCAATGAAGTACTGATGGGGTGGTCATACTAATCTGGCCACTCAGTGTATGCAGGCAGTGACTCAGAAGGCAGCAGTGTTGCATAATACCATAGTACTGGTGTGTGAACGTTACCTGCAGTGATGACTAAATAAAAGGGTGTTCTGTTTTATGTTTAAAATACTGATTTCTTAATTTTGGATTGGAAAAGTGGGAGGCGTCTTATGCCTGGGGGCATCTTATACATGGAAAAATACGGTATTAGTCTCCACAGGAATACATACAGCTAATCCCTACTTGTCCAGACCAGCAATCTGCCCGCTGGCTTCCCAGGACATTGCTCATTCAAAGGCCTAGATCCTCTTCTCCTTGACCTTTCCCTTTCCTGACGTGGCTCCTTCTCCTCTCAGCCTGAGTCCTCGGGAGCCTCCAGTTCCTCAGGCATGGACGTAGGCCCAGAAAAGGGGGCGGGACAGGGAGTGTTGACCGTGAACCTGGTGCCCCGCAGCCAGCCAGACCTTTGGGAATACTATCTGAATCGGGCCGCCTGGAGACGCTGAAGTAAATGGTCGGGAAACACTGGGCAGTAACCAACGATGAATGAGTTTGGAGACTGTGAGTGACCCCTCTCACTCCCCCAGATTCCCGCCCCTTGGTGGCCACGTTCTACCCCTCCCCAGGAGTGGGAGAAGGCTCTGAGCGGAGGATGGATTATTTTACATTATAAGGCAAAAGGCCTAGCCGGTGTGGCTCAGTGGTTGAGCATCAACCTGTGAGCCAGGAGGTCACATTTCGATTCCTCGTTAGAGCACATGCCCCGGTTGCATTATAAGGAAAGAGATTGTGCAGATGTCGTGCTGGTCCCTCATCGGGTAGTCAGTCATCCATCTCGTGGGAGATGACCTTGGGTGGGTCTGACCTGATCGGGAAATGCTGTCCGTACTGTCCAGGAAGCCTCCTGGCAGAGCAGCCCAGTGGGGAGAGGGGCGTGGAGATCCTGTGGCTGCAGGGACCTGAGCTCTGTCCACAAGGGAGTCCCAAGGGGCCTGGAGGGCCAGGGGAGAACATTGGCTGACACCTCGATTCCAATCTGGGGAGGTCCCAGTGCAGCCAGGCCTGGGGCAGCCGGAAACATGGTGAGAGAATACAGTTTCTGTCTTAAACAGCTAAGATCAAGTGGCAAATGGTTACCCAGCAACAGACAGCTAATCGGGCAACGCTGAGAATAAAACCGGGGATGACAGGAGAACCCCAGACATGTTCAGAGAAACAACTCCCGAGTGTTGGGTTCCTGCCGAATGCTGGGTGTCATACTGGAGCCTTGGCAACGCTCACGGCAAGTTCACTAGGAAACCAAGGCCCCGGGACCGTGTGAAACTGGCTGCGCCTCCTGCACGGTCCGTCCCTTGCGGTCTCCTGTGAGGTTCGCCGGCCGCAGCGCCCAGCGGCGCCCACGGGGTGGAGCGAGGCTGAAGGAGGTGCATGCTGAGTGGGAAATGCACGCTGGATTTTAAGCTTTAGAGACCCCAACACCTAAGATAATCATCATTCTTAGACGTTTATTCCATGCCGGGGAAAAATGACATGTTTGGTAAATTAGGATAAATCTATTCACAAATTGATTACAACCTATTTTACCTATCTATTTTTGCTTTTCTAATGTGACGTCTAAAGCTTCAAGTTATATATGTGGCCCTCTTGTATTTCTATGGGACAGAGGAGAATTTGAAAAAAAGAAGGAATACAAAACTCCCGTCCCACCGCCCAGAAATAACCATTGTTAGTATTTTTTTGTACTTCGGTTATTTTTTTCCCCTCCACAGTTTATCCTAGTGTATCAAGAAACTTTTTAGGGCAAGAGAGAGAAACTCCAGGGACCTGACAATGTTTGCTTGAGATATTACATTTGTTAAATGAAGGAGCTGGGATCCAATCTTTGTGACTCCAAATCCATTTGTCTCCACAATCCATGTGCTCTTTGCTCTACCGCCCGCCGTACGTCCCCTGGAGAATCTTTACAGGAAAAATTCAGAGATAACGCCCTCTATTACATCACAGGAAGTGGTAATCACAGAAAGAAAACTCAACATGACTACAGTTTTTTATGAATATTTCATTTGGAAAAACATAAAGCTGCATTTCTGGAACTTTTAAGTAGTCACCAGTGTATATACTGTTGATCATGAATTTTCTTTCTAGAATCTATTCAAGCAGCATGGGTGGGCAGGCTACTGAATGCTGTCGGTTTTGCCTGTTAAAGCTAACAGTTATTTCTAGGTATATATACAATTGATTATATCAGCGGTCACTAACTGGTGGTCTGCAAACCACTCTGGTCTGTGAGGTCTGAAAGGTTGGTGATGGCTGGATTAAATAACTGCTTTAGAGATAATTCTTTAAAAAGGCAGTTTGGGCCCAGCTGGTATGGCACAGTGGGTAAGCATCAACCAAGGAACCAAGAGATCGTGGTTCCATTCCGGGTCAGGGCACATGCCTGGATGGTGATGTTTTTATCTCTCTATCCCTCTCCCTTCCTCCCCCCCCACCACCCCCAGCCTCTCTAAAAATCAATAAAAACGTATTTTTTAAAAGTGCAATTTGGAAGCAAAAGAAATGACAGGCATCCAGATAGGAAAGGAAGAACTAAGACTGCATTTGCAGACTACATGCAATTAGGTTGTAGAAAATCTTAAACCTTTTTAGAAAGTTCTAGAACTAATAAGAACTTAGCAATGTCATAAGACACACAGCCAATATACAAAAAAAAAAAAAAATCATCGGCATCTCTGCATTCTGGCAACACACGAGCCGCAAACAATATTATTAAGGAAGCAGCCCTTCATAGTGGTGAGTCCAGTCTGGGGTTGGCAGGTTCCTTCCTGCCCCAGGCTGATCCAACCAGCCCCTGTCTACATGGCACCTTAGGTGAGCATTTCGGGTGTTTTACCCTCAAATTCAAAACTTGCCCGTGGCTTTGATCTCCAAATGTATATGACTCCATTTGAGTATGCATTTCTGAATGTTCCCACACTAGCTTTTCCAAAGAGCAAACACTTCTTAAGAGTTCGGCATTAATTATTCCTGGGAAACGTGGGAGCCTGCGTGACATTTGCTCCTGTTTTGACTGCACAGCAGATGTTGGTATTTCACAATAAACACACACTTTTCCCCTAAATCCAGATTGCCTGCTTTGTGAATCCGTGTGGGACACCTTCGTGCAGGCTTGTGTCTTTTCAAGGGTGTATGACTTCTTATTTTTTATGACCAAGTGGCTTAAAAGAAAAATAATTACGGTATCATGGAAGTCATACATCAGCTCTTGCCTTCTCTCCTGGGCTGTAGTTCTAATTATTTTTTTTCTAATGGTAATTGATAACCAGGTGAATTCCCTTGCTGTTGCAGCTTTATAGAATTTTTTTCTTTCTTTCTTTTTTTTTTTTTTTTCTCTTAGCCTTCATGGGAATAATAAAAAAATCTCCAAATATATGTCAAACTGACGTACATCTTCTGTACATAAATGCTAGTGTACAGAGGCCTGTGGAAGGTGGCTTGCCTTTTCTATTTCAGACTTGCATCAGATAGGTAAGGACAGTACCTTAGCACGTGAAGTATCTCAAACTTAGAAAATAAATTTCACAGTTCAAGGTCGAATGGGTCACGGTGGGCTAGGAAGGCAGGACTGCATGCTCAGTAGGATGGTCACGGATTTCTAAGTGCTGTCTCCCGCAGGGACACACAGCTCCCCTCAGAGCGGGGCCCGGCCGTAGGCAGACCCTCCTGTCTCCTGCTCTCCTGTCTGTGGGAAGAATTGGCGATGCAGATGTTTGCTCCGGGCTAAGTCCACACCCATACACAGGATGAAAAGGATTGTACAGTTATACACTGAATGGCCAGATTATTATGGTCTTTGAATGCATAATAATATAGCCATTCAGTGTGTGTGTGTGTGTGTGTGTGTGTGTGTGTGTGTGTGTATTAGAGGCCTGGTGCATGAATCTGTGCATGGGTGAGGTCTGGCCAGCCTGGCCAGGGGAAGGGAACATGGGCAGTTGGCCAGCCTGCCTGCTGGTTGAACTCAAGGCAATTTGCATATTAGCCTTTTATTATATAGGACAGTGGTTGGCAAACTGCAGCTCTGGAGCCACATGCGGCTGGTGAGCCGTGGTTTGCCGATCTGTGGACGAATGAGTTTTCGGACCACTGATACAGGATATACACTGACTGGCCAGATTATGATGCATTCAGAGATCATCCTAATCTGGCCACTCAGAATAGTAAATGGTCATGCTTCGTGTGTGTTTTTCAACAGCACATTTTAATCCTGCTCTATCCTCATGTGGAGTTTTAATTAAGAGAGAACTGTCGCCATGGGTTGGCTGCAGAAGGCTACCGTCTCCCGCAGAGAAGGAGCCGTGTCCGGGCCAAGCCCGCAGGTTGGGGAGCCTTTGGGGCGGGGGGGACCATGAAATAGGTCTGTGATGACACGCATCGCCGTCCCTTCTTTCTCGTGTAACCCATCATTCCAAAGTACCGACCTGCACTCACTGAGATTGTTTTTAAAGAATTGCTATTCCTTCCAGTGCCTTTTTAAAGTCTCCTGCATGCTGCCGCCCCTGTAGTGTGTTTTTTCCCCGCAGCTCAGGATTTGTTTTCTAAACTGGGTAATAAATCTTAGGTATGGAAGTTCTAATCCAAGCCCATTTAATCCGTTCCTCATTTCTCTCTGATTCGTGAGCGTCAGGACTGTCCTGCCGAGTTCACAGAAAAATGTTTCGTGCCCAGTGGTTTAGATCAAAGCGAAGATAGTCTTCCTTTACCACCCGGAAAAGAGACCCCTAAGACGCCCTGACTCAGACGAGCTCCCCAGAACTGGCGGCGGGGAATATTTCATACGTAAGAGAGGAAATGAGGTTTAAATAATTCTGCATTATTTATTCATGGGGCCTGTTATCCCATTTCTCCGTGCCTTTGGAGTAAGACTTAATTGAGATTTCCAGGCTGCAGCCAGACACAAGAGCTCAGATCAAAGGGAGATGCTCTGGCCTCGGGGCTGGGGCTTCCCGGCCCCCTCTTTCTCCTCTGCATCCCCCCGTCCCCCACTTCCCCGTCAGCCCAGCAATTACCGCTGCTTTGTCTGCCCTGTGTTAGCCAGCCACAATGCTCCGGGAGCAGTCCCGGTGGGGCGGTCCCCACCCCCTCTTCCTGCAGTAAATGTTAGGGTACAAGGAAGAGAGAAGAATCGCCGTGGCGTGCCATGCCACCACAACTGACATTTAAAACACAATCTATGGTTTCTCGGTGGAAGTGTAGCATTATGGCAAATTGTGTTCCTCACAAGAGGCATTGGACGACTCGAGGATGTGTGTGTGAATAGCAGCAGGTCTTCTGGTGTCCTCCGTGATTGGCGTTGGGTCTTGGTTGAGCCTGTCTGGATGTGTCACCGCACACTCCATTGCAAAGGACAGGACTGGAGCCACCCCTCCCTGCTTTCTCCTCCACATCCTTCTTACAGGGAGAGACACGCGGGTGGTGGGAGGGGACAGCGACAGGCATTGTGCTTTGGTACTTCCTCTTGGGATGTGTTGTGAGCGGGGTGTTGCGTCTCCTCACATGTACCACACATATGACAAGGGAAGAGAACCCGGCTGGAGGGAAGAATTGGCTATAAAAGGAGCTGTCCCTGATCCCTCCCCTGCCGTCCTCCCCGCCCCCGTCACCCCTCGTTTTTCTGGGACGGGGATGAAGTCCCCACGGTTTTGCGTTTACAGTTCTGGTTGGTTAAGAGGCTGCCGTTACTCGGGCTTGCTGGGACAAGAGAAAGAAGAGCACGCTTACAACAAGGAAGCGAAAGTCAAGTTACGCAATGTGTTGTTTCTGCCAAACACTTGGCCATGTGGCCATTTCCACGGTGACATCGAAAATCTCGCGTGGGAAGCCAGAGCACGCTCCTCCGTCCATTCAGAAAAATGACTTACTCCCCCTCCATGCGGACAAGCGCTTCCAGCTCCAAACCAGCGTGTGTAAGGCCAGCCCAGAGTCAGAGCTTCTTAAACCAGAGGAAGTGAGTTAAAATCCAGGCAAACCATACAGAGAGCCTCCCCTGCCCCTGACCCCGGGAGCTCAGGAACCCCCAGGATCGCCGGGCTCCTGTCCCTGCCCCGCTGCGCATGGCCAGGGTCTCACCGTCACCACCAGCCCCTCGGGGCGGGTCATGGCCATTTCACCCAGCAGAGTACGGAGGCTGGAGAGGGCATTGCTTGGACGATGTGTCCCTCCAGTGTCATACAATAACGGCGCCAGAACGTAGGCTTCAGATCCTGTCTGACTTCCGAGCCAACCCCTTTTGTTACCTCCGCTTTCTTCCCTTTGCGCTTGATACTCTCCACAAAACCAGTCTCTTCCGAAACAGAGCATGGCTACTTGAGTGAGAATGTCAGACTCCTGTAGAGCCTAGAGCCGTGTTTTATCCACCTGTCCACGGACACCAGCCTGTAGCAGTCCTCTTCACCCATGAATGTTCCGCGTGACGCCAGCCTCCTGTGCCTCCACACCTGCCACTCACCGTGTCCCTTTACCATCCTGCAAAAGCTCATAGGCCTACAGGGACGATTGGTCAACACACTGAATGAATGAATGAATGAAGAATGAATGAATTAATTGTACTCAATTCAAAGCCTCCCTAGCTGCTCAGCGCTCTCCTCTCCTCCTTTCTGGCAGATTCACCATGGCCACACATCTTCACGGATGTGACACGCAACGAATTGCCGCTCTTGTGTCGGCCTGTGGAACTGCATGTGACTCACATGATTGCGCGTCCACCTGACAGCCGTGGTGCCTGTGAGCCGCTGCCACGTGTGGTTGAGGTGGTCGCTGGTCTGTCTTGTATCGCCCTGAGCCTGGCCTTTGTCTCCCTCCTGAGTTCTTTGACGTTTCCTGAGCATCTAATAATGGGTGAAACTCGCTAGTGTGCAGAATCCGTCCTGACACATGAGATCTGGATCACTGGGTGGTTTTTATGCAGAGTAAGCATGTGTGTCTGTAGAGTTAGATTCGAAAGCAAGTACGCCCATGAACGGAGTGCCGGCCGCTCACAGGCACAGGAGGGCACCCGCCGGAGAGCAAGCGAGGAGAAGTGTCCTCCGGGTCTTTGCCGGCTGCTCCCAGTTTCCCTCCTTGCGGAAACATCTCTGTGCTTTCGTTTGAAGTCTGTGGAATTGGGGTGTATTGTATTAATTGACATTTAAATAGGAGATGTGCCTCGTTGCCAGGTAGAGGAGTAGATTGTGACACGGCTGTCACCATGGAGCTGTGCCTAATTACAGATGATCAAACGTGATTGAGGAGAATCACTAGACTTTGATGAGGAGAAGGCATGTGATCATGTTACCAAAGCAAAGATGGTATTTTAATCATATGGATTAAAGGTAGCTATTGCCTGTTGATATTTTTAAAAATCAACAACTCTGTACATTTATTTTATTGATTCCAGCGAGAGAGACAGAGACAGAGAGAGAGAGAGAGAGAGAGAGGGAGAGAGGCATCAATGTAAGAGAGACACATCGATTGGCTGCCTCCCACGCCCACCCCTACTAGGGATTAAATCCACAACCTCAGTACATGCCCTGACCGGGAATCGAACTCACAACCGTCCTGTGCATGGGAGGGTGCCTCCCAGGCAGGTCCCACTGTGCACACTTATTGTTGCATTTTAGCCCATGCGAAATCTGGTGGAACGGGTGATTGAGGTTATAATCCATGGTGTCACACACAGAGGGAATGTAGTAGTTGTGTGAATTTGCACTGGTAATTTAACCTCCATGTTTACTTTTTTATCCATATACAAGGAGTTAGGCCAAGGGTATTTCAAGACCCCTTCAGACCTAACATCCATTTACTCTTATGCTCAAAATGAATAAACCAAACCTAGCCAGAAAGGTCTCTGGACCAACAAAGACCTTAACCTCGAGGCTAAGGATGCATGGGGCCACATTTATTCCTACCAGAATGCATCTTTTATTACAACAGTGGTTTGTCATGAAGATTATGCTTTAATTCTAAAACCCATTTTGTAGCAACATGAACGCCTCAGAGTGTGACTTCGGGTTACGCGGAGGGTCTGCTTTGATTCCAGGAGTCGGGCGCTCACGCGGGTGCTGCCCCTCAGCACTGAGGACACGCCGTGCCCTGTTTAACCCATCATGCTCAGCCGCGGTGACAAATGTTTGTGATTGCTGTGCTTGCAACTAAGCCTCCCCCAGGCCCCCGAGCCTGCCGACGTCCATCCCTGTAATTTCGAAGTGATTTCAGGGTAGGGTGCCGTCTCCAGAATGTTCACACGGAAAGGGAAGCCCCTGACATCTTGGGGTCGGGGCAGTATGGAACCTGAAAGGGGTTGGAGAGATGGAGACGGGCACTAGGGAGGCTGGGGTTCCAGATAGGAACCCCAACACGAACCAACATTTAAATATTACTTGGTCAAGCCAAAACCGGTTTGGCTCAGTGGATAGAGCGTCGGTTTGCAGACTGAAGGGTTCCAGGTTCGATTCCGGTCAAGGGCATGTACCTTGGTTGCGGGCACATCCCTGGTAGGAGGCAGCTGGTCAATGTTTCTCTCTCATCGATGTTTCTAGCTCTCTATCCCTCTCCTTCCTCCCTGCTAAAAATCAATAAAATATATTTTAAAAAATATATAAATATTACTTGGTCTTGTAAAATATGATCTTTATGTCTTCTTTTCTGTTTCATGGATGAATGGCGTTGTACCTCCATGTGTATAAAAATTGCCCAACCTGTCCGTCTCCCTCTGGTTACTAATTACATACTTTCTAATCACGTAGGCGTTTGTGAGGCTGTCAGAGAGACAGTCGTTTTGAGAAGACAGACCTATTCTTTCTGCTGTGCTCCAAGGTTTTTTTGTTGTTGTTGTTTGTTTGTTTTTAAATACTTTTATTAATGTCAGTGAGGAAGGGAGAGGGAGCGAGAGAGAGAAACACCAATGATGAGAGAGAATCATTGTTTGGCTGCCTCCTGCATGCCCCCTGCTGGAGATGGAGCCCACATCCCGGGCATGTGCCCTTGGCCAGAATCGAGCCTTGACCTCCTGGTTCATATGCGAATGCTCAACCACTGAGCCACACGGTTGGGCATACCAACTTGTAATGTTTACCTAGAGCTGTGGCCCCAGGGTGAGTTTTAGGTCCCATTTCATTCTTCTTGCTTCCTGCCGGAGTCAGATAAATCTTTCCCACTCTATCCCATCTGCTTCAGGAGCCCGAATAACACAGAAGGCACCCAGGCCCCTCCCTTGCCTTGACCCATGAGCAGTCTCTTTCCGACCCATCTTCTCATTTACTCGTCTGTCCATTGATTCATTGGCATGCTCATTAAATAAATGTTTGTTTGGCAGCAACGCGGGGCCCAGTGTTCTGATAGACATTCCGACTAACTACTGACCCACCATTAACCATTAACCAGTCATGACACATCGTACAGTGGAGAGAAAAGTAAGCCAACAACTGTCCTCCGGGTGGTAAGCACAGTGTGTGTGTGCCGGTGACCTACCGATACCAGGTCAGTGAGGGAGAGACAAGCATCGCTTTAATTTAAGCCTTTGCTCTGCCCCACGCCTCAGCAGGGGGGAGGGGGGGTGTTCACTTGGCCTGTGTGTCAGCAGGACATCCTCATGTCAACCAGCACAGGACAGTTTCTGTCTGAGATTACTGGGGATCTCAGACTGGCCAGTGAGAAATTTCCTCTGTTTGAAATTTACATAACCGACGTGGCTTCTATCTCAACTTGCTCACAAACACCTTCATTGCAGGTTGAGTGACTTTTTTCCTAATTTTTGTTTTGTTTTATTTTGGTCCATGCGGGAAAAAAAAATATTGCCCAAAGGCTTGAAGATAGCAGGCTCGTATTTTCTTTCTGTCGTTGAAACCATCTCTTAAATTTCATGCGTGTCAAACTTTCTCAACAGGCTCCGTAGATCTCTCTAATGTATTGTACGGCGTTTAGAAACGCCGTAGATTTTGGTTGAACTTTCCTTTCCCTGTTTATAATATCAATTTTACTTCCACTCTGTCACGTTCCAGACAGGATGGGCGCTAGTCTAGAAGGACCTGTAAAGCAGACCCGGAACGCACACATTAAACTCAGGGGCGGTTAAATGCCGCCCTACCCGGTGTCGCCTGGCTCCCTCCCTGTCAGCATCACTGACATGTTGGCTGCGCAGGTGCTATTGTTGGGTGTCCTGTGCCTTGCAGGATGGTCAGTAGCATCTCTGAAATCTACCCACCCAATGCCAGCGACACCCTCCTAGTCGCGACACTAATAATGTCTCCAGATTGCCAGGGCCTCCCGGGGAGCGGAATTGCCCCTGCGTGAGAGCTGCTGGCCCAGCGTTTAGATGTGGAGAAGTGGGTCTGTTCTGGAGGTGTGATTGGCACGACTTGCTTATGGATTCCCTGTGGAGGCTGAGGAAAAGGAAGAGTCAGGAATGAGCCCTACATTTTCAGCCTGTGTGCTCAGGGGATTTCGGTGTTGCTTTCCAGACATAGATGGATAGGGAGGACTGGGGAGTACCAGATGGGATGGGAGGGGTTGTGTTTTAATTTTTAATTATAGTTGGCATACTATATTAATTAGTTTCAGGTGTCCAGCACAGTGGTTATACAGTTACATACCTTATGAAATGATTGCCCAGTAAGTCTAACGCCCATCTGACACCATACTCAGTTATTACAGAATTATTCTTGATAGTCCCTGTGCTGTGCTTTGAATCCCCGGGGTGATCTTTATAACTGCCAATTTGTACCTCTTAATCCTTGTCACCTTTTCCACCAGTCCCCTCCAACCCCCCTCTGACCCAGTTCCATCAATTTGTTATCTTTAGTACGAATTTGTTTCTGTTTTGTTCATTTATTTTGTTCTTTAGAGTCCATGACATTTGTCTTTCTCTGACTTACTTCACTTAGCATGATATGCTCCAGCTCTATCCATGTTGTCACAAATGGTAATATTCCATTCTATTTTATAGCCGAGTAATATTCCATTTTAAGGATGTTCCACATCTTTATCTGTTTGTCTGATGATGGGCCTCTAGTTTGCTTCTATACTTCCGTCATTGTACACAGTGAGTTTTGATTGATTTGCATATACCAGGTTTAAGAGGTATATTAAAAATACAGACAGAAGATCCCTGGCCAGGTGGCTCAGTTGGTTGGAGTATCGTCCCATATACTTTGTGTCCTGCAGGTTGGATTCCTGGTCAGAACACATACCCAGGTTGCTAGTTCAATCCCTGATCAGGGTGTGTACAGGAGGCAGCCAATCAATGTCTGTCTCCTCCTCCCTCAACCCCTCCCCCTCCCTCAGCTCCTCCCTCTCCCTTAAAAAAAAAGAAAGAAGCCCAGCTGGTGTAGCTCAGTAGTTGAGCATCCTCCTGGGAGCCCAGAGGTCACCAGTTCAATTCCCACTCAGAGCACATGCCTGGATTACTCAATCCCCAGTGTGCAGTATGAAGGAGGCAGTCAGTCAGTAATGTTTCTCTCTCATCAGTGTTTCTCTCTCTCCCTTCTTCTCTTTCTAAAAATCAATAAAAAATACTTTTAAAGAAACATATCCTCAGGTGAGGACTTTAAAAAGTTCCAAGAAAGATGTCAGATGGAATTTTAGTTGAAGCTCGGGGGAGACTTTCCTGAAGCAGTTGGACTGGATGGGAGACCTGTGGAGGGAGGACAGATGGAGGGGAGCGGAACGGGGACCTCGGAGCCACGCCCTGACCGCGGTCAGAGGAGCAGAGGAGAACCGCCCAGGGAGGAGACCCTGCCACCCGGGGAAACCCAGGCGGAAAGGCTGTCGGGGGGGAGACATTCAGTATGATATGTGAGCTATTAGTTTATCCTTAGAAATAAGGAAAACGATGTTTAGCCTTAAAAAATGAGGTCCAGAAGAAACTAAAAGGCAGTGATGGAGACATACATGGGCCACGATGGGAAACTGAAATGCTCAAGTTGACGTCACAAAGACCCGCACACCTGGCCCTCCACACCCTACAGCTGCGTACGAGGAGCTGGTGGCTGCTGATGCTCCTGGCACCGCAAGGTAGAGACAGACTGTGGTGGGCCAGGGCCCGGGACCCCCCGCCTGGATGATCTGCTCAGGGAACTCTCCCCAAACCCGGGCTCCCTGGTCCAGCGGGGCCTTCGCACAGGCAGGCCTCGCTCAGGAGACCCTCGCAGGCTGCCGTGGTGGCTCTCCTGTCCGAGACCAGGGAACAGTCAGCCCTAACCCCATCCGATTCCTCGGGGATGGACAGTTGATGACTCTGTCCATCATGTTCGAGGTCATTTGGATCGCTAGGGAGCTAAACACGTGGTCTCCATGCATTGAGAAGCAGTTTGGTCTGTAACAAAGTCATCGTAGGCTGCGATAACCCGACAAACCCGGCTCATGGTCATGGCCCAGCCCCATCACCTCTCGGCACCGCCATTTCTGGCAATGAAACCCACTGTTTTGGGGACCCGGTCTGGACCAGTGATGGGCATGTAATGGGCACTCAGGAACCGTGGTGGCGTTGGCGCTGGTGCCCGTCGTTGCAGGCACGGTTGTTTACGGCCGTCTGTCTGCCGTGGGACCTGCCGCTCTCTCCTGGCTGAGTCGGTGGTAATATCCACGCCGCCGCATTCCCAGCCAAATGGCTCTCCGTTTTTCAATTTCAGCTTCAGCTGAACAGTATCAGAGGCATTTTAATAAAAATTTTACTGAGCTTGATTAGTTGATGAGGAGCGAGTGGCGCGTTTTTGATTACCACGTTAACTCTCTCCGGCCCTGAGGGGGCCGTCTGGTAAGTCCCCGCTTTCCGACCGGCACGGAGAATGCTCCCCGCGCGGCCAGAAAGGGTGAACGGCGCAGCCGCGACGGCGGAGCCTGCTTCTCACCCTCGGATCCGTCTCACGGCAGTAAGTGTTCCTCTTCCTGGGGTGGCCATTTTCTCTGAAGATGAAATAGTGGCTCCTGGTATCTGTTTCTCACGGACCTAATGAGCTCAAGGAAGTGTGATGAGGTCACACACAAGCCGCCTACGGGGACGCAGGTGCTGGTGGTGACTGTGCCAGCGGGGAGCCAAACCCGACGGGGGTGGTACATGCGTCTCACAGACTGTCACCCGCCCGGGCACTGTGTTCTGAGGGCGCAGGCGATCCTGGGATTATGATCTGAGCGCGAGAGCACTGTGATGCGCCTAAGTGTTCGAGCGCCAGGGCCTGACGCCCCGTGGTAGTGTGTGTGGCATCGTGTGCCAGGGACCCTGCCTTTTTATCATGGACACGTGGCCAGCCCCCTGTGGAGGTGTTTCACCCCTAATCCTAATACGGCTTTTAATTACTCAGGAATGGTGACCCTTCCTCTCTCGTGGGTAGGGACCTGCAGGCAACTCTCCAGATCACATCTCTTCCACAAACATTTTTTTTCAGGTCACCCGGAAAAATTGTCCCCACTCCCTGGTGCCGGGGTTCTTGCGTCCCAGCGTTACAAAGGGTTCAGCACCTGGAGAAAGGAGCTGATGCATAGATTCAAGAGGGAGTCCAAAGGCGAAAGACAGTTTTGAAAGGCATTGGGGTCATAGGATCTCCAGCTAAAGGAACTGAAGACTACCTCTTTGTCTAGGACCCTTGCTTTTATTGACACAATTTGTCCTAAGGCAAGGTGAAGATAATACACTTCAAGGGGTAAGGTTTCAAAGGGTTTACAGAAGCATTGTCAGTTTTGGGGAATAGCCTACCAGCTGTTCAGGCATTTGGCCAGCAGGAGGCACTAAAATGCCCTGAGCTGTCTGGCAGCAGACAATCCTATTCAGATCTGGGGGATGTGCCGTTTAGCCATTTCCAACAGGTAAACTATGTATGTGGCTCACCCTTGTTGAGCCGCCCAAGTCCCATCAACCTTCTGACGGAACTCCTGTAATTATTACATGCTGGAATTGGTTCCCGGTCTGGAAAGAGCGCTTGAATTCTGAAATACCAGCCTTTTGTTTCTTCACGTAAAAGGTTGTCTTTTCCTTGGTATGTTATGGTCTGATAACCCAGGGGGCACTAAGCAGTGATTGACTGAGTCCTCACAATGTGTGTAACACCACGTGAAGTGCTTGGCGTGATGCAGGAGCACGTATGACGTGCTGGCTCAGTCATTTCTTCATATTCACTTCTTGACCCGCTGGGTGCAGTGTGCTCCGAAAAGACGCACGAGAAGCGTCACAGAACTTGAAGTTTGGTTGGGGAGATGATGGACGATGACATCATAACAGCCCTGCAGCTGTAGCAGTGCGCCGACCGGAACTTGCCCAGTGACCTTGGAAGGTCAGAGCGAGAGCCCCGGCCGGGCTGGCGGGAGCCAGGGAAAGTTCTGCAGGGGATGCCCTGAGCTGACGCCACAGTGCCAATGGGATCATCTAAGGACAACGGCACTTCCTCCCGAGAGGACAGTGCCTAGGTGCGATATTGAGAAATAGGACTCGGGGCGCAGGGCTGGCAGGACCGTCCTGGCTTGGCTTTGAGGAAGTCACGTGCAAAGCAGAAAGCAAGGCTGCCGAGGGAGGGACCCGTCAGGTGAGGGTCCTACTCTGGTTTCCATCTGCGGAGTTTTTAAACCTGATTGGAGAGAGGAAGTAACGCGTGTACATGCACACGCAGTACTCTGTGCGGCTAACCGTCGTTCCTGGGGTTCCTTGTTGTACCCGTTTTCCCCCCAAACCCAAGAGGGAGGCGCCGGTACAGCTCCCATTTTGCAGGTGAGGAGCCTGCTGGGTAGAAGGAGGAAGTAGACCCCCTAAGGATGCAGAGACGATGACAGATGGAGGCGGGACTCGGTCCTGCGGGATTCTAGAACGCAAGGTCCAGAGACATGGAATGGCTTGCCCAGGGTGACGTAGTGAGTGGCTGAACAAGCGTCGTGTTTCATTTCCTTCCTGGCAGAAGGGTGGCTGGGAAAATGGATTCTTTTTAGGGAGGCCGGGCGAGGGGCAGTCACCGCGCAGGGTTCGCCTGGGCCGCTGGCGCAGGATGTGGCTGGCACGTTGGCGAGAGAGCCGGCTTTCCCTGGCCCGTGCCCACGGACACCTGCTGGGCTGGCACCGTTGCTAACAACACCAGCTTTCACGCTCCATGGGGTAATAAATCACATGATCGCCCTGGATGAGAGCACTATACAGAAGTCAGATTTGTGAGCGCTATCACAGAGAGCGATTGGGGTGCGTGGGGGGTGGGGGGACAGAATCACTGGCTTGCAAAGGGAGAGCAGGTCATGTTTTCTACTTGTAGCTGAATTGATTAGGAATGGAAGTGGGGCAGCCATTGCTGTCACAGTGATCATCGTTTTAAAGATGTGCACATAACAAAAAGGGCCTTTCTTTTTACTTTCTATGCATATAGGTGTGTGCAGTGGTTAGAGCGTAGGCCTGTGCACTGGAGGGTCCCGGGTTCAATTCCTGGTCAAGGGCACGTACCTGGGTTGCAGGTCCAATCCAGAACCCGGTTGGGGCGCCTGTGGGAGGCAAGCGATCGATGTATTACTGTCACATAATATGTTTTTCTCTCCCTTCCCCCACCCTCTCCTTCCTACTCTCTCTAGAATCAATGGGAAACAGATCCTCCATCTTTAAGTGAGGATTTAAATATATGTGCACATAGTTATGTTAACATAGTAATATATATTTATGGAAATACACGTGAAATACATATTTAGTAAATAAATAAATGTGTATCTATCTATCCCCTGAGATAGCCGTCCTTCACTGTCCCGGCAGGCTGAAGTTTGGGGAATTAGTCCTGCTTTGGAACAAGAGTCTGCTCTGTTGCCTGACTCAGGCCTGCCCTGGCGTGTAACTGGCTCCCATGGCCTCACACGGCCCACCGGCCCTTGAACACATGTCTGTGGAAGGACAGCGGGGCGGAATCTAGGAAAACGGCATCAGGTGGACTTTCAGACAGGAAACAGGCTCTCAGTAGGACCGGGTACTTCCTCTTTCCTCACTATCCCCTTACGCATTGGGGCAAATACTGTTATTTGCCCTGAAATTCTTACTGGTATTTCATCCTTTTTTTTTGAAAGAACTGTTCTGAGCAGACTCGACAGCAGACACAATGCTGAATGCGCCAGGGTTTGGGCAAAAGAGAGAACCTCGCATTATTTCTACAATCTCTCCCGTGACTGTTAACTTGGCGGTGTTTTATTTTGTGTTAGCACATATTTCTAAACTATATAGCAAAGCTTGAATGGCTCTAAATCTTTATAATGTGTGTGAAGGATTTTTGTTATGATGGCATTTGCTCCATAACAAGTTGTTCTATATTATAATATCTATATATACAAAAGCCTAAGTGACCATGGCAACTGAACGGACGACCGAACAAGCTGCATGGGGTGACCAGGCAGGCAGGAGGGTCAGGGAGGGGCTGCCAAACGACCACACACAGGCTGCGTGGGGTGAGCAGGCATTCGGGGGAGAGTGGGGGGAGAAGGAGGTAATTAGGTGCAACCAGGCCAGCATGGGGGGCAGTCGGGGGCAATCAAGCAGACTGGCAGGTGAGCATTAGGAGCCAGTGGTCCAGATTGTGAGAGGGATATCCCACTGCCAGCAGTCAGACGTTCCCTGAGGGGTCCTGATTGGAGAGGGTGCAGGCTGGGCTGAGGGGACTCCACCCCCCACCCCCATGCATGAATTTCATGCACAGGGCCTCTAGTGCTAATAATAATATCACCCCCTCTCAGAACTAAGGTGGGAATGAGTTAGAATCTGCTAATCTCTGTAAAACACGTGAACAGCGACTGGCACACAGCCACCACTACCAGAGCGTGGTTGAGCAGTGTTTCTGGACAGCGTGTTCACTTCCCGGCGAAGGAGAACGCCTTTCGGCAGGAGGGTAAATAAGTGCCACAAACAGGCACCGTGTGTTTGTCCTGACGATAGATTTGCACACTCACTGTTGTTCCCGTTGTTACTGCAGCTTTTCTTTTCTCCGTCCCGCACGGTTGGCTCCTGGCTCGGTCAAGGCTGCCGCTTGTCACTGCAGGGCACCCAGTGTCAGTGGCGCAGGCCAGGAGGCGCTGGCTGAGGTGTATAAGTTGTCCTGAGAAAATTTACATCCTCTGAGTCTTTCTTGTACCAGGTGACCCATTCCAGCAGCAGGGCCAGGCCACTGGGTGGGGATGTGGCATCTGAGCTGACAGCTGCCGGCGGCTGCCTTCTGCCAGCTCCAGGGGCCTCGCCAGCGACCCTGGGAGGTCTGCCGGCGGCTGCCTGCTGCCAGCTCCAGGGGCCTCGCCAGCGACCCTGGGAGGTCTGCCGGCGGCGGGTGCCGTCCCCAGTGGGTCAGAGGACACCGATCGCATCCTGGCTGTCCTCCTGCCAACAAAGGAAAAACAACAACAACAACATCGTGTTGCTGAGAACACGAGCAGCAGTGACTGTGCGGGCCTTCGGGCTGGGCTCCCGCCCGTTCTCTGCTCTGATGACTTGGGGAACCCTGTTCGTTTAGAAACGCTTGGGGTTGCTTTGGGCTTTGCTCCTTAGCCCGGGCGGTCTGCCCCCTCGGGGGGTGAGGTCCTGTGGAGTTGCTGCTGCTGATCCCCTAAGCTTGGCAGGGTCACCTCGGCCTCTTCTGGCCTCCGAGAGCTTCCGCTGGACTCGCTTCGTTATGAGGTTTTATTTGTTTGTTTCTTCGGTGGAGTGGCTCCCTGTTCCCCTGTCTGTCAGGGACCTCATCGCCTCCCGCTTGCTGAGTGCCCGTGTATCCAGGGACTGTGCCCTGAGAGCTGGTCGCTGGGGAGGGAGAGACAGGCTGGATGCTGTGAAGGAGGGTCCAGAGGCATGGAAGGCAGAAATGCAGCTGGGGATGTGTTTCTGTTAGAAAGGAGTACAGCATGGATAACGTGTTCCAGAAGCTTCTACACAGACCCGCCACTTCCTGGCTGCTAGGACACCGGTTTTGTTTCGGCCTCCCAGGCCCTCCTGGGCCTGCTCGCGGCAGCCCGTGCGGCTCTCACGTCCATCTCCGCAGCCGTGGGCTCCCCCACCCTCCCCGGAGCCAGACTGTAAGCTCAGGGCCTCAGCTCGCCTCCCGAGCAGCGCGGGCTCTTGCTCCACTGGGCCGGGCTCTGTGCCCTGTGGGCTGTAAGTGTGCACGTGGGAGCTTGCACCCGTGGTTGGCACCAGCTGCTCCATCTGTCCGCGTGCATTTCTCTTAAACCAAATTGTCAGCATCGGTCTCGGAAGCGGTGGACTTACCATGCCCTCCTCAGCCGCCTGCTTCTCCTCTCCCCCCCCCCCTGCTCCTGCAAACCCACACCCCACATGCGGACCCTCCCCGTCTCCCCAGCACAGACCCTGTTAGCCTTGGTTCCAGACTCCCCCGAGACCCTGTCCCCGCGCAATCCCGCTGCCTCCATTAAGTGCATTTTCTGCTGGTGCTTAATGGTAAAGCCACGACTGGAGACTTCATGTGGCTGTGCATTGGCTGCGTGTGCATCCTGTGTGCCTGCGTGTGGATCCGTGTTGCATGCTGCAGTGCCCTCTGAGGTTTCCCAGGACACAGGCATGTCCTCTGAAGGTCCGGGAATGTAGCCGGCCCGTCTTGCCATGCCTTGGCCGCCGTGGGGCACATGCTGTTTCTAACCATCCCAGTGGCTCCCAGTTTCCACACGGGGAGCTTCTGAAGCACCTCCTATTCGATTTTTTTTTTAGCTGTCCTTCTTCAGCAGGGCTGCCTGGCATTTGAATGTTAAAGTGGAGAGGTGCATGCCTCCGATGTGAACGTCTCCATGGACCTCTTCAAAATGCACGTGTCGTGCAGGCAGGCCATGCCCTTCATTTGGCAGATTGGAGCAATAGACTGTCCTGGGCCGAAACACGGCTATTTTGCCAAAGGTCTCCAGGAAGTGCGGTGAACCGGCATTGTGTATGAGATGTATGGAGTGCTCGGAGCACGCGGCATTTCACTAAGTGCCGAGAACACAGAGCTCAGCCAGGCCAGACAAGGTCCCCGCCCTGGAGGGGCCTCTCATCCAACAGGCCTGCCTGTGAAATGCCTCCTCAATGCCTGTATCGCCATGGAGGGGGCTCACCCAGGCGCTGTCCCCTGCGCTGAGAGGTGAAGGGTGTGTGGACATAACCAGGGCAGAGGCGGCAGAGGAGGAAGCGATCACAGAAGGGCAGGGGTGCGCACAGGGAGCAGGAGGGAGCCAGCACCTGGAGGAATGGAGAGAAGAACAGCGGCTGTAAGGCCCGGAGCCTAAGGCCGTGGTGGGCGGGGTCAAAGGGTTTGGGTCTTGAGCCAAAAACAGGAAAGAGTGCTGGGCCTTGAAGAAGGATGGGCCTCCGCTGGTGTTTGAGTTATTCCTTGACCACACTGTAGAGCACATTGGAGAGTGCAAAGGTGGAAGTGGGGATGGAGCGAAGTGGTGGGTGTAGAAGATAGTTATGGGCAGACAGCAATGTAGACTGCTTAGAGGAGTGCGGGGGGGGGGGGGGGGGCACGCGAGGATTTCCCAGGCGACACCTCCACTGCGGTTCACACGATGGGGTGGGCAGGGTGCCATTTTCTCATTCGGAGCAGAGTTTGGGGGCGGGGAGAAGGCCAGGAGTGCTGTTTGAACGCAGTGAGAATGAAGTGTTTCGTAGCATCCAAGTGGAGCTAGCAAAGAAGCAGCTAGATGGACAGCTGAGTAGCTCCAGGGCAGTGTCAGGGCTGCAGGCATACACTTGGATATGATCATTAGAGGGATGGTGATGGGAGCCAGGGGGTAGATGAGACGGCTTTTATGCAGTGTGCGATTAGCTCTGATCTGCGTGGATGGCAGCCATCTCTGGACCCCTCTGAGCATCACCATCCTCACTGAGCAGGAGGTGGGTCCCCTCAGGAGCTCCCGGTAGGCATCAGGACCCAGCAGGAGAGAGCGGTGACATGGGTGCTGACCCTCTTCTAAGTCCCCTCAGGGGTTGATGTTCTAACTTTATGTCTCAGAAGAAATAAGAAGCAATGGGAGTCGTTGCCCTGCAGCAGATGGGCGTATTCCTTAGCTAAGTTTTACAGTCACAGAGCTGTGATTCCATCACATCCTATAAAGTAAAAGCCTAATCTGCTAAGTGTTTGGTCGTCCAGTTGGCTGTTCAACCAGAGTGCACTATGCTAATGATATGCTAAGGCCACTCATGCACTGACCACCAGGGGGCAGATGCTCTGACCAATAGGTTATCTTGCTGCTGGGGTCTGGCCAATAAAGACTGAGCAAGACAGGCTGGACATGTCCAGGAGCCCTCCCGAGGTCCCTCCCCACCAGGGGGCAGATGCAGTGAGCCAAGCAGTAAGGGTGGTAAGGAGCAAGGAGTCCTGGACTGTGAGAGGGTTCAGGCTGGCCTGAGAGCCTCCCCCTACCCCCGCAAGTGCACAAATTTCATACACCGGGCCTCTAGTGATTATAATAGAGGATGCCTAATCTTCATGATCCCATGGAATTATTCCTATATGTTAGTTTTCCAAATATTGAATATATACATTTTTACCAAATACATATCTCCTCTTCCATTTCTGCATCTTTCTCCTGGGATTAATTCTTGTGAGCAAGCAGGGATCTTGACCTGTGGCTGCTGCATCTGCCTGTTTGTTCAATGGAAGAGAGACTCTGGGGGAAGCAGAGGGCGGGACCAGGGTCTGCGTTTGCTCTGCACACACCTCCCATTTTCAGTCCAGAACCTGCAGGAGCCCTTGATTCCAGGTTTTCTTGGATTTGTTGGTCGTAGGAAGTGGAGTACAATGTTTTATGGATTTATTTCTAAACTACATTATAGATACTTTTTCTCAATGTGCTTTTTAACTGATAAATTTTTCATAGGATATCAGGAATGTGAATTCACTTTTATTAAGTGTTAATAACACTTTTTCCACATAAAACGGTGAGCCTGCGCTCTTTCCCTTGTATAAAACCTCCCCATGTTTTAGCTTTTGGATTTCTTCCCCTGGCTCCTTCTTCATCATCTTCTTTTCCTGGTCCACCAGTTATTGAGCATTCACTTTCCCTTTCTCCATGATCCAGTCTCTGTGACATCCAGAGGTGGTTGCTAGTGCTGGATTCATCCAGGCCCAGGGATGCCAGCACGGACAGGACTCAGGACCAGCCCCTCTCCATGTGGGGTTGGGATGTTCCAGTTGGAGAGCCATTCCTCTGAAAGAAGATGCCTCTCGCTCAGAGTTGAACTAAATTCTCTATTTTTCACATCATGGAGGTCATGGGGGGTGGGTGAGGGAAGAGAGCATTGCCAAGTCCGTCCCAGATGGATTCTCACAGGCCAGGGACACTCGGCACAGCCCACTTCCTCCAGGACGCCGTGTGGCTGTGTGTGTGCATGTGTGTGGGTTGTGTGCGCACATGGGTGGCGGTTACAATCCAGCACGTCAGCGTGGTGATCACAGACCGGAACAGTTCCCTTTCAGGGATTAAGTCTGTTCGGAGGCACATTCCTGACTTGGAAGCCGGCATTTCAAACAGAAAGCGTTGCCAGGGAGAGGGGGGCGGAGCCCGGCGGCCTGCAGGGTGGCCCCGTTGTCCCCCCCAGTCCTCCAGTCCTGGCCCATCAGGGGCTGAGCTTCAGACTGGCGGTGGGGATCAGGGAGGCAGAGAATAGGGGGCAAACTCGCCCCATTGTTCCGGGGGGTTCTTGGGGCTCAGCCTTTTGCCTGACGAGCCTGCTTTTGAAGTGTTTCCTTTGCTTAATTTTCTTCACCTTGGAGATCCTCTCACAGGGTTTTCCTTTTAAGATGGGCATTCTCCTTCAGAAGCATCTGTCTCTGGGGGAGGATAAAGGGACGCGGGCTTCTGTAATCTGTCAAGTGTGGCCAGACCCCTTCGCCTGGAGGACGGAGAGCAGGGCTCCGGAAAGAGGACTCCAGCGGCTAATTATAGCCCTGCTCCCCCTCCTTCTCTTCTGTATTGTCTAAGGTTTTACACAGGTCTCCTTTTTCCCCAACTGACCCCACACCCGTGCCCCCTCCTTTTAATCTAGCCCAGGGGTCGGCAAACTGCGGCTCGCGAGCCACCTGCGGCTCTTTGGCCCCTTGAGTGTGGCTCTTCCACAAATTACCACGGCCTGAGCGAGACTGTTTTTGAAGAAGTGGCGTTAGAAGAAGTTGAAGTTTAAAAAATGTGGCTCTCCAAAGAAATGTCAATCGTTGTCCTGTTGATGTTTGGCTCTGTGGACTGATGAGTTTGCTGACCACTGACCCAGTCCAGCTGTAGAGTTTATCTAGGCAGAGAGGATGAGAAATTTCAGTGGTTTGTCATTGTTGTTTTTGTGGGTTTGCAGTGTGTTTTGTTTTGTATGTATTCAGCTCCTTAGGAAACGGAAGTGGAAGCCCTTCAGCAGAGTCACAGCTCCACATGGGGGTCGGACTGGCACAGGGAGACAGTTAGAGGTCTCTAACGGCTTCTACTCACCCAACACCTGTTAGTTACAGAGAGCAGCTTTCAAACATTATCCACAATGACCATAGAGGGTTTTTGGGGGTTTTTTTTAAGGAAATTTAAGTTAAAATCCTCCACATAAACTGTTTCAGAACAGAAAGTAGCAATCCCTGGAATAGCTCACCTGGTCGTATGTATGTATGTATGTATGTATGCAAATGAGCCTATAATTTAATGGCTGGACTTAAGAGTTTCAGTGGATTTTGATTCACAAACACACGAAAAGTAGCTGTGCCCACAGGCCTGCTTGCGCTCACCATCTATACTGATAGTAGCCTAGGTGGTCAGCACGCTGGCACAAGTTGGCTGCGTGCTCAGCAGAGGCGGGCCTGGTGTCTTAGCTGTCTTGCGTGGAGGAGGTGGGTCCTGGTAGAGAGTCCCCACCACCTCATGTGGAAGTCCCAAGTCTTGGCATCTCCGCCACCTGGTGGCTGCTCGGTGCAGCTTCTGCTGGGGTTCCTGCAGCCCCGTGCCTGCTGCAGAGGTGGGACGCCCCCACTCCAGCCTACCTCTTTGGACCAATCGAGGAGTCCTGAACAGGTGGGCGGGGCCTACCTTTTTGGAGTGATCTATTGATCAATCCTGGGCCTCCTGCACTGTGAGAGGGCACAGGCCAGGCTGGGGGATCCCCCAGCCCCTCAGAGCACAAATTTTATAAAAATGACTCTAGAGGCCTGCTGCATGAATTTCGTGCAGGGCTTGCAGATCAACCATGTAAACTGCACAGATGCGCATTCAACTAGGAGTCACTTTTAAACTCTGGTGCTGATGACATGCGTTGGCTCGGTTACGCAGTGTACAAAGGGAGGGAGCAATGATCTTCATATTGTAAGGATAAAGTTAATAATGTAAATGTAACTTAATCAGACCCACCCCAAATAGAATTACTGCCTTACCTGACCCGTGTGACCCCTGTTCATTAAGCAGACTAGTAAAAATCAGCAATCGTGTGGAAGGATGATGCCTGCATCTTTTACCGCAGGCAAACGACCTGCGACATTTGGGAGTAACAAGACTTTTTCTCAATGTCAGCATTTCCCCCTAGGGCATTGCTGCCTAGGGGGGGTGAGGAGAGGTGGGAAGAGATCAACCAAAGAACTTGTATGCATGCGTGCATAACCCATGGACACCAACAATGGTGTGGTGAAGGCCTGGGGCGAGGGGCAGGGTGGGCTAGAAGCAGGCAATGGAGAAAGCAGGGGACATATGTAATAGTTTCAACAATCAAGATGTGAAAATACAAAAATAAAATAAAATAAAATAAAATAAAATAAAATAAAAAGCTGGCTCAGTGGATAGAGCATCAGCCTGTAGCCTGAAAGGTCCCAGGTTCGATTCCGATCAAGGGCATGTACCTTAGTTGCGGGCACATCCCCAATGGGGGGTGTGCAGGAGGCAGCTGATCAATATTTCTCTCTCATCGATGTTTCTGGCTTTCTATCTCTCTCCCTTCCTCTCTCTAGGGAATCAATAGAATCTATTTTTAAAATAAATTTAAAATAAAATAAAATAAAAACAACATCAACAGCAGCCAAACCCCGTTGAATTGTTGTACAATAGGGGCTAACCTTTGAGTTCCAATGACCGTGGATGCATTCACCCATCTTTCATTGACACTTGCTGTGTTTCCGATGCTGCAGAGGTACAGAGTGTGGCTTCTAATGCCAAGGACCCCGCCCACCCCCCCCCCCCCCCCACGCTGGCCAGAGAGCGCTAGACAGGGAGGCTCGGATGAAGAAAGCTGGGGAGGAATTGCAGGGTGGAGCAGGGAGGAGAGAGGGCTGGGGGGAGGTGTATTTTGAAGATGTAGCGGATGGTGACCACCTGGTGACCAGGGACGGGAAAAGGGAGAAGTGCATTGAACGACAGGATGAACTGTTTAGCTTAGACTTGGAGGTTTAAGACCAAGTCCGTTATTTTAATGTGGGCCCTATGAATGATTGTAGTCTGGACATTTTTAAAGGACATTTTGAAATCATACAAAAGACCTTTGTTTCCCACATGGAAACTGGACTGAATTTGGGGACCAGCTGCGGACAGTGTCCAGGCTCGCTGCAGCCCTTCGGGTGGCACAGAGCTTCCACGGGAGCACCCAGCCTTGGCTCCGGACATGTGGACAGTGAATCCGTGTTAAAAAACGGGCACAGCAGGGGCAGCCCTGTCAGAAGATTCTTACAATCTTTATCATCACTTAGAACATTGAAATCATTCCCTGGGGATCGGCTGGAGGGCCTGGTTTTGATCCTTTTCAGGACTACAGCTTGTGTCAAACAGCTCCTCGTTCCCGTGCTCCCTGGCAGGTGCCAGGGGGGATCTTGGCGGAAGAGTGAAGTCTGTCCCTCAGAGCAGCACATCCTGGCTGTGGGCTCCGAGCCTTCACTCAGCTTCCAGGATCCGGGCAAGCTGGGTGAGGGGCCCAGCCCTCCCTCCGAGAAAATGGAGGGAGCTCCCCTGCTGGGTGATTTCACTGATTTCACAGCCTCTGATGGTTGCTTCGAGTGCCAGATTCCCTCAGAGCACAGTCCCCTTCCCTCCGTCTTTCCTCTTTACCAGGAAAGCAGCTGTGCGTCTTCTCCGTGCTGATGTGGGGGGACATAACCGGGAAAGGGTCGCCGTTTTCCCTCGCAAACGCCTCCTGTGTCCTTCCCTTTGGGCTGCTCTTAGGCTCGGGGACAGGCGCCTCCCTGCACTAACAGGCAGTGAGCGGGAGGCGGAGGCCCCGCAGGGGGAGCTGCTCATGTTCCTCCTCTCGCGTGGGGAGAACAGAGAAACATGTTGCACAGGACGAAGGCTTCCCGGTGATTGGCCCGCTTTTAAACGTCTCCTTTTTGATCCCTGGTTTGATTGCTTTTGTTTTGTTTCTGTTCCTCAGTTTCGATGCCAGAGTCATTTGTACTGTTCTTCTCATGTATGAAAAATACATTTGTTCAGTTTCGTTAAGTATCCCAACTTTTGCCAATAGGCAAATTACTGTCCTCATCGCCTCTGACCATTGACTTGCAAAAAATGTTCGTAACGTAGCGTGGTTGAATAATGAGTTGAACTACATCATCCTTGTAATTCATATTTTTGAAGAATTGTGGCCTCCTACCTCTTCTCCTTAATGATAGAGACCAGTTCTTTCTCCTCTCGCTGTGGGCTTTCTCCACTTTCGGAGAACAGTGTTCCCTGCACGCCTACGTTTAACGGCATGTCTTGCTCTGAGAACGAATTCAGTCCTCCCACAGATCAACAAGTTGGAATGGCGAGTGATTCCTTCCCGAGATGACTGTCACCAGGTGTCCCAACCTGCCAGAAGTGTAACATACTAGAGACAGGATAATATCCAAAGACACCGTCCCATTAACATGTAATGAGAAAACGTGAGATCCAGAAGACTCCAGAAAGGGCATGATTGATTCTATAGCGGGAGGGATATCTACTCACATTTTAAAAGCAACACTCATTCAACAGGGCGAGATTATCTGCCGATACCAGCTAGGCCAGAAGCCAGAAACTTGGCCCCAGATAAGGACTCCGAGAGCTGAAGCTACATGCATGTGTCTGTACTACTCTTGCTACCCACTCAGGTTTTATTATATCTACTCTGAAATGTGCAGGGGGGGAAATTACGTGCAGTAAAATATAAAACTCAGAAGCCTCCATAAGTAGAGGGGTAATTAAGAGGGCCAACTTAATTCTGAATGTCACATTTCAACACTCAAAATGATTATTAATTTTAATCTTTCTTTACTCTTTCAAGTAAGTTAGGTTAAAAACATTACTGATTTGCTATTTCTTGAAATGCAAGACTTGTTATTATAGATAGATGATAGATAGATAGATAGATAGATAGATAGATAGATAGATAGATGATAGATAGATAGATGATTTATGGTTGCCTACTATGAGCACGCCAGCAGCCAGGCAGTGTATGTGCCATTTAATTTAATGTCACAACCCTGATCGTTAACCCAGTTTTAATCATTTAATCATTAATCCAGTTTTGTAGATGAAGACTCTGTGGCATGGAAAGGTTAAGGAACTTTCCCAAAGGCACAGGGTGGTTCGGTGGCGGTTAAAGCCCACAGAGAAAGGACTGTTCAGAGGACCGGGACATGAGGCCCACCTCATCATCCGGCCTGCGTGGGAGACAATGAAGTCTGGCTTGTCTCTTTGCAGCTTTCATTCTGCCTCCACTTCGCCCCTTTGCCTTTTCGGCTTCCTCCTTCTTTCCTGGTGATTCACGCGTTCCTTTACCCTTTCTGAAACCGAAGCAGCGAGCAGCTTAAAAGGTTACGGAAGAGGGAGAATAGGGAGGCGGAATCCATTGTGGCCTCCGTTTCTTAAGCCTCGGGCGCACAATGCCGTAATACCCCGTCTTCCAGTGCAGCAGGGGACATGGCTACTGACTTCGCCCGCATGCGTGGCCTGGCTGAGCGGGGCTGGGGAGGGTAAAGTGAGGGCACTATTGACAGAACCAGCCATTCTGATAGAATTTGTCACCGGCTAAATGAAGCAAGTGATCCCAGGTTATTCCACGGTGTTCAGTACAATTCTTTTTGATATCAGGTATACATGTGCCTGTATGTTATAACCACTCCCAACCTATCATAAGGTGTTTTTTCTAATGCTATTTAAGTCTTATTTAAAATATCATGCTTATGTGGTAAACATTATGTTGCCATAATTCAGGGGTGGGGGGGAAATTAGTTGTCTGATAGAACAGTGGATGTTTGTAAAAGAAACTTTTTTTTATTTTCAAGAGAAAATAATTATCTGTGTGGCTTAAAGCTTAAACATGGATTTGAGTCTTAAAATACATTTAAAACTGCAACGTTATAAATGAAATTTTTGTGCCTGGTTCGTAGGAGGTGCTGAGTAAATGAGCAATGGATGAGTGCTCTGATAAATAAAATATTAACATAAAGTAAAAAGCCATACAAGTAAATAACATGTCACGGAAATGTAATCTCTAACAAGTGCAGATATTAAATGCATTATACCAACCTTAAGTTGTCACCCTTCAAACTTGAATAATGCACTTACCTTGATTTTATGAGTTGTAAAGTCTAATAGTTTAAAATTTTTCAGAAAATTCAATTTAAAAAAACAACTCCTTATACGCTCCCAAATTATTTTTTTGTTTGTTTGTTTTACAAACTCTTGGAAGTTACTGGGAAAGAATAACTGTCTCAATCTCGATGCAAAAAAATAATCAAAGCACTTTATTTCTGTTCGGTCTCTTTCTCTGTCCGAATGCGCCCCTGACTGGAGCCTCCTGTCCGTTAGAGGGCAGAAGTTACCCCTGGTGGCCCCTTCTGAGGAACTGAGAAATCTGCTGGAGGGCAGCCCTCCCCACCCCCCGGGGCCCTGTGACCAGGACTCCCGCTGAGGGACGCAGTGGCCATGAGAGCAGCCGATCCTGCACAGAAGCTCCAATGACAGCCCCTGGGCGGCGGGCGGAGGCGGGGCGCTGCTCCGTCTTGGCTGCTTCAGCACAGGCTCCCTGGGCTTTTCATGGTGCATTTCAAGGGGGCAGGTCCCTCCAGGAACAGGAGCTGTGCTTGCAAAGACCGTTCAGACACAGTTCACTGCATCGCAAACCCAGCTCTGCAAATCACTCCCGATGAATGCAGCCAAGTAATGAGCGAAATCGTGTGGCTGTTAGACTTCAATAAGGAAGAAATGTCCTGTGTAAAACAGTGAATGTTTTCTTTTCTGGAGAACTCATCTCTCAGAAGTGTCTCCTTGTGAAGGGTTGAGGTTAAAGGTCCTCCCTTTGCAAGTGCCCCTCCCCCCGCCCGTTGCCCCGGAGCTGACGTTCGTTTGAGTAAATCTGGGGGCGCCTTAGGTCACAGGCCCCCATGGAAACGGGGATGGCCACTCCTGCTGGGCGCACGGCTGACCACACCGCCCCTGTTCTTACATTAAAGGCAGAGAAAGGCACAGCTGGTGGACATACCAAAGCACTTAGCCGTCATGCAGAGCGAGGTAACATCGCATTCCTTCACATGACCAGTCCCTCACCGAGAAGATAGGCAAGCCAGAGGGTAGTGAGGCTGTCGCTGGGACCCCGAGTCTCCAGTTCAATCAGATGCTTCTCCATGTACGTTCTTCTCCACATTTTGTGTGTGTGCTCGTTCTTCCACTTCTTTGTCTCTTTTTCTTCAATCTCAGTTTTGTATTTTGGAAAAGCAACCTTCCTGTGTCAACCTAGGACAGCGGTTGGCAAACTGCGGCTCTCAAGCCACATGGGGCTCTTTGGCCCCTTGAGTTTTTAGCAAAGGCCAGCTTAGGAATACCCTAATTAAGTTAATAACAATGTGCCTACCTATATGGTTTAAGTTTAAAAACTTGGCTCTCAAAAGAAATGTCGTACTGTTGATACCTGGCTCTGTTGACTGATGAGTTTGCCGACCACCGCCCTAGGGGAGGAGCTTGGTGGGTCTTACGTTGACGTGGCTCTTTAAAGCAGCCGATAGAGACACAGACATATATTACCGATGCAGATTATAGCGTGCACAGGGCTGAGTGATTTAAAGTTGTCAAAAGTGGCAAAAGGCAAAGTTTCCAACATGCCTACCAGGACCCTGTGCCCGCTGCCATAGAAGGGAGCTGCTCGCTCTGAGGTCTTGGCTCAGCGCGCACTGCTTTTGTTTAACTTCAGTGAGGAGAGCAGTCAGCAGAGGCCTTTGTCCATTAGAATGGAGGTTCCGCTCCCCGAGCAGGCCGCCGCCTTCCGGTCCGTGCACCCAGGAGCCGGCCAGACGGGAGGAGGCCGGGCCCCTCAGGCCGGGCCCCAGTGGGCAGCTCTTCCGCCGAGTCCTCACGCCCCACCTGCCTGTTCCAGCCACAAAGCGTGTCCACTGCCCTGGTCACTCGGACCCTATTTCACTGAGAGCCACTGCCCAGCGCAGCCTGGACGGAAATCCCATTTGAGAAACGGAGACGTGGGACCCCTCCTACCGTCTCTCAGGAGGAATCATCCCGTATCATAGCACTACACGATGTGACACCACACACACACCACATGCCACACACATGCCACACACACACACCACACATGCCACACACACCACACACCACACACACACACCACACATGCCACACACACCACACACCACACACACACCACATACCACACATACCATACACACACCACACATGCCACACACACCACACACTACACACCAAACACAACACACACACACCACACACACACCACACACACCACACACACCACACACACCACACACACACACCACACACACCACACACACACACCACACACACCACACACACCACACATACCACACACACACCACACACACCACACACACCACACACACCACACACACACACCACACACCCTAATCTTGGCACCAGTGACTTGCACACAAGTCATTCCTTAAAATTAAATTCCAAAAGCACATGTTATCTTACACACACACAGCTGCATATACTCCACACACACACACACACACACACACACACACTTCTGTTCGTTGAAAACCAGAGCGAATAGCTAAGACACTGAAAAGGGCTAACATTGGAATCATAGTACGCAGCCCACCATTTTTCTCAGATTTCTCCTTTACCATTAAGTGCAGAGGGGCCTCCGCGGGGAGGAGAGGCAGCTGTGTGCTATTTCCGAACGTGGGTCCTTCCCGGAGGCCGCCCCGCTCCCGCCGGGACAGGGATCCCGGGGCCGGCAGGTGGCCAGGCCCAGCTCCCAGCCACTCGGAGGGAGCAGCTTCCCGGGGGGCAGCCTCCCTCCTGCTGCCCGGTTCTGCCATCAGGGTGGTCACCCTGCTCTCTCTTAGCCAAGCAGCAGGAGTCACACTGACGGGCAGCACATCTGTTCCATGGGCGCCTCTAAGCCCCATGGTGGCTCCCCAATCCCCACGGTGGTTCTCCAATCCCCAGGTGGCTCCCCCAATCCCCACGGTGGTTCCCCCAATCCCCAGGTGGCTCCCCCAATCCCCAGGTGGCTCCCCCAATCCCCAGGTGGCTCCCCCAATCCCCAGGTGGCTCCCCCAATCCCCAGGTGGCTCCCCCAACCCCCAGGTGGCTCCCCCAACCCCCAGGTGGCTCCCCCAATCCCCAGGTGGCTCCCCCAACCCCCAGGTGGCTCCCCCAACCCCCAGGTGGTTCCCCCAATCCCCAGGTGGCTCCCCCAATCCCCAGGTGGCTCCCCCAATCCCCAAGTGGCTCCCCAACACCCAGGTGGCTCCCCCAATCCCCAGGTGGCTCCCCCAATCCCCAAGTGGCTCCCCAACACCCAGGTGGCTCCCCCAATCCCCAGGTGGCTCCCCCAATCCCCAGGTGGCTCCCCCAATCCCCAGGTGGCTCCCCAATCCCCAGGGTGGCTCCCCCAATCCCCAGGTGGCTCCCCCAATCCCCCGGTGGGTCCCCCAACCCCCAGGTGGCTCCCCCAACCCCCAGGTGGCTCCCCCAAGCCCCAGGGTGGCTCCCCCAAGTCCCACGGTGGCTCCCCAATCCCCACGGTGGTTCCCCCAATCCCCAGGTGGCTCCCCCAATCCCCAGGTGGCTCCCCCAATCCCCAGGTGGCTCCCCCAATCCCCAGGTGGCTCCCCAACACCCAGGTGGCTCCCCCAATCCCCAGGTGGCTCCCCCAATCCCCAAGTGGCTCCCCAACACCCAGGTGGCTCCCCCAATCCCCAGGTGGCTCCCCCAATCCCCAGGTGGCTCCCCCAATCCCCAGGTGGCTCCCCCAATCCCCAAGTGGCTCCCCCAATCCCCCCGGTGGCTCCCCCAACCCCCAGGTGGCTCCCCAATCCCCCCGGTGGCTCCCCCAATCCCCAGTGGCTCCCCCAATCCCCACGGTGGCTCCCCAATCCCCACGGTGGTTCCCCCAACCCCCAGGTGGCTCCCCCAACCCCCAGGTGGCTCCCCCAAGCCCCAGGGTGGCTCCCCCAAGTCCCACGGTGGCTCCCCAATCCCCACGGTGGTTCCCCCAATCCCCAGGTGGCTCCCCCAATCCCCAGGTGGCTCCCCCAATCCCCAGGTGGCTCCCCCAATCCCCAGGTGGCTCCCCCAATCCCCAGGTGGCTCCCCCAAGCCCCAGGGTGGCTCCCCCAATCCCCAGGTGGCTCCCCCAAGTCTATAAAGTGGCCATAAACTGGGCTGAACTGTGTCGGGGTCCGGTGGGGGGTGGAACCTCACAGTGATGAGGTTGGGTATGTAGCAGAGGACACTTCTAAGCAAAGGGTAGAAGCATCCGCCGGTTCCTTCTCCTGCTCCTGGGAAAACGCCGCAGGGAGAGCTGAGCAGGGATTGTTACGCAAACAGCAACCACAACTGGAAGGAAGACTCAGAGGACTCAGCCCACCCATGTTGTGGAGAACGAGAAAGCGTGTCCCGAGGAGAGCACTGCGGGTGGGTTTAATCAGCCGTTTCAGCAGAAGCCAGACGGGTTATTCCCGCAGGACACTGGCCGGTGGAATGGAGGGGAAAGGGAAAGGGAGAAAAATCCAGGAGGGCCATGGGCTTCTGAGTCCCCGCGGTCCTGGCCGCCCGCACTGTGCTTCAGGGAACAGGAAGAGGGGACGGAGTTCAGAGATTGTCAGGGCCACGCCTGGGTGTCAGCCGGCCAGCGGTCTGTCCTCAAACATTGGAGGCACCGCCACCCAGAGCGGGGGGTGTGCACAGCCTGACCCGGCAGAGCTGGGGCCGAGCACCACCCCAGGGGTCAGGGGCAGAGCGTCAAAGCAAGGAGGATCATTCTAGAGCCTTCAGATCCAGCGCACTGGCCTGGCTAGCTTTGGGACTAGCTCGGGACCCATCATTCCTCTATTCTTTCTTGTTTCTTTTTTTACTTATTTTTTTAATGTACTTTTTAAATATGTTTTTATTGGTTTCAGAGAGAGGTCAGGAGAGGGAGTCAGAGATAGAAACATCAGTGATGAGAAAGAAGCATCCATCCGCTGCCTCTTGCATGCCCCCCCTGGGGATCCAGCAGGCAGCCCAGGCCAGAGCCCTGACTGGGGACCTACCATGACCTCCTGGGTCCTAGGCAGACACTCAGCCACTGAGCCACACACCGGCCAGCCTCTCCTTTGCAGGACGAGAACCCAATGCGGGGCCTGCCCGCCCCTGGGTTTTGAAAGCACAGACCTGTCTGGTTTCACAGATTCTAGGCTGAGGTTCTGCCTCGGGATGAATCCTACTGCAGGTCTCCCCCTGACCTGATGCACGTGACATGTAGATACAACTTTGAACGTTAGGCATTAGAGTTGAGGCTGGAAAGGTTAAGATGTCTGAGGCTATTGGGTTGGAATGAGTGCATTGTGCCTGTGAGAGGGATATGGGTTTGGGGGACCAGGAGCAGAATGCTAGGGACTGGATTGGGTATTCAGGTATACTCTGCTTCTGCGTTCACAACTTTCCCCTAAGATTCTTTGTAGTCTCGGGACACAAAGAAAGATAGCGGGAAAAGGCGGTGGAGGTGATGGGAGGGAAGCAGCATTAATATTTCAAGTTATGACTCTAGTACAACTGGTTATGATCAGAATTTAGGATTAGAAAGGGAAGGGAGGACCTTCATCTTCTTGCTTTATATAATTGTGTAATTTCTAAAAATAACCATCATCCCTTTTTACTAAAAAGGAAGCAGTTCCGTAAGTTTCGTGTCAGTTGATCCTTTATAATGCTTGGATGTGGCCAGAGCAATGCCCATTATCTCCATTTTATCAGAGGAAGGAACGAGTTCATTCACGCAGATTATAATTATCCTTAATCTTAGAAGAAAATGGGGAATAAACATAATGGGCGCCCTCAGTGCGTAAGGCATGTGCTGGGAGAGAAGCCATTAAAAAGGCCTTCTGGCCCCTCGTGTCTCCGTAAGCCCTTGTTGATTACAAGGCATTCCCAGGTTATTTTGTGGATGGACGTCTCCATGGAAACAGCTCGTGTCCATCCTTTCCTTCCCAGGGGGATCTCTCCATTCTGGTCCCCCCGGCTTCACGCTTCCACTGCCACTTCGCCTTTCTCGCTGCTCCTCACTCTGCTCCAGTCCATTCCTCCCTGGCCGGCGCCGCTGCTGAAACATGGCTGGGAGCGTGTGGTCGTCAGCTCCTCACACAGCCGCTCACACAGCTCCTCACACAGCTGCTCACACAGCTCCTCACACAGACAGCCGCTCACACAGCTCCTCACACAGCTCCTCACACAGCTCCTCACACAGCTCCTCACACAGCTCCTCACACAGCCCCTCACACAGCCCCTCACACAGCCCCTCACACAGCCCCTCACACAGCCGCTCACACAGCTCCTCACACAGCCCCTCACACAGCCCCTCACACAGCCCCTCACACAGCCCCTCACACAGCCCCTCACACAGCCGCTCACACAGCTCCTCACACAGCTCCTCACACAGCCCCTCACACAGCCCCTCACACAGCCCCTCACACAGCTCCTCACACAGCCGCTCACACAGCCGCTCACACAGCCGCTCACACAGCCGCTCACACAGCCCCTCACACAGCCCCTCACACAGCCCCTCACACAGCTCCTCACACAGCCCCTCACACAGCCCCTCACACAGCCCCTCACACAGCTCCTCACACGCCTCCTCACACAGCCCCTCACACGGCCGCTCACACGGCCCCTCACACGGCCGCTCACACGGCCGCTCACACGGCCCCTCACACGGCCCCTCACACAGCCGCTCACACAGCTCCTCACACAGCTCCTCACACAGCCCCTCACACAGCCGCTCACACGGCCCCTCACACAGCCGCTCACACAGCTCCTCACACAGCTCCTCACACAGCCCCTCACACAGCCCCTCACACAGCCCCTCACACAGCCCCTCACACAGCTCCTCACACAGCCCCTCACACAGCCCCTCACACAGCCGCTCACACAGCTCCTCACACAGCTCCTCACACAGCCCCTCACACAGCCCCTCACACAGCTCCTCACACAGCCGCTCACACGGCTCCTCACACGGCTCCTCACACGGCTCCTCACACAGCTCCTCACACAGCTCCTCACACAGCCCCTCACACAGCCCCTCACACAGCCCCTCACACAGCTCCTCACACAGCCCCTCACACAGCTCCTCACACAGCCGCTCACACAGCTCCTCACACAGCTCCTCACACAGCCGCTCACACAGCCGCTCACACAGCCCCTCACACAGCCCCTCACACAGCCCCTCACACAGCCCCTCACACAGCCCCTCACACAGCCCCTCACACAGCTCCTCACACAGCTCCTCACACAGCTCCTCACACGGCCCCTCACACGGCTCCTCACACGGCCCCTCACACGGCCCCTCACACAGCTCCTCACACAGCTCCTCACACAGCCGCTCACACAGCCCCTCACACAGCTCCTCACACAGCCGCTCACACAGCCGCTCACACAGCTCCTCACACAGCCCCTCACACAGCCCCTCACACAGCCCCTCACACAGCCGCTCACACAGCCGCTCACACAGCTCCTCACACAGCTCCTCACACAGCTCCTCACACAGCCGCTCACACAGCCGCTCACACAGCCCCTCACACAGCTCCTCACACAGCTCCTCACACAGCTCCTCACACAGCTCCTCACACAGCCCCTCACACGGCCCCTCACACGGCTCCTCACACGGCTTCTCACACAGCTCCTCACACAGCCCCTCACACAGCCGCTCACACAGCCGCTCACACAGCTCCTCACACAGCTCCTCACACAGCCCCTCACACAGCCGTTCACACAGCCCCTCACACAGCCGCTCACACAGCCCCTCACACGGCTCCTCACACGGCTCCTCACACAGCTCCTCACACAGCCGCTCACACAGCTCCTCACACAGCTGCTCACACAGCTCCTCACACAGCTCCTCACACAGCTCCTCACACAGCCCCTCACACGGCTCCTCACACGGCTCCTCACACAGCTCCTCACACAGCCGCTCACACAGCTCCTCACACAGCTGCTCACACGGCTCCTCACACAGCCCCTCACACAGCCCCTCACACAGCTCCTCACACAGCTGCTCACACAGCCGCTCACACAGCTCAGGCAGCTTGTCCGGGGCCCCTGGCACGGG
Source organism: Nyctalus aviator (assembly GCA_036971965.1). Classification (NCBI taxonomy): domain Eukaryota; kingdom Metazoa; phylum Chordata; class Mammalia; order Chiroptera; family Vespertilionidae; genus Nyctalus; species Nyctalus aviator. The sequence goes on along the minus strand of CM072924.1, from coordinate 182,600,893 downwards.
GTTTCCAGCCTTGTCTCCAGCGGCTGGCTAGGGGTTAGCTACTCGATGAGGCTGCTGGTCCCGTGTGTAGCCAGGTTGAAGTGCTAGAAGTTCCCTCTGATTGCTCTGCCCGCGGTTTCCCTGCAACTTCCACACGAGATGATCTGGTCTTTTCTTTTAGATGACAACCTTTCAGCAAAAATTACAATACAGTACCGGGGTGTCCGGGGAGCGAACTGAGCGGTCCCTGTCTTGCAGCCACAGGATGGCTTGGGTCCCGGGTGTGTCGTCTGTAAAGGGAGGTGTCCCTCCTCCCCTCCCTCTGGCAGGTGATCCGTGGGAACTCCTGTGGCGACATGACACCTGCTCCCCTCTTCTTTTTCGCTGCATGGAAAAGCCAGGCGCTCCAGAGAAATTTGTAATTCTGTAGGTTCCTTCCCTGTCTCTGCTTTCTATCTGTTGTTTACAGACAGCACATGCCCACACTACAATATAAATGTCCTACATGAGTATGTACCGTCTTATTTATCTCCCACGTACGTAGGAAATATTTCTGGTTGGGTTGGAGTTATTCCCAGTGTGTGACAAGCCCCGTTTTCATTAGTGTTCATCTATAACCAGGCCGTCTCCAGAAGAACGCCGTAAGCTTTGTTCGCATGTTCATTAGTAAAATGTATGTGACTACATTACCATCAGGAAAGTATTGCTAATATATTAGCAAAAACACTATCTTGCACAATTTATAAAGTGCAATAAGACTAAGTTGTAAGAGATGATACTCCTGGTGAAATTATAGTCTTGATTACTACCTACCTGTGCTTATTTTTCCTACTGTCTAGACTTATTTATTTATAATTTATTTTTTACCACCAAAGATAACAAAACCAAAAATAGCTGGGGAAGTAATAAGTCAGTTAATTATTTTCTGATCAGTGTATCGGCTGTGAAGACCGAAGCGACAGATTAAATCATACGTGGCTCTTCATCATGCCCACATCCAATTATCTCAAAGAATCCAAACTTGCTGTAGTCGAACTTCTTACAATTACTGCTCAGGAGCAGCTGTTTTAAGTCCACTCTGCGGGTATAATGTAGTGTTGCAAATTATGTTGGTTATGCAACAGTAGAATGCCTAAACGAAAAAGTACAAAGCCAGCTATCCCAAGAAATGACTTTAAATCACTCTGCACCTCTGACACCCGTGTCCCTCCTACCGGTCACTTAGCAAGGTGCTCGCTGGCCTCCCATCTTAGATCACAGCGTCTCGTGTTAGAGCGCCCTCCCCTGCACAGATTGCTCTGGGGAGTGAAACACTCGAAAGCACGTTTCCTGCCCGCGCACGCAAGTGGATGAGGCAGCTGAGGGCCCAGCCTCAGAGAATTCATTCTCTTGGCTGCAGGAGGAGGAAGGGGGGAGAGTGGGATTTGCACATCTGCTAAGCGATCATTAGCGTGTAGGATTGAATTGCTGTCTTCCTTCCAACATCAGCCCAGCTGGGAAAGTAAACCTGGGGGCCCTGAATGGCTGATATTTCTGAAGCTCGCAGAGGATCCCGCTCCGTTCCACAGCCCTGATCGCAGGAACCGGAACCCAGGGCCCGGTCCGCCCTGTTCTGGACGCAATCCCCCCTGGCTCATGTTCTGTAGAAGGTCAGGTGGCATGTCTGCCTCTGGTTTCTGGGTGCCTCTGAAAATAATCTCTGCTCCCGATTGTGTGTGCTTACTTACGCTTGTCTCTTCGATTGTGGAAGATTTCTCTGTCACGCTCGGCCGCTGTGGCGCAGTGGTTAAACCAAGAGGTCATGGTTCGATTCCCGGTCAGGGCACATGCCCGGGGTTGCAGGTTCCATCCCCAAGTATGGAACGTGCGGGTGGCAGCTGACCGATGATTCTCTCTCATCGTTGATGTTTGTCTTTTTCTCCCTCTCCCTTCCGCTCTGAAATCAATAGGAAATATATTTTAAAAAGGTTTCACTGCCAGTGTGATGTCTGGAGTCAGTGGCAAAAAGTTCAGAAAAGGGAGCAGCTTTCTGTTGAGAACATGAGGTGGTCGTGTCGCAGAGACATGTTTGCCAGCAGCTGGTGAAGGCCATGCTTGCTGTCTTGTTTTGGTGGTAGTTAGGCGGTGTACACAGTGGCCAGAATCACCAAACTCAGCACGTAAGATCGGTATCCCTTATGCAAATGACACCCCAGTAAAAACCTTCATAATGAAAATGTATGAGCATATATTGTGAGATTCCGGGGTCAGCAGGAAGGAAAGTGTGAGAATTCACATCTTGAGCTCCCAACGCCATTCCCGGAGCCTGGAAGACGAGAGGAGGCTAGGCCAGCTCCCCGCAGAACGTGGCAGGAAGTCGGCAGGGCCAGGCGGAAGCAGCAGTGAGCAGAGGGCGGCCTGGCCCGGGCAGACAGGGTGACCGCAGCAGGGGACCGGTCACAGGATGCTGTGATGAAGGGGGAAGGATTAGGTGACGGCTGGTGAGGAAGTCAGAGAGGCCATTGGGATCTGGGGCATTCCTGGAAGTCTTTCTGGAAGTCTCAGGAGAGGTGAGGTGTGAACTTGGCCTTGAAGAATTAATCTGTTAACTGGGGAGTTCCCTTTTTAATTATGCAACCTGTAACGGGTGCATACTCTTTCACTAGGACGTGTCAGTACGTCACGCCCGGAGGACGTAGTAATTTCATATTATTTTTTTTATTTATACTTAATTAAAATAAATGAAATATTTTTTCGTTTATATATAAAGCATAAAGGAAAATACAAAATTACAAACAAATAGAAAAGAATACCAACAAAAAATGGAAACATCGAATTAAAAAATTATAAATTTTACAAACAATTATAAAGATTACAAAAATATATACCATCCCTCTCAGGGCGCAACATATATTTATTTCAAGGACGTATTCATACGTCCTACCCATTCCCGATATTGTTTACGTTTGACGTATTTATAGGTCCCGCTCGGTTAACAGGTTAAGTTGAATTTTACTACATAAATTTTACAGGCAGTGACAAACTGTTATTAAAATCAACTCCCTTCTCTTTGCCTTCTTTGACCACCAGAAAATGGCAGTGTGTGTATATAGCTCACAGTCTAGTTCTTTGCGTCATGCGGGGCTTAAGTCATGCCAGTGAGTTAAACGATTGCCCCTCACCCAGTGATGATGGCTGGAGTGTGTAGGCATAAGAAAAGAGGAGCGGTGAATGGCAGTTGTTTCTTAGGGCAGAATAGGGGGGCCTCAGTGGCTCCATCTGCTGGTGGAGGCTTGTAGAGGGGACGAGGCAAAGGTGGCTCTGAGATTTCTAACTGGAATGATGCCAGTTGGAGTGGGACCACATCAGAGAAAACACAGGCAAAAGGAGCGGATTGGGACGTGGTTTAGGAGGAGAGGACGGCCACCGGTCTGAGTTCCAGACGCCGCCCACCGGTCAGGCATCCCGTCCCTTTAAGGTCTGCCAGCAAATGTAAGACCAGAGGGGCGATCAGCATGGTCCAAGGCCAGTCAGCTAAAGCGGTTGGCCTAGGGTTCTAGCCTACAGCGGTGCTGGTTCTAAATGACTCTGAAAACTGGGGATGGTCCGTGAGCAGGTGGTGATGGGGGTTCTGTAAGTATATATCCTGAGTCCGTGGGGAGAGAGCCATGGACGGACCATCATTGGAGTTTGTTGTAAGAACGGACATAGGAATCCAGAATACAGTTATCAGAAATGGCAAGATTCACTGGGGGGAGGAGGAGAGGGGAATGATTCTTAACTCAGGGCAAGATTACAAAATCTGTACCGTTTTATACAAATACATGTAAAGGGCACTGCCTACATTAAAGGACAAATAGGAAGTATCGTGCTTACCATGGTCTTAGAGGTAAACATACAGGCTATGAAGAGGAATCTGTTATCACAGGGACCTGTAGGTTGTAATTCATGTTCTTTTTAATACTTCTATTTCCTACTACATCCCCTCCTCTTTAAAAATTCGAAGGGTAGAAAAACAACCCCAGTTCACTGAGGATCCTAGTCACTGGAGCTGGATTTTCCCCGGCAATACATTTTGGTCACACGATCTACGTGGCAGACAACAGACAGTGCCGCTGGAGCAGAGCTAGCTAAGAAGCCACTGGTGTGGGCACTTCCAGAAAAATGCGTTCCCGGATGTGTATTGCTCACATCCCCCCAGACTGCGGGGTTTCAAACAATGTGACATAATTACAAACGGCTCTGAAAGCCAAGCCCAGGACCAGACCGTTCCAGCTCAGGGCAATTAGGGATGATATGACCCATTTTCAAACAAAGACTTCCGACAGCTCCGGAGTGAGTGGCAGGTCTGCGTGCAGAGGCACCTTTTACAGACAGCCGGAGAGGAGTCTCCCGGCGGGAAGGGACGTTGCTGCAGAGACGGTGCTTATCTCTCCCGTTGTCTTCCCGGCCGCACACACACGGCTGTCAGGCTGAGGGAGCCGCTATTACAACGCCAGCGAGGACGGCGCTGGGATCCTTCAGGGCGGAGCCACTCCCGGCAGCCGCACTGGGCATCCCGGGCCCAGGTCTCCCGCGAGTTGGTGGTTAGCACCTTCAGAGCCACAGTGCCCTTGCGTGGTTCCCTCCGTGGAGGAGGCCTCAGTGGCATCGTGTGGAGAAACCCACTGACTTGCAGGTGGATGTCCTATTTTCAGGGACCTATGGTTCTCCCTCCATTTTACCAAACTGATATTTCCGTTACTTCCAGTTAGAGCTAAATAAAAAACCAAGTGCGCCCCGGCTGGTGTGGCTCAATGGATAGAGCATCGGCCTGAGGACTGAAGGGTCCCAGGTTTGATTCTGGCCAAGGGAACGTATCTTGGTTCTAGGCACAGTCAGGGCCCAAATGTGTCTCTCTCTCATATCTATCGTCGTTTCTCTGTGTGTCTGCTCACCCCCCTCCCCTCCTGTCTTTCCACTCCCTAAAAATCAATGGGAAAGTATCCTTAGATGAGGGTTAATAAACAAAACAACAGCAAAATAAATAAATTAGAAGTATTCAGGTTAAAAAGACAGAAGAAATCGTTGGCCCTATGCCTGTTGAAGAAGCTTAAATTCACATTCTCAGATGCATTGCTGGGAGCGACCTGACCCAGGGATTTGAGAGTGTTTAGTGCCTTTTTAGGGGCCAAGAGCTCTCTATATATTAATGATACCTGGTAAGGTCACAGTCCTAGGGTGAGAATGAGGCCAGGACGGGGATAAGAAGGGCTTCCTTATCCCGCTCTGTTCTAGGGCTTTCCTGGTTCTGAGTAGGTCAGACAGTAATTTCATAAACAATCATATATTGGTCATCTGCCTTCGGTTACAAATTGGGCTAGACATTGTTTCATTGAATTTCATTCTCCTTGACCTTCTCCGGAGGTAGTAGCTGTTAAGCCACCTCTTCTGCCTCAGAAGAGGGAGACTCGGAGGGTTAGTGCCGCCCCGGATCCAGACGGGGCTCAGGGTTTGAATCGCAGTCTTGCTGAGATCTGCATAGTAGGACACACCCGATAGTGAGACTTTGAGAAATATAACCCCTAATGTGTGCACCATAGGGAACTAAAACTGATTTCTGATCATGACAGCGTACATTGATCAAATCAACTTAAAATGTTAATTGGGGAGAGAGTTCTATGAAGTGTCTTGGCGAGTTTTTAAGATATTCCTCTGAGTAAACATTTAAGTAAGCATTTTGGCATGGGGATCAGGTCTCTCAATCATATTTTTTCCCCCCACTCATAAAAGTTGTTTGTAACCTTGGTTCACATGTTTTGTCCTCAGTCATATTTTAGGAGAGGATCACAAGAAAACAATGATGAAATTCTGGGAGACACCAACAGAAACAACTACTTCTAAAAGAAACACTGAGATAATGCAAGCAAAGAAATACTGAAAACCCAGCATATTTGTGTCTTAGCCTAGTTTCTGCGCAGAACGAATGCCAAGCATATTTATGACTTCAATGCATGTGTCCATTGAAACTCCTGAGGATTTTCTCAAGGATTTGGGAGGAGGACTAGCAAAACAGATGGAGGATCAGAATTGAAAATTTTTGTGATTTAATATTTAAGAGAAAGTTTATGTATCATTCACTGCCAGATATTCCCATGCTGTAATGTTTATTTATTAAAGAGGAAAATATTGAAATTCATATTTCACACATCACCGAAATGATTTTACTTGAGAAGAAATTCTTTCACATTCGTCAGTATTTGTTATTACTTTATGTTTCAGAGCTGAGCACATATATTTTGTTGTTGAGGAACAAAAATAAATAGGTTAACCATAATAAAATACCACCAGCAACTAAAATGAATTCTTCTTAAAGGCCTTTAGCTCAAGGTATTTTCTGTTTCGTTTCAAGCGTAGAAAAATATTTTAATTCACAAAAGGCATACTGCTTCAACACGCTGCTTTATCCATTTGTGACTCAAAATGTTTTCTCACCATTTACCCAGCGCCCCATACATTTTTATTCCAACAAACGTGACAGTTCAGTTCGGTGATCTCTCCAATGCATTGTTTGTATTTTGTTTTGTTTTTTCTTCAATCTTTTAAGATCTCTGGTCATGCCGACTGGATCCCCATAACCAGAGCCTTTCTGTACTGATCACAGATGCAGTTTTCCACTGCTTTATTATTTGCTGTTCGTTTGTTCGTTCATTCATTCATTCATTCTCCTCTTTATTCCAGAAAGGATGCTCACAGGGAGAATTTACTTCGGCTTGTTTTAATGCGATGTGCTGTGCATTACTTCATGTGGTTATTTATTGCCATCTCAACTAAATTGCATTGAGGAAGCTTCTACTTACTTAATGAGAAAACATCTTTAAGCAGATGATTCTTCTGAACCACTGTAGAAGAGTTATTGTCGATGCTAAAGCATCTTTCGGAGCCATTGATAGGTGTTATTATGTATTTTAAACTCAAATAGAACACATAGTGACATAAGTTATTTGTGCCTTTATGACAATGATTTCAAACGGTACTTACGGATAAAGCTTGAATTTTACATGACAGCCTAGGAAGGCTCCTCATTGGGTGAGTTCCACTGCTCTCTCTGTCCTCTTCCCGGCCTGGGCTCTGCACACCTCCCTCCCACACGGTATCTACATGTTAGTTCAGGTGGTAGCACGGTTGGCTCAGCTCACAGACACAGCAGTATCTCCTTTATTAAAAAATGACTTTTACCGTTTAGGCCTAAACCTTGAGTGTCTGTATGCAGGTTTCCTCCCCAGCTTCTGCTAAACTTGAAGCTCATGTGAACTTCACCTTGAGGGAACCAAGTAAAGGGTGCACTCGTATCTCTGTTATGATTTCTTAAAGCTGCATGTGTGTCTGCAGTTTTCTCCAAAATTCCAGTTGTAAAATGAACTGGCCGAAACTGGTTTGGCTCAGTGGATAGAGCGTCGGCCTGCGGACTGAAAGGTCCCGGGTTTCATTCCGGTCAAGGGCATGTATGTTGGTTGCGGGCACATCCCCGGTGGGGGGGGTGCAGGAGGCAGCTGGTCGATGTTTCTCTCTCATCGATGTTTCTAGCTCTCTATCCCTCTCCCTTCCTCTCTGTAAAAAATCAATAAAATATATATTTTTTTAAAAACAAAAAACTAACTGTTAAGGAACTTCTTAGAGGGCCAGATGGTAATAGTTGAGGCTTTGGGCTGGCAGCGGGGCATATGTTGGCAACCACGCAGACCCATTGGAGCAGAAGCCATCAGACAAAGGCACGGCTCTGGGCGCTCCCTGGGAACTGTTTACAAACACGGCCAGCTGTAAGCTTGGGGTTCCCAGGCCTCTCATTTAAGAGAAGACGTGAGCTTTGAAAAGTCTATCTCCTGTTCCCTTCCAGAAAAGAAACAAAGATATTAAAAGCTGATTGTATATTTAGAATGTTTTAATTTGCAGCTTACCTCTCCGTCTGCAGAATGCTCCTGGTTTGCATGTGTATTTATGTGTGAAGTTTACACATACACTGTCATTTATTTTAAATGCTCTGCAAAGCAGCGCTCGGTGTCAAAGTTTTCTATTTGGGGAAATCAAAGTAAGTTAAAGTGATTTATTTTAGAAAATAAGAAAGACATTTTAGAGCCCTGTATTAAGTAGAAATTCCATGTTCTTATTCTAAAATTCTCATTTCTAAACGCGAATAGTAACCAGTTAAAGAATAAGGTTTCCGTTTGAAAGAGCGACATTTCCACGCTTTCCTTTCTTTTTTATCTATAACGTCTGCCCGCTGAGCATCCACTGGAAGAGCTGAGGCTGTGCTCAGTTATTCTCGTTTTCATAGTGTGATGACGCATCACTCTAAGCAGAATTGAACTTTACTTTTTATTAAATTTACTAGAGGCCTGGTGCACGAAATTTGTGCACTGGGGGCGGGGAGAGAGGGGGGTGTCCCTCAGCCTAGTTTGCACCCTCTCACAGCCTCAGAGTCCTTGGGGAGCGGGCCTAAGCCGACAGTTGGACATTCTTAGTGCTGCTGAGGAGGCGGGAGAGGCTCCCACCACTGCCGCTGTGATCGCCAGCCGTGAGCCTGGCTTCTGGCTGAACTGCACTACCCCTGTAGTCAGAGCATCTGCCCCCTGGTGGTCAGTGTGCGTCATAGCAACCAGTCATTCCGCCGTTCGGTCAATTTGCATATTAGCCTTTTATTATAAGATTGGGGTGGCATTGGTTAATAAACCTATATGGGTTTCAAATGCATAATCCTGTAATACATCATCTGTCTGTTGCATTTACGTGTTTACCATCTGAAGCCTTTCTCTGTCTCTGTGGAGTTGACCCCTTTTCCCTTCACTACCCCCACCCCTCCCCTTTGGCAGCCACCACACTGAGCCTACAAAGTGTGTTTGTCTTGTTTGTTCACATCCACTGCTGGTAGGAAGGTAACCTGGTAAGGTCACCGTGGAGAACAGTACAAAGGTTCCTCAAAAAAATTAGGAATAGCCCTAACTGGTTTGGCTCCATGGACTCAAGGTCCCAGGTTCGATTCCAATAAGGGCATGTACCTTGGTTGTGGGCACATCCACAGTAGGGGGTGTGCAGAAGGCAGCTGGTTGATGTTTCTCTCTCATCAATGTTTCTAATTGTCTATCCCTCTCCCTTCCTCTCTGTAAAAAATCAATAAAATATTTTTTTTTAAATTAAGAATATCACCCAGTGGCCCCTCTTCTGGGTTTCTACAAAAAAAAAAAAAAAAAAAATCTGAAAACATTTATTTGTAAAAGATATATCCACCCCGACTCCTGGCAGCATTTTTCACAGTGGCCAGGACATAGAAATAGCTGAAGTGCCCTTCCCTAGATTGGGTAAAGGAGCAGTGGTACCTGTACACAATGGAATACTACTCAGCCATCAGAGAGAATGCAGCATCGCTCTGTGTGACCTTGAGAACATCATGCTAAGTGAAATAAATCAGCCAGAAAGAGTTGAGAATACTATGATTTCACTTATGTGGGACATATAACTGAAAGCAACAATTGAACAAGCAAGAGTTTAGCTTTAATAAGAGTGCACTGGGCTTACGTTTCAGACAATGCTCAGAAAATCTACAAGGTATCTACTCCCTGGTTTTATGTTTATTCAGTTCTTTTGGGTAAATATTTGTGTTTTCTCCCCTGCCACCCCCTGAGCTGTGTTAAGAAGCCAGATTGGTTCCCATCAACCCCAAATTTCTCTCTCCCAGAATGTTCTTTTTTCCTCACACTTCTTCACCTGGTTTTAATATGGGTAGCGTGCGTGGACAAAGCACTTAGAATGAGGAATAAAATGAAAAGAGCTTGCTTTAGAGAGGCTTTTGTGCTGAGCATTCTCTCCGTGCTGTGGAGGGTTACAAATAACGATAGACTTTGTAATTCAAAAGGCAATACAAACACCACAATGCACTGGTGCGAAAAGGAAGTTTTTCAATGGCCGCATGTTAATGGGAATTTAAATCAATCCTGTATAGATTTGCATAATCATTAGAGCAGTGAGAGGCAAATAGGATTAACCCGATGGGTTCTCATGACTTTCAAGTAATTTTAAACTATGAAAGGTATTTCTGAAAATATCTTAAAAAATCTATGCACATCCCTCTCTTTTACCCTACCCTCCATTTAATCTGTTGCTAACGGCAATCGATATATTCTGCCTCTTAATTATCTCTAGAATCTGACCCGACAACTTTATTCCCATTGCCAAGGCTTTCGATTATGTGCTCAATGCAACACTGCAAATAGCTACTAACTCTCATCACCCACCACTCACCCAAACACACCACCACACACACACACACACACACACGTCCTCCATGCTAATGCCAGAGAAATCTTCATAAAATACATCTGTGACCACCTGGCCAGCATGGGTCAGTAGTTGAGCATTGACCTAGGAACCAGGAGGTCATGGGTTCGATTCCCGGTTAGGGCACATGTCTTGGTTGCAGGCTTAATCCTCCATAGGGGGCGTGCAGGATGCAGCCGATCCATGATTCTCATCATTGATGTTTCTGTCTCTGTCTCCCTCCCTTCCTCTCTGAAATCAGTTTAAAAAACAAAACAAAAAAAAACAAAAAAAACACATCTGCGACCTTGTCGTTCATTTGCTTAAAACCATAGAGCAACTCCCTGTTTCCAGTACAGTAACACACAAATTCTCTGGTCAGTACACAAGGCAAGGCCCATCCGAGTCTTTCCCTTCCCGTCTTTCCAACCCAGTTCCTGTCTCATTTGCCTGTCCCTAGCCTGTCTCAACATCTATCACACCCTTCTGCTCCAGCCCGTGTGAACTGGCTTCCTGTGACCCACTCACCCGCGTGTGCTGGCCTCTGTCCCAGTTCTCCTAAGGCTTCTTCTCCTCCTGACAGACACCCCTCAAGCCAGCGAATGTGGTCTGCTCAGCAGAGCCCTGTGTGAACCTTCCAGAGCTGAGCACATTGCATCTCCCAGACTGTGTACCACACACTAGCTGATCTCTTTGGATGGCTGTCCACTCGAGGGTGGGAAGGCCGTGCAATGCGATAGAAGGAAAGCTGCGGAGTAGCCCTGGTGGAAGCTTCAGGAGGGAAGACGGGTGTCCGTTGAAGTCACCATTGCAGTACTAGCTCCTGGTGAGGCCCTGACATGGGAGTGCGGGGCGCAGGTGTCGGAGGGGGGAATCAATGAGGGAATCCGTGGAAGGGATCCTTGTGCCTTATCTTTTGGGACTGAATGGAGTATCGGCCTCACAGGCATTTCTAAAGAGGCTGGGGGCTTGTTCTGTGGCATTGCTGCAGTGAAGGAATGGCTCTCTGAAGGCAGTTTCTAATCTTCACTGGGTTACATCAGAAACTCTGCTAGTTAACTTTGGAAATGGCAATGGAGCCCTCAGTAATCGAAGTGGACCTGCTATACTAACAACAGAAAATATAATGAGTCTGGGAAAGAATATAAGCTTGGGAAACACATTTGTTTTCGCATTCATAGCTGTGGTTGGCATGCACGTAAATAAAAGCACTTTTTATGTCCGTTTTCAACTCTTTACAGTGTCACCAGATATTCAGCAACCTGTAAGATATTTTACCAAAATAAACTTAATACGCTAACATTTCTAAACTAGTATCAACATAGCTAAGACCTAATTTATTATTCTTTAAACCAGTGTGTCCCCCATGCTGTGGCAGGCGCTCAGTAAGTATCAGTGGGGTGAAGGAATGAACTGTGACCAAATGAGTCTGCTCAGCTCACACACTTAAAAAGAGGGCCGTGGCCCCGGAGCTGAACTGCTGCCCCAAGATGCTGGTAGCCGGGAAGAGCACCCCCGTTCATCTTCCCCCGACTTCTCCTCTCATCCTGAGTCCCATCCCAGGACCCGCACGGCCTGCCACAGGGAGTGCACACTGGCCCCACTGGTCTCCCTGGAACTCTCCAGACCGTGTCACTGCTCCAGTCCACGGCGTGTCACTGCTTGACTGGCATCAGTCTTAGCTTCTCCCTTCAAACTTCAACTGAAGGGAGAAGTCAAGCCTATACTGCAAGCCTTCTGGTCTACCCAGCTATCCCTTATTCTCACCCTTCTCTCATAGTCTGTGTGAGTGTGTGAGTGTGTGTGAGTGTGTGTGTGTGTGCTCATCCTTCTCTCATAGTCTGAGTGTGTGAGTGAGTGTGTGTGTGTGTGTGAGTGTGTATGTGTGAATGTGTGTGAGTGTGTGTGTGTGTGAGTGTGTGAGTGTGTGTGTGTGTGAGTGTGTGTGTGTGAGTGTGTGTGTGTGAGTGTGAGTGTGTGAGTGTGTGTGTGTGTGTGTGTGAGTGTGTGAGAGTGTGTGAGTGTGTGTGTGTGAGAGTGTGTGTGTGTGTGTGCATGTGTGTGTGCTCACCCTTCTCTCATAGTCTGAGTGTGAGTGTGTGTGTGTGTGTGTGCTCACCCCCTCTCATAGTCTGAGTGTGTGAGTGTGTGTGTGTGTGTGTGTGTGAGTGTGTGTGTGTGTGTGCTCCCCCTTCTCTCATAGTCTGAATGTGTGAGTGTGTGTGTGTGTGTGAGTGTGTGTGAGTGTGTGTGTGTGAATGTGTGTGTGCTCACCCCCTCTCATAGTCTGAGTGTGTGAGTGTGTGTGTGTGTGAGTGTGTGAGTGTGTGTGTGTGTGTGCTCACCCTTCTCTCATAGTCTGAGTGTGAGTGTGCGTATGTGTGTGTGTGCGTGAGTGTGTGTGAGTGTGTGTGTGTGAGTGTGTGTGTGAGTGTGAGTGTGTGTGTGAGTGTGTGTGTGTGAGTGTGAGTATGTGTGTGTGTGTGTGTGTGAGTGTGAGTGTGAGTGTGTGTGTGTGTGTGTTGCTCTTGTCTGGGATATGTGTTCTAGCTACGTCAGGTGTGCGAAGTCCTGGCGACAGAAAGAGCATTCGCTCCTTTAGGCCAAAAGCCTGTCTTCCCCCTGAGTGTCCTCAGTGCGTGGACATTGCTGGGTCAGTGAAAGCTGGGCTTGTGGCTTGGCAGAAGCGAGCCGTGGCTGGTCAAGGAGAAGACGTTTATGAGAATGAAGTGCCGGTAGGCAGGTGTATGCAGGGGAGACAGGCATGGGGAAAGGCAATAGGCAAAGATGTCAGCATGCAGGTTTTCTTTCCGGGTCCCTCCCTGCTCCACAGACAAAAGTTGTGTTTAATAAACCGATAAACGAGCGGTCCGGAGGAAGGGTCTAGAGAGTGCGATGCGGTAGGAATTCGGGGCCCAGTTCTAGGAAGCTGCAGCCAGCATTGGAGGTTACAGAGAGAGAGAGAATATGAGACAAAGTGTCACCAGCTCTTGATCAGCAGCTGGAAAAGTGGAAAGGCTGGGAAAGAGGCGAGCTGGGTGCGGCACTCAGGAGGAGGAGGAACTTGGTCTGGGCAGGGTGCACACAGAAGTCAGAGATGCGTTTTTCCCTGTGAGGTGTCTCAGGACAGGAACGATGACATTACATTCGCCGAAGTGGGTGTTTTAAATCGTGGCCACAGATTTGAAAACTCTCCCCCCTCCTACCCCCCCCCCAGTACGGATGTGCTATCCAGATGGTTTTCAGGGAACCTCCTGTACGCCGATCCTTACAAACCGCGTCCGTCATTTCAGAGCGCGATTCTGGTGGAAATACCCGTGGAAGCGTCCTCCTGTGGGAATTCTGCCCCCAATAGGAGGGTCAGCGCTGGGAGCCCGGGGCCTGTGGGAGGGCAGGGCAGCCCGGGCATCGTGGTTCTTGGGGGGAAACTGCGTGGAGCGCAGGTTTGGTTCTGCTGCGGAGGCGTCCGCTGTAAGTGGGACAGGCGTGTGCCGGAGGGCCCGCGCAGGACAAATACCACATCTTCATCAGCCTCGATGGTTTCTCTCTGTTTAAAAAAGAACGGTGCAGGCTCGCTGCGAAGCCGGGGGAGCTTATTTAAGGAGAGACAGAAGCGCTCTTCCCCGGCTGTCACCTCTCTGGCTGTGACACTATATTAATACCGCGCGCGGTGCTATTTTGGAAGTTGGGCTCTCTCCTTTTGTCTTGCTCCGACTCCTCTGGATTCTCGGGGAAAGGGGAAGGAGGCATTTAGGGAAGGTCCCAGCTACTCCGCCGCCGTCTCCGTGCCCCACGTTATCTCAGGCCTCGGCTCCCAAGCTCTATTTTTAACCTCCCTTCCCCTTCCGGCAGCAGCATTTGGGAAGTGTGCCGGCCGGCGTGGCTCAGTGCTGAGCACCGACCTCCGAACCAGGTCACGGTTCCATTCCCGGTCACGGGCATGTGCCCAGATCCCCGGCTCGATCCCCAGTGTGGGGCGAGCAGGAGGCAGCTGATCCATGGTTCTCTCTCATCATTGATGTCTCTCTCTCTCTCCTTTCCTCTCTCTACTCAATAAAAACATTTTTCATGAAAAGAAATATGACCTCATTAAGAAAAAACAAAGACATTTGGAGAGTGTTTCTCAGAGAAACTTTTGTCCAATGAGGATGAACATCAGATCACCGTCTGACGTTTCTCTGTGAGTGTAACTTCCCGTGTTGGCGGTCCCATTCGCCTGGCCCGGTGATAAATCTTCGCGTCTCTGACTTGCCCGGACATCAGGTGTTTCCCTGCGCTGGTCTGGGGGAGCAGCACTCAGGAATGAAGGCCCGGACCCTGGGCCTCCGGGAGCACCCCCTGCTGCCGGCGCTGCCCGGTGCCGGCCGCCACCCCCGGGGTGCGGCCGCCTGCCCGCTGTGCGGGACGCCCTCAAGGAGCTACAGAGGCTCCGGGGCCACTTTGCATGTGGGTGCGCGCAGCCCTGGGTCACATGCACCTCGGCTTTCACCGTCTGCATTGTTCCAACGTTAATTAGGGTTCTTTGTCCGACTAGCTCCCACTTTGCTGGAGGAATCATGTCATGGCATCTGTCTGAGGAACTTGGCTCTGCTGGCTTTTTAAACCGAATTATACATCTGGAGTGCGCTGCCCCTACTTGCGCTGGCGTGCGAAAGGGCCACTGCCGATGCACATTTTACTTCTCTTCTTTTCTAACACTGTTCTTATACCATGAATCAGTTTAAAAATTTAAATTGCCCAGTATTGTCACATACGTAGGTAAAATGTAGGGAATTAAGAAGGGAGGCAGGTATTATTTTTGTTTTAACTATAATATACGCGGACACCATGTTGAGGCCCTCACAAATGAATGAAGCATCTCTGAAAGCAAAAATAGAAATAAGCAGGGCAATATAGAGACAGAGTAAGAAATTAGTTAACGGTTCCTTCCAAACCGCGGCCGCTGACCCTTCCCCATGCAGCCTCAGATAGCTGTCTCGGTTGCGCTGCTGCTGAGCTAAGCCTGGGGCCCGGGCTCTGGGCCCCTTGGTTGGGTAACCCCAGTAACGCCCGCAGAATGCAGGGAAAGCGTTTCATGCTTCCGTTAGCAGCCGATGTGCGTTTTTACAATAACCCGCCAACCCCGATATGTATGATAAGGACAGGAAGCAAAGGAAGAATGTCTACGATCGTGTAATTTTTAATGGATTCATTTTAGAGACTTTTTGGCCTAGTACATTTTTATTTCCCAGGAAGAGAAAGAGAGGAACCGGCTTCAGAAACCTTAAAAAGTAACACTCCGCACTAGCACGTAGGAAATAGCGTTACCCTGTCTGTGCGACGGAGGAATGAGGAGCAGGCTGTTTGTCATCTGCCCCATCCCACAGGCAGCCCAGTGCTGCGATGCAGGCACTCCCAGCCGTGCTCCTCACTCCCTGTGCTCCTCACTCCGGCCTTTGCTAGCTGGCCCCCTGACCTCAGACTCAAAGAAACCCTCCTCCCATTTAAAATGGATTTTCTAAGGCACCATCTTTTTCTTTTTTTAATCCTCACTGGCGGTGCTTTTTCCATTGATTTCTAGAGTGAGTGTAGGGAGGTAAGAGAGAGGGTCTGGGAGAAAGAGAAAGAGACAGAGAGACACAGAGAGAGAAACATCTATGTGAGAGAGACACATCAGTTGGTCGTCTCCCGTACATGTCCCAGCCAGGGCTGGGGAACCTGCAGCTGAGGTGTGTGCCCTTGCCTGGGAATCAAACCCTCGGCCCTTTGGTTCATGAGCCAGCTCCCTAACCACTGAGCAGCCGGCCAGAGCCAGGTACTGTCTTCAAGCTAACTTTTCCTCCTCTTCATTTTCTTCTTGACCACATGCTTGAAACAAAACTGACAACGGTCATTATTCCTGCGGAAATCAGTGTGGCAGCTCCGGAGTCGTGTTCCGTGGCCATTGACTGCCCTGTCTCCGAACCTGCTCTCCCCGCGTGAGAAGTGGGAATAAGTGCCGACAACGTCAGCTGGCTGTGAGACGAAGTAAAGGGGTGTATGTTGAGCTCAGAGCACAATGAGCCTCATGGGCTTTAATGGGTGTGAATTTCCTGTGTGGGTTCCTGCCCCTGGGTGCACCCCCTTTTTGCATTTAGGGTCTGTGATGTCGAATTGATCTTGGACTTTTAGTAATTTATTTTTAGATTTTTAGTAACTCCTTTCTGTAATGATTTGGTTAACTATTTACTTCTAGCAACACACACACACACACAGACACACACACACACAGAGGAAAAATATGTACATTAGTTTTTCTTTCTCTTTTCTTAAGGAAAGAGCATCATCTTTTAAGCACGGAGTTCTTGAATCTCAGGGGTTAACGGAATTGCTGCAGACTGGGTATGGGCATGAAGGGATGCTTTAGAAAATCGATGCCATCTAATGGAGAGAATGTTTTGAAAGTGAACCACATACAGCAGAAAAAATTCACATAAACATCGAGGGGGGCTGGGGGACCTCCTGACAGAATTACCGAGAACCGCGGTGATCTGCCAGGGGCGTTGGGATTGAAAACCCCTTTGCACGCGCATTATTCCCTCGTGTGGAGCCAGAGAAGGAGATTCTAATTTTAAATGTGCAGTTACCCAAAAAGGATGAACGCGCAGAGCGTGCTGGCTGAGAACGACGATCTTCACGGTAACATGTTAGTTCTCCCTGATCAGAGGCGTGCAGTTGGCCACAGCCACAGGCCTGAGAGAGCCCGCAGAGCACAGCAGACTGGAGAGAGGCCAGCACCTTACGGCGCCAGCGACATCCCAAAATAAGCCCTTGCTATTGCTCTTTTTTTTTTGATCAGTTGGTTTATCTTAGGTAGATATATACTTTATAAAATGCAAAGTGGTAAAGTATAACAGCATTTGAGACTCAAAATTAGCAACCATGCATATAAGCAAAACCAATGGACAAAAAACCCTGGGGAAGGAGGGCATGTATGGGGGGTGGGGCAATGGTAAGATATGTACACGTATAATACCTTAATTTAAAAAATGAAAAAAATAAAAATAAATAAATAAATAAATAAAATTAGCAACCAACGCTTTAAATTGTGTGTTTGCATGCACACACACACACACAAAAACACTAGAGAATTATGGCTTATTTCTTTAAACTGGGAAAAGGACTGGAGAAATCATCATCTATCTTATAATTTTATAGATGAAGGGAGTGAGGGCTGGGAGAGTAGGACACGTCAGTGACAGAGCCGGGACCTACATATGTTGGCTTATGTCCAAAGCAAAACAACAGCAACAACGAAACAACATCAAACATAAGAATTGTTTGTTTGTTTTTTTCCCCACTTGTATCCTCCTAATCTATTTATAGGTAAAATTTTATTATGACTTTGGGTCTTTCATCCATGAAAACGACTTATATTTGTTATGATGGAGTTTCAGAGATTTAGGAGTTAATGTCAGGACACCAGATTCCTCTTTAAACATAAATTAGTGATTGTATTTTTTTTTTTTAAATAAAACGTGCTTTTGCAGCATAACCCGGTCAGCAGTCAACAACGTGTACTCTCTTTTCCTTACTGAGCAGATACCGTGCGTGCACGCACGTGAAGCTTTTGTGAGCTCTGTGTGTGTTTGGCAAGGATTCTGATTATATTATAATCATATAAAGTGATGGACTAAAACATTTGGGTGAAAGCAAGCATATTGAAGGCTGTGCAAATAAGAATGCAACCAATTGAAGTGGATTTTTTATTGATAAGTAAATACTGATCGTACGTCCCCCCTTCATTTTAAGAACATCCCGATTTTCAGCAGAAAGGCGGAGTTATTGCAAATCCCAAGCAGCGTTTCCGAAACCCGAACGAGATTCGTGAAAACAGCCTGCAATAAAAATCACACACGCTTCGTAAAGCTCTGCTTGATAGGTATCACTCGCACCATTAAGAACTAAACGGCCAAGGATGTAATTTCAGTTCCGGCATGCAATATTAATCGAAAGCCTTTAAAACATCTTGCTGATGGGAACTGTGACAACGTGACATTGAAGAATCACCAGCTGAAGACATCTATCTTAATCAGATTTTCAAAGCAGATGCCGTAAAACATAAAGTTGTTTCATTCATCTTTACATTTTCACATGTTTCGGCAGGAGCAGCATTTTTCGAGTGTGTTCCTTTAAGTGCAAAGAACACAAATTCAGTGTTTAAAATGTATGAGCTCGGGAAGCAGGATGGAAGCCAGTTTTAACCAGCCCGTTTCTGCATACACGGGGAATTATTTCCATAATAATGTACGTTCCTTCCCTCTTTTATTCTGGGGAAACATCGCGCTTAGTAAACACTCTTAAGTGATGGTAAGAGGCACTTTTGAAAATTAATTAGGTGTATATATTTGCCTGCACACATTTAGAAATTTTGAAAGACTGTTTTAAAGATTTTCATGGGGGGAAAAAAGTATCTTATAAACATATTCACACATAAACATCTTTGACCAAAAAAATATATATGGATTAAAATTTTAAAAAATTATATATATATATACATAATTATATATATACATAATTATATATATATGCTTTATTTGAATAAATGGGAAGAGCCTAGAAAATAAAACCTTATCCCAAAGTAGCAGTTTATAAAGATACTTAATATACTTTTTTTTAATCCTCACAATCCTTATGTATGAGAGTGACTATGACCCCATTTCCCAGATGAGGAATTAGAGAATCTAGAATAGAACATGGATTCGCTCAAAGTTACACAGTTACTAAATCTCAGACAGGGAACTTGAACCCAGGTGTTTTGGACTGAACGTTTGTTTCCCCAAAAATTCTTAAGTTGAGGCTTCCCCTCCCCCCTCCCCCGCCCCCGCCTCTATCTGGACGTAGACCTTCTAAAGCAGCGGTTCTCAATCTGTGGGCTGAGACCCCTTTGGGGTCGAACGACCTCTTCACAGGGGTCGCCTAAGACCGTACGATTCATTAACAGTAGCAAAATGGCAGTTACGAAGTAGCAACGAAGATAATTTTATGGTTGGGGTCACCACCACATGAGGAGCTGTATTAAAGGGTCGTGGCATTAGGAAGGTTGAGAACTGCTGCTCTAAAGACATAATTAAGCTTAAAAGAGACCAGGGTCTGGTCCTGACTGGACAGAGGTAGGGTTTCTAGAAGGACCGGCAGCGGCGGCTCACACTGTCTCCATCCAGGCGGCGGGGAGCAGGCCGCTGTCTGCTGGCCAGGACACGGACTCGGGGGGCCTGACCCCGGGCTACCGCCCCCAGGCCTGGGGGACAATGAATTTCCGTCGCTTATGTCACCCGTCTGTGACGTTTCATTGAGGACCAGTTCTCCGGTCTTCTCTCCTCTTCACCCTAAATCTAGTGCTCACCCACCTCTTCTATGGGAAGGTTTAAGAAACGGGGCTGACATACGTGTAGATTCATGACCGAAAGGCCAGGTCTAGGAAGGAGTATCTAAGTCACGGGCTGCTTTCTGAACCCGTTCGGAGGGCAAGGTTTCCAGTGGCCATTAGCGTGTGGCGGAAAGTCATGCTACTTTAAAAGGTGCCACAAAGCCCCAGAACACACACATCATCTGTCTCCCAAACAATAATAGTGCCGCACACATCTGGAGCACCTTGCAGTTCACGGAACTCGGTCGTATGCATGATCACATTCGGCTGTCGCTATCATATCACCTGTATTCAGGATTCTGTCCGCTGGACCCTCCTGCTGTCCCTCGATGCTCAGTCATTACTGCCGCGAAGAGGTGTGTATTTGGAAGAGGCTTTTAGTGTTACACGCGCACAGAAAATTATCCCCAAACTATTAACGACAGAAAAGGGAATTCCGCAAGTTTGCATGGGAAAAGTCTGGGAAATAAGACCTATACTGAAGTAGCAATTGACACTCTCTTTCCCTTTTAACCAAAAAGCATTGTCCTGACCAGAGGCTCAGCTGGTTGGAGCATCATCCCTTACACCAAAAGGTCGCTGGTTCGATTCCTGGTCAGAACGCAAGTCCAGAGTGTGGGTTTGATCCCCAGCTGGGTGAATCCGGAGGCAGCTAACAAATGTTTCTCTCAAGACATCGATGTTTCTCTCTCTCTGACTCTCCCCCTTCCTCTGTCTCAAAAATCAATAAAAACATAGCACTGGAAAAAAACTAAAAAAGCATCAGTACTCAGCTTCCATTTAAAAGGCCACTCCCACTGAAATGGCAAGAATGCAAAAGATCTGGAAGGAGTATCCTGCTCACTGGCTAGGATATGACTTAAAACTGGTTATAGCTCCCCTGGCAAGCATGGTTCCATGGTTGAGTGTTGACCTATGAACCAGGAGTCAGGGTTCTTTTCCTGGTCAGGGCAGATGCCCAAGTTGGGGCTTAATCCCCAGTGTGGGGCAGGCAGGAGGCAGCTGATCAATAATTCTCACCCATCATTTTCTTTTTAATTCTCAACTAAGGGTATTTTTCCCTTAATTTTTTCAGAGAGTGGAAGAGAGAGGGAAAGATAGAGAGAAATATCGATGTGAGAGGAATACATCGATTGGTTGCCTCCTGTGCTCACCCTGACCAGGGCCTGGCCGGGGAGGAGCCTGCCACTGAGGTACATGCTCTTGACCTGAGTTGAACCCAGGACCTTCAGTCCGCAGGCCAGTGCTCTGTCCACTAGCCGAACTGGCTAGGGCTCACTCTCATCACTGATATTTCTATCTCTCTCTCCCTCTCCCTCCCTCTCTGAAATCAGTAAAAATATATTAAAATAATTTTTAAGACATTGATTTAGTTTAAGGTACGATATTTTCAGACAGCATGGACTCCATGAACTGCAGGTAGCAAATACGATATCCAGTGGTCTGCAGGGTGAAAAGCAATGGCAGCGTTAGCATTTGGGGGAGGGGTGATCAGCAGGTTGTTGTCAGATCAATTATTTCTCCTACAGTTGCTGAAATATTTTAAAAAATAGCATTTACAGTAAGGTTCAGGTAAAGTAGGCACAATCTCTTTGCTGATTAATTGTAATTTTAAAAACGTATTATAATTGTCATCCGAACATTTACAAGACAGGTCAGTTTTCATTTAAGTTGGAAAGTAGCATCCTGGCTTTTTGCATACTTGTTTTCACATTTTAATATTGAAATCTGAAGCAAATTTAAATTTGATGTAAACTGAGTATCGCTAAATGTGCCTTCAGATGTTCCAGGCTACAAGGAAAGGTAATGCCGAGCGATTTTATTTTTAATATTTTTAACATAAGATAGTATGGGAGGGTATTTATGGCATGGGTTACTATGGGGAACTTTTCGTAATTTTGACATTTGTAGGATGGTGTGTGTATTTTTAACCCTCACCGGAGGATATGTTTTTTTTTTATTTTAGAACGAGAGGCAGGGAGAGAGAAACAGGGATCCGTTGCCTCCCGTAGGCTCCTGCCTGGGGATTGAGCCCGCAGCCTGCGTATGTGCGCTGACCGGGAATCAGCCCGCAGCCTGTGTGGTGAGCAGTACAATGCTCCGGCAACCGAGGCCTGGCCAGGCGGTAGCAATGATTTTCTTTTTGTAACTGTTTTACATGGATAACTAAGGAGAATATAGGTTTTTAAAGTTATCTTAAGTTTTAATATTTATGGCACAAGCTAATATGTTTGAAGGGAATATTGCGTATTATGTAATCGGAAGAGAATTTCAAAGGTGAAAGTCTTTAGAACTCACTGAACAGAGCTCCCTGCCTTCCCCCACAGCCATCTTTTTAAGAGTAGGATCACTGCGGCCCTGAGGGTGGCTGGTCTGTGGGTCCCCTCGGTGAGTGACAGCAGGTGCTCCACCCTGAGACCTGCCCCAGCGCCGTTCTCCCGTCCACACGTTGCTCTGTGACACGGGATGTGCCATCTGAAAGGTTTGCAAATTCTCCGTGATGTCGAATATTTGGTTTGCTTTTCTTCTGCTTTATAAGCCACTTGTCACATGGTAATGGATTTAGCTGTCTTTGTAGCCTGTCCTTATCCGTAGTCAAACACGTGCTTCGTTTCTATCAGATCAGATATTCCGCTAACGTCCGTAAAATTTAGTTGCGCAAAAATCAGATGTTCATTAGTAATGAGAGAGGAGAGAAGAGTGTTAATGATTCATATCAACCATTTTTTATTGTCCAGATTGGGATAGCCTCTTCCTTTTTTTGCTTATTACTCTCAGGTAGATTTTTTTTTTTTTTAATGGGCAGGAGCATATCCTGAAATATACACCTGAAACATTTCAAAGGTACTTTTATCCCGTTTGTATGCATGCATACGAGATGACTTTTATGTATGTTTCTGCAAGAAATAATTGCGCAAAGCCACGCATTTCAGTAGAGGGTAGTATGTTTGTGGCATTGCTCCCATAGGCACAGCACAACATGACGGCTTACAAGCAAGGTGCCTGGCTTTTGTTCCCACCACTGGGGTAGGCGAGGGTGCCTGGCCTGTGAGATGAACTCTGCACCTTTGAGCAGCAACCATTGAAGCCAGAATATCTTCCAAGAGAACCTGTTTCCATTCAAGAGAAGTTACCTTTTAAATAAAACAAGCAAAGCAGCTGTTATCCAATAACAAAGAAAGAACCCTGTATAATAAAAGCGTAGTATGCAACTTGTCCCCTTGACCAGGAGGTCCTCTGGGAGTTCGACCACGGGGCTAGGCCAGCTGGGGGAAGGGCTAGAGGCCCAGGCTGTGGTGGCAAACAGCCAGGGGAAGGGACGGAAGCCCTCTCTGGTGGCAGGCAGCCACTAGGGACTCTACCAGTGCACGAAATTCATGCACTGGGCCTCTAGTAGCAGAGATAATCCATATGAAATGAGAAAGAGATGAGTAAGTTCATGGTCTATGTAATTTTACATTACACATATTAGGAGCGTTGAAGGAATGTCTACGTAACTAAAGAATATACTCTTCTAGCCTTCTGGACCTCCTCTTGCTGTGTATTGCGCTTTCTCAGTCTAGCTTTCTGGTCACTGAACTACTTTACATATTGAAGCATTTTTTATCTTTCTGGTGCCATCTCACTGAGTTTCCTACATCTCTTTCCCAATCCACTGGTCGCCTCTACAGTCGTGTCTAATAATGTACTGTTTCACCAGTGGTTCTCAACCTTCCTAATGCCTCCACCTTTTAATACAGTCCCTCCTGTTGGGGTGACCCCCAACCATGAAATTATTTTCGCTGCTACTTCATAACTGTAATTTTGCTGCTGTTATGAATCATAATGTAAATATCCGCGTTTTCCGATGGTCTGAGGCGACCCTACTAGCGGTTCTCAACCTGTGGGTCGCAACCATCGGAAACACAGATATTTACATAACAGTTCATAACAGTAGCAAGATTACAGTTAGGAAGTAGCAGCGAAAATCAGTTTATGGTTGGGGGTCACCACCACACGAGGGGCTGTGTTAATGGGTCGAGGCATTAGAAAGGTGGAGAACCACTGTTTTAAACCATCCAGTATATTTCTCATTTCAGTGGCTGTACTTTTCATATTGTTACACATTTTCCTTTGTTTCGAAACTACCACATATTTTTCTGAATGCCTTATTCTGATATTATTAACCATTTGTACGCCATCGGCGTCCAAAGACGCAAGCGGCAGACCTTTTTAATTAAAGTCCAAATATCATGGCAGTTAACTGGTTAAATTGTTTAAGCCCGTCGTTATTCTACACGTGCTCGTAGTCTTATCTGATTAGATAAAGATCCCTGCTGTTTATTTGGTACGTAGCTTTTGGCTCCGTGCGGGTTGTTTCCCCTTAAGCTTTGTAATTTTGGTTGTGAGCGCGGTGGAAGCTGTGTTTGTCCGTGG
Organism: Nyctalus aviator; assembly: GCA_036971965.1. Lineage (NCBI taxonomy): Eukaryota > Metazoa > Chordata > Mammalia > Chiroptera > Vespertilionidae > Nyctalus > Nyctalus aviator. The sequence continues at coordinate 182,576,841 of CM072924.1, read as the reverse complement.
GAATCCCATGTGACGTGGGCTCAGCACAGAGTCTTTGAAAGAAGGTTTGCGTTCGCTTCTGCCCGGTGACTGGGAAGGAGCTTTGGTGATACAGAATCACTTTTTTTTAAGTTGTTGTATTGTTGTTTTTTTTAATATTGATTTCAGAGACAGGAAGGGAGAGGGAGAGAGAGAGAGATAGAAACATCCATGATGTGAGAGTCATTGATTGGCTGCCTCCTGGGGATGAAGCCCACAACCCGGGCATGTGCCCTTGACCGGGAATGGAACGATGACCTCCGGGTTCATAGGTGGACACTCAGAGCCACGTCGACCGGCCCAGGACCCCTTTTTATACTACTTGCTTGGCCGGGGGTTCCAGAACTCCTTGGTAGCATAAGTTTCAACCTCATACTTCCCAGGGAAGGCCGGGCCAGTGTTTAACATTTTCAAGAGTTGTTTTGTTCTCGGCCAGAGCTTAAGACAACGCAGCAAGATTCCTTATTGCTCCAGCTGCCAGGAGAAGATTTTTTAAGTCTGTTCTTAGGCTGGGAGTGTAGCATGTCAGGTAGGGGGTCTCAGTAACAACTGAGGCATTCTCTCCGATGCCTCATGAAACAGCTACAGAGACCGGTGGGTCTCCCCCGGGAAGCGGCGGTGTCGCCTCACAGGCTCTCAAGGCCCTTTCTCTCCCTTCGGTTTCTGGCCAATCCTTTCTTCCCAGTCCAGTTGTATTTACCTGAAGCGCACGTTCTGCTGTTGGGCTGAAATTGTTGGCTGTTTTGTTCACTGCTCTATCCCCCATGCCTGGACCAGAGCCTGGCACATGTTAGACACTCAGTAGATATTCTAAGTGCAAGTAATCTAAAAGATATTTATTAAATTCTACCCAGCAGTTCTGGGTATTTTTTTTTAATATATTTTATTGATTTTTTACAGAGAGAAAGGGAGAGGGATAGAGAGTTAGAAACATCGATCAGAGAGAAACATCCTCAGCTGCCTCCTGCACACCCCCCACTGGGGATGTGCCCACAACCAAGATACATGCCCTTGACCGGAATCGAACCTGGGACCCTTCTCTCCACAGGCCTAAGCTCTATCCACTAAGCCAAACTGGTCAGGGCAGTTCTGGGTATTTTATAGCAACGAGTTGCTAGGTAATCTAGGTTGTTTGAAATGGAGAGTACAATGGACTCTCAAAGAAAAAAAGAGAGAATACAAAGATTTAAAGATGTCCTTTGATGATTTCTTCTAATCTTCAAAGCATGGCCCTAGAGAAACTAAACGAGATTCTCACTGACGCAGTGGGTCCGGTGAATGACTCCATCTGTGCTCGCTCACATAGTGTCCTCCGGTCAGGGCCAGCCTTCCCTCCACAGCTCTGGGTTTTTTTTTTTCATACCACGTGTCTTTTTAATAAACAGCCTCACAATCAATCGTCTGATGATGGTGATACGAAGGATACTGTTTGCTTATACGGGATTTTATGGCTTTAATGCACATCTTTAAAAATTTTCATTCGATTTGTATGCAACCATCTGAAACGTCCGTGGCAGACAATGGGTGGTGGACATTTTTACGCAGGGCCCTATTTTAACCAGCGATCTGCAGACGTCCGTCAGTGGACAGTCCATTTCCGAATACTTGGCTTGTGTGAGGATCCCTGGGTAAAATAATGATCCAGAAGAGCAGCTTTGTGTGAACGTGATTTTCTGAGCGAGGCGAGGTCTTTCCTTCCCAATTTCCATTAAGCCACGGCAGGTGGTTATCTTATTAATGCAGGATGTGGGAGGCAGGTGGGAGAGGGGAGGAGCAAGCACGCTGACCATCTACATGTTTTGCTCTGCGCGGAGTTCAGCTGCGTTGCAGTCTTGCTGAAATCACATGTTTCCCTGACTCAGATTCTCCCCGTGTATGAGGAGAACTCCTGCTATTTATTTTCTTCCTTCCCAGGGAAGCAGTGGCAACGAATGGCCTGCAATACACATGATATTTTCTGGGCAAAGGAGACGTCTTTATATTGAATTCACTATTTTCGGGGTCATAACGTTTTTGGATGCAGAACACATCCTTCCGACTGAATCCTGAAAAGGAGCAGGAGGAAGGAGGTGTCAGTAGATTTCCCGTCAGGAAATCCAGGAAAGCACTTCCTCTGCGAGGTCACTGGGCTCGCTGAGAATGGACCGAGAGATGAAGCCAAAGCCCCGGTGAGATTGGGATTTTCAAGATGAAGCTGGCTGTGATTTGTCCTCTGGCCACTGTAGTCACAACTGTTAACGGGTGCTTGTTGGCGCCGATCCGGTGTCAATAGGAACCCCCAAGAAGGAGGGAGTTCATGCAGAGCAGCTCCGAGTGACGTGGCACAGCTGGGGGACAGCCGCCGCCGGCCCGCTGTGGCGCGCACTCTGCGCTGCTCCTCGCTGGTCTGCGTGGCCCTGCGCTGCTGCTGAGGCATGGCGGGTGCCAGCCCAGCCAGGGCACAGCAGCCTGCAGAGCACGGGTCTCCAGAGCAGCGGGGAGCTGGCTTATACGGACAGAAGTCCCCACCCTTGGCCCCTGATGTGTCCATCCTCATGCAAATGAGGACTCCAAATACTCAAACTTCGATTGGTCCAAAAGGCACTGCTCCGATTGGCCAGAATAGGGATGCTCGTACTGATCAGAGCTGAGGAGCTCTGATTGGGCAGAGAAAGCCTCAGCCCTGTTGGTTGAAATAGGGCCCCGGGAACTCCTTCCTGAGGGCTGGCTCAGGCGGCGGGGCCCGCAGGCAGGCCTTGGTGCAGAGGCAGGCGGTCCGGGCAGGCATCTTTTTATTTGCTTTAAGATTGAGAATCTTAAGTTCAACTTGTTGAAATATTTGACGATGATAATATATCTTAAAATCCTTTAATTCACAACCATCTGAACATTCCTAATGCCTTCCCCTTGTCACAGGGCTTTCCCCTGTTATTAACAGCATGCCCTTGGAACACGGAGGTCTGCTATATGGATGCAGGATGGCTGGGAGAATAAATGAGTGAATGAGTGTATTTCATTGAGTCCTTAGATTGCACTAAAAGCTGGAAGGGCAGTGGGACTTCCACCTCACAGATAAGGAAACTGAGGCCCCTGTCATGCTGACAGAGTTAGAAATTAATGTGGCATTGTGGTTGCTGCCACACAGCTCCTTCCTTTCTGCATTGTAATACCGTACCTATAATTTATTCTACACAGACTATTCCCCAAAAGTGCATACCCACACTTTGAATCATTACAACAGCAGTGTTTATTAAAATATATTTCATTTTCAGAATTGACCTGTAAGCTGTTAAAGTGTGTATACATTTTTGGGACACCCTGTAGATCATCTATACTAATAAAAGGGTAATATGCTAATTAGGCTAGACAGCCAAACAAGCTTCCGGATGAAGCCGCAGCTCTGAGGGCCGAGCCCCTTGCACAAATTTCTTGCATCCGGCCTCTAGTATACAGTATATGTAATATAGAATTACATGGAATAACTTACTATAATTCTATATGTGAGATATAGAATACATTATGTATTTTACAATACCACTCTTTCATAGCATCATGCTTAAAAACACGGAATCGCCGAAACTGGTTTGGCTCAATGGATAGAGCGTCGCCTTGTGGACTGAAGGGTCCCGGGTTCGATTCCAGTCAAGGGCATGTACCTTGGTTGTGGGCACATCCCAAGTAGGGGGTGTGCAAGAGGCAGCTGATCAATGACTCTCTCCCATCGATGTTTCTAACTCTCTATCTCTCTCCCTTCCTCTCTGTACAAAATCAATAAAATATATTAAAAATAAATAAATAAATAAATAAATTTTAAAAAATAAAAAAAATAAAAACACCGAGTCACTGACCCACCCTCTTCTTTTTAGAAACAATCTTATACTTTTCCCTGTTTCCATCCCATTGACCCACCTGTCTAGGCCCCGTAACTGTGGCTTATTCTGTCGTCCAACACGCAGCTTGAAATGTCCCTTAAGGACACGCACATGCGCGGGTGCTGGGGAGGCAGAGCTAGGTAATTACTCCGTGTACCTGAGTGATAAATCTTCTATGGATTTTAAACTGTCCGTTTCATCTTTTCTAACACCGTGGAAACTGTGTGCTAGTGTAACTCTGCCGTGTCCCCCTAAGGCTAATTCCAATTTAACTGAGTTTTGGACGCGTAATTTTTCAAAGCAGTGGACTGGGCAAGGTTCCTCTAGCATCTGGTATGGGGATCGTCACGCACAGAGCCTGGGCGGGAGGCAGCTTTTTTTTTCGTATATTTAGGTGGTATCTCCGGCCCTCGATTCAAGAATAAGAAATTATTACTTGTTAAGTGATGGGAAATGGATTATTTGAGACCAATCGGAGCAGGTAGTGATTACTGATATTCTGTGCTTGGGGGGGTGGGGGCTTATTTTAATTGGTGTACCCCGTAAAGAGGTTTAGTAAGGTATATCGAGACTATTATATATCATGCCTTCATTTCATGTGACCAGCATTGTAATGCCTGACTGTATTATTTGGCTTCCTCCCTGCTGGAGTTCACGTGGTAGATGAAAGATAGCCCCTATATTTCCTATTCCCTTTTAATGGGTGCATTTATATTAATAGCATGGCTTAATACATCGCTTTAAAATTATATTGCCCTTTGAACTACATTTAGTAAAAAAAAAAAAAAATTGACATCTTTGTGTGGGGAGCCATCCTAAGTGTTAGTGTGAAATTGAGGAGCCCTCTGTCTGCTTGCTAAAATGTTGTATGTGTGAATTCTGGCATTTCTAAAGCCACGTCATGGGATTGAAAAGTATGGCTCAGAGTCTGCAAACTTCAACCGTGACCTCTTAGCGTTAGTTAGGGAACCCTTTTCTGGTGACAGCCTAACATGTGTTTATATTTGGACGTTTTCTGGGTCTTTTATGATTCTGGTTAGGACAGAATTTCTGTAGCATTGGCACAGGGGCCCACGCCGCTCTGGTCACTAGGACAGACTCCGCACGCAGTTCTGCCGCCCGCTGGGAAATCGGCAATTCCGTTATGTGTCCTAATGAGTGTCACGGTCGTTACGTCTCCGTGTGTTCTGACGCGGTAGTCAGATGTGATTCTGTTAAACATCCATGAAGCAGCATCTGCTTCGCAGCCACCTTCTGCCGGAGAGCCCTCGGCGTCTCTGAGCGGGTTGCGGCGCAGACCTGCGTGTCCAGGACGCCCTAAGGCAAATCTGCCGCTGCCGAGCAGCGAGCTTGGGATAATTTACTGAGGTTAAATGACTCTCTAAAAAAAAAAAAAAAAACACCATCCAATAATTATAGAGATTATACGCATTTCGAAAACCTTTGTGTTCCACCGAAGCTACCTATTTAATTTCAGGGTTGGTTTGTTTAAATAAAGCTGGAATCAAAAGGCGCATTAGGGGAGCTGTCAGATGTGTTTCCTGTAGGTGTTAATAAAACCAGATTGAAAAAAAAAAAAAAAGTCTGAAGCAAATTAGAAGCAAAAGCTATTTTGCCATCTGTTGTATATTAATTAGAACTCTGTGTGTCAAGGGTAAAGCCGCTCTTAGAGAATGTCGCTAAATACCCACTTAATCCTCCTCTCTAATAAAAGAGTAATATGCAGATTGACCATCACTCCAACACACAAGGCGGCTGCCCCAATGTGGTCAAAGATGGCTGCCATATATGGAGACAAGATGGCCAGCAGGGGAGGGAAGTTGTGGGTGACCAGACCTGCAGGGGAGGGCAGTTAGGGGCAAACAGGCTGGCAGGGGAGGGAAGTTAGGGGTGACCAGGCCTGCAGGGGAGAGCAGTTAGGGCAAACCGGCTGGCAGGGGAGCAGTTAGGCATCAATCATGCTGGCAGGGGAGTGGTTAGGGGCAATCAGGAGGGCAGGCAGGCGAGCAGTTGGGAGCCAGCTGTCCTAGATTGTGAAAGGGATGTCTGAGTGCCCGTTGAGGCCCGGTAGGATCATTCCTCAAGGGGCCCCAGATTGGAGAGGGTCCAGACTGGGCTGAGGTTACACACAACCCCATGCACAAGTTTTGTGTCTCGGGCCTCTAGCAGAATAACATGCAAACTTATGGGGCCGTGGATGCCTGGGCCGTTTCTCATCCTGACGCGCGCGCAGCGGGTCCCCACGAAACGGGCGGCTGCCCACACACAGAGGTAACGCGTTTCTTCTTCCGTTTTCAGAGCAACCTGCCAACGGCCAAGGCCAGTCCACCCTGCAGCCGCTGCCCCCGCCCCACAAGCAGCACACGGCCCAGCACCACCCGTCCGTCACCTCCCTCCACAGGAACTCCCTGACCAGCAGGAGGAACCCGAGCCCGGCCCCGCCGGCCGCGCTGCCCGCCGAGCTGCAAACCACGCCCGAGTCCGTCCAGCTGCAGGACAGCTGGGTCCTTGGCAGTAATGTTCCACTGGAGAGCAGGTAACTCCCCCCGCCGCGCCGGCCGCCCGCGCAGTAGGGCCACACGCTTAGTAGGGCCACACGGGCCGTGCCGTCTACGGCATCGGCGCAGGTTTCAGTGACACCGGCCCAGCCTTCTTTCGTAGGAAAAGAAACTTACCAGCCTTGTGCACGCTGCTGTCTCTTTTCTAAGGACGGTCCCGGGTGATGGGTGATCTTTTCATTGCTGGACCAGTGACCTCTCCCTTACTGCCGTTTTGTTGTTGTTGTTGTTCTGTTAGTTTGTTTTTTGTTTTGTTCTTCCTTGTGCACAAATCATCACACAGGTGTAGACAAGGACAGAGATGGACAGTGGGATTCGCGTCTGCTTGGTACTAGACTTCCCTACTTTCCCCGACCGTACTGTGTCCATTCCATCGGGAATGCGTGGTGGGCTCCCCAGCACGGTGCTTGAGCACAGTCAGTGCCGGTGAGGGCGTCTCCGTTCCCCGCAGGCTGAGCGGGTGGGGCCCGCTCTCCATCTCTCTTTCCTGAAACACCCCTTCCCCCTGGGCAGGGCCTTCCCGTCCTTCCCCATGAGGAGCGTCTCGGCTCCCTTTCTGAAACTCATCCTCGCTGTGATCAGGCCACGAGTGACCTGGCACCCATGAACTCCTTCCCCGCTTCTGCGTGGCAGCCCGTCTCCGGCTTTGCCCGGGGCTGTGCTGGCCATGGGCCCGGTCTGCACACACATGGTGTTTCTTGAGCGTCCGCACCCGCGGGCCCAGGGCGGCAGCGTGTTTGTGGGAAAGTACAGACCGGGGAGGGCGGTGGGAGCCGACCCGCTTCCCTATTAAACGTCTCCAGGCACAAAAGGGTTTGACCTCTGTCTTTGCCGGAACCTCCACGGCCGTGTCTCCGCTCATATGTGTGGCCCCAGCAGAGAGCAGGGGTCCCCGCGTTGCTCTTATCGGCAGCTTGGAAGCCACGTGGCCCTGATGGTCCCATGAGTATCTAGTTCTGCTCCGCCCCGAGTTCCCATCAGACGTAGAGGGAAGGCGTGGTCACCTATAAAACCCAGAAGCAGAGGACTGGGTGTCCGGGGGAGTGTCCCCTCCAGCACCTGCTCCCGGAGTTCCCCCTTTGTGGGTGTCAGCATCGAAACCAGGCTTCTGATAACACAGTGGTTTCACTATGCATAAACTCCTTCTTTTATTATTATTATTTATTTTTTTGCCATTAAATGCACCATCTGAAGGAATTTTGCCCCGAGGATGAGCTGACAGAGGGCCTCACAGTTAGTTGCCAACAGTAAAAATCTTGTATCTTTATCTGGAGTCCAGCCAGGAGTAGCTGCAGTTGTATTGTGTTTTTTTTTTTCTACTATGGACCCTCTTCCTGAGGAATTAGAAAGAGAAAGTACAGGAGAAGTCGGCAGATTGGCGATTTCCTCTCTGAGCACAGTCATGTGCATACACCTACCCCCACACCTCCCCCTCCCCCTCTCCCCCCTCCTCCCCTCCCCCCAGGTTCCCAGCACAGAGCTAACCCAGTGCCATTCATTAGCGCCCACCGGGCCACTCATCAGTGCGGACTCACTGTTGTCACTTGGAAACATTTTATTAGGAAGAAGGGATTTTACAGTGCAGTCAAACAAGTGAATATGGATAATTGCGTGGTAGTCGGTGTTAGTTGCTTTGACAAATCTTTTTGAAATGCGTCCGGTTGAGTCATCAGAAACATGCTTAATTTCAGGGGTGTTCTCTGCAGCACAGGGGACTCAAAAATTCCAGTGTCGTGAGGAGGGTCGCTGTTTCCGAAGGCCATGCCTCAGAGTGAAGAGGTCTGGAATAATTTGCAGGAAGATAAGCTGTGTTTTTGTTGTCATGTTATACTAGTGAATTTTGGGTTGGTAAAAGTCAGGAAAGAAAATAGCTCTTCAGAGTGCAACCCATTGGGGCTGAGTGTGAAATCGTAGCTGATGGGGCTATATTCAGAAATCACTCTGAGGGTGATAGCAAAGCAATACCATTTGAAATTCCACTTCAGAGCAATATAGTTATTGAAGCATCAGTGGAATTGCATCTTAGGTTTTATGAATTGACGTAGGTAGAAAATCTATCCGATGTTATTATCTCATATATGTATAACAAATAATGAATCTAAAAATTGTCTAAAAGGCTGAAAATGTTCATTTGTAATATTGCTTTGTTTTCTCATTTTTTAATGTTCACAACTATTGCTAATCAAAAGGTGTGGCATTTCATCCCTAGCTGGTTTGGCTCAGTGGATAGAGCATTGGCCTGCAGACTGAAGGGTCCTGGTTTCCATTCCGGTCAAGGGCATGTACCTTGGTTGTAGGTTCCCAGCCCTGGTGGGGGCATGCAGGAGGCCACCAATCCAGGTACCTCTCTTACATCGGTATTTCTCTGTCTCTCCCTCTTCCTTCCACTCTCTCTAAAAATCAGTGGGGGAAAAATGTCCTCAGGTGAGGATTAAAAAAGGAAAAAAAAAAAAAATGTGGCATTTTAGCCCTGGTCAGTTTTCTCCGTGGTTAGAGCGTCGGCCCACAGACTGAAGGGTCGCTGGTTCGATTCCCGGTCAAGGGCATGTGCAGGTGTCAACCAATCAGTGTTTCTCTCTCTCATCCCCCTCATCCTTCCCGTCCACTCTGTCTGAAAATCAATGGAAAAATTATCCTCGGGTGAGGATTAAAAAAAAGACGTGGCATTTCAGCTTGCGGCACCGAGTGGCACAGCCTGGGCGGGACATGGACTGACACGGCCGAGCGTGGCTTCTTTCCTCGTCTCGCTTGGTTGGGGCTCCTGAGAGGAGGAACGGCCTTCCTTACCATTGATTTTCCTTTTTCAGTTATGGTTCCCCAGTGAGCAGCAGTCTCAGGCTACGTGAACAGCTTTATCTGCACTGCATCTGCCCTTAGCAAGTTGTTCATCTGCTGTAGAGTCTCCTCTTTGGCAATTATTTCCATTATTTCTATACACTCATTTTACTGATTCCGGCTGTCCCGAAACTGCCCTTTAAAGGAGATAAATATAAGGTGCAAAGTTCTTTATGTAGCTAAGAATCTGTGTCTTTCGCTTTTCCCCTGTCAGCGGATATGGATAGCGGTTGCTCACACGGGGACGTGTAATAAATCCAGGAAAATCGCAGCCCTGTGTGGACGGTCGGTTTATGTAAATCGGAGAGCAGGCATAAAGTAGTTCCTACCTTGTCCTGCCTGCTGTAGCACAGCTTTTATTTTGGTTTCCTTGAAAAGCAGGCTTTTTCACCAGCAGTTTCTTGCATCCACAAAAACGCGTATTTCCTTTCTCTGATGAATCTGACATGTGTTGCTTCGGGAGGCCATCAATATCACTGTATTGCTGATTGCACATTTCTCCTCAGAAAGGATCAGCCTGCGGACTGAAAGGTCCCGGGTTCGATTCCGGTTAAGGGCATGTACCTTGGTTGTGGAACATCCCCAGTAGGGGGTGTACAAGAGGCAGCTAGCCGATGATTCTCTCTTTTCGATGTTTCTAACTCTATCCCTCTCTCTTCCTCTCTGTAAAAAAATCAATAAAACATATTTTAAAAAAAGAAAGAAAGGAAGGAAGGAAGGAAGGAAGGAAGGAAGGAAGGAAGGAAGGAAGGAAGGAAGGAAGGAGACAAGTGCTAGTCGATGTTCTCGGTGAGGTTCAGATCCCCTGCAGCCACAGTAAGTGGCCACAGCAAACCTCAGCGGTGACACACCTGTCTTTGGTGCCTCATCACCCATCGCCCACAAATCACAGTCGGTGCCCACATGCCCTGTGCAGTGAGCACGCACATGGAGTTTCCCTCCTCAGTCCTTTCCTGTGAGCTGAGTGTTCCTTGCGCTTTCTGTAGTTGGCCTGCAGGCCATCCGAGAGCTGCTGCAGGGCCTGAGGCAGCTACGGCCGGACTCCAGGCGGCGGAGGGAAGGCTTGGACTTGACCCCGCACAGCCAGCACGTAAAGGTGTAGCTCGGTAACTCTCCCCGGAAGCCCTGACCTGCAGCAATTGCGAAGTTAATTGCCTGCGAGGCCCTCGTTGCTGGATGCGAATTAAGTAGCCTCGTCGTTCCCTATTAGATGTTAACAAAACGGTTCGTTTGTAGCCATTTAATAAAACATTTATTAACGTCTCGTTTTATTAGAAAGTGTACTCTGGCATCAATAGTTCATTAGCCAGGTTCCCATAGCTTTTTACCTTGCAGTTCAGCAATGCTCTGCTAATTATTAATGTATGAAATTGCATATGAAGTGACCTTTTTATTATTGCATGTTTAATTTAAATACCGAGAGGTCCTGGGCTGTTTTAACATGAAATCAGTGGCTGCATCTTTTAAAAACAATTAAAATCCCTAACCAGAAATGTAAGGGACTAAACTGATGTTCCCTTTTCCCCTAACTTTAATGGGAATGGTTCCAGACACAGCGAGACTACCGTAGGGGCATCAGGGCCGGGTCAGCCTCGCCAATCAGAAGTGTAGGCAGCTGAAACCGGTTTGGCTCAGTGGATAGTCGGTCTGCGGACTGAAAGGTCCCAGGTTCGATTCCTGTCAAGGGCATGTACCTTGGTTGCGGGCACATCCCCAGTAGGGGGTGTACAAGAGGCAGCAGTTCGATGTTTCTCTCTCATCGAGGTTTCTAACTCTATCCCTCTCTCTAACTCTCTAAAAAATCAATAAAGTATATATTTTTTAAAGTGTAGGCAGCGCCTGCCCATTGAAAATCTGGACCCCTACCCACGTGCTGATGGCCAGCCCCCTGCCGCTGTGCTGAGGAGTATGAGTCTCTGGGACTGAAGATGCTCAGTACATATTCCGGGGAAGGCCTCACTGATGCGGGTTCACTATGGGACGCCTTACCCTTTTGTTGAAGTTTGGGGAGACCCAGGGTACCTGTGGGGAAGGAATATCTCAGAATGTGGAAAAGAGAGGCGAAAGTGAAGAAAGTAAGGTTATTGAACACAAACTCTACAATTGTACAGGGACTTCCTAGGCCAGTGGTCGGCAAACTCATTAGTCAACAGAGCGGCAAACCCCGGCTCACAAGCCGCAGTTTGCCCACCACTATCCTAGGCTAACAATTCTTTTTCAAAAGGTATGTTTTTATTGATTTCAGAGAGGAAGGGGGAGAGAGGAAAAAAATAGAAACATCAATGACGAGTGAGAATCATGGATCGCCTGCCTGCTACACGCCCTCGACTGGGGACTGAGCCGCAACCCGGGCATGTGCGCTGACGGAATCAAATGGTGACCTCCTGGTTCGTAGGTCAAGGCTCCACCACTGAACCGCACCAGCCAGGCTCAGAATTCTTAATTCATCTTGGAGAATCTCATCACCTGCATTTATTACAAAGAAACAAACAACAGCATAAAAACACCCTGAAAATTCATGTAAAATTACATACTAATAAATAGTCAAAGTCAACTGAGTCCTAGATCTTTTGAAATATTTCATCTTTAATAACTTACCGTATTTTAAGGCCTATAAAGAGATGTGGGTGTACCTCCTACCTTTAAGTGGAATAGGCCAAAATGGGGGGAGAGAGCCCTGGAGCCTAATGATTTGCTGGGAGGTGTTGACGTTTAAGCCTCACGTGGATCTGTGGCTTACATGCTTCCCAGGTGAGGAAGGAGCTACCTGGCACTATGGTCATGGGAATTCATCGCCCAGCCAGGACAGGTTGTGGTGAACGAAGAAGTGAACACTTAGCCTGGAAGGACAGGCACGGACTGAGGCTGTCCCGGGCAAAGGAGGGCATTTGATGGTCCTGCTGAACACTATTCCCAAGGGTGAAGTGGCTCTGAGCCCACGCTGCCTTATCCCTCAGGGAGATCATCAGACAGAGCGGGGGCAGAAGGGCACGCAGCCAGCAGCAGAAGACAGATGTGACTCCCAACTCCAACGTTTCCCGTTTCCTTTGTCAACTCACGGCAAATACTCAACCCATGGTCATCCCCTTCACAGGAAAGCTTGTGGACCAAAGCATGGAACCCCTAAAATGGCGCATAAACTAGCATCTTTATTTTCTCCTCACATTATTAAGAGAACAAGGGGGAGCGTATATTGAAATCATTGGACTGAATGAAGTTTTTCCCAAATTATTCCAGTTTCACTTCTTAAATGTAAAATGTTAGATTTAAAGGTAAACCCTGTATTCACTAAAACGTGAAGCAAAGGTAAGATTTGGTCCTGAATCCACTCAACGCATGAGCATCTGTGTGTCTTGGGCACCCTACAGTTTGGTTTCCCAACCAGTCACTGAAGTGGAGATCTCATTCTGCAAAGTATGCATTGGAGATGCAAGGAGGATTTCTAAGGGAAGTGAGGGCAAAAGCATGACTTTCCAGTGTGAGATGATTATTAACCAACTAGAGGCTTGGTGCACAAAATTCGTGCACTGAGGGGAGGTGTCCTTCAGCCCAGCCTGCACCCTCTCCAATCTGTGACCCCTTGGGGAATGTCCGACTGCCATTTTAGGGATCAAGCCTAAACCGACAGTCGGATATCCCTCTCATAATCAGGACTGCTGGCTTCTAACCACTTGCCTACCGGCCTGATTGACACCTAACTGCTCCCTGCTGGCATGATCATCCCCAACTGCCCTCCCCTGTGGGGCTGAGGGGACTGGGGACTCTGGATGGATGAAGTGGGGCTGAGAGGACTGGGCACTGCCATCTTGTGAAGCCGCCGTGGCAGTCAATTAGCATATTTCTGCTTTATTGGCTGTGGGCGCCACCATCTTGTGAGGGGCATGGTGGTCAATTAGGATATGTCCTCTTTATTAGATAGGATGGTAATGCTGCAGCCTCCACCTGGCTGTGTAGTAGGCAGCATCAGTGATCAAAACGAATCATTCCCCAGGTCAGTGTTTGAAGGAAGGAACCCCACACGTCTGCTAATTTTGTTCTTGCCATGAAAGAAACACACCTTTCAGGTTAACATGAAAGGAAGTTCTTCACAGCCCTGAGGCATGTCGTTAGCGGAGGTCTGACATGCTTGGAGGGAATCATTCGGTCTCCCCTTCAGTCAGAAGTTTGAGCCCCCGAGACTCAGGCATTTCAAGGTTAGGCAACTTAGAGCGAGGGGGGTCTTTTTTTTAAAAAAATATTTTTATTGATTTTTAGAGAGAAAGGAAGGAAGGAAAAAGGAGAGAGAGAAATATCAATGATGAGAGAGAATCACTGTGTTTCTCTCACACTGATATTTCTGTCTCTCCCTCTCTCTCCCACTCTCCAAAAGCATCCATGGAAAAATATCCTCGGGGGAGGATTAGAAAAGAAAGAAATTGCAAATACTGTACTCTCTGATCATGTTTGGTCTTGGATAACCAGCCATCTGTATGAAATATTCATATAATGACCTTGATACCCATGGGATGGAGGGGAGTGGATTCTTTACTCCTAACACATCTCTGGTTGCTGTGAACAGGATCAAAGTGGACAGCCGTGGGTCTCAGCGTAGGATTTTGGTCATAGCCAGTGAGGATTGAATCCTGTCTTTTTCTGAGTGGGATCTGTTCATTCTGGGTACTTCTTCTCAGTAACTGTTCTGTGAGATTCCTCTTCACTCACGATGTCTATGAAAATGTGTTCCAGTCCTTTTCCTTACGTGTGAGTGTTTTATCTCTACTTTACGTCCTTACTGCCTGGTGGTTTTACCTTCTCCTTGAATTAAATTTTATCCATTTTTAAAACCGTGGTGTGTTTTCCTCTGCAATTTCATCCTCTGGCTTCACTGCCAACTCATCTGGACCCCGCCAAAGGCAATTGTGTGCCTCTTCCTGCACTTCCTTGTGGTGCCTGGACATGCTTTTGCTTATGTCATGTCTTTCTCCTTTCATTTCAACCCTGTTTTCTACACCATAAGATTAAATTCTGGGACGTGCAATTAACCAGCTGAGCTCCATAAATTTCACTTGATAAGCCTCTGATTCTGCTTTGACTCTCTTTTAGATTTCTTAGCATCTCACCTCATATTCTGAACCACTTAAAACACCACCAGAAGTCATCATGTGCTGATGACATCCTGCACAAATTTTGCTTCCCAGTTTCCAGACATCAATGAACACATATTGCTGTACTGACCATGAGCATATCTGTATCCTATCTAATAAAGAAGTAATATGCAAATTGACTGTCATTCGAACACACAAGATGGCCACCCCAAGATGGCCAGCAGGGAAGGGCAGTTGTGGGTGCTCAGTCCAGCAGGGGAGGACAGTTAGGGGTGATTAGGCCTGCAGGGGAGGGCAGTTAGGAGCAATCAGGCCAGCAGGGGAACAGTTAGGTGTTGGCCAGTCTGGCAGGGGAGTGTTTAGGGGGTGATCAGGCTGGCTGGCAGAAGCAGTTAGGGGCAATCAGCCAGGCGAGCTGTTGAGAGCCAGCAGTTCTGGATTGTGAGAGCGATGGCTGGGCTGAGGGACACACACACCACTTACCCCCCATGCACGAATTTTGTGCACTGGGCCTCTAATATTTAACATAATTACAGATTGATACAGAGGCAGTTGCTAAAATATATAATTATTCACTTATTTATATTGCAGTTGTTTGGGTAAACAATTAAATTAATTTTTGTCTCAAATCACCTTGAGTTCAATCACTGATGGCTCATATTCATTCTGGTACCAGCAGTGAAATGCGTCTTGTTTATAAGCTTTTCATGTAAGACCTCTTTCGTGCCAGGATCACCTGCTAGCATGAGAGCTGTCCAAAGATAATAGCACGTCCACTGAAAAGGGGAATAGATCTGAGATCACCATATGCTCTCGGCACCAAGAGGCAGTTTGTCACTCTCACTAACTCGCTGTGTCCCAGCTAGAATCATTATACTTTTCTACTTTTGTTTCCACATCAAAATATACAATCTGCATCCTGATGTTAATTACTCACTTGGGGGTGTTTCACTTCCTTCCTTAGAATATTTTTCTTCAAAATGCATGCCGTGATTACTTTAAAAGTTATAAAAGAAGAGTCTTTTTAATTAGGAAGAGTCTCAAATCTTTTCTCTTTACCATTCAGGGATGCATAGGATATTACTTTCTGTAAAGGATTTTCAATTTTTTTGTAATACATGTATTCCTCGATATTAGAAGCAAAACAATCCACCCATTTTGTTTTCTGTGTGTTTTTTTCTTTTTTTTTTTTTCTTTTTAATCCGCCCATTTTGAACAGGCCCCAGCCAGTTCTTAGAAAATGTACACTCATGCACACATGGGCACATAAACCGTTTCTGGACTCATCCTATTTAAAAACACAACAGAAAATAAATTATCAAAATGCAAAGAGAGAAATATCGAAGTGTAGGTAAATTGTATCATTTCTTCAGTGTTTTGGCATTTTTATCCTTTCTTTTTTTTTTAAATATATTTTTATTGATTTCAGAGAAGAAGGGAGAGGAAGAGAGACAGAAACATCAGTGATGAGAGGGAATCAATTTCTTAAACCCCTGGTTTAACGTATGGAATGGGCGGGGTGGGGGGGGGGTATGTTCCCCTCTTATTGGTGACCTGACCTTCCACTACCTGAGCTCGTCAGGCTCTGCCTAGACCTGCGACTCCATAGCCAGCCTGGAGGGCTGGTCCCGGATCGGGGACTGCTTTGGGTCCGCTGTAACACACTGCACAGGAGAGGTCATGGCTGCAGATGAACCCCTTTGCAGCCTTAGGCAGATGCTAGGGTGCGGGGCTTCTCCCGAACATTCCAGCAGCCTCGGCCACCTCCCGGCTCAGGACAGATGGAGGCTGCTTCCCGGTGGGAGGTGTGTAAGCACAGAAAGCTACCACGCAAGGTGTCTCGGGGTGTCTGTTGAGAATCAGTTGCTAAAAGAGAAGGGAAACAGCCCTGACTGGTTTGGCTCAGTTGATAGAACATCAACCTGCAGACTCAAGGATCTCAGGTTTGATTCTGGTCAAGGCCATGCACCTTGGTTGCGGGCACATCCCCAGTAGGGGGTGTGCAGGAGGCAGCTGACAGATGTTTCTCTCTCGTTGATGTTTCTAACTCCTATCCCTCTCCCTTCCCTTCCTCTCTGTAAAAAAGTCAATAAAATATATTTGGGGGGGGGGGGAGAGAGAGAGAGAAGGAAAACAAACGAACCCGCCTTGACTGAGAACAGGAGTTCTCTGTAGGGGCTTAGGCTTTCTTTCTTCCATTTTCTGCCTCTCTAGCTGCCAGGAATTTTGTGTTTCCTTGCCTCATTATCTAAA
This sequence comes from Nyctalus aviator, assembly GCA_036971965.1. Taxonomy (NCBI): domain Eukaryota; kingdom Metazoa; phylum Chordata; class Mammalia; order Chiroptera; family Vespertilionidae; genus Nyctalus; species Nyctalus aviator. The sequence goes on along the minus strand of CM072924.1, from coordinate 182,560,242 downwards.
GCACGCCGTTGAAATGAACTGCTTTTTCAGCTATTTAATTAGTTATAAACACATTGCTAAATAAACATTCAACAGATGAGCCAGTTGGCTGTGGAATTTAAAACTCAGACTTTTGATAGGGAAAATTCGGAAGTTACTATCACCTTTCCATCTTCCCGGGAGGGCATTTTTAAAAATGGACACTGACAAGTATGTGGGGCTGCGTTAACCCAGGCAATACTTTAGTAAACAGACTCTCAATTATCGACCAGTAATTAAATGGGTGGTAATGGGCAATATGGAAGGAAGAGAACACACAATTATTACTAGTATTCTGACAAATGTTAAAATGTATTTCATCTTAAAGTGAATTCTGGGCACACCATCTGTTGTTTCGGAATGATGGGGTGATGGAAACGCCTTTGAACTCTGCAGTTAATTTTAGCCTTCATCTACTCCAAGGTAAATGGGATCCACCAGGGCGGGACTCGTTTCCTTTGGGTCTGGAAATGGCATTTTGGAAGAGTCGTTTGATGTGGAGGGAATCTTGTGAGACCTCTCGTAAGCCTCTTAAATCCAGGAAGGTGAATTTTGCCTGAAGGGAGAGGAACCCATCCCTTAACATATTGTACCTCTTAACCTGATATGTAAGAACTTTGGATTCTGGAAATGCTGGATTTGACCAAATCTGGCCAATCGTTCTCCTCACTAGAAAGCCCCCTGGAAATGTTGGAGACAGTGGCTTTAAAATCCAGTGCCTTGGTGAGCTGGTTCATCTTTCAGTGCTTTGGCGTGTCTCTGTATTTATTGAGGACACACCACTGCCTCCTGGCCCTGAGACGGGTGGGCACTAGAGCAATGGGAAGTGTACCCCTGCGATGGAAGGTCAGTGGCCAAAGTATGTCTCTTGCAACAGCACAAGTAAATTTGTGTACAAATAAGTTAGAATCTCTTTGAAGGTAAAGCAGTCTTCGGTTCCACTCATACTGGTGAACCAGAGGCCGGATGCACGAAATTCATGCTAGGACTCGGCCTCACAGCCACGGTGGCCTGCCTCGGCTCCTACAGCCCCAGCTTCATCTGGAAGGTGGTTCAGCCGTCCGGTCTAATTAGCATATTATGCTTTTATTATTACAGATAATGGATTTTTTAAATATTATTACATCTTTATTTCTGGCAATATCTCGCAGTTGCATTTTGCGCTAAGGAAAGTGATTTCACCCTAACACAAGCCTGGGCCTTGAAAGAGTGCTTTCCGTGATCACCAAAGCAGACGAGCATCTGGTTCTAATTCCGCAAGCCTCAGGGGTTGAAACAGAGATGTCTAAGCTGACGTTGGCGTGTGTCCGGCTCATTGTGTGTGCACACAGCAAGTACATGTTTTTAGTGTCAAGGCTAAAATAATGTGGTAGCGTCCCACAGGCCCGGGTTCAAATCCCATTTCCCCAGAAGAAATGACCCAGATGTCTTTGAATAAAACGATAACAGAGTTCCCAGGGAAGGGCTTCATTTTGGTCCCTATGATTGCCAAACTTTTAGTTACCAGTTTTTTATTTTGTTACTAGAGTCCCAGTGCACAAAATTTGTGCACTAGGAGGGGGGAGGTCCCTAGGCCGTACTGCACCCTCTTGCAGACTGGGAGCCCTCAGGGGATATTCCACTGACAGGGAACAAGCCTAAGCCGTCAGTCAGACATCCTTAGGGCTGCCACGAAGGTGGGAGAGGCTCCCGCCAATGCTGCTGCAGTCACCAGCTGTGAGCCTGGCTCGGCTTCTAGCCGAGTGGTACTCCCCTGTGGGAGAGCACTGACCACCCCACCAGGGGACAGCTCCTGCACTGAGCGTCTGCCCCTGGTGGTCCGTGTGCATCATTGCGACCGATCGTTCCACCATTTGGTTGATTTGCCTTTTATTATAGAAATTCCATTTTGCTCTTTTCTCTTTTTTTATTTTATATATTTTTTTTATTTATCTCAGAGAGAAAGGGAGAGGGAAAGAGAGATAGAAGCATCAGTGATGCAAGAGAATCATTGATTGGCTGTCTCCTGAATGCCCCCCACTGGGGATCAAAGCAATTCGGGCATGTGACTTTGACAGAATCAAACCTGGGACCTTTCAGTCCCCGGCCGACTCTCTATCCACTGAGCCAAACCAGCTAGGGGTCACTTTGTTCTTTTCTTTATCTTCTCTTTATCTCTTTATTATGTTCATGCTTTCCTTTAAGTTCCTCAACCTATTTATAATAGCTATCTAACATTCTTATCTGCTCTCAATCTTTATTGGTGGTTTGTTTGTTTTTAGTCTACATTTTCTGATTTTGATTCCCACTTTGCTGCTTCTTCCCAGTAAGTGCTGAGTGTCTAACCTTTTGTTCTTTTAAAGAGCAGTTTGCCTGGAAGACAGTTAAATTGACTGCAGATCAGCTCTCAAGACTTGAATGTAAGCCCTGTTGGTATGGACTTACGGTGGCCTTTAATCTAGGGCTGTTTAGCCTTAATATCAAGACATGGCCCTTCTGGGGTCTATATTAACTCTACCAGGTGTTAAAAAAGGCCTCATTACTGTGTGGGATCAGAACTCCACCATCTCTCAATTCTTTGTTAGTGCCGGGACTTGTTTAGCCTACTGCTTCCTAGTAGTTTGTTCCGTCCTCAGTAATTGTTCTTTGACCAACCCCTTGAAATCTCATTGTAAGTATGCAAGGCACAGTATTCAGATAGAGATGCAATGTGACCCCATGTGTGGGGCTCTGTATCTGGGCAGTGCCTTCTCTCTGATACACGGGCCCACCGAGTCCAGCCCCTGCAGCCTCCCGGATGCTGGACCTGTTTCCCCAACTCAGTGAGACCACCGTGCTCTGTGTAGAACCCCCTTCCACGTACTGTGTATGATCCAGACAGTTTCTTCCGGCAGAAAATCGGGGACATACGTGCTAGGGCTCTCTCCCTTTGTTTCCCTTCCCTCCGCGGTCAAAACTCTGCATTGCCAGTTGTCCAGTGCTTAAAGCAACCAGATGTCTCAGACTTTGTCCAGTTCCTTCTTTGTTTACAATGAAGAAAGGCACCCAGGACCCGGGCTTCCCTCCCAGGCCCCATTCATCTGGAAGGACACCCGGTCTAATTAGCATATCACGCTTTTATTATCATAGGCTAGATGCCCCTGCAGGAAAATCCCTGCAGCAGGGCTTCCTGCTCGGTCTCCACGCCCTGCCTGCTTCTCCCCCTTCTCCCTGCCCCACATACTTCCGTCCTTCTCAGCAGCCCACTGGCTTCGCTGCCTTCTCCCCACCCGGCCTGCTTCTCTGCTGTCCCCACCCCGCCTGCTTCTCTGCCTTCTCCCCACCCCACATACTTCCGTCCTTCTCAGCAGCCCCCTGGCTTCGCTGCCTTCTCCCCACCCCGCCTGCTTCTCTGCCGTCTCCACCACCCCGCCTGCTTGCTCCTCGGCAGCTTCACTCCCTTCTGCAGCACTTGGCCTCTTTCTACTCTGTCTTCAGTCTTGCTCCGGCCTGAATTCGCAAATTAACTGCCATCTTGGTTGTGTTAATTTGCACACTCGCCCTGATTGGCTGGTGGGCGTGGCTTGTGGGTGTAGCGAAGATATGGTCAATCTGAAGGTTTCTCTTTCATTAGAGAGGATTGTAATTACTTACTGTTACCTGTCGCTCCTTGTCCAAGGTGCTTACCTTCTCCAGGACTCACATTTTGCATCGGCACAACAGTCACCACTTTATTTTACAATGTTTATCAAGCAACTACTGTGTCCCAGGGACTTCCTGTCATTCTGGAATTCCTCCAGGGGAATAGGAAGTACTAGAGCAGACAGATGACAGATGTGTGCAGTGGCTAGATCATCCTCCCCCATCGGCCCGGTACGCTAACCTGTGTTTTACCCGAACCCTCACCTTGGACACGTCACTCAGACAGCCGGGCCTCTCCCTCCTCTGGCTGCTGGTGCAGGGTGGGGGTGTCGGGTGCTCAGCCTTCTCCGGGAAGCCGCTGCGTTGCCATGGCTCCAGCTCCCTCCTTATGGATCCCCACGTTGCTGCCGAGGTGGCCACATTGCTCTCCGTGTGGCCTCCCGGGGCTAGTGCGTGCTCTGCCATGTTCTTGCCGCTCCCGAAGCCATAAACGTAACTCTGCTTCACACACTCAGTGCTGAGACGCAGGAGCCTCAGGAGCTCTCTGCAGCGTGCCCCGGGCTCCACACGTCACATTTCTCCATGGGACGCCTTGGCCTCTGCAGGTGTCGATGTCCTGGTCTCCTCCAGGCTCCGTCTTGTAGGGGGGTGGGCGGGGCCTCTGTCTCCAGGGACCAGGCCATCGCCCCCCTTCCCCACCTCCCCCCCTTCCCTCTCCTGGATCCATCATGAGGAAATATCATCGTCATCTACGGGGAATATTTATCTCCTGGAGTCTTTGTCTTTCAAACGGGGTGATTATATCCCCATCCTCTCTGTTTCTCCTTTTCTGCAGAAATCCTTTCTAGTGCCAGGGACTGCCTTTGGCCCTGGACCAATGGCTGGCTGCCACACTTGTTTCTGGCGTCATCTGGCTATTTTCTGCTAGTCCTGTGCCCTCAGCCCTCAGGAGTGTCATGGAAATGGGAGTGAGAGCCTCAGACGTCTCTGGAAACTCTTCCCCATCACTCCCAGACTTGCCACAGAGCACTGGGCAGATTCGCTCCCCAGGCTGAGGAACCCGTGGCCATTGTCACCTCTCCTGGTCAGGGGAGAAGAGGGGGACCCTTTTATCTCCCACCGTGTTTCTCCCAAACATCATGGTGATACCCCAGTCTGCTCCACTCCCACCCCCCACCCCTAGTCTGGGCATCGGGAAACCCCACGCACTCAGACTGTTTTTACTTCTCATCTTGTCTGTGTCTCCTGGCAGTTGTTGGAATTGAGAGGCCAGGCAGAGCAGGGGCACGGGGGAATTTCAGAAGGAAAAACATGCGTTACCAAGAATTTAATTATCTCCTTTCTTTAACCCACCAACTGGAGGGTCCCGTTCGTGGAGGGTGGCTGGGAATGGAGTTTGCCAGGGACACAGGGAACTGAACCACCCGCGGCCTGAGCATGCGCTTATGCTTACAGGAGCGCGTGCTCTCACGGGGTAGCGAGTGCTCCTGAGGCTGTCAGTCCGAAGAGGAGTTGTCTGCAGGGAAATGGGGAGAAGCTCTTAAGGCAGCTCATACAGGGCAGTTCCGGGATGGTTTGTGCAGGAATGCCCGGTCAGAATAGCTGTCCAGGCTGTCGTGTTCCCTGCCTAATGGAGGGGACAGCAGCCGGCATCGCCAGGCCTCAGCTCTGCTGTCCGCACTACAGACCCTCTTTCCTCAGTCTTTTCATGAGTTGGCTATTTTTTAATTTTTTTTTTTTTGGTTAAAATATTTTCTTTGTGTGTGTGAGTGTGTGTGTGTTTAAAAGAATCCTATTGTTTTATTTTAAAATATATTTTTATTGATTTCAGAGAGGAAGGGAGAGGGAGAGAGAGAGAAACATCAATGATGAGAGAGAATCATGGATCAGCTGCTTCCTGCACGCCCCCCACTGGGGATCCAGCCTGACATCCGGGCCTGGCCCTGATGGGTGTTAAACCGTGACCTCCTGGTTCATAGGTCAGCGCTCAACCCCTGGGCCACACCAGGTGAGCTAAAATATCTTCTCAATTTCCAGGTTTTTTAAAACAATTCGAAGTAGACAGTTAAAGAGACAGGAGAGCAGACACCCCGCCATCCGTCCCCATGTTCTCACACACGTGTGCCCGCATGGGTGCTGTGTGTAACGCTGATACGTGTGCCTGCTGTGGATGCTGACGTGTAACGCTGACACTTGTGCCTAGTTGTGGATGCTGACGTGTAACGCTGACACGTGTGCCTGCCGTGGATGCTGATGTGTAACGCTGACACGTGTGCCTGCAGTGGGTGCTGACATGTAACGCTGACACGTGTGCCCACTGTGGATGCTGACGTGTAATGCTGACACGTGTGCCTGCCGTGGATGCTGACGTGTAACGCTGTTCTCCGTCCCGCAGGCACTTCCTATTCAAAACAGGGACGGGCACCACGCCGCTGTTCAGCACCGCGACCCCAGGATACACCATGGCTTCGGGCTCCGTGTACTCGCCGCCCACCCGGCCGCTGCCCAGAAACACGCTGTCCAGAAGCGCTTTCAAGTTCAAGAAGTCCTCCAAGTACTGCAGCTGGAAGTGCACGGCGCTGTGCGCGCTCGGCGTGTCCGTGCTGCTGGCCGTGCTCCTGTCCTACTTCATAGGTGAGCCCCGGGGGGGAGGGGTGGGTGCTGGCCGCGCTCCTGGTTGTGCTCCTGTCCTGCTTCATAGGTGAGCGCCGGCAGGGAGGGGTAGGTGCTGGCCCTGCTCCTGGCCGTGCTCCTGGTGGTGCTCCTGTCCTGCTTCATAGGTGAGCGCCGGGGGGAGGGGTGGGTGCTGGCTGTGCTCCTGGCCGTGCTCCTGTCCTGCTTCATAGGTGAGCGCCTCCATGGGGGGGGGGGGGAGGTGAGCGCCTGGAGGGGGGTGAGCGCCTGGGGGGGTGCTGGCCGTGCTCCTGGCCTCCTTCATAGGTGAGCGTCTGGGGGGCAGACGGGGAGTGCCGGCCGGAGCCGGGCGCTGTGTTCTGCTTGCACTGGTCTGTTAACTTGGTACAGAAGCCTGTGCTGAGGCCATGTCTTCTGGGGAAGGAGTTGGTCATGATTCGTTGTAATGACAGGGTGGTTTGAGTGATTTTCAACAAATCTGGGCAAAGAGAAAACGCTGCGTTTGCATGAAGAGCAAGTGATGTTCTTGGACGCAAACCCTAGTGTGTGTCCGTCTGCCTCCGGCCTGCCCCTCACGGGAATAGGGGCGACCTGGGCCATTTTACCTTCACCAAGCGGCCCGTGCACTCCCGGGGGGACCAGGGGCAGGCGGCCCCTGTGATGTGTGGTCGGCAGGCACTCTGCTTCCTGTGACGGCCACGTCCGCCCTCCCGCCATCCGGCGCTCAGAGGCATCTCAGGCTTGTTGTTGCTTCAGTCAACCCCTAAGTGTAAGTCTCCGCACTGGGGACCGTGACTTCCCCTCGGGAACACGCTCCTGAGAACCGGGCATCCGGGGAACAAGGAAGGATGCCTTCCTTGCTCTGGGTGTGGATTGGGTCTTCTGACCCAGCCCCGGTCACGGTGTCCGCTGCACGGGACCCGCCTGCCGGGAGGGCTGGAGTGGCCCCCGTCCCCTCTGCCTCCTGTCGCCCAGAGGAGCCCTCAGCCTGCGGGGAACGGTTTAGCTGTCGGACCACCGCCGATGCGGGTGGACTTCTGGGGGGAGGGAAAGGCCCAGGAGGTTGAAATGCCAATGGTGCCCCCCGAGAGAAAGGCCGCGTGGCAGGTCCGAGTCCTGCAAGAACCACGGTCCCTAGGGCGTTTTCAGGTTCTCAGAGCGATGGGTGCTGCCCCATGAAATTCCATCGCTGGAGGAGGTGTCCCGCATCTAGAACAAGCTAATGTGTGTATGGGGGACCCGTTTCTGTCCTCAGCTACAACACTCCATAGTTTGAAAACAGAAACAGCCAGTTAGAGCTGCAATATTTAAGAGAAAAATAGAGCGTGAAGCAACTTCAGAGAGAGTGGAGCCCAGGACGGTCGCTGGGTGGCTTGTTGTGAGCACCTGCTTCCAGTTCTCAGAGCCCGCAGACACCACTCATCCATCAGGCCCTCTCTCCCCCGGCCCTGCCACTGCCTCATTAGTCCCGGGAGCCACTGTCCGTCCGGATGGCACCTGTTTGTCTGCTTTCCAGCTCAGGGAACTAACTCCCTCCTTGTGAAAAGGGTCAAACCAGCTCCCGAAAGGGGTTTCCCGGGGCCGAGATCACACACCCATGAAGCAACGCTGTGCTGTTTCCTAACGCTCAGGGTCAGTGAGGGCGGCCACACAACACACGGCACTCTTCAGAGACGGATTGCTCGAGTTCAGCCTGGAAATGCCTCTCCTAGTTAGCTGGATAAATGATGTGCGTTTGTCAGCACTGTGCTGCTGGGGAATCTTAAAGGGCCCTGCCATATCAGTCATCAGGGGCATGGAATAAGTTCAGCCTATGTTTTTGCGGCCAGGGCTCGGCAGCCGCTGTCCGTCCTGCTCCTTTGTCTGTTTGCATCTTATGAACAGAGTACCTCTCTGCGCCCCTGGAGGTTGGCTGTGCTTCTGGCTGTCTGTATGCACCGCGGGGTCAGAGCAAAGTACGCCAGGCCTTCGTGCTCGGTGAAAAACCGGCCATGTCAGCATAGATGGCAGAATGAAATGTGCCGTGACATTCCTTTTCCTTCCCAGACATGTTTGTGCAGGAAAAGTGCTGTTTTATTAGGTTACAGAGCACAGCTGGGCAATGGATTACACACCGCTTCTCTCCGCAGCTTCCTCCCTCACTCCGAATGGCACTGCGTTTGGGAAAACGCGTTTTTCTGAGATGCGACGGCAGCATTTTAATGCTGATGTGACTTGGTCACTTCGCGGAGGAAAATATACTGCCTGTAGTTTAGAGGACTGCACATGGTAAAGGAAAGCTGATAAATCGGTAGTTTATGGTATCCTTGGACACAGGAAATTAAAGACATATTTAAACCTGATTCAAAGGTGAATGAGGACTCCGAATACACCCGTTTGCCCCTGGGAGAGGAGGGAAATGGGAATATGATAAAGCAACCACTCAGGACTCTATTCTGCCGATTCAGAAAGGAGAAAATGTACCGAAACCCATTCCAGATAGTGGCACTCTTCCTACGAAAGGCGCTTGGGATGAAATGGTGCATGTACTCGTTCGCACATAGAAACACACTCCTCCCACCCACGGGCATGCTGGCGGTCCCGCCATGTCTGCATTCTGTGCTGACTTCAGTGTGAGCTCTGTTAATCTGCAGAGAATGCCGGTTTTCTCTGCCTGGCATATCGAATAGAAACCCAGAAATGATCGAGAGGCAACTTAAAATTCAGTTCACTCGATAGCCAGCTCTGTATAAGCATATAGGCGACGTCTGAATTGGACCCTAAACTGGGGAAAAGCTATACCAGTAGATCACACACTCGATTTATTTCACATTACGCATTGTTGTTGGTTTTTATTGGGACAGCAGCAGAATGCGGAGCTTTGTGCTTACCCTGGTACGTGGTTATTACCGTACATCAGGAAGAAATCACTGCCAAGTGCAAATGTAGGAAGTATGCTCCTCTCCTCCTTCCCAAAAATGACGTCTCTTACTGTTACCTCTGTATGAGGTCAGCGGAGTAAATAACACGTGAGGAGTTCTGCGCACAAACCACTCAGCTACAAGGAGCTCCTGAGTTGGAAAGGGTTCAAGGACATTGACAATAAGAAATGGCTCAGTGATTGAGTGTCGACCTGTGAACCAGGAGGTCACGGTTAGAGTCCTGGTCAGGGCACAGGCCCAGGTTGTGGGCTAGATCCCCAGTAGGGGGTGTGCAGGAGGCAGCCAACCAATGATTCTCACCATTGATGTTTCTCTCTCTCTCCCTCTCCCTTCCTCTCTGAAATCAGTAAATATATGCTTTTAGCATCAATTGAACTTGAGCATGTGAGGAACATAAGCATCTTGCATGAGAAAGGTGGTGCTACTTTCTGTTCGGGGCTCTCATCTCTGCAGAGCATAGCCATGTTTTCCCACTAATGCCAAGAGGAAAGCACAATCCAGTATTTACACCACGTCCGTGTCACGTTGCATAAATACTGAATCGGCGTTGCATATGTCGCTTGCTTTCACCGAGATATTGTGTTTTCAGAGCATAATGGACATCAAGAGGAGCGAAAGGAAGAGTAACTGGCATATATAAGGTTGAAAAAACAAAACTATGGACTGCTAGCAATGTTAGGAATGAATTCAGCATAAAGCCTTTACATTCCATTGGATCTGTATTCAAATAAAAGGTCTTATCCTGGACTCTGAGATAAAATAAATTCCAAATGCATATACTCTTTCAGCTTATTTATTGTCCTACATAATCTTGGAATGTCTACACACCTCAATCTTCTTCCTCAACAATGAGACTCCACGGTTTCGTTTCTACTCAGTGATTTCGTACTAAATTGCTAATATAATACCAGAGAAAGGAAGGACTGTCCATCCGTCCAATGCATCCTTCGTTCAGCATTTGTTTATTGAGTGACTGGCATTTATTGGCTGAGGCAGGATGAGAGACACAGCAGGGAACAGCATGGATTATACCGTGAGGAAGCAGACACCAGGCACTTAATTCTAACCGTGATGACTGGGTAAAAGGGAGTGGGGGATGGGGGGGAGGGCACAGAAGACAGAGCTGAGCGAGCCCGAGCACCACAGAAAGGCCTCCTGTGAAACCAGAACAGTGACGAGGGCTGTGTGTTTTGAGAAATGCTGACATGCGGACAAATCGGAAGTGTGACCGCATAAGCCAAGAGGTGGCCTGGAAAACCAGTCCTCAGGATACTAAAGCCAATAGAGTGCTATTAGTAAAAAGAACACCTCGCTGTGTCCGAGGAGGATGGGTTGCGTTGCTCATCGGTTTTCTTTGTTGAGTGGGTCCAGCCACAGCCCTTTTTGCAGGGAGGGAGCAGTCACAGTAGGAAGCGGGAAGGAGCCTTACTGTGGGAATGCTGGCTGTAGAAGGAGATGAAAAATCACCTTGAGGATTTGCAGTCTGTTCCTGTATGTTCCTTCCCCTGGGTTGTAGAGAGTATGCATGCATGTGTTGAATAACTACTGCCTTCGCGACGCCCACCAGCCAATCAGGAATGAGTATGTAAATTAACCCAACAAAGACGGCAGGTTGATTAGCATACGCAGGCACCAAGCAGCCGGTGGCAGGGTGGGATGCTTGTGTCATCGCCATGGCGACAATGCAGACGTTCTGCACCACCCCGGCTGCTCTGGGCCTCTGGACAGCATGGAAGGCGGAAAGGCAGCTCCAGGCTGGAGCAGAAAGGTGGCTCTGGCATGAATCTTTGTGCATCGGGCCTCTAGTTTTATCTATAAAATACCCCCAGAAAATAGTTTCAAAACTGTTCAAAGAAATGTTATGTCTGGATTTTTTTCCAAACATGTATGAGTGATCAATTCGTCTGTGTTGATGACATTTTAAAAGCACATGTTGTTTCCGTATGTCAGTAGTTGTTGGGAGAGACAGGCCATGTGCTCTGCAGTTGATAAGCAAAGAGGTCAGCGTGGCCAGTGCCAGCCCCGAGCAGGGCCGGAGGCAGAACGGCCATTCCTGTAAGACCCTCCCCTTGTGCGTGTGAAGCCCACATGCCGGTTATCTCAAGGAAAAAATAAATTAAATATGTAAATACAAACATACATATAATGATACCGTAGAATGTTTACAATTATAAAGGTGATAAACACATTAAAAATTTTTTAAAAAGTATAGAAATCACTGCTGAGGGGACTGGGGCTGCTGCAGGCATTTCCTTTGGGCCTTGTAACCTCACTGTAGACCCTGCATCCCCTCGTTAACCACATCTGTGACTTCGCCAAGCTCGCTGCTCGATGGAGTTAGTGAGCCTGTGTGAGTTACATCCAATCTGTCCATGGACACTAACTGTGCTAATCAGTCACTTTACATAGCCCCAAATTGTACCATTGTTTTCTAAGTTTAGAATAAAGATATTTTTAGGGGTGTTTTCCTTCTTCAGAGAGAGCCTTTGAGGTCTTAGCAAAGAAGCGAGGTGAGGTGGCAGCGGGGAAGGTGACCGCTTGCTTTTAGAAAGGGCTGCTAAGCCCACAAGCACAGAGGTCGGCTAGCTGTGGGGCCGCCGCCCAGTGGACCAGCGACCACGCCTGCCTGAGGATGTTGCTTTGGGATAAATGTCCACGGATGTCCCACCAATGCCCATTAGTAATAGTTACAGCAAGTGTGTAACCAAGGGACCCTCCACTCCCTAAGCCACAGCGGTGCGGGGAGCTGGAACCCTGGACTCCCAGGGCCTTTCCCGCCCTGCCTGGGGGTGAGGTGCTCAGGGGAGACGCAGGTGACCGTTACTATCCCCTACCGGGTCCCGAAGGTGGTGCCGTGGGTGCAGCTCCCCCTGCTCCTCTTGAGGAACAGAATGGGTAAGGGAAACACGGAGGAAGGGTTTGTTGATGAATGAATGACGAACAGCAAGCTGCATGGATGAGTTGTGCCCAGAATTCTAAAAGGTCGTTGGTTTTATTTAAAGTTGCAACTAGACAAAGACACCAGCACCACACACACACACACACACACACACACACACACTTCACAGGTCATATTACCCTTCTCAAACATAAACTTTTGGAGGAGACATGGACTAGTAGGAAGGGGATAATTTTCTGGATTTTGCCATATTTTAATATACCAACCTCCTGCCAACCATCTCCATATCAATAAAGGTGGGCACTTTGAATAATGATGGTTTAAGTGCCATAAATTTTCAAAGGATTCTGATTTTCAGATGTAGCCTACTTTTTTGCAAAGTCAGACTAAGCCAAGAGGAAATTTTGCACATGAGCAGGTCATCAGCCTACATACACGTGTTCCCTACCAGAGGCTGCGGCCAGGTTAGCTCGTCAGGAGGAGAGGAGGCGTGAAAGGCAGTCAGGCCCGCCAGCCTCTGGATGACCGGATCCCTGGGCTTCGGCGGCTGAGCTCAGATGCCTGCCGCTCAGGAGCCCTCTGAGACGTACATTTCCCCACGTTTTGGGGAAGGAGTGAATTCCCCATCAACCCGTGAACGATTCCCTTTTGCATTCGGAATGTTTCTGTGTCCTCTTCCCATGTTCTTGAATGTTGACGTCTGTCACCTCGAAGACCCTCCAGCGTCTTGATCTCGATTGGCCGCTTTGGGCGGCTCATCGGGATGGTGCACGCTCTGTGCTTCCCGTCCGAGCGGAGCAGGGATGCTTCTGTCACTCAGAGCGGAACCCGGAGACGGAGAACAGAACAGCATTAGGAGAGCCGTCTGCTGGGGAAATCCTGGCTCCCCGGGAGGCAGACACAGCAGTGACTGGTGGGCAGCTAGGACCCGTCTCCCAAGCAGCACCCTTAACGGAACACAGGGGCCCCCACAGTTAAGGAAGAAAACATGCAGCCAAATTTAAAAGCAGGTTTTGGAATGTTGCTGTTTGTGAAAGAATGAGTCGAATATTCTGGCAGAAGCAAGCTTGCCCAGCGACATGACTGTTAGCTATTTTGACATCTATGGTAGTATGATTCTCCTTTATTAGTGACAAAATGCCAACAGGAGAGAAAGGAAAAATACACAGCATAGAAATAGAAAATATTAGCAACCATTTTTTTACCTCTCATTTTCTTCTTTCTCCCCACCCCTCCCCGCCCCCGAGAAAATACCTCATGAAAGTTATGGTTGGACATGTTATCTTAAAATACTCAGGGGGACTGGCTGCATCGGGTGTTTGTTGCTTGGAATAGTCGAACACCTTGTGGCTGGGATAATTCCCTTCTTCTAATGACCATGAGAGTCTGTCTTAATGTGAAAGCCGTAAAAAGAAATGCTGACTTTAAAATACTATGTGTCAGGCCAAAGCCGGTTTGGCTCAGTGGATAGAGCGTCGGTCCGCGGACTGAAAGGTCCCGGGTTCGATTCCGGTCAAGGGCATGTACCTTGATTGCGGGCACATCTCCAGTAGGCGGTAGGGGGTGTGCAGGAGGCAGCTGGTCGATGTTACTCTCTCATCGACGTTTCTAGCTCTCTTATCTCTCTCCTTTCCTCTCTGTAAAAAATCAATAAAATATATTAAAAAAATAAAATAAAATAAAATAAAATACTATATGTGGGTGAGCAAGGTGGGCTCTGTAGATATTAGATTAGCCTTTGAGCAGATACCGAATGAGAATGGAGTGGAATGCCTAACATATCCCATCAGCATGCATGTGAACACAGCAGGGAATCCAAAACAAAGGCTAATTTATGGAGAACTATGTATGTCTAATGACACGTGAGGCCAGCGGGGGTCCCAGCCTCCCCCATGCCCGTTACCCAGCCTGCTTTCATCTCCATTGAAACGGGGCTGCATCCCGGAAGCACGTATCACATCTAATCATTGCCCTGCGTGTAAAAGGTGTTTTTGTATATTTTTGTAAAATCTAATCATTGCACCTTGTGCATTATGTATATTTATATATTCATGAAACTGCAACATGAAACAAAGATTTTGTTTTCAAAACCCAAGGTGCCGAGGCAACATATGCGTGGAATGGTGATTGGACTTCCCGTAATTACATTTTTATTTTAACATGAAAACAAGGGAACAGCGTTTGTATGCAGATGCACTGACATCCTTTCTACACCAGATGGGGTTTTCCCCAGGCTCCCTGATTCCTCCTGGGAAAGATTGGTACTTGGACCCACAGCGACATCTCAGAGGAGGGCCTGGGAGAGACCTCGGCGGTCCTCTGGCGTGGACTGGCGAGGATCATCTGGCGTGGACTGGCGAGGATCATCTGGCGTGGACTGGCGAGGATCATCTGGTGTGGACTGGGGAGGATCATCTGGCGTGGGCTGGCGATGATGGTGTGACTGAGAAAGCCTAGGAGAGGCCCAGGGACTTCCCAAACACTGCCCCAGGTGGAGCCCGAATGGTCCCAGGACTGACCTGCTTCTCTTTTCAAAAGAACAAAAGGCTCCTCTCCCAGACGCCTGGACGATCTGCTAAAAACTGTGCTCTTACCTCTGACACCTCGGATTCGGATTTCCTTCGCGTCCCACTTCTGATAACATGCTCCTAAGGAATCTTTCTCAGGAAGGGTGTGTGTGTGGTGGGAGGGTGGGGGGCAGGGGATGGACCACAGCGGACCCCCAAGTGAATTACAAGAAAGGGAAGCTTTAGACCCGAAGTTGCGTGAGTGAACGCTCAAGGTTTCGAAGGCTAAAAGGCTAAACAACACGGAATTGCAGGCATTTGCTGGATATTTTTCAAGTCGGTTTTTCTACCAGCGCTGGCTCTCATATTATCTCATAATTGTGTCTGTATGAGAATGCTTGGCCTTGTAATAGTCAGCAGCGTTTAGCCAGTAATGGCGGTCATGCTAGGATCGACACTCTGAAGTTGCCAAAACCGGGGTGCAGTCTTCATGAGCTCCCCTCAGGGCCTTGGGGCAGGAGGGTACCTGCTCCACACGTCTCCCGGAATGGACCCAGGGTCCTGGCAGATGGCTGCACCTGGTCAGCAGCTGCCCCTCCCCTCCCCCCCCTCCCATCCGTATTTGGCAGGATCAGGCCTGCGAGCGGGCTCGCCGTGGAAAGAGCAGCGCTGAGAGCAGCTCCCGTGGCCCGGTCCCCGGAGACGCGGTGACATTCTGGCACCTGTCCTCTCATGGGGAGCAGAACACGGCCCTGGTCGCTCCGCGGTGCCATGTATGTAATTTTCTCTAATGACACATTCTGGTTTCCAGCATTCCGCATGCTGGCTTCTGAGTCTCAAGCCAACAGGTGTGGGTTACAAACAGCGCCGTGCCCTTTCCCCTCCGGGCGGAGGCGAGGTCTCCGGCCACCAGGCCCTGCCTCCCCATCAGCCTGGAAGACGGGAGGAGGGCACACAGTAATCGCTCCCACCTGCCCCGGCTCGGAGCCGGGAAGGAGAAGCCTTCAGACAATTCCACAGATAGATCGTTCCATGCATGCCGTCTCCAAATTATTTCAATTAACGTGTTTTTCTCAACATTTCCTGGCAAAGCCTACGGAACGAAAGACTGTGAGAGGCTGTGGGATGAATGCCTTTGAATTCTGCAGGGAAATTGTTCATGTGAAGCACATTCTGATCCGTTACAGTCTAAGGATGCCACCAGCAACCTAAGACATAACCTAAAGTAAGCTATTTGGCTGGGCAGCAAAACAGGCGGCAATAGTGACTGATGGCTTAGCCTGCGTGTGAGCCTCGCCTGCCGTGGCCACCACTGGGATTTTGTTATCACTGATACAGGTGGTCGTGTAAAATGTGTGCTTATTAATTTTGGAGTGTAGATGGCAAATGCCGGCTATTACAACCAATTTAGAAGACTCGTGCCTGGGAATCACCCTGGAAGGGGTTAGGGGAGGTGGGGACACACCCCCTTGGGCTGTGCTCTGTGTGAGAGGGACTACTTTTAGACGGAAATTTTAATTTAAGCGTAACACGCATCTAGAAAAGTGCACAGCCCATCAGTGGGCACAGCCATGGAGCCCCCTCCAGGTAGAAAACTGGGATGTTACCGGCACCCAGAGGCCCCGAGAACTCCCCCGGCTCTACAGCTCCCCTCCCAGCGGGGAGTCAGTCACCAGCTGACAGCTCCTGCTTTTGAACAGAATGCACATGGACTCGCCCAGGAGTCACCTTGTTTTGAAAGTGTTGTCTGGCGAAGGTTATGTTTGTGAGATGTATTCATGCTGTTGCAGCTGGCAGTGGCCGGCCCCTTTGCATTGCTGTGTGCAGGCTGATCCCTTTGCGTGCTGTGTGGACCCCTTTGGGTGCTGTGTGGACCCCTTTGGGTGCTGTGTGGAACCCCTTTGCGTGCTGTGTGGAACCCTTTGGGTGCTGTGTGGACCCCTTTGGGTGCTGTGTGGACCCCTTTGGGTGCTGTGTGGAACCCCTTTGGGTGCTGTGTGGAACCCCTTTGGGTGCTGTGTGGAACCCCTTTGCGTGCTGTGTGGAACCCTTTGGGTGCTGTGTGGACCCCTTTGGGTGCTGTGTGGAACCCCTTTGTGTGCTGTGTGGAACCCCTTTGCGTGCTGTGTGGAACCCCTTTGGGTGCTATGTGGAACCCTTTGGGTGCTGTGTGGAACCCCTTTGGGTGCTGTGTGGAACCCTTTGGGTGCTGTGTGGAACCCCTTTGTGTGCTGTGTGGACCCCTTTGGGTGCTGTGTGGAACCCTTTGCGTGCTGTGTGGAACCCCTTTGTGTGCTGTGTGGAACCCCTTTGTGTGCTGTGTGGACCCCTTTGGGTGCTGTGTGGAACCCTTTGCGTGCTGTGTGGAACCCTTTGGGTGCTGTGTGGAACCCTTTGGGTGCGGTGTGGAACCCTTTGCGTGCTCTGTGGAACCCTTTGCGTGCGGTGTGGAACCCTTTGCGTGCTCTGTGGAGGCCGCTGGGTGACTTCACTATAAGATGTGAATCGCTCACTGCTAGCTGCTGTGTGGAACCCCTTTGCGTGCGGTGCGGAACCCTTTGCATGCTGTGGAGGCCGCTGGGTGACTTCACTATAAGATGTGAATCGCTCACTGTTAGCTGCATCAGGGCAGTTTCCAGTCTGGGGCTTTTACAGATAATGCTTCTGCGAACATTGTCGTTCGTTGCCTTTGGGTGCCATGTGTGCATATTTCTGTAGGGGGTGTAGGCAGACTTTTGAAATGAGTGGGGTCTTCACCCTTTCTAAGATTTTTTTTTAATATAGAGCAAATACAATTCAGTGCCAAATAAGCAGTAATCATGCAAAATGCAACCATTTGTAGTTGGTAAATATCTTGTATGTAGAAGCCAATTTTAGCAAATGAATAACTTCTGATTATATTTGCTACAATCAATTTGTGTTAAATTTTTTAAAACTTCCTTAATGTGAAAGCTCCATTTTCATTCAGTACACTTCTGATGAGTAGGAAAGCAGCACAGTGTCGATAAAGGAACCTGAAATTGGGTCAGGAATCTGGTAACTGAAGACATTGGGTAACTCGCCCTCTCTGCCTGTGTTCCATCCTCATACAGTGGGGACATGCACATTATTGTCACATCACATTATTGAAAGACTAGAGGCCCAGTGCACGAAAATTCGTGCACTGGAGAAGGGTCCCTCAGCCCGGCCTGCCCCCTCTCACAGGATGACCTACTGACGGCTGGGTGGGTGGCAACTGGGCTGATCAGGGGAAGGCAGCCCCCCATCACCCAGCTGCTGCAGCCCCCCATCACCCAGCCTGGGTTCAGGGCTGCCTGAGCCACAGCTGCCCGGGCCCCTGCCTCTCATCTGCCGGAGCCCACAGCTGCCTGCGCCCTGGGCCTCTCATCTGCCGGAGCCCACAGCTGCCTGCGCCCTGGGCCTCTCATCTGCCTGAGCCACAGCTGCCCGGGCCCTGGGCCTCTCATCTGCCTGAGCCACAGCTGCCCGGGCCCTGGGCCTCTCATCTGCCGGAGCCCACAGCTGCCCGGGCCCTGGGCCTCTCATCTGCCGGAGCCCACAGCTGCCCGGGCCCTGGGCCTCTCATCTGCCGGAGCCCACAGCTGCCATGAGCCCTGGGCCTCTCATCTGCCGGAGCCCACAGCTGCCATGAGCCCTGGGCCTCTCATCTGCCGGAGCCCACAGCTGCCCGGGCCCTGGGCCTCTCATCTGCCGGAGCCCACAGTTGCCCGGGCCCTGGGCCTCTCATCTGCCGGAGCCCACAGCTGCCCGGGCCCTGGGCCTCTCATCTGCCGGAGCCCACAGCTGCCTGCGCCCTGGGCCTCTCATCTGCCGGAGCCACAGCTGCCTGGGCCCTGGGCCTCTCATCTGCCGGAGCCCACAGCTGCCCGGGCCCTGGGCCTCTCATCTGCCGGAGCCCACAGCTGCCCGGGCCCTGGGCCTCTCATCTGCCGGAGCCCACAGCTGCCCGGGCCCTGGGCCTCTCATCTGCCGGAGCCCACAGCTGCCTGGGCCCTGGGCCTCTCATCTGCCGGAGCCCACAGCTGCCCGGGCCCTGGGCCTCTCATCTGCCGGAGCCCACAGCTGCCCGGGCCCTGGGCCTTGCAGCCGCTCTCTGGTTTTGTCCAGGTGTCCATCCGGATGGACGTCTGGAAGACATCCGCCCCAATTAGCATAATAACCTTTTATTAGTATAGATTACAGTCTTCAAGGTGTTTAAAATTGAAAAGCGCTCTGACTAGACATAGACTAGTATGTCATTTATCCACAATTCCACTCTTCCTCGGATAACATTTAGGATACAAATACAGCCCCGCCCCATTCAAATCTCCTAAAAATATATGGAAATAACAATATAAAACTACAAAATGTAATACCATAAACTTTTAAAGGATTAAATCTACACAAATACTATTTCTATAACTTCAATGTCTAGTGTTCACTTATGTAATTTTTAAATTGTTGTTTTAAGTCTCTGGGTTGACCACAGTATCTGCTTCATCATCATCATCATATTATTATTGTAAAAAAAAAAAATTAGGACAATATAGGTATCTGGGAAAGAACTTGCATGGGAGGAAGGACAGTGCCTGGGATGCACACACATGACCTTTGCCCTCTCACCCCACACGCTGCCTCTGCCCGGGTGTCCAGCCCGGGGCCATGGGGAAGTCCCATCTCACTTCCTTCCCTGTGGGTTCATGCTGAGCCCTGCGGTGGCATGGAGAGGAGTGCTGGGCTGTGACCTTTGTTCTCAGAAGGTCTGAGTTCAAGGTCAAGATCCACTGCTTACTTGTTTGGAATCTTAAACTCTCAAAAAAAAAAAAAAAAAAAAAAGCCTCCGTTTTCTGAGACTTAACATGAAAAAAGGTAACATCCACTGTTGATGGGTCTTTGTGAAGATTGAATGAGGAGCTAATGGGGGTCACACTAGCACAGCACTGGACCCAGAGCGGGTGTCCATGACTGCTTTATTTTTGTAATATGGCATCGCGGTGTTCTCACAGTGGCCCGGAGAGCGGGTCTGTGGCTGACAGGTGCCTGGTTCCGCTGCCAGCCCGGTCTCCCCACCTCGGCTCTCAGCCCAGCGGGGTGAGGGACCCGGAGCGTACGGGGCTCCCAGCCACGTCCGTTTGCGTTTCCCTTATTACAGCCTGATCGGTCTTCTGTTGTTTCAGTCTCAAACCATGGGCACAGAGCTGCAGGAGGGCCCATGTAAAAGCATCACTTCCTCTCCCAGCGCCGTGAGCTGTTCCACTGGAGACACCGGGATAATGGGCTTTGAAAATACCTGGTGGTTCAGACGTTTTGCCTTAAAGACGTTGAGAAGGTCTAACTGGTGTTAGAGACTTCAGTTCTTTCAATGTAGAATTTATTTTGTCACACTGCAAATTCTTTAATCATTTATTGATTGTTAGAGAGGGAGGTGGAGAGAGAGAGAAAAACATTGATCAGCTGCCCCCTGTGCACCCCCTACCAGGGATGGAGCTCACGATGGGACTAGTACCTCCTGGTGCATGGATGCTGCCCAGCCAACTTAGCGACCCCACCAGGGCACAGCTTGTTCTTCACTCTTCGCAGGGCGGGGCAGTGGACACTCATATTGAACCAGGCAGCCCTCCCTGGGGTCTCAACACCGTTGCTTGGACCTCTCGTTTTGTCATCTCGCTCTTTTTCAGACTTGAAATGCTATAGTTCTGCGGTGTTCGTTGTCCACCTCTGCTAGTCCTGGCTCTGGATGAGCACCATGTCTCCAGCCTGGACTTCTTGGACTTGTTCCTTGGTTGCATAGCCTCCTCAGAGTCCAGCCTCCAGATGGAACGTTTCCTCGACTCTTTGTTGTGACAGTATCTGTAGTTGCCTGTGGCCTCTCTTCAGTGGGTAGGCTCCTGCCTGCATGGCCTTCTCACAGACTGAGATAATGTTTCCAGCTGGATTTCCAGCTTCTTCTGACCCTCCTCTCCCGCCCTCCGTTCAGCCCTGCTTTGGCCAGGGATCGTGGTACCACCCTGAAGGTTGGCAGCCAGGCCTGCCTGTGGCTTCACGTCTACCCTCCAGCTCGGCCGTGGCTGAGTTGTTCTCTTCCTTCTTCGCCTGCAGATGCGTTTTAGTTCACCACTTTTCTCTTCGTTTGTCTGACAGGACATTGCATGCCATGTTACTAACCAGTGCGTAGTGATTTCTGGAGCATTTTGACTTTTATGAGTTCGTTGCCTCTACTCCTCTCTCTCCTCTTTTCTTCTTCTCTCTCACACTACCTTAAGAGTGAATCTCCCTGACACTCTGAATGTGTATAAATATCTTAAATTACATATAGCAAGAGCCAATAGCTTCACTAAATTCCAACCAGCAGTATTTTCGAAGTACATAATATTCTAAGACCAGGCAACTTGTGGGCCTCTGTCTTCAATGCAGTGTTAAACAAGATGTAATATTATTGCGTATAGTTCTCATTAGATGGTGTCTTCAGTAGAACTGGAATCCCATTTTACTGAGATTTTCTATAATGGATATATATATATAATAAGCTGTTGCCCATCTGGCAGAAAATAAAATAGTTCTCCAAACATACACATAGCATTACTTTTAACCCTTGGCATCTCTGTATGATCTATGGATTGTCTCTCCTCTTCAAAGTCTGTTAAGACCAATAAAAGGAGCTAATCTCTTAAGAGGACTTTCTGTGCTCTGTGAAAGCACAGGGTGATGACACATCATTTGTGTGAGGGCCTTGACTCTGTGGGGGTAGTGATTGTTGCTCCACCCAAGTATGTCTGTCAGACCTTTTCTCAAGGCCTAAGTAGCGCCCACTGTTTTATTCTGGACTCGCGGAAGCAGCTGAAGCTTGACAAATGTATGACGTGGTCAGTGTTTAGAAATCTCTTGACATGTTGCCACTCAAAGCCTGCTAGTCTAGTGCAAAAATGGCATCCGAAGTCATACCTCTTGACCCATTGACAATTTGTAAATCCAGGCGTTCCATAACCTATATCTTCATCCTTGAAAAATCGGAGTTTAAAAGAAATTGCTGACAGACTGGGATGGAATCAGGGAGCATACATGTAAACATTAGTCACAGATACACAGGGTAGATGTAGCTACGTTGGCATCTGTGTCTGCTGTACTTCTTACTAGGTCATGATTTTATATCAGGTGTCGTCAACAGGTAAACGGGGGAATGATCATGGAAGGTCCCCAAGCTGTTGAATCTTTTTTTTTTTTTTTAATTTAATATAGCCGGGACCGGTTTGGCTCAGTGGATAGAACGTCGGCCTGCAGACTGAATGGTCCCGGGTTCGATTCCGGGCAAGGGCGTGTACCTTGGTTGCGGGCACATTCCCGGTGGAGGGTGTGCAAGACGCATCTGATCGATGATTCTCTCTCATCGATGTTTCTAACTCTCTATGCCTCTCTCTTCCTCTCTGTGAAAAACCAATAAAATATATTTTTAACAATTCAATCTATTATACATAATAATAGGGGACTTTCACTCACTATTTTTCATATTCCCTCAGGCAGGGGTCGGCAAGCTGCGGCTCGCGAGCCACATGCGGCTCTTTGGCCCCTTGAGTGTGGCTCTTCCACAAAATACCACGGCCTGGGCGAGTCTATGTTGAAGAAGTGGCGTTAGAAGAAGTTTCAGTTTAAAAAATGTGGCTCTCCAAAGAAATGTCAATAGTCGTACTGTTGTTATTTGGCTCTGCTGACCAATGAGTTTGACGACCTCTGCCCTAAGGCAATCAAATCATGAATAATATAGTACTCTTGGCTTAGCCACTTACGTATTTGTCTTATATTTATTAAATTTTCCTTTGAATAACTATATATTTTTATACACAAGTGTTTTCTTAGATTTTAAAACCTCAGGGAATAAAACTCATGTATTGAACAGATATTTATTAAAACCTACTAGGTAGATGAACAGTATTAACTGTTGAATATAATAGAATCAGAGGTATGGAAGGGGAGTGAACTGATGATTCTCAAGGAAAAGAGGAGTGGGAGGTGCGGGGAGAGACTGAACATAAACTGTGCACCTATGGATGAGGACAATGGGGGTTGGGGAAAGGGCAGAGGGTGGAGTAGGAACCTGGTGGAGGGGGGAAAAATGAGGAACTTTTGTAATAATATGAACAATAAAGGTTTATTAAAAAATAATAATAATTTAAAAAAAAACACTAGGTAGTCCAGCTGGCGTGGCTCAGTGGTTGAGCATTGACCTATGAATCAGGAGGTCATGGTTCGATTCCCAGTGAGGGCATGTGCCCAGGTTGTGGGCTCGCTCCCCAGTGTGGGGCATGTAGGAGGCAGCTGACCAATGATTCTCTCTCATCATTGATACATCTTCCTTCCTCTCTGAAATCAATAAAAAATGTTTTTTGAAAACCTACTAGGTATCAGGCACTGTGAACGGTAAATGAAATACAAGAGATTATGGAACAGTCGTGGGAAAGATGCTCCATCCTGGCGTGCAGGCTTCCCCAGGAAGTGGGCACCTTCCGTCTGAGGGAGGTGGGGGGTCCCCCAGGGGACGGGACGCATCGCGGTCAGAGGGACTGTTACTGGGGAGGTACCATGGTTGGCCAGGTGACTTCCAGTAGCTCAGTCATCTGGGGTAAAGAATAAATAAGTGAAATGCCCCCACCCTGAGGACCGTCCTGCTACTCTCCACATCATTGCCTAAGAAATTCACATCGATGAAAGAAGGTCGGGCAGCCAGCCTCACTGTTTAATAAATCGGATGTTTAACAATAGCACGTCACTTATCCAGGGTTAAATCCTTGATGAGGACAGAGCCAAAGTTTGTACACTGTGCCAATATAATTATGTTACTGCGTATATTGGATGTTATTAAATAATATATAACCATTTTAATTAGATTAAGAAATGTATAACTATATATCTTATAGTTGTCTTTTCTAAATATTTTATATGAATACAGTTAATCAACAACATTTTTACAATTACTAGAGGCCTGGTGCATGACGTTTGTGCACTGAGGGTAGGGGAGTCCCTCAGCCCCACCTGTGCTCTCCTGCAGTCTGGGACCCCTCAGGGGATGTCCTACTGCCAGCTTAGGCCTGCTCCCGGTCCTTAGAGCTGCAGCGGAGGCGGGAGAGGCTCCTGCCACCACCTCTGCATTCTCCAGCCTTCAGCCCGGCTTCTGGCTCAGCAGCACTCCCCCTGTGGGAGTCCACTGACCACCAGGGGACAGCTCTTTCATTTAGCGTCTGCCCCCTGGTGGTCAGTGCACATCATAGCGACCGGTGGTTCCGCCGTTTGGTTGATTTGCACATATTAGGGTTTTATTATATATATTAATATATAATGAAGCTTCCTGACACATATACAGGTGGGCTTGATCTGGACCAATGCTGAGTTGTGTTATAAAGTCCTCTTAAATTTAGAATATTAAAATAGTATCTTTTGTGCATCAGTATCCAGTCTGATCATTTCATGTGCCAACTCACCCACCTGTGAGCCCAGTTTTGAGTTTTACCTTCATCCAAGGAATAGCATCGCGTCTCTTGAGAACCTGTAGGTTTCACAACGAAGTGCTATGCGCACGGGAGGGGCCTGTGGTCACACGTTTGCCAGGCGCTGCTGTAGAGCGCCCACCGCGGGTTTCAGGGCAGAGGGGCTGGAGCTCCGACAAAGCGGAGAAGGTGATTGCCCAGGAGTTCCGGTCCAGGTAACGGGGAGACAGCAGAGCACGTGTGTGCAATTCACGGAGAAACAGCAGAGCCAAATCCGCTGCGTTTGGCTCGGGCCTGCTCGTTTTCGGATCTCTGCCGTGCAGTTACCCTCGGCGTCGCATGTTAACGTGACGTGACTTGTTATACACACGCTGGCCTCTAACCCGCCTGTCTCCTCCCCCCAGCGATGCACCTCTTCGGCCTCAACTGGCAGCTGCAGCAGACGGAGAACGACACGTTCGAGAACGGGAAGGTGAACGCGGAGGCCATGCCCACGCACACCGTGGCGCTGCCCGCCGGCGACAGCGGTGAGCCGGAGCTGCGTGCCTGTGTGTGTCCGTGAGCGTCTCTGTCCGTGCGTGTGTCCTCACCCCCTGTACGTGGGAGAGAGAGGGGGCTTTGAAATTGCTAGTGTCGTATCTTAATGAGCAGTTGTTACTCATGCACTTGAGCAGTTGAAAACGGACGCCGTGGTTATGGGAATAACACTGCGGGCCCCTCTGGTCAGGCAGCCAGCCTCCCCTCCCTCCCCTCCTGCAGAGGTGTATTCTGTTTTATTTTTCAGTCTGAGAATAGATGGTAACTCGGCCTATCATTGCTGTTTCCCTGGGTATGTGACGCCTTCTTCACTCAGCGGCTGTGTGGGTTGGAATGCCGTGTTCGTTTTGATGTTATCCTCGGAAGCCATCATAGGAATCCCTGTCACTGGTTATGTTTCTTTTTATTCATTGGGATTTTATGAAAGGAAGCTTCTCTTGGATCTTGCTTTGAGTGCATAGTATTCATTCATTCCGCTTTCACTTACTGAGCATATATGATGTGCCAGGTACAGGCCAAGGTTCAGAGGGTAGAGCAGCGACAAAGAGACAGTCACAGCTGCCCCCAGAGCCAGGGAATTTCTAGGCAGGACCGACGTCGAGCAGGCAGTGGCTGTGTGTGAGCAAACGCACAGCAGGGAAAAGCAGAGCGCGCCATGCCAGGGCATTCAACGTGAACTTCCTAGGAAGGGAGCAGTGAGACAAATGCCAGCATTTAGTCTGTGATCATTTGGGATAGTGTAAGACCAAAGGAACGTCCATCCATTTTGGTTAGTAACAACTTGGGCAAATGACTTTATATATGTGCTCTCGTATGAGTACAGATTGAAACACTACATCTGTATGAGTGTGCACGTGTGTTTATTTCTCTCTGTGTATGTGTGTTACTGTTTAAACAAAATAATTCAGATTGCTTTTAAATTTTCATTATTGTTCATCGTGTGTCAATTCTCTCAAACACTAGACAATTTCAGCAAATTAGAGCTGAACGGGTGGAAGATGACCTGGGAACTGAAGCGCTCGGACGAGCGTCCGCAGGAGCGTCGAGTTCTGTTCAGTATTGTTTATAGAACGTGCAAGGCAGAATGGTTCCTCCATTGGGTGCCATGTTGCTTCCGCCCATCAGGCTACATTGCAAGGCAGTTCCATCTTCTCTCACGTCACTCAGGATGTAAGGGGCTGTGTCCCTGTTTGGCCTGTGGTGGTTTATAGACGTGACG
Organism: Nyctalus aviator; assembly: GCA_036971965.1. Lineage (NCBI taxonomy): Eukaryota > Metazoa > Chordata > Mammalia > Chiroptera > Vespertilionidae > Nyctalus > Nyctalus aviator. The sequence goes on along the minus strand of CM072924.1, from coordinate 182,534,431 downwards.
CAGAGATCTCAGAGTCAGCGCAGGAACCCAAGGGTAGAGCACAGGATTGCAGGGTGGGCTGCGGGCTGTACATGCCTGGCCTGGCTTCCTGCCATCTTAATTTTCCATGCCTCCATGCGGCCTAAGATGTTATCACTTACCCTCTTCAAAACTGAGTCAGACTTTTATAGCTGGATTTCTTCCCTGCCTTTCTGTTGTAACCGTTCTGCATCTGTTCTCTCATATCATCGGCAGGCAGTAAATGCATGCTGTACGTGGAAAGGTATTTAGTATTTTATAACTTCCGGTGGGTTTTCTGGTGTCACAGGATGATGATCAAACAGTCCCAAACCTCCTGACTAACAGCCTGATTATAAATACTCTGTTGTGTCGTTACAGTATCTAGTGTTGCTCAACTGTTATCTATAAAATATCTCAGAATACAAAGTACTTTTTTATATAAGTTTTTATTGATTTTAAAGAGAGAGGAAGGGAGAGGGATCGAGAGATAGAAACATCAGTGAGAAAGAAACATTGATTGGCTGCCTCCTACACGCCCCCTACTGGGGATCCAGCCTACAACCTTGGCATGTGCCCTGACCGGGAATCGAGCTGTGATCTCTTGGTTCATAGATCGATGCTCAGCCCCTGAGCCACACCGGTTGAGCCCCAGTGCCTTTTTTATGGCATTGTCTGAAAAACCCCACCTCCCTGATGTGTTTCCCTGCACACGGGGTGTCACGTGAGTGTGGAGAGGCATGGCAGTAGCTCTGGTACGTGGTCTCTCTGTGTTCTCACCCTCTGACACCTGTATTTTGAGCCAGTGAGGCTGCTGTGACACATGCTTGCCGATGAAAGGAAAAGTCACAGTCAGCCGGGGGGAAGACTGCTCGTGGTTCCCACAGTCAGGCAAAATCTTCAAGACGAAGCCTTGTTGTGTTTGAAGACGCGGCACAGCTCCCTCTTACTTGGTCTGATTCCCAACCTCCATGCTTTGAGTTTAGATAAATGATAGATGGATGGATAGATAGATGATAGATAGATAGATAGATAGATAGATAATAGATAGATGATAGATAGATAGATAGATAGATAGATAGATAGATAGATAGATAGATAGATAGATAGATAATAGATAGATGATAGATAGATAGATGATAGATAGATGATTGATAGATAGATAGATAGATAGATAGATAGATAATAGATAGATGATAGATAGATGATGGATAGATAGATGATAGATAGATAGATAGATAGATAGATAGATAGATAATAGATAGATAGATAGATGATAGATAGATAGATAGATAGATGATAGATAGATAGATAGATAGATAGATAGATAGATAGATAGATAGATAGATAATAGATAGATAGATAGATGATAGATGATAGATAGGTAGATAGATAGATAGATAGATAGATAATAGATAGATAGATAATAGATAGATAGATGATAGATAGGTAGATAGATAGATAGATAGATAGATAATAGATAGATAGATAATAGATAGATAGATAGATAGATAGATAGATAGATAGAATAACCACAGGCACCCAGTTGCCCTACCTGTGTTTTTGCCTTCATCCTTCTCCTGTTTCCCATGGTGAACCCTACAGACAGCCTGTGTGTTGTCTGTGACCATCCCCAGGCCAGGCTCCGGGGTGGGTGGGAAGAGAGCACTCTGGACGCAGCCTACTTGATTTCTTCGGAAGCCAGAGTTCCTGGAATTCAGGACCTGATGAGAGACCCCTGAGCCCGGCCTTTCTCCAGAGGAAGGGGCTGTGCCAGGTGTGTACAAGTCTATCAAACTGTGTCCCAGGCGCGCCCACTGCCAGGCGTGCTGACGATCAACACGGAGCCCTCGAAACGCCACCAGGAGTAGCTGCACTGGCTGGGCCATGACTTGGAAAGCGGGGGCATGTGATTTAAAACGACAAAGCCCTCACAGAGCTCCGGCCCCTGGCATTTGCAGGCGGGAGCAGGGGTGCCCAGCTCCCCTGAGCGGCCGGGTCGGTGGATTTGGGGGGAGGAAGGGCAGTGCTGTCCGTTTGTCTCTCCATCAGTGATTACAATGAGAGGTCAGGTCCGCACCGCCTTGTAGAAAAGACACATTCTAAGGCGTTGATTCAAAACACGTTCATTCTAAAACCTAGAACAGTTTGAAGCCAATGGAAATCGGTAGGCACTCAAAAATGAGATTTGTGTTTCACAGGAAAAGCTAGCATGGATCGCCAAACTTGGAACTATTTGGTTCTCGTGTGCCTAAAACAAAATGTGGACACAAATTTAAGTTTTATTTCCTGTGACCATAGTACTCTTACGTGTTCTACAAAACCTGTTTGCATCTACATTGAGTTATTCTTGTAACTATTACTAGTTGCACACACAAAAGAAATCAACCTAAGTATGACTTAAGTAGATTAAACATTTTGATAATTATTAAACATCAGAAGTGGAAACTCCCCCCCCCCCTTTGAATGAGATCAATGGGGACTTTTTCAAATAGTTTATGTATTCATGGATGAATATTACTCATTACAAGAGCAAAGCAACATGCAGTATCCACTGTATTCCTGTTTCCCATTGTTACAAACATAAGAAGTCTGGGACAAAAGAAGCAGATGGAAACAGAAGGATGTTTTTAGAGTTATGCAATTCCATTATGTGAAATCCTTAGCACTCATATTTCAAAAATCGCATTGTGATTTATTTCCAGAAAGTGTGTGCCACGGTCTACAAGCTGTCAGTTCCATCCCATTTCCTCTTCTGTTTTAGTGAATGCAAGGAATTGGCACCTGCCTGCTTGCAGAAGATTTGTCACGGGGTTTTCTGAAGCCGTTTCTGGTCTGTGAAGTATGCCAGGCTTAGCACAATGCCAAGCGGCACTTTTACTGAGTGGCACTCTGTTGACACTCACTGGCACACACAGAGTTTGGTAGAAAATTGAGCTTTCATTCATTTACATTCACCTTTGTCATTAGAATCCTTTGGAAGGCTTTTTTTTTTTTATCATGTTACATGCTTTAAATATCTCTCTTTAATTAGCTCATCTAATTTAGGGAAGAACCTGTATGTAATTTACTGGCAGAGCATGTACTCATTAAAACCAAGCTTAATTTTGGTCAGAAAGAGGCTGACTTTATATTTTTCAGTTCAAATAAATTAGTATACATTTTTCACAAGCATCTCAGTTCTGAATTTCTATTCTAGGTAGGTAGCAGACAGCTAGATAGATAGGTAAGTAGGTAGGTAGGTAGATAGATAGATGGATGGATGGATGGATGGATAGATAGATAGATAGATAATGATAGGTAGGTAGGTAGGTAGATGATTGATAGATCAGGAATCTTTACACAGTTTGTAATTGGATTGAATGATGCCTCACTGCCGTGGATATTTCCTACTTTACTGATGTTGTCTCTGCAGTCATGCAGCCCTCTGCAGGTGACAATGGCTCTTGGATGCCAGCCCGAGTGGGTGATGAGGGCACTGAACAAAAGTGTATTCCCTCCCTCTTGATACAGCCTATTTCAGGGCCACGGCCAGCCTTCCCACTGCACTGCTTGGACCTGGATAGAAATACTTGTAAGGCGGGGAAAGACACTGACCCTCACATGCACTCATGGTGCCTAGAATAAAAGAGGCTTTATCAACAAAAACACTCCAGAGCGTGTCTTTGCACCCTGGAAGCTTCGTGCTCCCCGCAGGGTGCACAGTAAGGTCCTGGGTGTGCGAGAGGCAAGTCTCCATGTACAGAGTCTACGTGTGGGATTGTTGAAGTTGTAGAGAGCAATGCCTTTAGAGCAGTCTGCCCTCTCCTCCTGCACGTCTCCGTGCAGGCTTCATTCCGCAGCCTGTGACTCGGCTCGATGGAGGACTCCTGGACCAGTGCCCTCCATGACCCTTGAGCTCTGAGATTCTGACTAGTGAGGACTAGTCAGATTCTGATGTTATAACTGGTGAGGCTTTCTCATTGGAGAAAAAAACAATCATCCTAACTACTGCGCCCTACTCAAGCACATGCAGTCAACCTTGGTTCTTTTTTGTTGTTCTTCTTCTTTTAACAAATGAAAAGGGTCACCTGTTAAATTAGCTGTGAGAATAATTGGGTAAGGAGATACACTTATTGACAGCAGTGGGCAGGCATATTTCAGTGACAGAGTTTTTAACCTGTTCAAATCATTAGCTGGAGAAACCAATAAAGCAAAACCCTGACACTCTACAAGTCGGAACTTGGTTGCTACTTTCAAAGCTTGATGTTTTGGGGGGAAATTCTGTGGTTCCCACGTTTATGCTTACCAGCTCTCAGAGCACAGGTCTGCCACCAAAGCCACTAAAAACAGCGATGGCGGCCACAGACACTACCAGCCCCACGGTGTCTATGAAATCACACTAGCTTAATAACAGTAAAGTTCAGCAATAGCCTTAGAAATGTATGAACTTGATGAGCGTGTCCAAATACAAACATTTCCATATTTAATGATTATTTGTGTGCTAACAGATCTTAATGGGGAAAGAGACCTAATACTCCAGTATTTCAAAAATATTTTCATGTGGAAGTCAACCAAAAGACAGAGCTTACTAGGAATCTCTGACAAGTTACAGCACAAAGAATATGATGTTACAGTATTCATGGTTGACTTTATTTCACAAGACTGGTCATCTCTTCACAGTAAAAATAGGTATAACTTAGTCCTAAAGTTAAGGCTAAGCAGATGTTTCAGTTTGGTTCAATGGGTTCATATGTCTGATTTCATGTGAAATTGACAAATGTAAAATGTAGTAGTTTAAAATAACACGTTTGTTGTAAAAATAAATAAATAAATAAATAAATAAAAGCAAGGATTATACTTATGATTATACAGAGGCCTGGTGCATGAAATTCATGCACTGGGCAGGGGGACTCTCAGCTGGGCCTGTGCCCTCTCTCAGTCCGGGAGCCCTCTGGGGATGTCTGACTGACAGCTTAGGCTCACAGGGAACGGGCCTATGCTGGCAGCCAGAATCTTTAGCTCTGCCATGGAGGCAGAAGAGGCTCCCGCCACTGCCGCTTCACTCGCCAACCATGAGCCCTGCTCAGGGATTCTGGCTGAGCAGCGCTCCCCCTGTGGGAGCGCATTAACCACGAGGATGCAGCTCCCGCATTGAATGTCTGCCCTCTGGTGATCAGTGTGCGTCATAGTGACTGGTCATTCCAACGTTCGGTCAATTTGCATATTAGCCTTTTGTTATATAGGATAGAACACACATAGTTCTGGCATCATGCAGACCTTGACCTGACTCTTGACTCTGTCCTGCACTCGGGTCACATAATTTATTTCTCTGAGCATTAGTTTGCTCAGCTCAAAATACCATCAACCCCATAGCATTTTTTGTCCTTTCAAACAGATAATAGAGGCGAAACCATCGGGCATGTTGTAGGTTCTGGGTACAGGTTACTTTGACTTCTCTTCTCCCTCCTCCACCATTTCTGTATAAGCTGATTCATGACAAGGTTAGGTGCTTGTGCAGAAGCGTGTAAAGAGAAAAGCAGGGACTGGGCTCTGAAATTTCACATTTTTCTCTGAACAAAGGAATCTCTCTGGTTAGATGGGAAACAGCCATCTCAGGTCTGCATGGTAGAATTATATTCTTTATCTTTTTATTTAATTATATGTCCTGATTGAGCTAGCATGAATATGTATAACTATTGTAAGAGAGGTATTTAAAATTTTAGTGAGTGATGCATAATGTATAACTTTGAGCTGATACGTGAAAAATGACGATTGCTATAGCCCAATTTTTAATCCTGTTCCCTAGAGCATTTTATATTACAAATTTAGTTCAAGGTAAACAGACCCTGAGAGCTAAGGAGCTGTTCAATGCCAGGATTATGGACAGAGAGGGGAAGAAGAGAGGAATCGATGGTGTAAACAATGTTTTTTATTAAACTTTCCTGGCCACCCCCTTCCCCCTGCCTCTACCTGGTCACCAGCAGCTGCATCCTAACGGGCTCTCCACCCCCAGCCTCCCCCGCTGTGGCTTTGTTTCTCTGTTAGCCTGGTCACACCTTTAACGAGTCTCCTTTCCCTCCAGCTCTCCTTCGCAGCTGCTGGTACAGGATGCGGTAGTCCAGGCAGAAAGCAATCCCGTTTCCTAGCAATAGCCTCTCCCTCGAACGTTACATGCATCTGTCCGTGAATATGATGTGAATCACGTTGGATCCTAATGGCCATAAACTGGAGGTCACCCTGTTCATGGGTGATCGCAACCCATGTTCCTTAGTAATCTTGAATTCTGTTTCTCCTGATTACACACGCGCACACACACACACACACACGCACACACACATACATGCATACTCACACATACATGCATACTCACATACATGCATACTCATGCATACACACAACACAGGAACAAGCAAGTGCCTTGGCGGCATTGAAATACAACGTACTCATGTTAATTCTACTTGAAGTATCTCCTTTTAAAACATGCCATACATTATGTGCATCTAGATATATAAAAGCCAAGCAACCAGAACTACAGTTGCTTTGACTTGCAGTACAGCCCAGATCAGCCCCTCAACCCAGATCGGTGGTGGAGCCAGCCAGCTGACCTCCGAGGGCCCCTCTCCCAGCTGGCTCAACCCCGATCAGTTCCAATCGGGGCGGGCTGGCTGGCCCCCACCAGTGCATGAATCCATGCCCCAGACCTCCTAGTAGTAGTATAATGCTGGTAAATACATGCATCTGCAGGGAAAAGGGTAGAACAACATTATGGATGGAGATGAAAACACAAGATACAAAAACATCCCTAGCATGAAGTGTGAAGACCCAGTTCTTTAACCTGGCATTCCAGGCCCTTCCTTCCAGGCTGCTGCCCTCCGCCTGCCCAGCCTTACTTCTCATTCCTCCCATGACTTCCACTCATTCGGAACCTACCTCAGGCCCAGCGCTCGGTGTAATATAATCCTCATGGTGGCCCGGCCATGGCATCGCTATCCCGGTTTTACAAACGAGGTTTAGTGTCTTCCGTCCGGTCACACAGCTGGTTAGTGAGAGCAAGGACTCACACCCAGGTTCGTCTGCCTCCAAAGCCAGTTTTCCTGACTGCGGGAGCCGCATGGATCTCTGTCTCAGGAGCAGCCTGACCTGTGCTGTGTGACTAGTCAGGATGCTCACCGCAACTCAGAAACCATGTCCTACGCGACCTTCAGCGTTGACCTAGAGCTTAACTCATCTGTGCCATCTCTCAGCCCACAGTGCTGTCACCTCCTCTGACCCTCAATCATATGCTACTTTAGATTGTCATTAAACTAAGATCGCTCAGAACTCTGTGATTTGACAGTAAGGCCTCTAAGTGCTGAATGAACCATTTCTCTGGAGGCCCTTATGTAACAGGTATTGAATAATATGATGTAATGTCTGAACTAACCATCAGATTGATGTTTTTAAAAGATAAACTTAGTAGTAAGTCAATCCTGTGACTATATAAAGACCGAATTGTCTGGCTGGTGCGGCTAAGTGGTTGAGCATTGACCCAGGAACCTAAAGATCATGGGTTTGATTCCGAGTCAGGGCACATGCCCCTGGTTGCAGGCTCAGTCCCCAGTGGGGGGGCACTGAGAACTCGGTTCCCAGTGGGGGGCATACAGGAAGCAGCCAATCAATGATGTTCCTCTCACTGATATTTCCATCTCTCTATCCTTCTTCCTTCCTCTCTCTAAAAAAATCAATAAAAACATATTTTTAAAAATAAAAAGTGAAAGGACTGAATCAACAGAGGATCACTTGCCCAGTTTCCTTCTGTTCCTTAGCCTTCACAGCCCCTTTCTGAACGAGAGGCAGTGTGATTTTACCTCCATTTAAGGAAAATTACAAAACCTGCCTCTCTCACCAATCCCCAGAGGGCAACTGAGAAAACCTCAGCAAGGAGCGGGGAGGGGACACCCTACCGAGAGAAATCAGATCTGTCTCTGAAAACCCCGCTTGCAGAGCAGGGGGGATTCCCACAGCGGAGTCTTTGTTCCTGCAGGTTGAAGGTCACTGGGAGGGATAATCCAGCGCACTGCTAAGGCTGGACGTGAATTTGAGATGAGGGTCAAAAGAGAGAGGAAAAGTTGTAGCAGCCTAGTCAGAAGCTCTGTAAGAATTGAATCCTGCGCCTCCTTCCCTTCCCCACGGTCTTCCCACACACACACCCTTGTCTGCTTCCCTCCCAGCTCTGATTTCTCACTCAGCCTAATAAACAGTTTAGCGGGAACTACTTGAATCAGTGCCATTGATTGGTTCTGTTGTTTGCTTAAGGATTGATTTGAAAATCTCCATAATCCATTCCGCCTTAATTTACACTTCAGTATGTTTGGAATGACTGATCACTACCAGACTTAATCTCTCCCAAGAAATAGCAAGACATATCATTTGCAGGATAATTATGTTTGAAGTGATCTAGCAGCACTGTGGGTGTGCAAACAGTTTCCATAATAGGCGTACCTTGGGGGAAGGCAACGGATTTTGACTTAAGTTATCTTCAAGAATGTGTTGGTTGAGCTCACAGCATCTCACCAAAAAGGTTTTTTAAGTGAACATTATAGGTGAGTATCTCATTATGCGAGGACGATGATGACCTGTCAGAGCGTCTCGCGCAGAGAACTTTCTGGAAGGCAGGCAGTTTGTGTTCTGTTTCGGTTTTCATGTTTTGTCCTTCCCTGGATCTCTTCCACTCAGGAAAATTGGGCGGATTCACACAGGAAAATAACACCATAGACTCCGGAGAACTTGATATCGGCCGGAGAGCCGTGCAAGAGGTGCCTCCCGGAGTCTTCTGGCGATCACAGCTCTTTATCGACCAGCCGCAGTTTCTGAAATTCAATATCTCCCTTCAGAAGGACGCGCTGATCGGCGTGTACGGCCGAAAAGGCTTGCCCCCTTCCCACACTCAGGTAAACGCAGGCTTCGCTGTCAGTGAGATGAAACTGCCCGTGTGCGTTTTTAACGTTATTCTGTTTCTCAACTTGGGCTGCTTAACTGTGTGACCACTTTTGTATTGATCCTTTACGGTGAGAAGAATTTCAGGTGGAGGGTTACAAGTGTCTTGGGGTTTTCGAATTAGTAGGAAGAATACCACTTTCTTCCTGGCTTGCTTTAACCGTTATTGATTGATTAAAATGTACCAAACTCTGTGAGCAACTTAATGAATATTGAACATCAGTTCAGCACCTAATAAAACACCAGGGATTGTTCAAGTGTTTTACAAAGATTCTGTGGTCATTTGGGGTGATCTTATTCCTTTCGTGTAATAGATGCATTACATTTTTTATCTCAAACAGGTATTGATTCTATAGAAAATATTACTTTTTTTTTTTTTTACTTTATGCCAGATTTGCTCTTAGTAAAGAAATTATTGGGACATAAACATAAATACCATAATATGAATTTCACCAACCAAGCCATAATTTCTCATCAACCCATTATGAACGACAAAATAAAGAGGCAGAAGTACTTAATAGATGACCAAGGATGATCACATGTTTGAGGTTGATACTCAAAACGCTTCAAACATTCATATTTATAGATTCAAAGAACCTTGAAGTCTGTCTGCTTGCAGGAAGACCCCTTCACAGTCACGGTCACAGCTAGGCGCTCTCAGTAGTTCCGCAGGCTTCGTCACCATCTAATACTGGGTCCGGGAATGAAACTCTCCTGTCATTTGTGGGGGGAGGTGGAGGTTCTTGGGGTGCCGCTGAATCGAGCATTTTCAGAAGCCCCCACGGGAGGGTGGGATGCGGAGGACTGTATGGGCGGGGAGCTGCGTTTCTCAGGTTCCAAAGTCCCTGTCCCTTAAGCCAGGGGGGAAAGGGTGCAGCTGGGGTTCCAGCAGAGCCAGACACAAGCCAGGGCCAGAGCGTCCGTTGCCTGTAGCAGCCGGTGCGGGTCAGCATCCAGCCGATGAAAGCCACTGGTTGGGGCTGGAGCCCCATGGGGCCATGCGCCACGCGGCTCAGGGAGAGCATCCCCCGCCACAGGCGTCCCAAGAGGGAGCAGACAAGAGATTTGGAAGTTGTGATATTCAAGGTTCCAGAGTTTGCGTTGGCCATGCCCATCCTGGCCAGTTACCTGTTTCCGGGTGTGATAGACAGACAAGCACTTTCCCATGTCACTCAGACCTTACTGGGCAAGTGCCTGACTGGTCGTCTTCTCCTCCTTGGCTGTTAAATAATAACCCAGTGATTACAACAGCATCAGTGGTGTGTGTATAAGAGGGAAGTGATGATTTAAAAGAGGTCCCATTGCCCTAACCGGTTTGGCTCAGTGGATAGAGCGTCAGCCTGCAGACTCAAGGGTCCCAGGTTCGATTCCAGTCAAGGGCATGTAGCTTGGTTGTGGGCACATCCCCAGTGGGGAGTATGCAGGAGGCAGCTGATCAATGTTTCTTTCTCATCGATGTTTCTAACTCTCTATCCCTCTCCCTTCCTCTCTGTAAATAGATTGATTTTTATTTTAATCGATAAAAATATATTTTTTAAAATAAATAAAGGAAGTCCCACGATGTCTAAGAAAAATTATTTAAATTACCATAAATAGGAGCTCAGACTTTTCCCAAGATCAACTGTTACGTTAGTAAATACAGGAATTTCCAAAATGTAATAGATGGTTAATTAAAATTGACAGTTGGATGAACTTAAAGTTATACTTGATAATCAGTTTTTTCACCCATGAAATTTCATGCTGAGTTTAATTGGATTTATAAAATGAAGACTGGAAGGTTTTCATATACTCTTTATATTATATCACTTTGTGAGAAAGGCTTTTTCTATAACAGAAATTTAAAATAGAAAATTATAAAGAAAAGTTGATCACATACTATTAAAAATTACATATTTTTTAAAAGGTGACCAACAGTATTTGAACATGCTCTCTCTAATGTCATGTGGCTCAGGGGAAATGTCATGGACATACATAAATTACATAGTTGTAAAATTTTTGAATATCATGCTTTGGTGCATTCGTTTTTCTGATTTAACATTTTCCAAATCTGGGTTATTAAAGTAAAAGTCTTTAATCCTCAGACATAAAATACTTCCGATTGCATATTAGTTTTCAATTTAAAATTTTAAACTACATTTGGCTCCCCTTCTAGGCGACACTAACGAGGAAGCAATAACCAGACTTTCTCGGATGGAAGGGGCCTCTGTAACTTCATGTGTAACAGATACACGGGCTGCATAGCAACCCTAGAGGCCCGGAGCACAACATCTGTGCAAGGGGCTCGGCCCTCACAGCCTCGGCGGCTTCGCAGCCGGAAGGTTGTCCTGACGGTCATTCCGCTGTTCGGCTGGATGTTCTAATTAGCATATTACACTTTTATTATTATAGATTCTGGTGAGATAGAAAAAAAATACAAGTTAGTCATTGGAACCACACACCTGTAAGTTCATCGAGAACACAACGGTGAGCATGTAACCTATCAATTCCAGAACTAATTTCAAAAAATAATTTTCTACATGTCATGCACTTCAAAGATTTATTTAGAGATTTAGGGTGGGCTCTTTGCAAGTTGCACGTACCTGTAAGACGGGAGAAGTAAAAGACGCAGTTTCAGGTTTTCCTTATCGTTCTCCTGGCATTTGAACACAGCATGCATGACGTCTACCTTCTCTGCTACCACGTGTGTGGGTGTCAGTGGGTTACACGTCTTCTTAAGCCCCGCAGTTAGAGAGGTCCTTTCTCTGGTTTATTCGAGGTCAGCAGAGCCAACATCTATCTCGGACTTCGGTGTTTAATCATGACATATGCTGTAGGACAGCCCACATTGAACATTTCCCTGTTTCTGGGGAGCATGGAACAAACCAACCTGAAACAATGAGAAGTGGCCATTCAGGAGAGCTGCTGGAGTGAGAAAGTCTCCGATCCTTATGACACTGTCCGTTTGATTGTCCTTCTCCCTGAGGCCCAGTCCATGCTCCTGGCAGTGGGTGCCCAGGGAGGCAGTGTAACGCCCTGCCCTCACCAGTGTCCGGCCCCCTTTAGGTGCACGTGCGGGAAGGCTGTTTAGCATGGGGGCTGGAAACCTGGGCTCCAGGCACACGCCTCCACCCACCTCGTGACCTTGTGACCTTGAACACATCACTTGACATCTCTGCAGCGTGGGGTCTCCCTGTGAAATGGAGGGATTGGATCAGGTGATGGGTAAAACCGCTTCCTCCTCTCCACTCCCGAGATTTGCAGAGAGACTATGCCACCACCCCACACGGCTGATTGGGGAACACAGTCAAGCATTCGTAGATTCTGAGTTCTCTTGGTTAGAATAACTAATTGAGTTAAGCCTATGGACAGCCTGTTCAGACGTTAACCACCAAGAAACTTTGTCAGCTATAAGCGTCATTTTCATAGCCACTCCCTAACGTGGTGGCACTGAGTCTTGTCCTAAGACCTTAAGGCTCAGCGCACAAAGCATCCTCGGCTCCATATCATGGACAGGTCCACGGCGCAAACCTCGGTCTCTCGAGTTGGCCCTTACGTGATTGCTTTGCGGCCCCAGGACAAACGTTTTTAAATATTTCTGCTCCGAACAGTGTATTTACTTTCTACAGCGATGGTTTCAGCCCTGAGTAGGGAATCTGTCTGTGGGTAGTTGAGTGACCCCCTGAAATGCATGAACTGCCGACAGAAGGGCCTGGAACTGAGCAGATACTGAACACCGTGAGCCACTCCCACCACCACCACCATCACACCTGGCACTCCAGCCTCATCCTGCTGTTGGAAGTGTGATGCAAGTGGTATTTTCCCTGATAAAGGGGATCATTAGGAGGAAGGGTTTGAGAGACCAGTTAAAATCCAGCATCTTCTCCCTTTCGTTTCTCATTGACCGTGTTTCGTATCAGCGGACATGATGTTTCTATGCCGTGGGGCCAGGATGAGAAAGCTGTTTCTGCTAGGCTGTGGGTGGCAAACTGCGGCTCGCGAGCCACATGCGGCTCTTTGGCCCCTTGAGTGTGGCTCTTCCACAAGATACCACGGCCTGGACGAGTCTATGTTGAAGAAGTGGCGTTAGAAGAAGTTTAAGTGTAAAAAATGTGGCTCTCCAAAGAAACCTCAATCGTTGTACTGTTGATATTTGGCCTGGTTGACGAATGAGTTTGCCGACCACTGTGCAGTCAGGCTAATCAAACATTTCAACCTGAGGAGGAATGAAGGGCTTCGTTGAGGCAGAAGCACCTTTGGAAAGGGCGGAATTATTTTCCTCTGATAATTTTTTAATACAATGCTGGTGAATTTTTTGCAGGTCAAATAGCCACACTAGTCATTATGTTCATCTTTGCTAAGATAACAAATATCAAAAAAAATTTTTTTTGAATGTTAATTTAGTTATGGCTTTTTTATATTTCTCACAGTTAAACTGTACAGTCCTACCACACAGAAAGATGCTTTTGTATTAAAGTGAAATCTTGACTAAGTCAGAAACTGGATTAGGTATTCTAAATTCTGTTCAGTGGTGACGGAGGGTTTGTGATCAGCACAGTATTTAACTGTGACTCTCAGAATCCCAGCAGTGGATTTTATTCCTGTTTGATTGCATTAAGGGATTCATGCAATAACCATTTTTTCAGAATAGAACACTGATGAAATTCCATTTAAGGAGGAGATCTGAAAGTGGAATTTTAATAGTTCATGGGTACAGTGCTGCAGCATTAATGATTGGTATATATAGTACTGGAGTATACTCACACATAAGCACGTGCCTCAGGAATAAAATGAAACTAGGTAGGAGGTTCTAGAAACCCAATCCCTCTACTTTTAAGAAAATCCCTCTGCTTTAAATAAACTTATCTAGCAAGTTTAATAAAACCAAGTAAGAAAGTCCTAACGAGGCCTTCCAAATTCACTGCATTGTCTCGGGTTACAAGATGCTACCCCCTTGCTACCACTCACATCACACACTTCCCATTTTCTTTAAGTTCTCCAGTTAAATCCTCGCTACCCAGTGTTCATGACAGATCTTGCTAAAACAGAAATTAAGTGTTAAGATGAGTGACATAGTCATAGCATAGTTGGGCATGCTTCCGTGTTTGCCGTCCCTTCAGAGGCCCTCCACTGGGTAATTTTTTGTTTTACTTTTTATTTTGATAATCCTCACCAGAGGATATTTTTTTTTTCATTACTTTTTAGAGACAGTGGATAGGGAGGGAGGGAGAGAGAGGAGAGAGAAAGAGAGAAAGATCAATGTGAGAGACATCAATTGGTTGCCTCCCGCATGCACCCCAACCAGGGCAGGGAAGCGAACCTGCACCCCAAGTACATGCCCTTGACCAGGAATCAAACACTCTAACCACTGAGCCATGCCAGCCAGGGCAGTTTTTTATTATTATTAATTATTAAAGGTCTAAGGGCATATTGTTATCGAACCGTAGCCATAACCACCTCCAAAGCCCATGTGTGTGTCCGTGGAGAAGGGTGGCGTGGGGGGGAGGACAAGTCGAAGCTCTGAGAAGGTGCCCTTGAGTTCACGTCCCAGCTCCACCACCTTGTGCCAGACGTGCACCCTGCCCACGCTTCTGAGGTTTCCCTCCTTCCTCTGTGAGGCGTGGCATCCATGCCTTCCCAGGAGGGCTGCCGGGGGCGGGGGAGGAGAAGCAGGGGGGGTTCCAAATACTCCTGGCACAGAGGAACATTCCAGAGTGGTTGCTACTACGTGAGGCTGTCTAGTGGTCTCTGGGAAAGGCGGCCATTGGGTTTGGCACGCGATAGGTTTGTGTTCCTATCCCCAAACTGCCCACACGTGTCCAGGGGTGTATCAGCCAGATGAATTACATAAATGTGGGCGCCATGGTGCCCCATCGGGAAGACATGCGCCCGGCAGTGTGACTCAGTGACTCAACCCATGAGCCAAGAGTTCTCTGGGTCGATTTCCAGCGGGGGCACATGCAGGCTTTTGGCTCGCTGGGCACACAGGCGGCAGCTGATCAGGATAAATGGGTAATTTGGGGGCGTATAGGAGGCAGCTGGTCAATGCTTCTCTCATGGATATTTCTATCCCTCTATCCCTCTTCCTTCCTCTCTCTCTAAGATCAATAAAAACCTATTTTGTAAAGTGTGCAGTGTAAAGGCAACGAGTGTGCACAGTAGGTAGTTTTCCTACCTCTGTAGAGCTCTGCACAGAACACCTACTTACCCCCCAGAACTTCTGTTCTAATACCCTACTCCAGTGGTCGGCAAACTCATTACTCAACAGAGAGAGCCAAATAGCAACAGCACAGCAATTGAAATTTCTTGTGAGCTGAAAACCGACGTCTGCACATGGGCCCCGAGGTTTCAATGGCACTGTGTGTGCGCGCCCGCACGTGGTATTTTGTGGAAGAGCCACACTCCAGGGGCCAAAGAGCCGCATGAGGCTTGTGAGCCGCGGTTTGCCGACCACGGCCCTACTCCTTAGAGCGCAGGAGAAGAGTTAGCAGCGGAGAGGAGCAGCCCCGGTCACAGTGTTTCTGACCGCTGGACCGCTCTGCTTGTCCCGTCCTCAGTACGACTTCGTGGAGCTCCTGGACGGCAGCAGGCTGATCGCGAGAGAGCGGAACCTGCTGGAGTCAGAGCGGGCCGGGCGGCGGGCGCGGTCCGTGAGCCTCCACGAGGCCGGCTTCATCCAGTACCTGGACTCGGGCATCTGGCACCTGGCCTTCTACAACGACGGGAAGAACGTGGAGCAGGTGTCCTTCAACACCATCGTCATCGGTAAGGGCCCCGGCCCCACGCTGGGGGGAAACGCCGTTGGCCTCGGCGACAGGGAGTGGTCCCTGGGCCGCGGGAGCCAGCAGAGAGGTGTGAGGAGCCGTTTGGAGCGGTTCATGTCTGAGTGTGTGACAGACCAGGTGGCACCGGGAGGAAGGGAGGTTTGGACACCTCTGGAGGAGGCCTGGGCATCAGGTTGGCCCTAAGAACTCTGCCAGTGAGTGGCCGCCCCTTGCCTCGCTGGTTAAAGATCTGCCCAGCCGGTGTGGCTCAGTGGTTAAGCATCAGCCTGTGAACCAGGAAGCCACCGTTCGAATCCCGGTCGGGGCACATGCTCAGACTGTGGGCTTGATCCCCCGTGGGGGTTGTGCTGGAGGCAGCCCATCAATGATTCCCTCTCCTCGTTGACATTTCTCTCTCGCTCCCTCTCCCTTCCTCTCTGAAATAAATAAAAGTATATTTTTGTAGATGTAATAAATAAAAGCTCTGGCTCCTGCGGCCTGTCTTGGTCCCGTGCAGCTGAAGCTCCCGGAGAGCCACCTCTCACCCCGGGCCAGGGGCAGGCGGCCCAGTCAGCCCCCACCCCTCTCTCCTCCCCAGAGTCCGTGGTGGAATGCCCCCGGAACTGCCATGGGAACGGAGAGTGTGTGTCCGGCACTTGCCATTGTTTCCCGGGATTTCTGGGTCCGGATTGCTCCAGAGGTATGTGAGCCCCACTGTTCTCCCGTAAGCCTGTGCCCCTGCGCCATGGCAACGGGGCGGTCCAGGAGCCCCCGGCGGGGAGGGGAGTGGGGGGAGGCCTGGCACCCCTGTCCCTGTGCCTCACGCCCCACGCCCCCTGGCAGGCTGGGGCCCCGTTGACCTGCGCCCTGTCCTCCCCCAGCAGCCTGCCCCGTGCTGTGCAGCGGCAACGGGCAGTACTCCAAGGGCCGCTGCCTGTGCTTCAGCGGCTGGAAGGGCACCGAGTGCGACGTGCCCACCACGCAGTGCATCGACCCGCAGTGCGGCGGCCGCGGCATCTGCATCATGGGCTCCTGCGCCTGCAACTCGGGCTACAAGGGCGAGAACTGCGAGGAAGGTAGGCACGGCCGTGCGTGCAGCGCCCGTGGTCACCCCCGGGGAAAGACACAGATTGGGCCGAAACCGGTGTGGCTCAGGGGATAGAGCGTCGGCCTGCGGACTGAAGGGTCCCGGGTTCGATTCCGGTCAAGGGCATGCACCTTGGTTGCGGGCACATCCCCAGTAGGGGGTGTGCAGGAGGCAGCTGATCGATGTTTCTCTCTCATCGATGTTTCTAACTCTCTATCCCTCTCCCTTCCTCTCTGTAAGAAATCAATAAAATATATTTTTTTTAAGAAGAAGAAGAAGAAAGAAGCAGATTGGACGCATGGCCGCCGCTGTGGCCCGCGGGTCCTTTCACTGCCTCCTTGTGAGCGTCCGTCCGCTGTGCACACCCAGGGGGGCACCGTGTGTGCCGGCGTGTGAGCTCACAGGAAGGACAGATGCCACGGGCCCCTTGCTCTTTCCCAGGCGTGTGCGTGACTCTCCTGCTTGTCACTCGGAGGCAGCGCGCAAACATTGCGTCTGGAAACAAGAGGAGCCTGTTCTCCGGGTGCTTTTACCGATGTTCACATGCATGCCCGCGCTCCCCTCGGGCGGCGGGCCTCTGGAGAGACGCGGTGACTAAACAAAACGAGCACTGGACCGCGTAACGAGGGAACAGCAGCCGCGGCCCCGGCTTTGTCCGCGCCGTGTGCGTGGCCGTGCGGTGCCGGCGAAGTGTGTTTTCAGAAAGCAGAGAGACACCCTTTCTGGTCTTCCATCACATCGATTTCATAGATCCACACCTGCACAACGTAATACAATTAAGTCCCCGGAATTAAATGTTCAGGCCATTGACCCCATAAGTGTAAAGTTTTATTGAGTCCAATGGCTAAATTAAATTCCGCCATCTAAAGCACATTACAGTGGATTAAGAGAGAGAGAGTGTGTGCAACGCATTTGTTTCTCACACAGTCCGAGGGGCCGGCCCGCGGCCAGCACTCAGTGGCCGTGGCTCAGGTCAGCCAGCGCCGTGGCGGTACCGAGAAGCCAATGCGTGTGACTCCCCGATGAGGCAGGACAGAGAGCTGTGGCCCCAAGTCCCAGAGTGAGAGTGTGTGTGTGTGTGTGTGTGCGTGTGTGTGTATGTGTGTATGTGTGTGTATGTGTGTATGTGTATGTGTGTGTATGTGTGTGCGTGTGTATTTGTGTGTGTTGTGTGTATATGTGTGTACGTGTGTATGTGTGTGCGTGTGTGTGTGTATGTGTGTGTATGTTTGTGTGTATGTGTGTGTATGTGTGTGTGTGTGTGTGTGTGTTTCATGGAAGTTACAGATCCTCGCAAGAGGCTGGGTTCCCTGAAAGGCACGGCTCTCCGTGCTTGATTGCATGGTGCTTTGCATTTTCAGCAACGAGCTCTTGAAAATGGCAGGTGTATGTCAGAGGACCCAAAACGGTCATAGGAATTAGGTTGGGGTTTCGTTCTTTGTGTTGCACGTCCTGTGCGTGATGCCTTCTAGACTGATCACCGGGTTTTCCTCTGCTCTCCACACCAGCTGACTGCCTGGACCCCGGCTGTTCGAACCACGGCGTGTGCATCCACGGGGAGTGCCACTGCCACCCGGGCTGGGGGGGCAGCAACTGTGAGATCCTGAAGACCATGTGCCCGGACCAGTGCTCTGGGCACGGCACGTACCTCCAGGACAGCGGCTCCTGCACCTGTGACCCCAACTGGACCGGCCCGGACTGCTCAAACGGTGAGTCCCTCAGTGCAGCGCCGTGGCGGGCTTACGGTTGTATAGCTAAAGATGAAGATACTGTGGATTTTTTAAAATATATTTTTATCAGCTTCAGAGAGAAAGGGAGAGAGAGAGGAAGGGAGAGGTACATCAATGATGAGAAAGAATCGTTGATCGGCCGAAGCCGGTTTGGCTCAATGGATAGAGCGTCAGCTTGGGGATCATTGATTAGCTGCTTTCTGCACGCCCCACACTGGGATCAAGCCCACAACCCTCGGAATCTAACCATGACCTCCTGGTTCATAGGTAGACACTCAACCACTGAGCCACACTGGCTGGGCTGCATGGCATTGTTTTAAATAACACTCCAACTTGTTCTGCCCTCCGTTCTTCAAAATATACTTTATAATTACAGCAGTCAAAACAGGCATTTATTTATTTCTGTTGAGTTTTTATTTATATTTCCAGCTTTTAAACAAAACAAAACAAAAATGCACCCCGCACCCCCAGCATATCCACTTAAAGTTTATAGATAAAATCACTTGTACAAAATTATTGGTTTGGTTCCTTTATGCCTCAATCTGCAAAACAGGCATAATAATCCTGGTTTTAAATAATACTTGTTTGAAATATCATCCTTCTAATTTGTTTCCCACAATCATAGAAGGAAGAAAGAAATAACATAATAGCCTTTTTTTTAAAATTTCATCTGAAGTTATTTAACATCACCTGAATTATTTGATAAAGGGCTGTTTGTAAATTCTAGTAAACAACTCAGAAGGCAATTCAGTCTTCTTCATAAAATGATATTGGCTATGAGTAGCAAAAAGAGATGTGTTCATCAAAATATTAAACTGGCTGCCACAATCACATGTCATTATTTCACATATTTAGATTGATTGTTATGCTGATGTGATTATTGTTGCAATTGGAAAATCTGATTTTGTGGCTATACAAAAACGACTTCATCCTATTCGTCTCTGTATCTTCATTGCAAAACAGAAACTTAACGTGGGTTAAACTCTCTCAATACGTAGAGCTGAATGATGAGAATAGTCCTGTTCTTTGGAGGAAAGAGAACAACAAAGAATAAATTTTTCTATTAGTGGCAAAACAAAAACAAAACAAAAAAAAAAAAAAAAAACAGAAAACTCAGAATTATTAGTGAGAGTCCCACCTGTGCATACACACATCCTGGGAAAATATCTGGGATCATGCGCCTCCAACGTAGCTACGTGTTGCACCGTTCTCACGGAAAGCTTACAAAACGCTGTTAATTTTCCTTTGTGCCAAGTACTAGCAGAATAATCCTGAATGTCTAACCGAAAGCATTTCCCAGCTGCCCCCTCTGCCGCTACGGAAATGACCTTCAGGCACCTACATTCGGCCAGAATTTGCCCCCAAAGAAACACCTGGTTAAGCCGCTAACAGAGAAGAAAGGACCTCCTTCCCTCGGAAAGTTTACGGGCCTGGAAGCAGTGGAACCCGCCTCTATCGCCATCAGCAGTTTGCCCGTTAATTAGCCCTTCCCTTCCACTTCAATTAAATTAACTCTAATTAATAAGTTCATTACCGAGATCGGCGCACCTCGCTCAGAGCTAGTGTGCTGAGCGCTGATAAACACCGGGGCCTAAGGAAGCATCGATTCGGTGAAGGAAGGCGGGGCCTCGGACGGGAGCCCTCTCTCCTGGCTCGCGGCCCACGTTCTGTTCCTCTGAAGTCAATCGGACCATCTCAGATCTCTTCACCAAAAATGTAATTCCTGCCAGCGAGAAAACGCAGCACGAAAAGAACACCGCCCGCTCGCTTCCTCTTCGCAGCCTGGCCGTCGTTTGCAGGAAATACGGGTGCTGAGTCCCGCCACGCTGAGGCAGAGAGGGTGGGTCTGAGGAGTGCCCAGGGGACAGCGAGTGGACACACGGGGCCCGGGACTGCGTAACCAGCCACCATCCTTCAGTCTGAGAACAGTGCTGTGGTCCCTGTTCTGTGTGTTCCAGGTGATTTCAGGGCTTCAGCGTTCAGCACTTCCACTGCAAGGAAGTCAAAATGAAAGGACCGTTTTTCAGTCTTAGAAAAGAGAGGCAGTTAATTTTCTTTAGCTTTCGATGTAGACAGTAGGAAATAAAACGGCCTTCCGAGTTGTCTCTGTCTCTCCCTCAGTCGGATCCTAGTCAAGGAAAGCTTTTTAAGAAAAAAAAATAATAATTCTGTACCTGAATTCTTTGTAAAGACCTGATCTATGATTATAGTTGTTGTTGGTTTTTTGTTGTTGTTTTGTTGTTGTTGTTGTTGTTGTTGTTTTCATTTTGTCTGGGGTTTTTTGGGGGTGTTCACATTTTTTGTTAATCCTCACCTGAGGATAACCTTCCCATTGCTTTTCAGAAAGAGTGGAAGGCGAGGAGGGAGGGAGGGAGAGAAACATCAGTGTGAGAGGCACCTTGATTTTGCCTCCTCCACACGACCCAAACAGGTGCAGGGCATGAACCTGCAGCCCGAGTACACATTCTTTATTTAAAAATGAATCCAAGACCCATGAGTGCTCGGGTCAACACTCTAACCATTGGACAGCATCGGCCAGGGCCAATTACAGTCTTTAAGCCCCTTGGTCTCTTGTGCTCCGTACAGCAGTTCCAGTCCCTGGAAGCCGTGTTTCCGAAACGACACAGTCAGTAGTTACGTGATTAACCTGGTTTTCCACTGTGGGTCTGCGAGGCAGCTTGTATCTGTCAACAGTACACATTACTGAACAGAAAATGCAGCGTCTCTCCCTCAGACAGATGCCTGTGCCTCCGACGCAAGCTCATGTGCACACTAGAATAGACTCTTCTTAATTCAAGTCCCTGAATGTTTAAAAATGTTAAACTGGAGGATTAGAGATAACACCTTTTCCGTTCTTGCTGGAGGGGTGAAACCCAACCGCTTGTCAGCCGCCTGCTCAGGCCCGGACATAACTCACTGACTTTCTGTGCATGTGATGTCGTGACACACGTGTGCCCCCGCTCCGGGCTGCCAAACGGTACTCTCGGTTACATGTGTGTGTGTGTTTTCCTCTGGCTACGGATCACGTGTTCTGTTTCGTTAGCAGCCCACGGGCCTATGCGTCCATACACGTATGTATCGTCTAGGCAATGGTTTGAAACACGGTCATGTGTGTTTTAGGCACAATCACAGCAGCGTGTAAAATCAAACGATGGACAAAAACTGAACTTCTGCCATCTCTCTGCGTCGCAGGGGACACCGAGGCTGACTCAGTACACACGTCCTGAGTACACGGTTCACCTTCACTCAGCTCCTCCGCTCCCGTCTCACTCCCTCCCTGCTCTTCTCTCCCGCAGAGATCTGCTCCGTGGACTGCGGCTCGCACGGCGTCTGCATGGGGGGCTCGTGTCGCTGCGAGGAAGGCTGGACGGGCCCCGCGTGCAACCAGAGAGCCTGCCACCCCCGCTGCGCCGAGCACGGGACCTGCAAGGACGGCAAGTGCGAGTGCAGCCAGGGCTGGAACGGGGAGCACTGCACCATCGGTAGGCTGTGCCCCTTTGCCCTCCCGCCCCCCTTATCCCCCCCCAGCACACCCCAAGTCCTGGGGAGAGCTGGTGTTGGCTGGGTTTCTACTCGGAAAAGCAGTAAGCACGGCAGACACACACACACCCTTGTGGCACACACAGCAGTGTGCGGGTTCCAGAGGGAAGGGCCGAGGGGAGTGGAAGGAAAAGGGGGTCGTTATATGGTGACAGAAGGAGATTGGGCTGAGGGGGGTGAGCACACATGCAGCGCGCAGCTGACACTATGGAAATGTGCACTGGAAACCTTCCGAGTGTTATTCACCGGCGTCACACCGATACGCTTAATTAACATTTTTAATTTTTTAACTGCAAAAACAGGAAAAGCTGATTTCTTCTAACGAACGTTTACTCACTCTTATTGAACAGGAATTGTTTTTTCGGTAACGTTCTCATGTTGCGATGGCAATGTAGTTCTTTTTAGAACAGGTGATGTGAGTACGAAGTATAAGGAATTGTCACCCATTGTTTTTTCTGACGCACGTGCAGGTGATTTCACTTCTTACCTACGAATACGCGTTCATCAGACGTTATCTCTCAGTGCTCCATATTGCACTTGCAAACAAAAGGCCACGTTTATTTTAAGAAGAAGCCCGTGTGCCCCTTTGGGTCCTATAGGCTGCAGGTCCCGGCTCTGGCCGGTAACCCTGGCTCAGTTTCAGGGTAATCAAGGGTCTGCTTTGCTTTTACCATTTGAGTCACTGAAATGGAAACATTTAATTAAAAAAAAAAAAAAATACAACAAAAGTAAGTACAAGTGACCCTGAACACCATGGGTTTGAACTGTGTGGGTGGATTTTTCTGTGGATTTTTCCCCCCAAACAATCCCAAGCTGTGTTTGACCCACGGTTGGGAGTCCATGATGCAGATGCCCGAACGCATGCACGGACCTCCCCCGGTTCGAAGGGGTGGGCATCGACAGAGACTGGCATCTGGGGAGGGTCCCGGCACCGGGCACCGGGCCTCGGTGGAGCCTGCGGGACAGCTTCAGGTCTCCAGGGAGTGAGGTTTCTGGCCGCGTGGGGGTCGGTGCCCCTGAGCCGGGCATCGTCCAAGGGTCCGGGGTAACCGATGTGTGTGCACCTCAGCTCAGAGACAGGGTGCAGTGTTAATTGTGAATGCCCAGGCCCACGGCGATTCCTAACCTCAAGGTGCAGCGTTTCCACACACCGGTTTATGGCTGAAGGGCAGCGCTTGGTAAAGCTTTCGGGGAGTCTTGTCATCTTAAAAGGCTTCTTCTCCTGATGCATCGATAAGGAGTAGGACTTTGCCTCTTTTGCTTACGGGAATTGGCCGGCCAGGAAGTTTCCTGTGGGACATTGACGCCACATCCGTCCTGTAAACGGTCCCGCTTATACCTTTGTAACACGTCACGGGTTCTCCCTCACCCTGCTGACGCCCCTGCATTTGTGTCCAGGGGACCACTACCACCCCCGTGCGGTGCCCGCGAGCCGGGCTCACAGGCGGGGGTGCCCTGCTCGCAGCTGGTAGTGACCAGAGGCACAGGAGCCGGGGGGGGCATCAGGGAAACCCACCCACAGGTGTCCCCCCTGAGGGTCCCCCACAGCGCGCCTCTCTCCAGCAGTGACGTGTCAGCGTGCCCATGGCTCTGCCCAGGGCAGCCCCTTGGGACGCAGGGTGAAAGGTGTTGATGGAGCTGCTCACAGAGGCGGCCTCTGTCGGCCGCGAGCAGACCACGGACACGCCGGAGGCTCCGCAGGAAGGCAGGCGTGTGAGGCTTCGGGGGGACAAATGCGCCTCACGGGGGAGGAACAGCCAGCCCCCCAGTGGCAGCCAGCGCCAGCCTGCACTCTCCGAGGTCACCGCCCCCCCCCCCCAGAGGCATCCTCAGGGTCTCACTGTCAGATGAGCTTACTGCCCAGCCCTGGGGCACGGATGCACAGCACCCATGGGTGCTCACCCCACGATTCCGTGCGGCGTTCCCCGCCCCTGCTCTCGGAGGGGCCGCGGGGGGCAGTGGCCGCCTGCTGTCCATGTCAGAACAGTGGACAGCCACCGTTTGTGTCTCGTCCCGTGCCCCAATACCCCTGTGCCCACGCAGACCCACGGCACTGCAGGTCCCAGGATGCCCGCGAGCCAGCGCAGGGCGGGAAAGGGCTCTGATTGTATCTGTGTGTTGTGACCCACGCCCTCCCTGCCCCCCCGGCAGCGGTGAATGGATTCCAGCCGGAGGGACGCTGCCTGTTTGGCTGTATGTACCCCAGGGAAGCAGTGGGGAAGACGGGGAAGCGAACTGGAAAGTGGACAGGCAGATTAACCCGCCGCCCGGCGGTTACCAAACCTTCCTGCTGCCCTCGCTGACCTGGCAAGGCAGCGTGGTTAGTGTCTCAGGTTGCGCTGCTCTTGAACAGCTGATCCGTGTCTGGCAGCAAGCGGGATCGTTGTGATAGGACACCACGATTGACAGTTCTTTGGAGAGCCACATTTTTAAACTAAACTTCTTCTAACGCCACTTCTTCAACATAGACTCGCCCAGGCCGTGGTATTTTGTGGAAGAGCCACACTCAAGGGGCCAAAGAGCCGCCTGTGGCTCGAGAGCCGCAGTTTGCCGACCACAGTGATAGGGTAACGTGTCTCGAGACTCCTCCTAAACCAGCCGGGCTTTTTTCTTCCTGTTTCCATAGGATGGGTCGCTCATTGAATACAGCCAGGGAGCTTCACTGAAAGAGAGACGAAGGAGAAATTAAATAGTTCGAGGCACACCGAGGTTCCCCGTAGAAAGCAAAGGCTATTCGCCATCCGTCATCCTCCTGTCTTCATCGCCGTTTACACTTTTCATAAAACCGTAGGGATTTTGATGCTAAAACAGATTATGAATTTGGAGTATCCCCTGAACATACCATCTATCTGGAAGGGTTGGCTCCTGATATTTTATTTGTTATATATGATTTTATTGGTTTCAGAGAGGAAGGAAGAGGGAGAGAGAGAGAGAGAAACATCCACGATGAGAGAGAATCATTGGTCACCTGCCTCCTGCACGCCCCCTAGAGGGGAGCCACAACCGGCGCATGTGCCCTGACCAGGAATCAAACTGAGACCTGGTTCATCGGTCAGTGCTCAGCCACTGAGCCAGCTGGGCAGGGCTCCTGATATTTTTATTAGAGTGTTCATAATTGTCTTCTCGTGAATCGTACAGGGGTGGGCAAAAGCAGGATTGCAGTTTCTTGTATAGAAAATAATACAGTAATTACTGAGGGGTACAAGAAGAAACGTCTGCGTGCTCACCACTGTCAGCCCGCTTCTGCCCATTGGGTCGTCCGTTTGAGGTTAGGGAGATGCTGCTGTTTAAAATCCTGGTGATGGCCCTGACCGCTTTGGCTCAGTGGATAGAGCGTCTGCCTGCAGACTGAAGGGTCCTGGGTTTGATTCCGTCAAGGGCATGTACCTTGGTTGCTGGCCCATCCCCAGTGGGGAGTGTGCAGGAGGCAGCTGATCAACGTTTCTTTCTCATCGATGTTTCTCACTCTCTATCCCACTCCCTTCCTCTCTGTGAAAAATCAATAAGATATATATTTTTAAAATAATAAATTTTTAAAAAGGAAATAAATAAAATCCTGGTGATGAGCCCAGTGGAGCCTGTGAGGCGTCTCCTCCCGCTCATGCCTCCGCCACAGAACTGTGTATCGGGCTGCATTGATTCCATGTACTTTCGGGCAGTTCAAATGGAAATCCGGCCTCGGGGAAATCCTAATTCCGCTAAGCTACAAAAGACCGGCTGTTTGTTTCTATGCTAAGGCTTTCGTGCTCAGGGAAACAAGATCGCCGCTGATGACAGAGACATGCTCGGTGTGTTCGGAGGAGACTTAGGCACCAGCGCTCAGCTCACCTTTCAGCACACAGGTGGGGAGCCTCCCACTGACCCACAGGGGTGAGAGAGAGACCAAAACTGTCCCGTGGGACAGCTCCGGACTGGTGTTCTCTTTCTCCGGAAGACAGTGAGAGGGTCATATTTTCATTGTTCAATTTCAAAAGTGGGAGACCATTTGGAGGGGAGCAGGGGGAGGAGACACTCTGAGAAATGTTTCACTTGGATTACAAGATCAATACTTTTTGTAACTTTGGTCATGTTCCCAAACTGGTGGTCGTATTCATAGTAATATAGCATGGGGACATTCTGAATCTATATTTTTACATTTTTATTCAAGCTTTATCGTCCCCCTTACCAAGTGGACACAGGGCGGCGCGTACACCTGCCCGGGGCCACCTGGGGGGCATTGGGCCTCCCTGTGGGGCGGTGTGACTCAGCAGCTAAGAAAGGGGCTCTAGCGCCCCCTGCCTGGTTCCTGCAGGCTTGGGGGTGTTCACGGAACCTGGCGAAGCTTGGCTCCAGGCCCTGGCTGCACCGGCCCCCTGTCAGGTCTGGCGGGGCCGTGGGCGATGCGGTCCCGTGTTCATGGAGAAGCTGCACATGGGGAAGGCCTTGGTCTCTGTCCATTGAGGGTCTTTCCCTCCCACTTCCCTTGGACTGGGGGCTCCGGGGGGCTGGCACTTGGGGGGTGCACTGAGGAGACCAGGCGAGCCGCAGTTTGCTGACCAGGGCCCTAGTGGGTAAAGAAAAAGGCGGGACTCTGCATGTGGTTCCATGTCAGGGTGGAGGGGCACATTAGTATCCTCTCAGTGGTGGAATGGACCTCTGCTTTTTTCTTGAATATGAAGTTGAAAATTGCCTCTTTTCATCTTAAAATAGTCTCTCCCTTCCACACACACACACACACACACACACATACAAATACAAGTTAGGTTATGGTGTTAGTCCATGCAAAAGCTACGGCTCCTCTGCCCGTTCACATCTAACATCCTCTCTGCTCCCATCCAGGGCGAGGAGAGCCAGTCTCTATTGCCCCTCCTCGCAACGGGGTCCTGCCCCGCTCTCTCCTCTCTGAGCACCTCCCTGAAGCCGGAGAGCAGCTGTCTGGAACCTGGCTGCTCTTTCTGGGGTCGAACAGGCATGTGGCTGGGATAAATCAAGAAGCAGTCAGAGGAGGTCCATAAATATGAGTCCTTTGCCAGCTGCGTTTCCATTAAACCCTGTTGGTTGAATGAAATGAGGAAATAATTGTGTTGGTGGGGAATCTACCACATCCCAATGTAACACAGTGTCTTCCTTTTTACAGCAGAGCCTAATTTCCCCCCATCCACCAAATAAATTCTCAGGGTAATCTACATTGCAAATGGGCCGATTTGCATGAGAACTATGCCTACTTCTTCTGATTTGTCATCACCTCTTTTTGTGTTGTTTTTTTAAAGTCTTCAACCTTAATCCTGGGTGGGTAAGACCATCTGCTTGCCCAGCTCGCCTGCGGCTCCATCACTTAACACAGGAGACAGGTTACAGCTGCTTAATTGTTACGGCGCCGAATGATCATTCTTTCCAGAATTAATATTTACAGATGCACGCGTGGAAAGCATGTGCTTCAACATACGTGTTCTAATTGTGCGTTAACGGCATTAGGTGTTCATTCATCAGCCCCCACGTGGACAAGGAAGTGCCAAGTAGTGCTGCTTACAGACACACCAACTCTCGGCTTTTCGGACCAGTCCCTGTAGGAGTGGCCGGGCCTGGGAGCGATCCAGCCAAAGGCATGGGCATGTGCCAGGGGGATCGCCCTGCCGCTGCACAGAGAACAGTGTCTCAGGGGCGACAGCACAGCCCCTACCCCTTCCTGCCCAGGTGCGTTCCCCCTGAACTGGGGTCTGTGTGGGTGCCTGGGAGCAGCCCGATGGCTGCACGTACCGGCATGGCACCCACTCAGTGCCACTAGCTACCGAGAAAGCGACTCTGAGCAGGGTGCAGGTTTCCACCTGGATTTAGGAATGATTCTCTCTCTGTCTGTCTGTCTGTCTCTCTCTCTCTCTCTCACACACACACACACACACACACACACCCTCCTGCTGCAAAATTTAGCCATTTGCACCCCATTGCTTCTGGTCAGAACATTCCAGAATGAACATGTTTCAGCAGAATGGCAGTGTAAGGACAGAACTGCGCATAGAACGTGTGAAGTGTTGGTGTCTGAGTTGGGAAGCAGTTACTGTGAAGAGGACTTATAATTTTCTAAGTTTGGGGGCAGATGAAGTGATGATGGACACAGAGGTGTGCACTTCCTGAGGAAGGATTGGTGCCCCTTGCCCAAACGGGATGACTAAGGAGGGGAAACAGATGATACAGGGACACATTGTGATGTGTTCCTTTCTTAATTAAAGTGTTGTTTTTAATTTTTCAATTACCGTTTACATCCAGTATTATTGTGTATGGCTTCCTAGTGGTCAGACAGTCACATACTCGACACAGTGTCCCCCGATATATTCCCACTGGCCCCGCTCCTCATGGTGACGGTGTTATTGCCTCTATTCCCCACGCACTGTACCTTTTTTAATAACTTCCCCGGCCCTTCACCCCGTGACAGCTCCTTATTCCTCACCCAAGCCCAATCGTGCTCTGATGGGGAAGAGAGTGGAAGCACCAGCAGGGGGTTATGTGAGAGAGGGGATGAGAAAAGGGGAGCTGGCCCACTGTGGGCGCTGGCTGGGTCACCTAAACAAGGTTCCCATGAAAGAGGCGTGCCTTGAGGAGGCGGAGCAGGCGGGGTTCACCGGCCTGATGGGCAGAGAGCCCCTCCCAGCCCAGGGAGCCCCTCACTGGCAGCCCCAGGCTACTTGGCTTAAGGCCAGCTCCCTCCCTTGCTCCCGAGTCTCTTGAGAGAGTCCAGCTACATAGGGTTTGCAGCTTTCTAAATTTCCTTTGTTGACACGATGAATTCATGGTACCTGATAGTTACTGAGTGTTTACTATGAGCCGAGGCACAAAGCGGAATTTCTCTGCTAACCCTACCTTCTGAATGCGCCCAACAGCCTGGGCAGGTGGGAGTTATTAAAACTCCAGGAAGGGAACCAGGCTCAGTGAGGAAGTAACGGAACCAGAGCCCAACCCTCATGAACCATTCCCGAGCCCATACTCTTAAGCACCAGACCCTGCCGCCTCCTACAGCACTTTCCAGCTGTTCAGTGTGTGTGTGTGTGTGTGTGTATGTGTGTGTAGCGGAATCGGTGATGTTTAAATTTTCCCTGTGATAAAGAGAAAGTAAAATCTGTGTTTCTGTCACGAAGAGATTGGACTGTCATAGGAGTGGATGCATTAATAATGATGTCGATGATGTCTTAATAATGAGATGTCACTTTTTTATTCAGGAAAGTTTGAACTATAACTGATAACAGGACACATAGTTGGAAAAATAACAATTATAACAACAAAAACGGGTTCCAGGAAAATCCATTTATACTGTGAAGGATTTAAGAAAGTGTAAAGTGGTTATTGAAAACTCGACACAACACCTTCTAAAATTTAAATTTGCTTCCAGTTTTTTTTCATCAGCTGAAATAAATAGACCAAGTGCTGTGTACAGACATCAGCCGTGGAAAACAGGAAGTGGGCAGAGGACTGTAGAGCAAGTCTCAGCTCATGAAAAGGGCTCAGGAGAGCTTAGTGCCCCGATACAGCTGTCCAACATCTGGGCACTCCCACCCACAAATAAAGAAAAATTACTCTCTCTGTGACTCACCTTTAAAAGAGCCATTATTGGAGTTTCCCAAATAAATTAGTCTATCAGAGGTGAGTTCAAAGGATGTTCAGTGTTGTTCCTTATTTTCCCTGATGTCTTCAAGAAAACTAGCAAAAGGAAGCCCTCAGTATATTTTACATACTTACTTATATGTCTTCATTTTACACATTTTTCTTAAATACAAATTTTATGAAAACACAAAAATAGTGATGAATAGTGAGAAATTCTACTCATTGACATTGACCTAATCAGCATAGCATTTGTATGGTTTCCTGCCATTAGGCTTACTAATACTGCTCAGTGACGAGTTCACTAGTTGCCATAACCAAGTTCATTGGATCAAAATGCCAAAGACCCAAATGTTCATTTAGTCTGAAAAGGATTTGTTATAACTTTTGCTTATTAGTCTTAAGAACTCTCTCAGATAGTTTCATTCCCAAATCAGAGTGCTGAGATAGATTTGATTTTCTTTTTAGTTCAGTACAGTGGTCGGCAAACTCATTAGTCAACAGAGCCAAATATCAACAGCACAACGATGGACATTTCTTTGGAGAGCCAAATTTTTTAAACTTCTTCTAACGCCACTTCTTCAAAATAGACTTGCCCAGGCCGTGGTATTTTGTGGAAGAGCCACACTGAAGGGGCCAAAGAGCCACATGTGGCTCGCGAGCTGTAGTTTTCCGACCACGGGTCTAGGAAGTCCTAGAATAACTCACTAAATGTGACTTTGCTTATGACCTTGAATTCAAATAAGAAGTGAAAATTTAGCCCTTGCCGGCGTGGCTCCACTGGTTGAGGATCATTCTGTCACCAGTGAGATTCCTGGGCACATGCCCGCGATGTGGGCTCTATCCCCAGTAGGGCATGCCCATGCTGGAAACAGCAGGTCTCTCTCTCTCTCTCTCTCTCCCTCTCTCTCTCTCTCTCTTTCTCTCTCTCTCTCTAGTCAACCCCGACCTTCCTCTCCCTCTAAAATCAATACAAACATTTTTTGAAAGGAAGTAAAAATCTAACGGAGACATGGGTTACTAACATGTTTATGTGTGTGGTCCAACGTAACAAATCACGCCATGTGCAAAGACTGCCACAAAGCTCCTGTATCACACGGCGAGCAGTGGTCCTCTCTGCCCACAGGCGTGCGGGCACTGCCTCCGCAGTGTGCCAGCTGGCTCCATGTGTTCCCGTTACTCCCAACATGTATGTGCGGCCCACAGCCGGGCGTGACATTCTGAACGGGAGGAAGCTCCCAAACAGCGTTCTGCCGCTGTCTGTTCAGAGCTCTGTCGCTTACAATGGCACTTTGCAGCACCGCTGACTTCACAGAATGCAGTTCATCTCAGAGCACCATTCCCCTAGAAGGCAGATACTTCAGGGCTGACTTCACTCAGGAAAAATATTATTTTGTTGTTTTGGAAACATCTCCATATAAATCACGTTCCCAGCTGAGGTGCGGTGTTTCGCTCGGGTGGGTGCGTGTAAGAAGCGAGGCGCTTGTACAAGTAAATTTTGCACCAAATTTCCGAGCTATAAAAGGAAGGAAACCTGCAAACTTTCAAAAACAGTTTCTTGGAAGCAGGTTTTCAAAAGTGTTGTCAATGTCAGATTTCTATGACATGTGACACGTGAACACACAGACTGTTTTTTCTCCACTGGCCCAGGCTCATGAGTTATTAGAATTCAAATGAATGGATTCTCCTACATGGGATAAAATATTTGCAGTGTTTTGTCCTAATTTTAGAATGAGGCTTCTATAGAGAGAGAGAACACTAAGTTGCGTAAATTGTCTTATGATGTTCAAAATTATGTCAAGACCATAATCCTTTATGACAGGGTGATCAGTAATAAACAGTGCAGGGCGTGCCAATGAAGGGGCATCCAATCAAAGGGGATGCCGCCCGCATGTGATGTAGACAGCTGCTGATGGGAATACATAGGTTTAACATGCACGTATGTTCAGACAGTAGCTTTCCTGTCATTCTACAGGAACTGGCATGTGAATAACCTGAGAATGATACCTATGTATGGCCTGAGTGAGATACTCATGGGAATCCTTTGTAAAGTCTGCGTTGCTAAGTATTTAGAAGCACACACTGCACTTCTATTTTAGAAATAAAAATGTGTCCTGGACTCCCAGGCTGTTCTGTCGTCGCCACAGTGGAGAATACGTCTGTATCTTATGATGCGCATCTCTGACTGGATTATCCTCCTGCGAAGTTGGGCCTCTAAGATCTTCTTGTTGTTCTAAAGCTGAGAGAGGTCCTCAGCATTCTGACTGCTACGCTGTTTGCCTGTGTCTAGGCCAGTGATCGGCAAACCACGAGCCACATGTGGCTCATTGGCCCCTTGAGTGTGGCTCTTCCACAAAACACCACGTGCTGGCCGCACGTACAATGCGACAGAAACTTCAGGGCCCAGCGCAGAAGCCGGTTTTCGGCCTGGGCGAGTCTGTTTTAAAGAAATGGTCCTAACACCGAGCCACACTCAAAGGCCCGAGGGCCGCATGTGGCTCATGTGCCGCAATTTGCTGACCACTGATTTAGACCAGTGGTCAGCAAACTCAGTAGTCAACAGAGCCAAATATCAACAAGACAACGATTGAAATTTCTTTTGAGAGCAAAATTTTTAAAACTTAAACTTCTTCTAACGCCACTTCTTCCACATAGACTCCCCCAGGCCGTGGTATTTTGTGGAAGAGCCACACGCAAGGGGCCAAAGAGCCGCCTGTGGCTCACGAGCTGAAGTTTGCTGACCACGGGCCTAGGCCATCCCCAGGAGTCAGTGCAGTAGCCGTGGCCTGTACTGCACCATTGGATAGGCTCTCACCACGCACATCGCCGAGTAGGTGTGGCTCTCCTTCAGCGTCCGTCATTCCGGTGGCAATGTAATGTGCACGTCAGCATCGGTCAGGCATCTCCGTGTGTAAATACACTGCAGTATCTTCCCGATTATCGTGGCTCATGGCTCCTTACAGCACGCCCGGGCTTTTCTGACCATTTCCTGCCGTGGCTTAAAAAAGGTGTTTGTGTTGTTGCAACGATCATTTTTTAACCGTTACTTGAACTTCGTATGTCGACCTCTCCCTTTACCGTCTTTGTTATTTAGAACCAGCGTTTGTGGTCTTGTGGAAGTGCTACTCTTCAAGGCCAAGCTGCGGTGGTGCTTTGCCCTCTTTCTTAGTTTTAGACTCTCCATCTCCTCATCGTTGTCGCTGATGTAAGACGCACGTGCCAAACCTTGCTCTCGTTTGCTCAGTATGTGTATTTTCTATGGCCCATGTTTAACTTTTTGCAAAACTCGTGCTACTTCTTTTTCCTGTTTAAAGTGTCCTGCACATTTTGACCTTCTGTATATTTTAAATGTATTTTCTCCTTTCAGCCTCACATGTGCTGTTCGCTAGGCTCCGTGACAAACTTGCCCTCACCACTGTTTTTGCCATCCACAGTTCTGCAGAATGGATTCTGGTCGCTCAAGTAATGGGGTTGATTAGATGAGAAATAATGTATCCCTGCTTTAAAACTGCTAATCCCGGCCAGAGTCCATGGCGTTCCTCATTTTGGTGGTGTTAACTGGAGTGGACCTGGTGTGAAAGCAAAAAGCTGACTCTCCAACTACCATCGGCGTTATTAATTCTCACAAACTGAGAATCCCCTCGGAAATCCTGCCCCATCCAAATCGGGATTTTCAGGGAGCTTCTGAGGGGCTCTAGCAGATTACATGATGTACAGGATGAATTATGAAGGAACTCCATGGATGATGTTGCTCAGGAATACATTTGTATTGTCATATTGGCATGTTTAAAAGTGGAAGTATTTTTATGAAATTAGAATTTCATAGCAGTGCCTGACGCTCACTGCTCCCCACCCCCCTCCCACCCCCCAGTCTCCTGTCGTTACCCGCACACACGCTCCTGTTCCCGCCACTCAGGAGCTGCTAACGTACTACTGTGGCAGCGCGCGGCGGCCTCTCTCACACACACGGTACAGACGTGTCAGAACCACTTGCGGCTTCGCTTACACACATGACAGAGCGGGCAGACTTCAGAGGCTCAACCGCAAGTCCTGATTTGAATCCTTTCTTGAGGAGTCCTGCCACCCTTGTCTGTCCGTACGAAAAGCCATCTGCAGGAGCGTCTTTGAAAAGCAATCTGAAAAGCAATCTGAGGTCATTAAAGATGTATGCATACATAAAGATGCATGCAACAAGATTTGGGGCTTGTTAAGAATATGTTGGCCCCAGCCAGTTTGGCTCAATGGATAGAGCACCGGCCTGCAGACTGAAGGGTCCTGGGTTTGATTCTGGCCAAGGGCACGCGCCTGGGTTGTAGGCTGGATCCCCAGGAGGGGGCGTGCAGGAGGCAGCTGATCAATGATTCTCTCCCATCATGGATGTTTCTAGCTCTCTCTCCCTCTCCCTTCCTCTCTGAAATCAATAAAGAAATATATTCTTTTAAAAAAGGATATGCTGGATCTCTGCGTTGAAGGGAGAGAGAGATCCGTGCCTCTTGGAGAGAAAGATGCGGGCTAATTGTAACCTCACGCGAGGGTCGGTGGACAGCTTTGGAAAGACAGTCTCCACCCCAGCTGTTTCTGCAACGCGTGTGTGAGACACGGAGCCCGCTCCCCTGGGAATCCTGCGAGGAAACGGGGTCTCCGAACATGCCCCCAGGGGCCGTCCGCGTGGCACGTCACTGCACGCCTGTCCTGGGGTTCCTCAGGCCACCGAGTCATCGTTTCCCACACAACCTGCCTTTCTGACCATAAGTCACATCTGCTCCACCTGCTCGAGGATTCTCCTTTCATTTTTTTGCTATTGATTAACCATGATATTTGACAGTTTGTAAATACACAAGTGCCTGGAGGGAGAAGGTGCAGGAAGCAGGACGTGTGTGGGGAACGCCAGCTCAGAGCCGCAGACACGGTCCCTCCCGGGCTCTGGTCTCCCCCCCTCCCCCTGTGGAACCCTTGTGCAACTACTCTGTTCTAAACGGACTTTTAAAACACAGAAGTCTTTTCTCAAGCCCCTCATTCCCCCCACACACAAAAAAAATTAAGTTTGATTATTTGTAGAGCTCATCGTTATAAATTTCCAAAATTCTCCAGCACTGAAGAATGGAGGCCACTTGAAGAATGGTGGGGGGAGGGGTGTTCTGAGTGGCCTGGGAAAGGGGTGGTCGCTGACCTGCACATGCTGCTTGCAAAAGCCGTGCCTGCACAGGCTCATACATGAATTGGTTGTGTTTTGAGAAGCCCCGAGGTGCATCTGTCATGTGATGTGAGTCTGGTGTCAGCCGCAGCGACTCGATTTGCATGTAAATTCTGAAAATTTCCTCATCCCATGTGACTCTTCTGAAATGTCTGTCTGTTCTTTTCTCCCTTTTGATTCTTCCAGCTCACTATTTGGATAAAATAGTTAAAGGTACTGTATGCTTGCTCTTTGTTCATGCTTCTCCATATCTATCTATAGAACCATGTATCCGATTGCGCTAGCCATGAAAATAGGTTGGTTTTCATGCATAGTTTTTTTTTTGTGAATTATGAGTGAGGCTTAATGATGTGAAGTGCCTTGGGTTTTCAGAAGTGAGACTTAAATGTCTGTGTCTCATTTTTATAATTTTGGGTTATCACGGATTTCATTCCTACGTGAAAGGCCTTCACCGGAATCCAAAACAAAAAAACAACTGAAGATAACGGTGCATTTGCTGTTTTCTGTCTCCTTATTATCTTTTGTTTCTGTGTTAAGATTTTCATTATTGGAAATCCAGCTAATGAGCTTTAAATTCTAAATTAAAGTTTGCAACGGCCCACTCTCTTATCGCAGAAAAAGAAATTGCCAATCAAGAGATTTTGGTTAACATATGTTGAGAGGAATCGCATTTATACTTACATGAAAACTTATTTGGCTTTTTCTAAATGTTTCAAAATACATGCGGTATCCTAATCTGCTTTGTTATTCCCTTAAAAACTCTAAAATATCATGGGTTCTATAAAAATAGAGAGTGACACTGCCGAGCAGAAAACAGCAGATTCTCATGTCTTCAGTTATGGTAGAAATAGGTGAAAACCATTTCCCGCCCCTCCCCGCCCCCCCAAGAGAAAATTCCCTCTCCCTTTCTCCTCAGATTACCTATTTCCTAATCCGTGTTCGTGCTTTTCATTAGAATATGAAAAGACTCATGGCAATATCCAGGCTTTCATATAATAACCTCATTACACCCAGTCAGCGCTGCACTTCAGCCTTCCTTTCCCTTTAAAAAAATAAAAAAACACAAAACGAACTGAAAAAGGCATCCATAAAGAAAGTTCACCTCTTAGGGACTGGATGGTCTAGAAATGCAGACAGCATTGTCTGAAAGAAAAGAAGCAGCAGAACTCATCTCCTCTTGGCCCGATGACGTCCCTAAGAGTGATTTTCCCGCGCCCCGCCTGTCCCGATAGCCTTCTGGTAACGCTAATCTTGGAGGCAGAAGGTCTCTCTGAGACGCTTTGCCATTTCGCACTGGAGGAGGGGACGCTGCTATAGGAATAATTATTTTTATGCAGACTTAACATAAGCATCTTTAAACAGATCATCCCCTCACATATTGTCCCCAACCCGAGATTCTGTTTTTAAGAAGCTGAATAACAAACCCCAATTGTTAGACCAAATATTTTTTTACTGCCTATTTTATACCAAATTATAGATAATTCTGTCCAAAGAGGTCTGACGTACCCCCAGTGACCCTCCCCGTGTCCGAGCATTCAGATCCTTTGTTTCTGTCAGTGTCGTGTCAAACTCATAGCTCCACACCCAGGGCCGCCCTGGGGGTCATCCTCATGAGCAGACCACGGGGGCCGCATGCCAGAGACCATAGTCAGGAAGTTGGCAAAAAAAAAAAAAAAAAATGTTTTATTTTTATTTTTTAATGTCATGTTAGACTGAAACAATGATAGCTTCTGGATATACTAAATTATTTTAATCGTTTCCCACATTTTCCCTCCTTGCCCATAAAAGCAGACAAGATAGGATATAAAGGTAACCGCCCACAAGCCTTAGGGAGATTGTCACCAGACATCACTCTCCGCGCTCTGTCTTGAAGCACGTCACTACCGTGTTTTTGTTCAGTCTCTCGGTGTTTTCTTGTGGTCCTTCCTGGTATTTCATTTCGTCCGTCCTCGGTACTCAGATCTGCACCAGCTACCACATTGAGTTGGAAATCCTGTCGGTCCTGTCCCATCCGTATGCAGCCTGAACCCCGATGTTTGTTAGACTAGACGCTGAGCTGCTTCCACCTCCCGGGCTTTGCTTCTCCTGTGACGAGGAATGTGTACTCTGGGCATAAAGTATAGTCACTGACCCTGGCCTATACTTTGTGCAGCGAACCGGACGCACTGTAATTCCACATGAATACACGGCAACTCTGGGGCCAGATAAAATGAACGCCCTCGTTCTGGCATCATCGCGCAGAGCCTCCCCGTGCCCGCTTTCGTGCTGTTGAATTGAGAGGGAATTTTTTTTTAAAGCAACAAGGCGCTCTCAGAAGGCACGTCCAACCTAAGGAGTGGCCAGTATCTGTTCACAACAGATGCAAAAAAAATCTAGGCCCGGGGGGGGGGGGGTGAGGGGGGAGAGACAAGGGGGGGTTTCCAAAATTGTCTTGCGGAGATGCTTTTGCATGCCATGCAATCAGCCCATCGGCCTTGTTGCTTTGCCAAAGGGGGGGGAAGGAAGTTGATTTTGTCTGGCCTGCAGCTACTCAGTGGGCCGTTGCATCTATATCTCGGCCCTGCCCAGGTAAGTGGTGTCTCGGGGTCAGGCCAATCAAAAGATGCCACTGGGACGAGGATGAGATTCCGTGGACGAGGTTGCTGTTCCTATCCGTGTGCAATTACAGTCTCTGTGCTGCTGACCGAGGCCTGTTCCCACTCTGTGTCCCTTATCTGTGTGTCCGGGGCGCGGAAACCCCCCACGCTCAACCCCGCACCCTCTCCTCTTCTCCGTCTCTGACAGAGGGCTGCCCCGGGCTCTGCAACAGCAATGGCAGGTGCACGCTGGACCAGAACGGCTGGCACTGCGTCTGCCAGCCCGGCTGGCGCGGAGCGGGCTGCGACGTGGCCATGGAGACCCTCTGCACGGACGGCAAGGACAACGAAGGAGGTAGGGGGCGCGGAGCCGGAGAGCACGGGGTGCGGAGCCGGAGAGCTCGGGGTGCGGAGCCGGAGAGCTCGGGGTGCGGAGCCGGAGAGCTCGGGGTGCGGAGCCGGAGAGCACGGGGTGCGGAGCCGGAGAGCTCGGGGTGCAGAGCACGGGCGTAGAAGGTGCAATGGCGAGTGCGTAGCTCCCTGTCTCCCCCCCACCCCAAAATCCGATCCCGGCAGATTGGATTGATGAGAAGATGTGCGAGGGCTGAGGGGTTCTGTTTGCTCTTTTCCCTGAGCCGGTTACCGCCGGGGAAAGGGCAGGGTCGCCAGCTGCTGTGCACCGTGCCGGGCTCCACCCCTTTCCGAATCCCCGGCGACGTTCAGGGCCCTGTGAACGGGCTCTGAGCAGTATTTTCACAACAACAGCCCGGGAGATGCAGGTCTTCCCAGGCTCCTCGGTTGCAAGACGTGGGTGAAGCGGGGGCAGGAAGCAGTGCTCTGGAGCTGCACCCGCTGTCTCTTACCCTCCCTGTCCTCCCTCTTACCCTCCCTGTCCTCCCTGTCTCTTACCCTCCCTGTTCTGTCCTTTACTCTCCCTGTCCTCCCTCTTACCCTCCCTGTCCTCCCTGTCTCTTACCCTCCCTGTCCTCCCTCTTACCCTCCCTGTCCTCCCTCTTACCCTCCCTGTCCTCCCTGACTCTAACCCTCCCTGTTCTCTCAGATAACGGAACCCAGAGGGGCCCTCGGAGAGTGACACTATATTCCTGGGAGAGGTGATTGGGGGGGTCTGGGGGTACTGAGTTACTACTGGATCCTCCTTCAGGGGAGAGAGCAGGGTGGTCTGAGCCGTGATCTCCTCGGAATGTGGAGCACGGTCAGCCCCTTCTAGGAAAGGGGAGCGCATGTTGTGCGCTCAGAAGCAGAGGACCCCAGAGCTCCCCGATCATTGATGAGGAGCACGGGGGTTTTCGCACTTTCTGAGTGAGCCGGAGAAGGGGAGGGAACTCCGGCCACGCGGGCTGGCACCAGAAGCCCCCGTCATTTTGCACCCACTGCCGTTAGCTGCCTCCTCGGGCTTCGAGGGTAGAAATGGACCGTGCGGAGGGCCTCTTCAGAAGCCGGCCTCCTTGTCACACGTGGCTCTCGGTGAGAGACGCTGCACTGGGGGGAGGTTTGGCATCAGTGGTTGTGCACAGAGAGGACATTCTCATTGTCAACGATTGACCACCGTCAGCAACTCAGTGTGCATCTCTCTCCTCCTTCAGTGAACTTACATGCGTAGCTGTGTTTTTATTTTATTTTTAATACATTTTTATTGATTTTTTACAGAGAGGAAGGGAGGATAGAGAGCCAGAAACATGGATGAGAGAGAAACATCGACCAGCTGCCTCCTGCACGCCTCCTACCCGCGGATGTGCCCGCAACCATTGTACATGCCCTTGGACCGGAATCAAACCTGGGACCTTCCAGTCCGCAGACGGACGCTCTATCCACTGAGCCACACCGGCCTCGGCCGTAGCTGTGTTTTTAAACTTAAATGGGATAGGGAATCCAAAATGGATTCTGCCAAAGAGTATACCCAAGAGGGTTTTGTCATGCCAATGCCTGTAGGCGTCTCTCATTCTTTTAATAGAAATATGGGTACACTAGTTAACGTTACCACTACTACATTAGAAATGACTTAGTTGACCCTAGCCAGGTAGCTCAGTTGATTGAGCTACACCCAGAGGTTGCAATTATAATTCCTTGTCTAGGCACATACCTAGGTTGGGGCATTTATGGGAGGCAACTGATAATTCATTCTCTCTCTCTCTCTCTCTCTCTCTCTCTCATCAACAAAAATATCCTAGCATGAGGATTAAAGGGGAAAAATAATAATTCAATAGCTTCTTTCTTTTTGCTGTCAGTATAGAGAGAGATCTGTAGTCTATCTGTGTATTTCTCTGTCTGTGGCATCTGCATATAAATCTTTTTGTAAATGTACAAATATTTCTCGTGGACAGATTTTTAGAAGTGAAATTGCTGGGTCAAGGGGTTTTTTAGTTTTTAATTTCAATAGCGGCTGCCAAATTGCCTTGTAAGTGGCTTTCACCCTCTCCACTCCATCAGCATGAGCGTGTTTATGTCCCCTGTTCCTGCTCTGCCCATAAACAGAGCCGTCCAGCAAAATGAAAAATATGAATTTTGTCTGACAGCTCAAAACGGCTCCATTTTTATTGTTTTAATTTGCATTTCCCTAATTGCTAGTTAGATTGATGATCTTTATATACATTTCTTGACCATTTGTATTTCTTCTTTTGCTAATTGCTTATTTATTTCGCTTGCCCATTTTGTTCTGTTGAGTTGCTTACCTTTCCTTTTTCATTTTCGTTTATTTAGCTTATTAACTCTTTGTTAGGCGTGTCACAGATATTTAATCCCAGGTTTTGGTTTATCTTTTAACTCTGTTTATGGTGTCCTTTGTCATGCAAAAGTGTTCGCTTCATATGAGATAAGTTTTCATAACATTTATCTTTTTGTTGACGAATTCTGAATTTTAAGTCTTCATAAATAAGGACTTTTCTTTTGTAAAATGATAGTCTTTCATATAATTTGTTCTAATGCTTTTATAGTTGTGTGAATTGCTTAATGTCCACTTAATCAAGAATATCTTTAAAATATGTTTTTTATTTATTTGAGAGGGAGAGAGAGAGAGAGAGAGAGAGAGAGAGAGAGAGAGGAAGAGAGAGAGAGAAAGAGAAAGAGAGAGACATCGATTGGCTGCCTTCCTGCATGCCCCCACCTTCGGATAGAGCCCACAACCCAAACACATGCCAGGGAATTGAACTGGTGACCTTTTAGTGCATGGGATGGTGCTCAACCAACTGAGCATTTAAAAATACCTATTTAGTAAAAGCAAAGCCAAGGAGTGGCATCGTTCCTGAAAGTAGGGTAAAGGTGATAAAGGCAAACCAGACCAGTGTTTCTGATGTGCTTTTAAGACATTGTTCTGACTTGTTCAGGCCTCACAATCCTTAGGAACTAAAGTCACTCTTTTCTTCATTCAGCAAATATATTGTACCCCGGCTTGGGCCACGTGATGCTGAGGATACAGCAGTGAACTAGATTATCCTTCTCAGAGCTTCCTGAGGCCGCTGAGCTGAGTGCAGAAGGGCGGGGTGGGGAGTGAGAGCAGGTCTCCGGGCAGAGGAAATAATGATCGTGAAAGGTCTTGTACGCTGTGTTCAGGAGTTCTCACTACTCGGAAGGAGGCGGGGACCGAGGAAAGGAAGCCTTCCAGCTAAAGAAATGGAATAATGGAATCTGATTTGATTACCCTAACTACGGCATAGAGAATGGATATTTAGGACAAGACTGGCACCTGAGAAACCTAGCTGGTGTTGAGATCTTGTCAGAAGGTGGCCCCTGTGGCCTGAAGGGTAATTTCAGTGAAATGGAAAGAAGTACACTGATTCAAAAGATGTCTGGGGTGAAGAAAAGAAGAATTGGTCATTGATCATGTGCAGAGAAAAAGGAAGGGAGGCAATGCTATGTAGAGAAACGGGGTGGGTGGATGGTGGACCCGCCCGCTGATGCGGGCAGCACAGAAGAAGAGCAGATGGCCTATGTGGTGTCTTAGGCATGTTACGTGTTTGGTGCCTGGGTGCTATCAGAGTGGAAAACCCTAGGAGGCAGCTTGTGGAAATGGAGCTCAGGAGAATGATGGAGGCATTAGCATGGAACACAGAGACTAAAATCATCAAGAAAGCCGTTACCGACAAACCAGGAAGATACAGAGAATTGAACGTGATGCCAGTTCAGTATTAAAGAAGTGAATTTCAAGCATGTCACAGGTAGTGACTTAACAGAGTAATGAAAGGTATGCCTCCCTGTCCACTAAAAGTTCCCAAGTCCACAGATAAAATACTGCACCAGAATTCCTACCACTCCCGCTGGCTGGGCCTGGATAGAGAGTCTTAACAAACATTGTGGGGTGGGGGCTGGGCATTATCTTTTGAGTAAAAGATGAAGATCCACTAAAAGGAGACTTAAGACTTTTTATTCAGTCGGTATGTGAAGGTTTTGAGAAACCAATGAAAACAGCCAAAGCTGCTTGAAAGAAGAGTGAGGGCCTGGGCAAGCAGGTTGAAGCCAGCGTTGAGGGTAGCCAGGGAAGACGAGGAGTCAAAAGTTTCAGTAATCTGGCAAAGTGAGCCTTGTTTAAAAAACAAACAAAAAAAAAAAGGTCAAGAATGATTTGGGGAGAAAAGCACAAGGAAATGGAGCAGGGTAGAAACTTTAAAGCAAGACCAGAGGTTGGCAAACTATGACCGCTAAGCTAAAACCTGGTTTTGTAAATAAAGTTTTATTAGGATATAATCACACCCATTCACTTACATGCCTTCTAAACCTGGGCTGCTTTAGTGCCTGCTCTAAAGGCAGCTCAAGAGTTGCAACAGAGACTCAATGGCTCACAGAGACTAAATATGTATTGTCTGGCCCTTAGCAAAATAACTTTCCCATCCACTGTTTAAAAGCCCAATGGAAGCCTAAGGAACGACCAGAACCTGTTTAAAAATGAAAACTGGAGCAACAATATCACAGACTGAGCCCGGCCAGCATGTCTCAGTGGTTGAGCCTCAACCTAGGAACCAGGAGGTCACAGTTCAATTCCATCCCCACTGGGGGATGTGCAGGAGGCAGCTCATCAACGACTCTCTCATCATTGATGGTTCTATCTCTTTCTCCCTCTCCCTACCTCTCTGAAATCACTAAAAATGTATTTTTTAAAAAAGGTTGAGTGAAAGCATAAATGATATTATCTACTTTACCTCAAAGTACCGCTTATACCGCAAAACTTACACTGAAAAGATAAAGGCTCTTCATTGCTATTGATGTTGTTCAGTGCATCTGAACATTTCTGATTTTCTGGAGATTTTTTTTATGATTCATTCTACTAGCTATGGCTTCTACACCAATATAAATTTAAGCCAGCCTAATATTCTTGAGATTCAGATGGAATCTCGATGATTTTAAGAAGCTATTCCACCAAGACAGTTTAGCCACAATATACGTTTGGGCAAGTGAGTAATCCGCTTAGTGGTACCAGAGAGCTCCCAGCCCTAGAAGCACAGACAAGGAAAGAAAAAATGTTTCCCCCATTTATGGGGAGCCGGATTCATAGCCATCCTTCATTTGCTTGGGCAAGTTCCTGATAAACCCCCCCGCCTCCCCCCCCAAAAAAAAAAAAAAAATAACAAGCAGTGTGTCCCTGCATCTTGGCTGCTGAGAAGGAGATTCCTTCTCTGATCGATGTTCGCAGAGAGGCTTGTAAAAATGCATTCACAGCGGATTCGTTCAAAGGTGTCG
The DNA here is from genome assembly GCA_036971965.1 of Nyctalus aviator. Taxonomy (NCBI): domain Eukaryota; kingdom Metazoa; phylum Chordata; class Mammalia; order Chiroptera; family Vespertilionidae; genus Nyctalus; species Nyctalus aviator. The sequence continues at coordinate 182,491,352 of CM072924.1, read as the reverse complement.
ATCTCATGCAGTTTTATGGCCAGCGGACGGCATGCCAGATGTACATGTGCTTTTTATAAACTAACGAAGATCAACAGCTGGATCCGAGCCCTCCTCCTTGGTCACTCACTGAGCCATCCAGCGCCTGCAGGAAGCCACGGTGGGAGTGTGGTGGGGAAAAGAGAGCGGGGAACGGGTAAACCTTCATTTATCAGAATAATGGGCATACAGCATAATACAGTATGTGGAAATACTTTATTGACTAGCTCCTACTCATGTTGAAGAATGAATGTAAGAGGAGACCTGCAGGAATATTAAGAGAGGTTTGCGTTAAATAGCTCTCCCGTGCCAAATGCATTCTAAATCCATGGAGTTTTGTTTTTTTGTGTTTTTTTTTTTAATGGTTTTTTTGAAGTCAGTGATATTGGGCAATGGTTCAGCAGTTGACTACTTTAAAATCTGAATCGCAATAATGGTGCTCCTATTCCTTTGAAAGAGATGGAGGGGAAATGGCACTGTTAGAATATATCTTCATGAAAAACAAGCCTGTAGCACAGTGTCATCTTTCTTCCACTAGAAATATGGAGAAATATTTAGACATTTCTCATTTCCGTGACCTTTTGGCTAAGAAAGTAATATTTCGATGAATTCATCTTAAGTTTCAAAGTTCAGTTTCATTTGAATTTATTAAAACATGATTTTATTTTCCCCCCCAAAAGGACTAATACGCAGTGTCAGAAGATTAGCGACACGCTTTTAGGTGTATAACAGACATCTACATGAAAGCCTATCGCAAGGAAGCAGTAGGTCGTAAGATCTGCCTGTGGGCAGTTCTGAGCATGTTTTCATGTGTATGGAAATTGTGGTCATACAGAAATTAAAATATTAGTGGAAAGGTAGTCCAACACCATCACTGTGACTCAAGTACTCACCCCGTAAGCTTTCCCTTCGAACACAAGGACAGCTGAGAGAGGCGTGGTTGCTGCCTCCTGATGAACTAAGTCCTGTGATTACTGTGTCCTGGTGAACTAAGTCCTTCCAGTTTCGAGTGACAGAAAGCCCTGAATTCAGGCAGCAGAGGGAGAAGGGAAGGCTTTGCTGCTGGGACTGAAGACCCCAGGAGGCCAGGTCAGGTGCAGCTCACCCCAAAGATGCCCCTCGACCTGCCCCTTGTCCCCTCCAGCTCCTGGCTCTGTGTCCTCTGGGATGGCTGGTTCCCAGGTAATAGCAGCTCCACAGCTGGGGGGGACAGGGCTCTCTTCGCAGGTCGCTCCCAGGTCACTCCTGAAATTCACTCCGGTTAGACCAGCGAGGTCATGTGTCCATACCGGTCACACCAGTGAGGTCACGTGTCCATTCCTGATGCAGACATGCAGGGCTGTGCGCCTGGACTGAGGCGGGGAGGGATGGGGACCCAGTGAGAGTTTAGGGCTACTGCCCACAGACAGGGAAACAGGTGTCAGGGGAAATCACAAGGGCTCCTACTGTCTTCCTCAGGCGGGCAGAGCACACTGAGCCAGGACCCCCCTTCTCTGCTTCTCACCTTTCATGCTGCTGTTCACGCACTTCTAGATGCGCAGCACAATTCATGTCGTCTGTTTCCTGTTGTCTCAGCTTGCTGTCAAATAACGAGGGCACGCGTGTGTTCTCCTAGAGGCCCTGTGCATGGGTTCCTGCACCAGTGGGGTCCTGCAGCTGGCCTGCGGGGATTGGGCCAAAACTGGCTCTCCAACATCCCCTGAGGGATCACGGATTGTGAGAAGGTGCAGGCCAGGCCAAGGGACCCCACCGATGCATGATCGGGGCCAGGAAGGGACTGCGGGAGGGCTCCAGGGTGTGTCCGGCCCATCTCTCCCAGTCCCGATTGGCCAGACCCAGCAGCAAGCTAACCTTCTAGTCGGAGCATCTTCCCCCTAGTGGTCAGTGCAATAATAGTGAACGGTCAAATGAACAGTTGGACATTTAGCATACTAGGCTTTTATTATATAGGATTAATAAGTGTAGCATAAAGCAAAAAAAAAATAAAAAAGGAAGGAAGGAAGGAAGGAAGGAAGGAAGGAAAGAAAGAAAGAAAGAAAGAAAGAAAGAAAGAAAGAAAGAAAGAAAGAAAATGGCTAGTGTATTGTGGGTTTTTTTTAATAAGTTATTTTTTTAAAAAAAAAACACTTGTGTAATTAAAATATATAAGTCAACTAGATACTTTCAACTGATTTGCCATAACAGAGTCACACCAAGACCTGATACATGTGTTTGAAGATTTTAAAACTATTTTATCCGTCTTCCCAAGAATGATTAAAGTCTTCAAAAACCAATGCTTTTTATGAATCTAGAAGATTGAGAAATGTAATTGGCAGGCAGGTGAAAACTTAGGTCCCACCTGGTCAGTGGAAAATGAACTTAGCCCAGCCGGGCTCAGTGGCTGAGCATTGATCTATGAGCCAGAGGTCACAGCTCGGTTCCCAGTCCAGGCCTGTGCCCGGGTTGCGAGCTCGGTCCCCCATGTGGGGTGTGCAGCAACCTTAGCACTAACGGGTTGGTGGATACGTTTCAAACAAAATGCTTAAATGGGCATTGAGTGTGGCTTCCTGGAGAAGGCTACATGCAAAGCCTATCCATGGCTGTGTGACGCCGCCATCGCTATTTAAAATACATTTTATTGATTTCTAAATACATTTTATTGATTTCTTTTTAAAATACATTTTATTGATTTCTTTTTACAGAGAGGAAGGGAGATGAATAGAGAGTAGAAACATCGATGAGAGAGAAACACTGATCAGCTGCCTCCTGCACACCTTCCACTGGGGATGTGCCTGCAACCAAGGTACGTGCCCTTGACCGGAATCGAACCTGGGACCCTTCAGTCCACAGGCCGATGCTCTATCCACTGAGCCAAACCAGTCAGGGCGCCATCGCTATTTTTGTGATAGTGTCTCATTGTTTCCGATAGGCAGCATCTTTACATTTGCCACATTTTAAATTAATATCTGCATTATGGGGAGGCATACCCGGGGCCCAGGCTCCTGTTTAAAGTCTGAGAGATGCCTTCATTGTATTTGGAGCATGCTTTTACCTCCCTTGGGAGAGCAGGAGCTCCAGGAGGTGGTGGGCTGGCCTCATCTCGGTGTTGGTTTGCACTGGCTTCATCCCATAGTCCATGTTGGCCTCTCCCAAATTAGAACGGCGCCCATGGAGGCCTGTGCCCTCGCCGCACACGGTGTGGTACCTCCCCGTGCGTTTTCTCTGAAGGATAGAGGGCCAGAGCGATGGCACAGAGCTAGTCCATACGCTTCACCTGCTCAGAGACTGTGCTCATCGGTCCTTTTTTATGTCTTGCTCAGAATCAACATGTTCTTTTCAGCCGTCTCCAATCTAAACATTTACTCTCGACGAAAGCAGCAGTGAGGGTCGTGTTTGTATTCCATGGGTTCCAGAACATGGCGCTCCCGGGAATGACTCGGATGGGGGGGAGGGACACAAGGAAGACTCGGATGGGGGCGAGGGACACAGGGATGACTCGGATGGGGGGGAGAGACACAGGGATGACTCGGTTGGGGGGGGGAGGGACATAGGGGTCACTCGGATGGGGGGGAGGGACACAGGGATGACTCAGATGGGGAGTCGGGGGGACACAGTGTTGGATGGGGAAGACCAGCCAACAGCCAGAGCGCTCTCCACACCTCGGCGTGGGGAGGGTCCTCACCGCTCCCCTCTCTCCCCGCAGATGGCCTCACCGACTGCATGGACCCCGACTGCTGCCTGCAGAGCTCCTGCCAGAGCCAGCCGTACTGCCGCGGCCGGCCGGACCCACAGGACGTCATCAGCCAGAGCCCGCAGTCCCCGTCCCAGCAGGCCGCCAAGTCCTTCTACGAGCGCATCAGCTTCCTCACCGGCGCCGACAGCACCCACGTCATCCCCGGCGAGAGCCCCTTCAACAAGAGGTGAGAGCAGCCTCTCTGATCGGCTCCTGGTGAGCTGGCCCCAGCTCCCTCCCGGTGAGCTGGCCCGGGTTCCCGGTGAGCCGGCCCGGATTCCCGGTGAGCCGGCACTGGTTCCCGGTGAGCCGGCCCGGGTTCCCGGTGAGCCGACACGGGTTCCCGGTGAGCCGGCCCGGGTTCCCGGTGAGCCGGCCCGGGTTCCCGGTGAGCCGACACGGGTTCCCGGTGAGCCGGCCCGGGTTCCCGGTGAGCTGACACGGGTTCCCGGTGAGCTGGCCCGGGTTCCTGGTGAGCTGGCCCGGTTCCTGGCGAGCTGACACGGGTTCCTGGCTAGCTGGCCCGGGTTCCCGGCTAGCTGACACGGGTTCCCGGTGAGCTGACACGGGTTCCCGGTTAGCTGGCCCAGGTTCCTGGTGAGCTGGCCCGGGTTCCTGGTGAGCTGGCCCGGGTTCCTGGTGAGCTTTCACGGCTGCTGCTGGCGGTGCAGACGAGGAAAGTGCTTTTTTTTCTAAGGCAACTTTTCCTCTTCTGGCAAAGTCTTCCCCAAACTTTGCATTGCGAGCATCCTGGACACGATTCCTGTACTTTGTCAAGTTCGGGGCCTGCGCCATGACGAAACACTCCACTAGGGAGTCAGCACTTGGTCCTTTAGGGGTTGGCAGTGTTTCAGAAGAGGCCACGAGAAGACCCAAAAGGCAGAGAGAAGTGACTCCACTTTAGTGGGCTCACCGGTGATATAAGTGCTGAGGGGTGGAGGGAGGCCAGGCCAGGCGGACTGACCGGGCTGTGCTGTGCGGGCTGAGGACCGGCCTGACCGGGCGGCCAGGCGGGGATCCCGTCCCGCCGCGCCCAGGGGCGATGGGCTCCGGACTCCGGGGTCTGCAGCAGCTTCGCAGCCTTAACGCAGCGAGCCCAGCAGCTGATTAAAATTTGTGGCACGAATGTTCCTTATTGCCCCTTCAATCTCGTACGGCTCGCCCCCTGAAGATTTACAGATCGCCTCGGAATTAATTGGAAAGTGTGCTTTTCTCACTGTAAGCACAGACGTACGACTGATGGGCACAAGGGGGCAGTTTATCATTTTAAATCTCATCTCTAAATACTGGTTTGGGTACGTCTCCAAAACCAGATCGCAGGGAATCGAAAGCCCAGGGCCAGACGCTCGGGGTGTGGAGAGGTGGGTCACTCAAAATTAAAGGGACACAGAGCTGGGAGCCTCGGGGGTCCGGCCCCTGAGAAGAAGGACTGCGTGTGATGCTACCGGGGGTGGGACCATCTCTAACGCGGCGTGTGGGGGGGCCGAGGACACGCTTGCTCACTCCGGCTCTCCTGCATCTCCCACAGCCTCGCGTCCGTCATCAGAGGCCAAGTTCTGACGGCGGACGGAACGCCGCTCATTGGCGTCAACGTCTCGTTCTTCCACTACCCGGAGTACGGCTACACCATCACCCGGCAGGACGGCATGTGAGTGCGTCCTAGTGCGCAGTCTCTGGGGTACTTTAAGAAGCAAAACCGGTTTGGCTCAGTGGGTAGAGCATCGGCCTGTGGGCTGAAAGGTCCCAGGTTCGATTCTGGTCAATGCATGTACCTTTGTCGTGGGCACATCCCCAGTGGGGAGTGTGAAGGAGGCAGCTGATTGATGTTTCTCTCTCATCAATGTCTCTAACTCTCTATCCCTTTCCCTTCCTCTCTGTGAAAAATCAATAAAATATATATATTTCTTTTTTTAAAGAAGAAGCTGAACTAGACAATCTTGCCCCAGCTGGTTTGGCTCAGTGGATAGAGCGGGTCCCGGGACCAGTGGACTGAAGGGTCCCGGGTTGAATTCCACTTAAGGGCACATGCCTAGATTGAAGGCTCAATCCCCAGTGGAGGGAAGTGCAGAAGGCAACCGATCAATGGTTCTCTCTCATCATTGATGTTTCTATCTCTCTCTCTTTCCCTCTTCCTTACTCTCTGAAATCAATAAAAATATATATTTTTAAAATCTAAAAGCAACAACAAACAGAACTAGACATTCTTCAATCACCCAGCGTATTTTAGTGTCCCTTGTGATATAGAAGTACAACCACATTTAGGCTCCAGAAATCTGTGACATGTGGTACATGTGGCAGAAACTTAGAGTCACCTATTCATGTCATTCTTTAAGAGGTGATTTCCTTTTCTAAGGCATGATGACAGTGTTGTGGTTTTGTACGAGAAAGTTCTTTATCTTGGGGGATTCTGATTGAGATATTTCGGAGTGACGTTGCATACTATGTACCACTTAAGCTCAGGTGGTCCTGAGAAAGGAGACGCGAGGTAGATGATAAAGTCAATGTGGAAAAATGTAAATACATTGGTAAATCTACGTAAAGGGTAGATGAGTGTTTGTTGGATCATTCTTTTCATATTCCTGTAGATTTGAAATTATTTCATAGGAAAGGGGGGAAGAAAAGCCAACTTCCTTTGCCAAGCACATTCACTGGAGGAGGGTGAACGAGATGGACGGGGAGTCGTTACCCGGGACCCAGTGATTCACGAAGCGTCTCTTGTTTCCGTTAGGTTTGACCTGGTGGCTAACGGCGGGGCCTCTCTCACGCTGGTGTTTGAGCGATCCCCGTTCCTCACTCAGTACCACACCGTGTGGATCCCCTGGAACGTTTTCTACGTGATGGACACGCTGGTCATGAAGAAGGAGGAGAACGACATCCCCAGCTGTGATCTGAGTGGGTTTGTGAGGCCCAACCCCATCATCGTGTCATCGCCGTTGTCCACCTTCTTCCGGTCTTCCCCCGAAGACAGCCCCATCATCCCTGAGACGCAGGTGGGTATGCCAGCCGTCCTTCTCAGTGAGCCGTGTCCGGTCACGCGGTGTCCAAGGGCTGTGTGAACGGGGCTGCAACATTCCGAGCTGCCCTTCGCCATTTATGGAGTGAACTATAGAATGGGGAGGGAGGGGGCAAGGATGGGGGTGGGGGGGTGAGTGCATATGCAGGCACTAGATAGATATGGTTATAGTAGGATCTCTGTTATTTCTTAAAGGCCTATTTTCCTCCAGGCTGCATCTGTATAAATGTAGCGGTTGCAGTCAGATGGAAAAACAACCTCAACGCAATAGCAATGACGCGTCCTTGCTCATGAAATCATTCATTCGTTGGGAAAAGGTTTTGGTGCCTACAGGTACCTGACCTCCTGACTGCCTTGCCCAAGGTCACTGCTCAGTAACTCACTATTTGATTATTATTAAGTTTAAAAAGTTTTCAAAAAGATTATTTTTGACAGAAAATGTTCATTAATTTTCTCAAGATAATATTTTTAAAACTTGATATCCTGTCTTAAGCTCTGTTACATAATTCATAAAGTCCTATTCTAACAAGACTTTTTTTTTTTAAATTACAATTTTCTTTGAAACAGTCATATTTTCACTACTTATTTTATCTACTGAGCTATCTGTATGTTACCAATTAGAAACACTTTCAGCCAGGCCGGCGTGGCTCAGTGGTTGAGTGTCGACCTACGAACCAGGAGATCACAGTTCAATTCCCTGTCAGGGCACATGCCCGGGTTGTGGGCTTTGATCCTCAATAGGGGACATGCAGGAGGCAGCCGATCAATGATTCTCTCTCATCATTGATGTCTCTATCTCTCTCTCCCTCTCCCTTCCTCTCTGAAATCAATAAAAATATTTTTTAGATTTTTTTTTAAAGAAATACTTTCAGATATTAAAGGCAGGACATTTGGCACCATAGTAATGGACTTCATTCATAAAAAGCTAAGAAAAAAGCCGAGACCGGTTTGGCTCAATGGATAGAGCGTCGGCTTGGGGACTGAAGGGACCCAGGTTCGATTCCGGTCAAGGTCATGTACCTTGGTTGCGGGCATATCCCCAGTAGGGGGTGTGCAAGAGGCAGCTGATCGATGACTCTCTCTCATCGATGTTTCTAGCTTTCTATCTCTCTGCCTTCCTCTCTGTACAAAATCAATAAAATATATTTAAAAAAAAAAAAAAAAGCTAAGAAAAAGTACTTAACTTTCAAAATACAGCAGCACACCCCAGCTTCAACACGTCCATTCTTCAAGTATTCATGGAACACCTGCACCAGCGCTGTCTGAGGGGAGCAGATCAGAAACCATTCGGAGGAGCACCTGCCTTCAGGGCTTACCAGCTCATAGGGAGAGAGAAACATCAAATGTACAAAGACGTGTCAGGTTGTGAGTAAGACTTATTTTTAAAGAACGAGGCAGGGTAACGTGGTTGGAGAGCAATTTTATAACGTGTGGTTTGGGAAGATCCCTTCAATAACACGGCATTCAATAAGACGGCATTCCAGCAGAAATGTTAAGGGAAAGAATAAACCTTACAAAGAGAAGCATTCCAGGCAGAGCAGAGAGCAAGCTCAGAGGCTCCGAAGGAAGAGCTTGCTTGGTGTGCTCAGGGAAGGGCAGAGAGGCAGCAGGTGTGGCTAGAGTGAAGGTCGTGGCACACCAGTCCTGAGTCACTGAAGGTCACGGCATGGGTGAGAGCTGCCCACTTTGAGGGAGAGGCCACGGGAGGCTGAAACCAGGAGCCCCGTCAGGAGGCGAGATGAGTCCACAGGAGAAACGGTGTGGCCCGGACAGACGTGTTTGGGGTTGAGGTGGTAAGAAGTGACGGTGTGAGGGTGGAGTCCAGGGGGAGGTTGGCAGTAAGGATGTGTATGGGAGTCACCGGCGTTATAGATCCACTCACAGCCTGGGCTGAGGAGGTGTCCGTGGAGATGAGAGGAGGTGAGAGGAACAAAAGGTGAGATTGCTCACAGGCAGATACACTGCCCACGAGACACCTCGTTCGTTTGCTGCGGATCAGTCCGGCAGACGAGGAGCCGAAGCTTTCAGGAATTCATTGCAGCCTATTCAATTTAGTCCCTCCTCCCCGGGGTCCACTCGGCAGTAACTGACCTCCTTAGCCAGCCCCAAAATAAACTTAACCTAGAGGCACGGGCTGTCCATTGGCGGCAGATGTCTAGCAAACCAGGTCATTGAAATAGGTTTCCAGTCGTCAACAGTTCCAGGAATGCACGGAGGGTGGGGGTTTTCTCTCCCCGTTCCCTCATACAGACAGCCAACGTTTAGCAAAATGTACTGGGAGCCTATAATGCACGAGGCACTCTGCTAGGATACAAGGATACTAAGACACGCATCCTGCTGTGCTAAACACGGTCAGGATGTAAATGGAGAACTGTGGGAAGTCCAAAGAGAGGTCACCTCCCAAGGAAGCCAAAGAAAGTGTCACTGAGGAAGCTGAAGAAAATGTGTGAGCAGCAGTGTGGTGGTAAAAACAGTTCTATCTAATGAAAACAGCAATATGTAAATTGACTGTCGCTCCAACACACAAGATGGCGGCCCCCATGTGATCAAAGATGGCTGTCCTCATGTGGACACAAGATGGCCGCCACAAGATGGCCAGCAGGGGAGGGCAGTTGGGAGGGACCAGGCCTGCAAGGGATGGCAGTTGGGGGCAATCAAGCCTGCAGGGGAAGGCAGTTAGGGGTGACCAGGTTGGCAGAGGAGGGAAGTTGGGTGTGACTGGACCTGCAGGGAAGGGGGGAAGGGGAGGCCCAGGCCTCCAAGAGAGAGTAGTTAGGGGTGACCAGGCCTGCAGGGAATGGCAGTTAGGGGCAATCGGGCTGGCAGGCAGGCAAGCAGTTTGAAGCCAGCAATCCTGGATTGTGAGAGGGATCCCAGATTGCAGAGGGTGCAGGCTGGGCTGAGGGACACACACCCCATGCACGAATTTCATGCACCAGGCCTCTAGTGTAGTATAAAAACAGATGAACCAGTTAAATGTAGGGCATGAAAGGGGAAAGAGTGGGGGAGTTTGTGAATGGCCCTGCAAGGCCATACGCTGGAGACCATGAATTCTTCAGGCAATAAGGAACTAGGCTGAGTGGTTGGAGCATCATCAGGCCGCTGACCAAGAGTCTCAGGTTTGATTCCCAGTCAAGGGCATGTAGCTCAGTTGTAGGTTCCCCAGCCCTGGTAGGGGCACATGCACGAGACAACCAATTGATGTGTCTCTCTTATATAGATGTTTCTCTCTCTCTCTCTTCCCCTCCACCCTCCCTTCCATTCTCTCTAGAAATGAATGGAAAAATACCCTCGGGTGAAGATTAAAAAATAATAATAATAAGGAACCAAGGGACCAATGAAGTCTTTTTAGCATTTCTCTACAGCTGACTAAGCGACAGAGACCAGTGAGCAGGTTAGCGTTCCTGGTAGCTCCATGCATATCCCGCACACAGGTGGAGAGAGCCAACAGTCATGGTGGTTATGGAAATTGAGAGGAGGGAGTGGGCTAGACAGATTTGGACAGTAAGATTGGCAGGATGTAGCTTCTAACGGGATGTGCAGTGGGGTCCAGAGCGGGGCTCACAGACCACGTGGCTGCCCAAAGTGGGCTGAACGGTTTGTTTCCCCTCCGGCTGGACTGACCTTCCCACTAGTGCAGACTAGCGGGGCCCATGAAATCACACAGGAGAAAGCATGCTTTAATGAGCTAACTTACAGGTATGTGTCCCATGGAAGTAGGTCAGTGATGGTCCAGCCAGTAATCCGTTACTGAAATGAGGATAACACATGCTCCTGTGAAAGAGAAAAGCAATTTCTAGGTCACAGGAAATACACGAATGAGAGATTGCCTTCCACGTAGAAAACCAATCAAGTGTACGGGAAGTTATTTCCAAAATAAATTAGGAGGAAATAGAGTGTGTGCTCTAGGTTTCAATCACTTACATGTTCAGGGCTGTTCAGGAGTCATGGAATCTGTTTTTCAAACGAACCCATGGATATTCCACCCAGTGAGGGGAGAACCGTGCACTGTGTTTCGTGGATTCACCTCATACCCCACAGTGGATCTTGAACGCGTGGTCTCCCAGAGTGGAGTGAGCTCTGGAAAGTCTCTGTATGCTCCGGAACTATTTTCTCAGTCTGTGTGTTTGGTAAAGACCCCGACTGGAATAACATGGCGTGTCTGATAAAGTGTAGCAATGCCTGCTTCCTCTACCACGGGGCATCAGCATTGTAGATTCATGCCAACACCGCTCACACACCCGAATGGAAGCTGGTTGAGCCCATTCTTTGGTGCTACTTCAGCCATTCGATTGTTTCCATTGCCACTGACAGCTGCCCCCCCGCCCAGGGTCCGGGTTCTACTTAAGTTATTACTTAAGTTACTGAAATTTGAGATGACAGATGTACATCATTCCTGTGTCCTGTGTGAGAGGAGCTGGAGGAGAGGAACACTCTGAACATTGAATCACTCTTCCATGATTTTGTGATATAAGAGGCAATCCTTTCTGTCTGCGTAATGAATCTTGGTAGGGCAATGTGAGGAAGCCTCTGGAAACACTACGTAGCCCTAACCAGTTTGGCTCAGTGGGTAGAGCATAGGCTTTCAGACTGAAGGGTCCTGGGTTCGATTCCAGTCAAGGATACGTACCTTGGTTGCAGGCTCAATCCCGGCTCTGGTTGGGGTGTGTGCGGGAGGCAACCAATCCTTGTGTCTCTCTCACATCAGTGTTTCTCTCTGAGTCTCTCCTCCTCCCTTCCACTCTCTCTAAAAAAAATCAGTGGAACAATATCCTCTAGTGAGGATTCACAAAACAAAAAAAGGAAACACTACGTAGTTCTAAATTGAGAAAGTGGTGTTTCCTGCCCAGGTTCTGGGACAGAGAAAGCCCTGCACTTCACAGTGTATGTAGTAAGGCATTGAGGGGCCATCATTAATACCCAAACTCAAAGGAGTGTTAGCAAGGAGAGTCTGAGCCATTTAGGAAGACTTGTATATGCTACTTAAGTATATTTTCAAAATAGCTAAGCAATGTTTTGTATGCATCAGTATACATTTGTTGGCATTCATTGAACTAGTCACATCAATGGGTAAATTGTAGGGTAAAGAATTTTTTTAATGTGTGCAGTAGATAATTCTTAAGGGGGTGATTATATTAACTCTTTACAATCCGGTTTTGATTCAAAGGTATATATTGAGTGTCTCTGTGTGCATTCAGTAATGCATTCATTGTTCACAGGGGAAGTTTTTCACAGCTTTAAACTACTAATTCATTCACTGCCATATAAGAAATCAGTGGTGAGTCTAGCTCGGTGTTGAGCTAATTATGAGGATGTGCTGTTATTGCATTACCTTTCCACGTGGATACAGAATGTGTGACCATTGAACCCAAACGCGTTGGCCTTTTTTGTCATCCTTCCTGCCGTTGTAGGCTGGGGCCAGTCGGGTGATGAGGCCAGAGCAGAGGGTTAACCCCTAACTGTGCAGCTAGGGGAGACCAGCTCTCCGGCCTAGACCAGTGGTCAGCAAACTCCTTAGTCCACAGAGCCAAATTTCAGCAGTACAACAATTGAAATTTCCTTTGAGAGCCAAATTTTTTTAATTTAAACTTCTTCTAACACCACTTCAAAATAGACTCGCCCAGGCCGTGGTATTTTGTGGAAGAGCCACACTCAGAGAACTGCATGTGGCTTGAGAGCCGCAGTTTGCCGACCACTGGCCTATACCACATCCCTGTTCTGAGCCAGCCATCTTACACATGCTGCTCTGATTCTCCCGGGCAACGGGTTAAAAACGGGCTGGCCAGACTCCAGGTGACTGTGACCCAGCAAGGCCGTGCACATCACCCGGCGGTGCAGTCACAGAGTCCCCTGCAGGAGGAGCCCCTGAGGCCGGAGTGGCTCAGGATGAATGACCAGAGGCTTGGAGGAAGAGCGAGTCTGGGCTGGCAGCAGGTGCATCCCTGGTTGACCAGCAAGATCCCGGCTCACCTGGGCGTTCAGGAGCAGTGCCTCCTTGGTGTCCTGGTTGCTCTTCTCGGTCCTTTCCCCTGTATTTTGTCTCGTGGCTGTGGGTGATCCCCGTGTGGGCTGTGCTTTGTCCACATCAGGTGCTCCACGAAGAGACCACAATCCCAGGGACAGACCTGCGGCTATCCTACCTGAGCTCCAGAGCCGCCGGGTACAAGTCCGTCCTCAAGGTCACCATGACGCAGGCCGTGATCCCCTTCAACCTGATGAAGGTCCACCTCATGGTAGCTGTCGTGGGAAGACTCTTTCAGAAGTGGTTTCCCGCCTCCCCGAACCTGGCCTACACCTTCCTCTGGGACAAAACGGACGCGTACAACCAGAAGGTCTACGGTCTGTCCGAAGCTGTCGGTGAGTTCCGCGTCAACCTAGCCTGCGGCAGACCAATTGTCTTACCCTGGCTGGTTTGTTCAGTGGTCAGAGCGTTGGCCCAAAGACCAAGGCGCTGCGGGTTAGTTTCCCCGGTCAAGGACATGTACCTCAGTTGCAGGTTCAATCCCTGATCCTGGTCAGGGGCGTGTGGGAGGCAACCATCCATGTGTCTGTCTCACATCAATGTTTCTCTCTCTCTCACATCGATGTTTCTCTCTTTCTCTCTTTTCCCTCCTTTCCTCCCCTCACACACATTCTCTCTCTTTCTAATGATCAATGGTGGGGGAGGGGGTGTGTGAATATCATCAGGTAAAGATGAACAACAACAACAAATTGTCTTTATTCAGAATTAACCTAAAAGTAATTGTAAGCCATGGAGACCAATGGGTGAGCAGACAGGAAGGCAGTGAGACTGTCACAGGAAGTTGCCCACCGTTTGGCTCAAACGCACCAGGAAAAGGGATGTATTCCATGTGGCCAGGAGGAGACAGGTCATCATCTTTTCTGGCTGAAATTATGTCTTAGAAGAAGGTTCTGGAAGATATTTCAGATTATCTTTTTTTTTTTTCTCATGTTTTTTCTTTATTGTGTCGCTTCCTATTTTTTTATTTTCTTCTTTATAATTTTAACTCCCTGGCTTTCCTTATTCTTTTCATGTCTTTCTGTATCTCACAACTAGTGTAGCTTTGACTCATAGTGATGTTTAACAGGGTATTGGACAACATTTGTGCCTAAAAATTGTGTTAGCTCTTTTAATCAGAAGATCAATTCAAGGAGAGGCTGTTCTTTAAACATCAGTCCAGCCAGTTGTTTTACAGTGTGACTGGATGGTGTAATCCAAGCTTGACATGTGAAGATATACTTAGAATAGCTCGAACTCTGGCTCGGAAAACATCAAAAACTAAGGATAACTTGCTTCCTTCTACTCATTCTTCATAGAGCAGACATGGTATTCTGAAGTTAATCTCTAATGTGGACTTGAATTAATTCAAAGTTGCCAGATAATTGCAACTACTCCCTTCGCTTTGTTCTGAACTTTAAAATTCATGCTGCATTGTGAACTCGGAGTTCTTTTGTGGTTTGTTCATATTAATGTACTATTAATTCTGTTATTCATTCCTGAAAGCATGAATATAATGTCATACTGTGGCTTTTTTTTTTTTTTTTTTTTTTTTTTTGCCGTACTGAATCCTATTTATTGTAAATGGTTTTCATAACGTAATACCCTTGGATACTAAATAGCTCTGATAATTCAGAGAGCAAAGTAAGATTTTAAGTTCTTAGGAACTGATCACCATTTGGGGCTGACTTATCTGATCCAACTCTTTAACCAGATGCCCAACCTGAACTTCCATGTGTGCTATGACCCCCCTGTTAAAGAAGACTGTGGTAAAATAAAATATTAGTTTTCAACAAAACCAGCGCAAAAATAATATTCGGAGGTCATTATTTTTTAGGGGGAAAAAAATATTTTATGCGATCAGATCTTCTCATATTAAAAGACTACACTCTGCTCATGAAAAAAAAAAATGGAAATACAGCCTCAGAACACAGTTGTGGGAACTAGGGGAGTGCCTTGCATTTCCGCTGTGGCTGACGGAGGCACTTGGTCTGTCCGCGCTGCAGTGTCGGTGGGGTACGAGTACGAGTCGTGCTTGGACCTGACCCTGTGGGAGAAGAGGACTGCCATCCTGCAAGGCTACGAGCTGGACGCCTCCAACATGGGCGGCTGGACGCTGGACAAGCATCACGTGCTGGACGTGCAGAACGGTAAGGCCGTGGTCCTCGTGACCGTTGCCCACCCTCGCCTTGACTGGATCGCACGGCAGCTTATTCTGCGTGTGACGGGATTCGCGTGGGTGAGAAAAGACGGAGCTCCTCGGGCTTCCTGGGGGTCCTTCGGGGTGCAGGGCCGCGTGCCAGCCATGCCCGCACCGCTCCTGATTCGATGATTTAGATTCTGTCTCACACCGTTTGGCAGATCGCCGTACGCCTTCAGAAGTTCTTTACACACACACACACAGCTAGGGAACGCTGCCCCGATGCACCTCTGTCACTGTGAGAACAAACAGAGCGGAGAGTAAGGACCACTGAGCCCAGCACTTCACCGGGAGACTGTGAGCCGGCAGGGAGACCACAGCCAAGAGCTCGGGGATAGCCCACGCCTCCAACAGAATAACATACCGTTTGTTTTTATTCTTATTTTTATTTTTAATTTTATTGATTTTTTTTTACAAAGCGGAAGGGAGAGGAACAGACAGTTAGAAACATCCATGCGAGAGAAACATCGACCAGCTGCCTCCTGCACACCCCCTACTGGGGACGTGCCCACAACCAAGGTCCATGCCCTTGACCCGAATCGAACCTGGGACCCTTTAGTCCCCAGGCCGACGCTCTATCCACTGAGCCAAACCGGTCAGGGCTCTGGTTTGTTTTTATTAAAATACCCGCTCCGATGTGAAAAGCAGACTCCTCAGGATCCTGCCCTCCGAAAGAAGAACGTTGTCGGTGATGAAACACGCGTTATTTTTGAACGCGAGGTAACCTGTTTGTGGAGGGAAGTGAGTGTGGTCTGAAACGTCATCCAGGAACGGTGTGACAGGTGGTGGCTTTTCAGAGTGAGAGGGGCCTCATTGGATAAACCGGGGGGGTTGCCATCATGACAAGCTGGGGGAGCGGAGAAAATAGATGAAGGAAGAAGGGAGGCAGGAAGGCAGACCCTGACAGGTGCCCGGGCAGGCTCCCTCAGCATGGAACGGAACATTCTAGCGCTCCTCTTTCTACTCTGTCAGGAGAGGAGACTCGGGCTAGGCCGTCGCTCAGGGAATGCCTGAACGAGCCGGCGCAGGAGGGTGTGGGCTGGCCCGGGGCGTTCCTCTGTGAAGGTGACAGCACTGGCTCTCACAGGAAGTTGTAGTTCCATGGTTGTCAAATGACATCCTCACAGCAAGGAGGATCTGAGCTGTCATTAATGTAGCCTTTAAATACGGAAGGCGAAATGCATTTTATTTGTTGTGATGGTCTATCTTATTTAGATTCCTTTTTCTTAACTATGAATACACCTGTTTTTTTCTCTCTGATTTCCTTACGTGAGTTGGCTATGATTGTTGCATCACTCAAATAACAGAGCATTAAAAAAGTAATCCTAGAATCCACCTAAAATGTGCTCAATTCCAAGGGGAATGTCATTATTTTGACCTCTCCTTTGCTTTAAAATTGTCCCAAAGTGGGAGGAAAATAATAATCTTCCTGTTTGTACTTTCATAAGACTGATTCTTTTAACAGTTTGTCTGCTATATATATATATATATATATATATATATATATATACACATACACACACACACACACACAAGCAATCCTCAGGTTATGTCGGACTCCACATACATTGTTTCGTGTTTACATCGCCATCTCCCATCTACCTAATAAAAGAGTAACATGGTAATGGATCGTACCTTTGCAACGCCCACCAACCAATCAGGAGTGAGTATGCAAATTAGCCCAACAAAGATGGCGGGTTAATTTGCATGTGCAGGCACCCAGTGGCCGGGGCGGGTCATTCCACACCATCCCAGTCGCTCTGGGCCTCTGGGCAGCATGGGAAGGCAGAAAAACAGCTCCAGGCCAGAGCGGAAAGGCTGCTCTGGCCAGGGCAAAGGCAGTGCCAGCCGCCAGAGGAAGGAAGACCTACTCTTGCTCAAATCTTCGTGCATCAAGCTCTAGTTTATTTATTTTTTTAAAAAAAGGTCCGTCATTTCGACATACATACATGTGTGCTTTCTGTTTTTTATTATTTATTTACCATAAGTAAAGGTCAGGAATTGTTATCTTTTAAGGTTTACGTGACCCATATGAGTGACATAGGTGCTTATGTAGGTGGGGTCCGACTTAGTGCAAAAAAATCACATTGCATCATCACACCCTAGGAACAGATCTCCAAGGTAACCTGAGGGCCTACTGTGTGTCTACATATGCCTTGCAGTGTAGATCATTCAAGGAGTATACTATGGCCAGCTCGAACGTTAAAGCAGGTGAGGAATTCAGATCACACATTGAGAGGGCCATGAGATCTGCCCGGAACAGGGACAGCTGACAGCCCACCGTGCACCAGCCATTAACCCTAGACCCTAGACCTCTGGTTAACCATGGTAACTGAATAGAAGTAGAATCCCAACTCAGCTCCTTCCTAACTAGGAAAACGCTTCATACTCATTTGGAATTTCTCTCAGATTTTCATTGAAGATCATAAAGGAGCAGGTTGGCATTTTGTCTTTGTAACGTGGTTGGCACTTGGTGCCCTGCCGGAGAAGGCACGTTCAGCCAGAAATCCCACCCCACCCACCCCACAGCACTTTTCCTAGGTTTGACATTTTGAATAACTGGAGGTACGCGCCTTTTTATATCGGGCAAGAGGAAAAGCAAGGAGGACATTCTTTGACAGGGTGGTAGAATATTGGAGGTTTGCTCTATACTTCCTAACACTCTTTTCCAAAAAGTATTTTTAACTTTTTTCAAAACCAATGATGGGTCCAGTTGGTTAGAGCAGTGGTCGGCAAACTCACTAGTCCACAGAGTGGCAAACCGCTGCTCGAGAGCCGCAGTTTGCCGACCACTGGGTTAGAGCATCATTCTGATACACCAAGGTTGCAAATTCAATCCCTAGTCAGAGCACATGCAAGAATCAATCAATGAATGCATCAATAAGTGGAACAATAAATCTCTCTCTCTTTCTCTCTCTCTCTCTCTCTCTCCCCCCTTTCCAAATAAATAGATACCAATGATAAACTCTTAAGGAAGACATTTATATTCTATATTATGGTACACTCTTTATCTTTTTAGCAAACAAAATGAGTGTATTCAGGAATAGCAGAGGATTTGCAATACAGGACAAGCCAACTATGGCAAACCCAAGGCAAGTGCGGGAGGCGAGGGGAGGTCAGCTGTCCTGAGTTTTGGGAGTGAATCGGGGAAAGCTGTGGCGGCTGTGGCTGGCCGGGAGCAGAGGCAGTGGGTGATGCTGGGGGAAGGGGCCATGTCCTTCCGGCGGCGTCTGCAGCTCCGGTGAGTGGGGCTCCTTCCGTCAGCCCAGGCTCCGCTTAACTTAGGGTCTTTGTGCACCTCCGGGCTGTTCTCTGTCTGAGGGCCTGCTTGTGTTTGGTGGTTGCTGGTATTTTTAGATCTCACATAGAAGTGAGATATGGGGCACGCTGTTAGGAACTGGGTCCATTTCTAGAACTTCCAGCATCCTTCAACAGCCAAGTCCACGCGCTGTCTCCTGAGGAGCATCATGGGGAGCCGGGGCCTCGCACTCGGCTGCACGTTAGGGTCGTCTGGAGAACCCTCTAAGCCTCAGTGTCGAGGCCGCACCCACACCAGCTCAGCCAGACTCTCCCGGGCGAGACCCAGGCTCCGGCGCCGACAGCTCCCGGACAGCCACGTCTCAGAACCTCTGAGGAGGAGAACTTGGGTGTTTACTCCTTCTTAGCAGGCCTTTGTTTCTCTCACAGACATTCTTTAAACTCCCAACAGGCAGCACTGTTTAATACATACATCCTATGTGTCCTGTCATGATATTGTCCCCTAGGGAATCAAATTGGGTTCTTCACAACAGAATTTGAAATAGGAGTTTTTCCAGCCCGGCAGGAGGCCTGGCCCAGTGGTTGCGTGTCGACCTATAAACCAGGAGGTCACAGTTCAGTTCCCGATCGGGAAACAGGCCCGGTTGTGGGCTCCATCCCCAGGGCGGGGCGTGCAGGAGGCAGCCGATCCGTGATTCTCTCTCATCACTGATGCCTCTCTCTCTCCCCTCCCTCCTCTCTGAGATCAGTAAAAACCCGTTATTTTAAGGGTTCCCGGCGGCGCTGGGTGAGAGCGGAGCGTGGCGAGCCGCCGGCTCTCCCTCCGCGCCCTGCGCTGAGCTCCTCTCCTCCTCCCAGGCATCCTGTACAAGGGGAACGGCGAGAACCAGTTCATCTCCCAGCAGCCCCCGGTGGTCAGCAGCATCATGGGCAACGGGCGCCGGCGCAGCATCTCCTGCCCCAGCTGCAACGGGCAGGCGGACGGCAACAAGCTGCTGGCCCCCGTGGCCCTGGCCTGCGGCACCGAGGGCAGCCTCTACGTGGGGGACTTCAACTACGTGCGCCGCATCTTCCCCTCCGGGAACGTGACCAGCGTGCTGGAGCTGAGGTGCGTCCCCCTCGCCCGCCCTTCCCGCGGACGCAGCATGCCTCCGCCAGAGGTCGGCCTCGCTGCCCTAACGTACCGGTTTAAACCTGCCTTCCCAGTGCCCAGAAATGGAAGCTGGATTCTCGGTTAAAGTTGGGGAGAAGCACTATATATATATGTGTGTGTGTGTGTGTGTGTGTGTGTATGTGTATGTATATGTGTATGTGTATGTATATTCACAAATATATAAGTATGAAGTCACCTAACCTATAAAATGTCTCACTGATTTTAGTTAATTTTCTATTCTCCCAGACAACAAAACTATGATTTTTTTTAAAAGCTCTCTAGAATAGCCGTGTCTTTAAAGTTGTCTTTAGAATAACCTTGTGCTCTATAGTGTTACTCTGTTATTTCACAGCGAGTGACATTAAGGCATGCAATATTTCCCTACAGTCATTTTCCTACATCCTTAGCCATGATGCCAGTGGTTAAAGTAACGAATCGTTGTCTCGGTTCTATTCGCCTCAGTGTGGTTATCAGTGACATTCTGTTCTGTGCATTATTTCACGAGCCTTGACCTACACAGTTAATTCCCAGGGGTGTTTCTGCTTACGTCGGCCATTTTCCATACAAATCACTAAAAGTCTCAGTAGTCCATTCATTATGTTTTAGAAACCTTTTCTAACTGTGCTTTCTTCACCTCTTTTACCTGCTTCCACCAAGAAATAAAGATTTTAGACATAGGTAAGCTCCCGGCGTAAAGGCCGTTTTGTATTTCACATATCCTTGCGTTCCATGCGATGCTCTGAGCTTGGTCCATCATGAGAGAGGGCGCTCGGCACCACAGGCCATCCGAGGAGGTAAAGCCACCTAATGACCCAGTGCCATGCAACCTGAGCAAATGACGTAATACGATCCAAAAACCATGTTCATGTCGATCCATGGGATTTTGTGACCAGAAATTATTACAGTGAACCTGTTCGTATAACAGAGGACACTTCTCCGCTCCAGCTACTGCCTCCCAGCAGCCCAGCCTGTGAGCGGAACAAACACGATGCGCACACAGTGGGGGGAAGAAGGAGAGCTGAGTTTGACCAGCAGCCAGGGCAGATCCCCGCTGATCGGGCCCAGGGCGTACTCGGTGCAGGGCCCTCTGTCCAAGGAAAAGCATCTCAGCATGCCTTACTTCGGCAAGTTCTCACAAACCTAAGCCCGGGTGAACTGCTGCCTCGGGCGTGGCCGGGCTCGGAGGCCCTGCGCGTGCGGGATCCCCAGGGCCCAGCGGGAGTGACCCCGGGGGACTCTCGCTGCCGTCCCCGTTTCCCTGAGCGGAGGGAGGTGCCCGGCCGGAGGTGGGAGCAGCTGTGTTTCCATTTCCTGATGGAGGAAGGACTTTCCTGGAAGCCCGGGGTGATGCAGGCGAGCAGGCACAGAGCTGGGTTTCCCCGGAGCTGTCGGCGGTGGCCGCTCAGCGGGAGGCAGAGGCGCTGTGCGGGGACACTGCCTGAGCACTTCCCCCGGCAGCAGGAAAGGGGCAAAAACAGTGTTTAAAGTGAAACTGGAGAAAAGCAAGACGGCCGGCCGGGCCCAGCACGGCCATGCCAATCCCTAATGGACGGTATCGGCTGGGGAGAGCGGCCGAGGGTCAGGGGAGACCCCGGAGAGGGATCCGCCTACGTGGCCTCTGCAGTGTCCTGCGGAGGTTGGCAGCCAGGGAACAGACTGCCCTGGGAAGGGGTGGCCGCCGTGGGCCGGCGTGGGCCGCTGTGGGCCGGGCCTCTGCAGATCCCCGGGGGCCTGGGCCTGACCGAGATGGACACGGAGCCCTCGAGGCCGGGCTGGGCAGTGAGAACCCGGCAGAACGTCAGCCCGGCGCTGGCCCTGCCTTCCGGGGGCCGCGGGGGACAGGGGACACACACAGGCGTGGCTCCCGCTGAGCGTGGGCGTGTGGAGGCGATGCAGGAAAAACTAGCAAATCAGCGCCCGGGGCAGGCACTCCGCACGCCTCTGCTGAGCCACCCCACCGCCCTCGGGGTGCAGAGAGGTCCCTGAGACTCGGGGAGGGGCGCCTGTCTTCCCCAAGGTACCGGCTACGAAGTGGGGGACAGGGGTTCGAACCGCTCTGCAGGGTGTGCGCTCCCCGCTGCACCATGGCCCGTGTCGATGGGCCCAGATGGCTAGGCTTCTGCGGGGTCGTGTCCTGGGTCTTCAGAAGGCTGGATGGATTTCATGATCATCTGACAGATCCATCAGCACTCTAGCCTCTTTCTCCGGAAAAAGCACATGTGGTTAGAGCTTCGCTGTTATTAACAACGCTTTACACGTGAACTCGTGCTGCACTCGCTCGTGGTGGTGGCCGTGATGCCGTGGGTCCCTCTCTCATGATGCTCCGAGCCTCCCTCCTCTCTCTGCACGTCACCCCGGCCCCGTGCGTGCTCCTGCCTGTCCCTCCGTGTGCTGCCTGGGATACACACCTTTCGGGTTCTGTGTCGATGTCCTTCTCTACTCCATCCATGTTCACTCATCGCTGAACCACGTGGACAAGCCATAGGGGAAGACCAAGCCCGTGCTCTCAGGCCTCGGAATCTCATAGGCCCGTGGTGGGCAAACGGCGGCTCTCGAGCCACAGGCGGCTCCTAGGCCCCTTGGGTGTGGCTCTTCCACAAAACACCACGGCCTGGGCGCGTCTGTGTGGAAGAAGTGGCGTTAGGAGAAGTTTAAGTTTAAAACATGTGGCTCTCCGAAGAAATGCCCATCGTTGTGCTGTTGGTAGTTGGCTCTGTTGGCGAAGGAGTTTGCTCACTGTCATAGGAGAAGCAAGATAGAGATGTGACGGACCATGCATTTCCGTATCATTCGCTGACACTTCATCACATCCACGGCTCGTGCGGAGAGCGTGGTTCTGGGGAGGAAGAGGGCCCGGGGGGGAGGGGTGGGGATGGGAGTGGTGAGGAGCAGTTTCCTTGCAGAGATGGCATTTGATGTAAGTCAATAGATGAAGTCTGGCATGGCCGGTTTGGCTCAGTGGATAGAGCATCGGCGCTCGGACTGGGGGTCTGATTCCAAGCAGGGGCATGCACCTCAATCGTGGGCTCACTCCTGGGAGCCCCTGGTCCGGGAGTGTGGGAGGCAGCCCGTCGATATGTCTCTCTCACATCGATGTTTCTCTCTGCCTCTTCCCCTTTCTCCCACTGTCTCTTGAAGTCATTGGAGAAATATCCTCTATTGAGGACCAACAACAACAACAAAAAAGCAGTCTTAAATAGAACCACCAGAAGAAAGGAGGGGAGAGTCAGGAAGCAAAAAGAGAAAGCACGTGAAGTTACTGGGGTCTGGGAAGGAGATGAATAAGATATGGCTTGGGTCCTAACCAGTTTGGCTCAGTGGATAGAGCCTGTGGACTGAAGGGTCTCAAGTTCGATTCCGGTCAAGGCCATGCACTTTGGTTGCGGGCACATCCCCAATAGGGAGTGTGCAGGAGGCGGCTAATCAATGTTTCTCTCTCATCAATGTTTTTAACTCTCTATCCTTCTCCCTTCCTCTCTGTAGAAAATCAATTATATATATATATATATATATATATATATATATATATATATATTTTTTTTTTTTTTTTTAATATACATCTTAGGGTACTCAGACCCACCTGAATCTGAGCAGGGGACTCGCGTTGGCAATGATGAGGGAGACGGGGGGGCAGGCAGGGAAGGGCAGGTTGCTGAGGGCCTGAGCGCCCGAAGGAATGGCTCTTCTCTCAGAGGAAGGCAGAGTCGGCGGGAACCCTTTCCTGACCTTGAACGAGATGGCGGCGGACTCAACGCAGCCTCCCAGGAAGACTGGTTCAGCCCGGTGTCAGGGGCCAGGGTGGCACGGTGATGAGTTAGAGAACCGGGAGATGCTAGGTGCCTGCCCTAGTATGGCTGTCAGGAAGGAAATCAACCAACGAAACAAAGAAATGAAGGGAACGAACACACTGCATATGGGCGACAAGGAACGGGGAGATGTAGAAACTATCCAGGGTTTTTGAGCCCGCGTCATCCGATGATAAATCATTGACCAGAATAGGAATCCCACTTGCTTAAGAAGCAATCAGTCAAAATTGATACTTGATTAATTAGCTAATTAATTAATCAGAGACAGGATATTGGAGCTTCTTAATTTAGCTCTAAAAATTAAAATGCTTTTCCGATGCTTCTTCCTATTTGTCTGCCTTCCTAGACCGTTTTCCTCGTGTAGCTGAGGGGACACTGCCTCGGGGTGCCCTGGCTTGTCCTTCCCCTCCTTTCTGGCTAGCGTAAAAGTCACGAAAGACTTAGGAGCAGGCGACCGGAAAAAAAGTAAATTGGAAAATGTGTCAACATCTATAAAAACGAGTGGTGTAGTCAGTTGTTAATAATTAACCAAAATGTAAAAATGCATGCTTCTGGTCCTCTTACGATGTTTCCCATACTATCAGCCATCTCATTAATTGCCCTAGCGGGGGAACCAATTAATATGAATGTTAAATGATAAATATAAAATCACAGTCTTATTATTTTAAAATTTGGAATATTTCCGCACACTCAAGTTAGTAAGTACTGCCAGCTTATTATATCAAATAAAAGTTCCTAGCAATGCTCTAATGCATAAAGAGATATAAATACTACCACCACCAACATGTTCAATTTTTTATACGGATGGGAGCTTCTGGGAAGCTTAAAAGAGAAGTTTCTCTTAGGTATGCTAAAATTTCTCTGTAGGATGCTTGTAGTTTTCATAGTAAGTTTCCGCTCATCTCTATTACAATGCTTAAAATTCCCGAAATAAAGGAACTTAAATTTATTGACACCAGCCAAAGCCACGGGCATTTCAGTATTTAGCCAGGGACTGAAAATCAATCAACCTTGTGGGTTTTATATCGCCATTAAAAGATAAAAGGACGCATGGGTCACAGGTCTGTGAATCAGAATCAACTAAAGTTCAGATACAAATTATAAAAGCACACTTTTCATCGGCCTCACGTGTAAAGCATGAAGCAGGCCCAAACCCCCGCTCTGATGATCTCGCCCGCCGTAGTGTGGCGGCCAGGAAGCGGGCATTTCCCAGGGCTGCCCACCGTCTGCGACGAAGCAGGTAAATAAACGTGCTCACAGCGCCGGTGGGTAGCCTGTTCTTGGCTGACGTTTCTCTGGTCCACGAGGTTGAGTTAGGGCCAGATGAGGGAGCAGCTCTCGTCTGTGTTTCCCCGTGTGCCTGGGCCCAGGGGACGAGGCCACGGGGACAGCTGGGCAGTGAGGCTAGCCCAGGCGGCTTGTGAGCTAAGAACCAGGGTGCACAATGCTGAACGGTCTGACCCTGACCTCCGTTTCTCCGATGTTGCTTTTCTTAGTGAGGGTCTTCCTGTGAACGGAACCCTTTCTGGAACGGGGGCCTCAGTCACTCCCGGGAAGGTCACCATGCCCCTCCTGCCGACATTCCAGCAGTCCGCCGCCAGCACGCTGTTCCCAGGCAGTGTGGCACCCGTTTCTACACGGGATCAATGACTGATCTAAGCAAGCCCCCCCTCACCCATCGGTGCCCACACGCCAGCTTCAGTGGGCGTCCTTGAACCCCAGGCCCAGCACAGATGACCAGTCTGGCAACAAAATAATCCAAGCCCAAGTTTATTTTCTTTTGATGCATCAGGAAAAACCGCCCTCCTTCTGGAGGGGCTGGCTCTGAGCAGCCCTCTCTGCTGGTCCAGGCTGCCCTGCAGGGTCATTCAGTTCGTCCCCTGCCCTTCTGGGGGACAGTGGCATGCACGAATTTTGTGTGCCGGGCCTCTAGCAGGACATAAAATGGTGTATATTTGCACTAGCTAATGGTTGTGAAACCGACTTTGCCAGATTACAGTAGTGCCACCAAGACAGACAGGCTGCCACGGTTTCTCAGGGCGGCTGCTCTGTGGCTGGGTTTCCTGGGAGAAAAGAGGAGAATCCCCGTGAAGAGGTGCAGGTGAAACTGAAGGTGTGTTGGCTTCTCGGGAGGGTCTGAGAGCAGCACCTTCCTGGAGCTTTGTGCCTGCCACTCAAGGGCGATCTTTTAATGGCTTTGCCCCAAACCACAGAGATTTAAAGAACGTGCGTCTATCTTTTAAGCAAGAAGCAGATCATCTTCTAAAGGTAGTTATTTATAAGATGGGAAGGAATAGTCATGTCAGACGTCGTTACCAGTTCATATATATATATATATTTTATTGATGTCAGAGAGGAAGGGAGTGGAGGAGAGAGAGAAACATCCATGATGAGAGAGAATCGTTGATCAGCTGCCCTCTGCACTCCCCCACTGGAGATCAAGCCTGCAACCGGGCATGTGCCCTTGACCAGGAATCGAACCGTGACCTCCTGGTTCATAGGTCAATGCTCAACCACTGAGCCACCTGGCCGGACTGCTACCAAGTCTCTCCTGTAGGTCATTGTGAGTACACTGCTCATCTTCAGGCCTTTGGTACTGACTGCAGGGTACAGTGTGGCCCGTGGTGGGCTGTTTGGTTACAGTGTTTCCCAGGGCGGGCTGTTTGGTCACAGTGTTTCCCAGGGCGGGCTGTTTGGTTACAGTGTTTCCCAGGGCGGGCTGTTTGGTTACAGTGTGGCTCAGGGCGGGCTGTTTGGTTACAGTGTTTCCCAGGGCGGGCTGTTTGGTTACAGTGTTTCCCAGGGCGGGCTGTTTGGTTACAGTGTTTCCCAGGGCGGGCTGTTTGGTTACAGTGTTTCCCAGGGCGGGCTGTTTGGTTACAGTGTGGCTCAGGGCGGGCTGTTTGGTTACAGTGTGGCTCAGGGCGGGCTGTTTGGTTACAGTGTGGCCCAGGGCGGGCTGTTGGGTCACAGTGTTGCCCAGGGCGGGCTGTTTGGTCACAGTGTTTCCCAGGGCGGGCTGTTTGGTCACAGTGTGGCCCAGGGTGGGCTGTTTGGTTACAGTGTTTCCCAGGGTGGGCTGTTTGGTTACAGTGTTTCCCAGGGCGGGCTGTTTGGTTACAGTGTTTCCCAGGGCGGGCTGTTTGGTTACAGTGTTTCCCAGGGCGGGCTGTTTGGTTACAGTGTTGCCCAGGGCGGGCTGTTTGGTCACAGTGTGGCCCAGGGTGGGCTGTTTGGTTACAGTGTTTCCCAGGGCGGGCTGTTTGGTTACAGTGTTTCCCAGGGCGGGCTGTTTGGTTACAGTGTGGCTCAGGGCGGGCTGTTTGGTTACAGTGTGGCCCAGGGCGGGCTGTTGGGTCACAGTGTTGCCCAGGGCGGGCTGTTTGGTTACAGTGTGGCTCAGGGCGGGCTGTTTGGTTACAGTGTTTCCCAGGGCGGGCTGTTTGGTCACAGTGTTTCCCAGGGCGGGCTGTTTGGTTACAGTGTTTCCCAGGGCGGGCTGTTTGGTTACAGTGTTTCCCAGGGCGGGCTGTTTGGTTACAGTGTTTCCCAGGGCGGGCTGTTGGGTCACAGTGTGGCTCAGGGTGGGCTGTTTGGTTACAGTGTGGCCCAGGGCGGGCTGTTTGGTCACAGTGTTTCCCAGGGCGGGCTGTTTGGTCACAGTGTGGCTCAGGGCGGGCTGTTTGGTTACAGTGTTTCCCAGGGCGGGCTGTTTGGTTACAGTGTTTCCCAGGGCGGGCTGTTTGGTTACAGTGTTTCCCAGGGCGGGCTGTTTGGTTACAGTGTTTCCCAGGGCGGGCTGTTTGGTCACAGTGTGGCCCAGGGCGGGCTGTTTGGTTACAGTGTTTCCCAGGGCGGGCTGTTTGGTCACAGTGTTTCCCAGGGCGGGCTGTTTGGTCACAGTGTGGCCCAGGGTGGGCTGTTTGGTTACAGTGTTTCCCAGGGCGGGCTGTTTGGTTACAGTGTGGCCCAGGGTGGGCTGTTTGGTTACAGTGTGGCTCAGGGCGGGCTGTTTGGTTACAGTGTGGCTCAGGGCGGGCTGTTTGGTTACAGTGTTTCCCAGGGCGGGCTGTTTGGTTACAGTGTTTCCCAGGGCGGGCTGTTTGGTTACAGTGTTTCCCAGGGCGGGCTGTTTGGTTACAGTGTTTCCCAGGGCGGGCTGTTTGGTTACAGTGTGGCCCAGGGCGGGCTGTTTGGTTACAGTGTGGCCCAGGGCGGGCTGTTTGGTTACAGTGTGGCTCAGGGTGGGCTGTTTGGTTACAGTGTGGCTCAAGGCGGGCTGTTTGGTTACAGTGTTTCCCAGGGCGGGCTGTTTGGTTATAGTGTTTCCCAGGGCGGGCTGTTTGGTTACAGTGTTGCCCAGGGTAGGCTATTCTGTTACAGTGTGGCCTGTGGTGGGCTGTTTGGTCACAGTGTGGCTCAGGCCGGGCTGTGTTGCTCTTTCTCTGCGTATGAGGATTGGCTCCCCATACATGGTGGGGCTCACGTGTGATCCTGTCTTACAGCAGCAACCCAGCTCACAAATACTACCTGGCCACCGACCCCGTGACCGGAGACCTGTACGTTTCGGACACCAACACCCGCAGGATCTACCGCCCCAAGTCGCTGACGGGGGCGAAGGACCTGACGAAGAATGCCGAGGTGGTCGCGGGGACCGGGGAGCAGTGCCTGCCCTTCGACGAAGCCCGGTGTGGGGACGGGGGCAAGGCTGTGGAGGCCACACTCATGAGCCCCAAAGGTACCGCCCTTACCAGTTTGGGGATTTCCTTCTATTTAAAAAAAAAAAAAATTTTTTTTAATAAAAAGGTAGACAATCCAGTCAGTGCGGGCGGGGCTCACTGCGGGTCTCACGTCTCACCCTCGGCTCTCTCTGGGACGACGCTGCACACCCAGCATTTGTGAAAGCCGTTGAACGCGAGCTGATGTTACAATAACTATTGGGGTTCTTGGCAGTTTTTTTATTGTCAGGCCATTTTTTTTTTTTTCAACGTTGCAAAGAATAAAGCAACAGCTACTGTCACTCAGTCACATCCCGCGGAATGTCAGGGAAGTGCCCGACCTCTCTCATCGTCCCGGAACTTCTCCGTCGGGAATGGGTCCCGGGCCTCTTTGAAAACCGCCACGAAGCAGCCCTATTAGCCTGCACCCGGTTCGGAGCTTTTGTTTCTCTGGCCTGGGGGGTTGGGGGGGAAATGCTTGCTGGGAGGAATTTCTGGAGAGAACAAGAGTTGGATTCCAGGCGACGGAGGTTTCCAGCTTTGGAGCCCATGGGGACCGACTACGGGTCATGTGTTGTGCCATTCGTTACGGTGTTCGGGGCTGAGGGCTCCATTTCTTTTCAGTACAGCTAGCAGCTATTCTGTGCACAGTGACTGCAGAAGGTATTTGCTGCCCTGAATTATTCATAATAGCCAATTTCACTGTAGCAAGGTCGACAGAATACTCACCTTGGCTCGCATCTGTTTTCGTGGGGCTATGCTAGGTACTGTAAGCTCAGTGTGACGGAATTTGACCTATTTCTATAATGTATAGACAACGTTATATGGACATTATAGCTTTACGTTTAACCCCCGCGTTATAGCCTTAGGTTTAATGCCCAGTGCATAGGTTTCACACACACCAAGTGGGAATTCTCACAAAGGTGGGTTATTTCTTTGTTACCGCGTACATGTGTTTGTATTGTGGGTTTCACGCCCATGTTGGGTTTTTCCTAATGTGTTTGCAATCCGCTGCATATGAGGAGTAACTAATGCTGCTCCCTACCGCCCACGTTATCCCTGGGGTGAGCCGTGGAGTTGAGTGATGGTGCCTAAACATAGCATCGGACGTTGAATCTTTTTTTGGAAAACGTACTAACCCTTGCTTCTCTTGGATCAAGGAATGGCGGTTGACAAGAATGGACTGATCTACTTCGTCGATGGAACCATGATCAGAAAAGTTGACCAGAACGGGATCATCTCGACCCTCCTGGGCTCGAATGACCTGACGTCGGCCAGACCTTTAACCTGTGACACGAGCATGCACATCAGCCAGGTAGCTCCGGCCCAGCCGAGCGATTTCTCTTCTCGGGGACCCGCTCGCCGGGCCAGCAGCTGTGACGGCACCAGTCACACTGCCGGTATCCGGCAGGCAGTGGTGTGATAATGTGATCCCTTTTAAGTGTGCCTTGGAAGCTAATAAAAAATCATTTTCTTTTCTAATGTATATATATATATATATATATATATATATATATATAATTATTATTATTTCAGAGGGGAAGAAAGAGGGAGAGGGAGATAGAAAGAGGGAGAGCCGATCAATAATGAGAATAATTACAACTAAGAAATGCTAAGCATTTGTAATGAAATACCAGGAAAGGAGCAGCATGCAGAGACTCCAAAAAGCACAAACCACTCAGGCCTGGAGTCTTTTTTATGGCAGGACCTCCTTAGGCAGGAGAGAGGGCCCCCTGCGATGGCATTGAGGACTTACGTTTAGAGCCAGGCACTTCATTGCGGGCCTTTCTGGAAATATAATAGAACCTGAACGTACATACACGAGAGAGCCTGCCATTTGCCGGTTATTCCTGCTAACGGAAATGTCTGTGTTCATACCTCATTGACATCTATTAACTCTCTACGTAGAGGCTCGTCAGCTGTTTGCTGTAGCCTGCAAATCTTTCAATAAGCTGCGTTTTTTAAACAAAATGCTCTTCCCTACACTTGTGTTCATGAAAAAAAAATTTTTTAATATATTTTATTGATTTTTTTACAGAGAGGAAGGGAGAGGCATAGAGAGTTAGAAACATCAAAGAGAGAGAAACATCGACCAGCTGCCTCCTGCACACCCTCTACTGGGGATGTGCCCGCAACCGAGGTACATGCCCTTGACCGGAATCGAACCTGGGACCCTTGAGTCCGCAGGCTGACGCTCTACCCACTGAGCCACACCGGTCAGGGCCATGCACACGTTTCAAGTTTATTTTACAGTAGCCGTTCAAGAGTAAGGTGACCAGACGTCCTGCTTCTGGCGGGACAGTCCCGCCTTTTAACAGTTTGTCCCGCGTCTCTCGGCGTTTCAAAAAAGTGGGACAAATTTTTTAAAACGCCGTGGGACAAATTATAATTTAGCACATAAATTTAGCAACTTATAATTTAGCTTATACATTTTTAACAATTTTTAATGATTTTTTGGGGGTGGAAATAGGGACTTTTTTAAAACGCCGCGGGACAAACTGTTAAAAACCGGGGCTGTCCCGCCAGAAGCGGGATGTCTGGTCACCTCCTAAAGGCAGCTTGAGCACAGCTTCTCAAATGAGTGGCGGTTTTTCCCAAACCGTCTCGCATGCACGTCAGGCACGCTCACCGCGGCGCGCCCGCCGCCGCCGCCGCCGCCGGCTCACCGGGCCGTCCCCGCCTTGCGCCCGCAGGTGCGTCTGGAGTGGCCCACCGACCTGGCCATCAACCCCATGGACAACTCCATCTACGTGCTGGACAACAACGTGGTGCTGCAGATCACCGAGAACCGCCAGGTGCGCGTCGCCGCCGGCCGGCCCATGCACTGCCAGGTGCCCGGCGTGGAGTACTCGGCGGGCACGCTGGCCGTGCAGACCACGCTGGAGTCCGCCACGGCCATCGCCGTGTCCTACAGCGGCGTGCTCTACATCGCCGAGACCGACGAGAAGAAGGTCAACCGCGTCCGGCAGGTCACCGCCGACGGCGCCATCGCCCTGGTGGCCGGCGCGCCGTCCGAGTGCGACTGCAAGAACGACGCCGGCTGCGACTGCTACCAGGCGGGCGACGGCTACGCCAAGGACGCCCGGCTCAGCGCCCCGTCCTCCCTGGCCGCGGCCCCCGACGGCACGCTGTACGTGGCCGACCTGGGCAACATCCGCATCCGGGCCGTGTCCCGGAACCGGCCCGCCCGCGGCCCCGCCAGCGCCTACGAGGTGGCCTCGCCCGCCGACCAGGAGCTGTACGTCTTCGACGCCAACGGCACGCACCAGCACACGCTGAGCCTGGTCACCGGCGACTACCTCTACAACTTCAGCTACAGCAACGACAACGACGTCACCGCCGTGACCGACAGCAGCGGCGGCACCCTGCGCATCCGGCGCGACCCCAGCCGCATGCCCGTGCGTGTGGTGTCCCCCGACAACCAGGTCATCTGGCTGACCATCGGCACCAACGGCTGCCTCAAGAGCATGACCGCGCAGGGCCTGGAGCTGGTCCTGTTCACCTACCACGGCAGCAGCGGGCTGCTGGCCACCAAGAGCGACGAGACCGGGTGGACCACCTTCTTCGAGTAAGTGCGCCGGGGTGACCCCCGGAGGATGGCCGCGCGGCGGCCGGGGAGCTGGACACACGGAGGATGAGAGAGAGCCATGGGCTGGCGGCCTCCTGGGTACCCCCCACCCCCTCCTGGGGGGGGGGGGGTCGAGCCCGCAACCCTGGGCGTGTGCCCCGACCGGGAATTGAGCCGTGTGACCTCGTGGTTCCCGGGGCGGGGCTGCTCGGCCCCTGAGCCGCACCAGCGGGGCTGCTTTCCTCTTTGGCAGACGCCCCTTCAGTGAGATGCGCGTTAGCAGCGGCTTGGTTTTTGTTGGGAACAGACCCTTCCGCCGAATGACGTTAGAAACCTGGCACTGCGATAGGAAGGGAATGGATTGGAGCTATAAAACGGTACCCCGGTGCCCGTTTTTAAAGGGGCGGCAGGCTGTATCGCCACGGCGGGGGGCGGGAGAGATTACAGACAGAGTGTTCCCGTCCGGGGAGACCGGGCAGGAGAGCTCCGGGGCCGTAAGACCGCCGGGGAGCGGTGGTGCCCAGGGGGGCGGCCCGGGCGAAAGCAGGGGTGCGGTCCAGGACGCAGGCCTGCGCTGCGGGCGTGTCTGAAGGTGTCGCTGGCTTTCCGTGCGGCCACCGCCGACGCAGGAGTGCCTTGTCCCGGCCGAGGGCCTGCGAGCTAGAGAGGGAGAGACTCCTTGGTGGAGTTAGGTAGAAACCCGCGGTCTGCAAACTGCAGCTCTCGAGCCGCGGGCGGCTCTTTGGCCCCTTGAGCTTTCAGCAAAGGCCAGCTTGGGAGCACCCTAATCAAGGTAATAACAGTGTGCCTATCGGTGTAGTTTAAGTTTAAAAAATGCGGCTCCCCAAAGAAATGCCAGTCGTTGTCCTGTTGATATTTGGCTCTGTGGACGCATGAGTTTGCCGACCACGGGGTGAGTGAGTGTGTCTACCTCAGAGTGGCGGGTGAGAGGCTGTTACACGCTAGCGTTGTGCAATAGCATTGCCCAACCGGTGGCGAGAAGGAGGGTCTTTTCTGGATTTCGCTGGCTGTTCACCTGAAGGAAATGTGAACCTTAGCGACTCCAACAGATGGAAGAAAAGGGTATGGCTCTGTGTGAGGGGGACCTGGGGGGAGAGGCAGGTCAGGCGGGGCTTTTGGGGGGTCCTCGCTTTGGGTCCAGGCTGCAGGGAGACTGTGTGCCCGACTAAGCAGCAATCAGGGCAGGCTGGTGCCGGGTGGGGAAGGCACAGAGGAACATGACCCCGACCCGAGGCCCCTCGACTGTGCCCGGCCGGCCTCCGCTGCCGGCCGCCTCCCCAGAACTGGTGAGAGCCTGGGAAACCGATCGGGATCACACACAGGCCGGGCAGGCTCTCGTGGGCTCTGCCACGGCGGAGGGGAGAAAGGTGTGGGCGCGGAGCATGCCCAGACCGGCGCCCGAACAGAAAGTGCCTCGTTCGGCTGCCTCAGAGGGCCCATCCTCCACCTCCCGCTCTCCTCTCGGGTCCCCCGGCTTCTCCCGGTCCCTGCTCTGACTCACACGGGCTTGTTCTCAGAAACAGAAGGTGAATTTTAAATATATATATATATATATATATATTTTTTTTTATTGATTTTTCACAGAGAGGAAGGGAGAGGGATAGAGAGCCAGAAACATCCATGAGAGAGAAACATCGATCAGCTGCCTCCTGCACAGCCCCTACTGGGGATGTGCCAGCAACCAAGGTACATGCCCTTGACCCGAATCGAACCTGGGACCTTTCAGTCTGCAGGCCGACGCTCTATCCACTGAGCCACACTGGTCCCGGCCAGAAGGTGAATTTTAAAAACATCTATCAAAGGGGATCTGAGGGCTTTCCTGCCAGGGAAACACCCGGGACCACGGGTGATCGTGCAGAACGGTGCCACGTGAGCAAAGGCGGCCCGTCGTCCGCTGACACGGGGGGCCCCGTCCGAGTCCGTCCATCTCCCGGGAGGGGCCGCCGCGGGGCGTCACAGCCGGGGCCCCCGGCGCTCCCCTGACGACGGGAGAGGCAGGGCCGGTGGATCCAGGGCAGCCGTGGGGCGGAGCGGGAGAGGCGTGATGAAGACTCAGGGAGGGACCGGGAACTCGGCGTCCGTGAGGGGGAGACGGAGAACGTCCGCCTGGAGGAACACGTCCTTTCCACCGGGAACGGCCGAGCCCATCTCGGGGGCGTGTGTCCCTGATCCTCCGGCTTAGGAAACTTGAGGAGGGGGTAGAGCGGTGCGGAGCTTGCCAGAAGGAAGGGGGTTGGGGGAGAAGGGGTCCCTAATATAAGGTGACAGGACAAGATGTGGCTGTGGGAGGTGCGCACACGGTGCGATACACAGATCTTATAACAGAGACCCACACCGGAAACCTATATGTTCATGCTGACCAATGTCACCCCAGTCAATTTAATTAGATTAAATGCTCCCCTTTCATCCCAGTTAGAGAGAGAGAGAGAGAGAGAGAGAGAGAGAGAGAGAATACCCCACAAAGGCTAGAACAGCAGGGCGAGGCAAGAACAGCAAAAGCAGAGACAGCAGATGGACGTCGGAGAAGGGCGAGCGAGCGGAGGCCCCGCCGCCTGGGCAGCTCTTTCCCAGCCGGGCCCTGAGGGGCATCGGAGCGAGAGGATGTGCGGGCTGTGAACGGGCGAAGTGGAGCCCGGGGCTTGGGCCCCAGGAACAGAAGGCGCGCGGGAAGCTGCTGTTCTCTTCCAGTCCCTGGGCGGCCGCACGGTGCCGTCCCAGAGCGAAGGGAAGGTGTGCGCTCAGAGAGGAGGCGGGCACTCGGACAGACGCCTGCGCCGGCCCGGCTGCGCGCCACGCCGGCTGCAGGGAGGCAGCCGCGGAGCGCACGGCCGTGGGGAGCACGTCCACGCCGTGGGTTTGGTGGGGGCGTTGCTGGGCGCTGTGTTTCTGTGTCTGTCGGGTCAGGAAGGGGTCACGGGCATTCGGAAGGTCCCCGGTCGCCCTTGACCCCTTCGCTCTCGCCCTAGTCCCAAGGCCCCGGGGCCTAGAATGGCCACGGCCGCCTTGCTTTCGTTTCTCCGGACCCGGGGCTGGCCTGCCTGTGGGGACGTTGTGGTCCCGGTGAAAGGCGCGTTTTCTTTCTCTTCACTTCTCCCTGGTGCTGCCCTCCTCGGGGCCCGGCCCTGCTGCTGGCGGAGCAGCCGAGTGTCAGACACGTCAGTCCGACCGTGATCTGGCCGAGGCCGCCCGGAAGCACTGGGATCAGCGATCGGGGGATGAGCAGACACCGTGCTCTCCCTCTCTCGTCCCACCCGGCCCCACTGTGACGGGTCCTCTCTACTCTCATGGCCTAGAACCTTCGCCTCATTATTAACCGAGCTAACAAAGCTAATTTTTTACACTTTAAAGGCTTTCTGTCCTGTTATAACAGAACTAGAGGCCCGGTGCAGGAATTCGTGCACGGGTGGGGTCCCGCTGGCCTGGCCGCAATCGGCGCAAACTGGGGCCAGGCCCGTCAGGAGGAGACGGCAGGAGATTGGCCGGCCGGCTGGCTCCAATCAGGGCCTAATCAGGGCCGGGCTGGCTGGGGGAGGGGCCAAGGTCGATTGGCTGGCGGGCCCTGCCTGATTGGGGTGGAGAGGGCCGTCAGAGGTCAGCGGCTGGAGGCAGAGGGCCTGTGGGAGGTTGGCCGGCCAGCCCCGCCTCTGATTGGTGTCCGGGCGGTGATAAGGGGTGGAGCTGGCTCGGGGGAGGGGCTGCAGGCAGTTGGCTGGCTGACCCTGCCCCCTGTTGGTGTAGTGGGGGCACTCAGGGGCGGGGCCAGCTGGGGAGTAAGGGCTTCAGGCAGATCAGGGTGGTGGGGGCCCATTGGGGGCAGGGCTGGCCGAGGGGGGTCGCACGAGGTTGGCCAGCCGACCCCACCCCTGATCTGGTTCACTGGCCACAGGGGGCATCATAGCCACCAGTCGTTCCCCTTGTTACAGCATTCTGGTCATGGCTTTTTATAGATAGATGATAGATAGATAGATAGATAGATAGACAGACAGACAGGCAGACAGACAGATGTCATTTAGGTACTTCTTCTACCCCCTACCCTTTGTTGCCTCCTACCCACACCTATGAGTAAGATGCCCTCCACGCTCTCTCCCCTGCCTGTCACTGTTAAGGTCCACAGCTGGGTTGACCAGATAGGGCTTAGTTAGAGTGTCCAGTTCGCTTAGGCCTTATATTAGTGAAGCAGCCTCAGTACCATCTGAAAGCCAATCTTAAGCATATGGTTGTCCCAAGGAAATTCCTACTTTTTCAGCCATAATTGGCTTTATTTTTTTCAAACCACATTGTCGTTTTTGAAATGTTTTCTGATGCTACCACAAATGGAAAAGTCACCCCAAAAATCAATTCTTTAGTGAAGTGTTGCATCTGTAAGGCATATTTATGATGATGGGACAGATATTTAAACTGTATCCTAAGGCCTGGCCAGTGTGCTTCAGTGGTTGAGCAGCAGCCTATGTACAAAGAGCTCACAGTTCGATTCCTGGCCGGGGCACATGCCTGAAGTACTGCAGGCTCAATCCCTAGTGGAGGATAGGCAGGAGGCAGCCAATCAGTGATTCTCTCTCATCATTGATGTTTCTCTCTCTCTCTCTCCCTCTCCCTCTTCCTCTCCCCTCCTTCTCTCTCTCTCTCTCTCTCTCCCTCTCCCTCTCCCCTCTCTCTCTCTCTCTCTCTCTCTCTCTCTCCCTCTCCCTCTCACTCTCCCTCTTCCTCTTCTTCTTCCTCCCCCTTCCTCTCTGAAATCAAAAAAGGTATATATTTTTTAAATATGTACTTTAACATTTAAATTATAAGTGCCTCTGATATTATATGCTTAAAAAGTAATGAAACTACGATGCTGAAACCGGTTTGGCTCAATGGATAGAGTGTCGGCTTGGGGACTGAAAGGTCCCGGGTTCGATTCCGGTCAGGGGCATGTGCCTTGGTTGCGGGCATATCCCCAGTAGGGGGTGTGCAAGAGGCAGCTGATCGATGACTCTCTCATCGATGTTTCTAACTCTCTATCTCTCTCCCTTCCTCTCTGTACAAAATCAATAAAATATTTTTTAAAAAAAAAGTAATGAAACTACGAAAAGTAAAATAATAAAAATGCAAGTAATCATTAAATGTGAATAAGCACTACATCTCATTTCAATATATATAATAAACCAGAGGCCTGGTGCATGACATTCGTGCACTGGGTGTGTGTGGGGGGAGGGGGGGGTGTTCCTCAGCCCAGCCTACACCTTCTAGCAGCTCAGGATCGCTCAGGGAATGTTGACTGCCAGCTTAGGCCCGCTCCCTGCAGGAAGACCCCGAGGGGTCCTTAGTATTGCCTCAGAGGCAGAGAGGCTCCCACCACCGCCACTGCACTCGCCAGCCGTGAGCCCAGCTTCTGGCTGAGCAGTGCTCCCCCTATGGAAGCACACTGACCACCAGGGGGCAGCTCCTGCATTGAGCATCTGCCCCCTGATCCTCAATGCCCGTCATAGCGGCCGGTCATTCTGCCGTTGGGTTGATTTGCCTATCAGGGTTTTATCACATAGGATGATTGTTCAAAGGCCTCCTATTCCTACCATGTCAGTGTGGACGAGATAGAGCCTCCCTGTCCCTGATTACCAGGATAAGACGTGTCATACCTGAGAAATAAGACTTTCATAGACTTTTATATAATGAGTTTGTTAACGATGTCTCAGGATACCCAAGGAGTATATGCAAATACACGAATATATACACGTATGTACACACATTGGTTCACAAAGCTGTATATGTATTCGGGTTGCGCGGCCATAGAGAGCGGAAGAGTCCGGCTTTAACATCGGATAGGACGGCGCCTGAGGTCTGCTCTGTGGCCGATGTGGAGGAGCGCTGAGGAATTTGACGTGGGCAAACAGGCTCCCTTTGGGGCAGCGGGCAGGTCTTCGGATGCGCGGGCGGGTCTGGGTCACACTTCGAAGACCGGTGCGCCGGGCGGGTGTGCTGGGCCGGTGCCTCATGCCCGCCGGCGAGGGTTTCCGCGCACAGCGGGCTCTGGCGCCTTCGAAGCGTGTGTACGGCCTCCGTGGGCACCGCTCTCGCACGGAGACAAACCCTCTCCCCACGTGCGCAGCGCAGGGATGGGGCTGCAGGGGCGCGTGTAGGAGACCCCGCTTCCGACTAACCCCGAGCCCCCCCCCCCCGCCTCCGCCCCAGCTACGACAGCGAAGGCCGCCTGACCAACGTGACCTTCCCCACGGGCGCCGTCACCAGCCTCCACGGCGACATGGACCGCGCCATCACCGTGGGCCTGGAGTCGTCCAGCAGAGACGAGGACGTCAGCATCACCTCCAACCTGTCCTCCATCGACTCCTTCTACACTGTGGTTCAAGGTGAGCGCGCCTGGCGCCTCCTGCCGACACGGCCGGCCCGGAGGGAAGCGGCCGCCTCGCCATCCCAGAGGGCCCGGGGCGCGGGGGCGGGGGGGGGGGGTGGGGGGGGGACGTAGAGACCTCCGGAGGTCATGAGGAACGGCCTCATTTTTATTTTTGTTTTTTTTTTAAATATCTTTTTACTGATTTCAGGCAGGGAGAGGGAGATAGAAACATCAATGATTAGAATCATTGATCAGCTGCCTCTCCTGCACCCCCCCCCCACTGGGCATGGGTCCTGACGGGGAACTGAACTGTGACTTCCTGGTTCATAGGTCGATGCTCACCCTTATATACACACATTCTGAATGGTTATAAAGTCACTGTTCATTTTCAAAAGGTACAGGAATTGAACACTGCCTGTTTTCACACGGATGCCCCTTCCGGTCCAGACGCTGCTGATAACGCAGCGATGGGATCACAAACCAGGCATCGTTCCCTGCATTGCCCGCTGCCTGTTTTGTACCGTGAACTTTAGCCTCTGTGTGTCCCCATTAAAAAGGAGTCTAGTGGCTCTTAGGGTACATTTCCTTTGTCCAATGCTTAGTCTGGCTTCACCCATTATTTCAGATCAGTCAAACCTGATAAGGAATGAGCACGAAGTGAGCTGTCAGCTGTTGGCGTGTGCATTCAGTTTTGGGGGACACTGAACGCATTGTATTATAAAGTCACGTGGCACAGAAAACAGTATGTGAATCTGGAAACCTTCCATTCCCGCTTAACAAGACAGTTTATCCCCACGCTTCACGGCGTCCTCAGACCCTGCCGGGGTCCCCGTCCTGGTGTCCGAGCCGTCACCCTCACCGCCGGGCGTCCCGTGTCGGAGGCACGGCCTTCCGGAATCCGGGACACCGTCTCCGAAGGCCCCTGTGGTGTGGTCACTGGAGATTGTCCCAGTTCCCGACATGCACGTATGTCACGTCTGCGCTTTGAGTTCTTCGCTCTGGAGGCATCTGTGCCTGAGGTCTCCGTTACATTGCACTCCTCAAAAAGCCCGTTTCCGGTGACAACTGCGCTTGTGAGGTCATCGCCTCAAGAGGAGTTGCTAACTCCTAGTTAAACTTCTTCGTCCCCTTTTCTTTTGTTAACTGATTCTGTCAGGCAGCCTGCACACTCATCTGACATTGGTATTGCTTCGATTCATTTATTCTCCAAGTCGTCTATGTCAGTGGTCGTCGGCAAACCGCGGCTCGTGAGCCACAACCCCCATTTGCCGCTCTGTTGACTAATTGGGTTTGCCGACCACTGGTCTACGTTAGGCGAGCATTTTAAGCTGAAGCAGTAGCTTACAATATGAAGTGTTTGGGGTACCAAACGTGCAATGAGTCTCTTCTTTTTAAAGTCCATTTCAGGCGAATTATCGCCTTCTACTTGGGGTAGAGAAGGTATAGCTGTTAAATCTTTTCAACGTTCTTTGGTAAAAGGTACAGGGGTGGGGGGGAGGGTCCCCCAGCCCCTGGAGGTGACCCCGCCTCCGGCAGAGCGCAGACTCGGCTCTTCGCAGGACGCTCACTGCCGACCCTCGGAGGCTGAGCCCCCGTTTAGCTCGTGAGGCGGGTGAGGAAAGGACCCACTGACGCGGAGAAGCCTGTGACCCCTACCTTTCCTCTCCTAGTCGGCACACCTGGTGCGGCGGGGGATGCCAGGGATCAGAGTTGTCTTACTGTCCTCCAAGCGGCCGTCCTTACCCGTGGTTACTTCCTTATGAACGCAGCCCGGGCGGCATGTCAGAGATCGGTGTCCCTTCTCGCGGCATCTCCGGCCGCGTGCTGAATCCGCGCCTGGGCTCACGCTCTCTGCTGCTTGTCCGCAGACCAGCTGAGGAACAGCTACCAGATCGGCTACGACGGCTCCCTGAGGATCATCTACGCCAGCGGGCTCGACTCCCACTACCAGACGGAGCCGCACGTGCTGGCCGGCACCGCCAACCCCACCATGGCCAAGAGGAACATGACCCTGCCCGGGGAGAACGGCCAGAACCTGGTGGAGTGGCGGTTCCGGAAGGAGCAAGCCCAAGGGAAGGTCAACGTCTTCGGCCGAAAGCTCAGGGTGCGTGCCCGAGGGCGGTGTCTGTCACCGTCAGCGGTTCTTCCCGGGAAGTCGGGAAATGGCATGGAGCACAGCCTCCATGATGGCCCCTAATTGCTTCTGCCTGCCAGCCTGATCACCCCCTAACCACTTCCCTGCCACCCTGATCAACACCTAACTGCTCCCCTGCTGGCCTGATTGCCCCTAACTGCCCTCCCCTGCAGGCCTGGTCTCCATCCCCCACCCCCCAACTGCCATCCCCTGCAGGCCTGCCCCCCCCCATCTTCTTTTCCCTACAGGCCTGGTCCTCCCCAACTGCCCTCCCCTGCAGGCCTGGTCTCCATCCCCCACCCCCCAACTGCCATCCCCTGCAGGCCTGCCCCCCCCCATCTTCTTTTCCCTACAGGCCTGGTCCTCCCCAACTGCCCTCCCCTGCAGGCCTGGTCACCCCCAATTTCCCCCCCCCCCGCCAGCCTGATTATCCCCAACTGCCATCCCCTGCAGACCTGGCCCCATCTTCCCTCCCCTGCAGGCCTGGTCCTCCCCAACTGCCCTCCCCTGCAGGCCTGGTCACCCCCAACTGCCCTCCCTTGTAGGCTTGGTCCCTTCCAACTGCCCTGCCCTGCTGGCCTGATTGCGCACAACTGCCCTCCCCTGCAGGCCATCTTGTGTCCACATGGGAGCCATCTTTGACCACATGGGAGTGGCCATCTTGTGTATTGGAGTGAGGGTCAATTTGCATATTACCCTTTTATTAGATAGGCTTTTTTAATGTACAGTTTGGTCACATGGGAGAGTATCAGCACCAGATCTAACACCCGCCTCCTTGCTGCTGATGTATGTTTCGAGGACTGTAATGACATTCCTGACTATGCTGGTGACCTTGATCTTTGCAGAGTGTTCTCTGCGTGACCATGTCACACCAGCCGAGTGTATCTCGGAGCATGCTGTGGTGTGGGACGCCTATTTAGTGCTCAGTCTAAGACAACACAGACTCCGTGCTGAACCACGGGTTCCAGGAAAACCACCTTCAGACGAACTGAGCCTGACCCACTCTCAGGCGTCTGTTGGAATGTCACGTGTTGAATCACAGTGGTTGGTGGCTAGGAGAGTAAGAATGGTTCAAGCCGCGGCTTATGTAACAGACTCTGTTTTGTGTACTCACGACAGTAAACCTACGTTTGCCCCGCGTGTGTGTGTGTGTGTGTGTGTGTGTGTGTAGCCTCCTGCCGTTTCAGCCCATTCATAATTGAGGGTGATGTGGGTTCCAGCTTACACTCACCTGCCCTGCAGAGGGCTACCGCCCCCATTACCCCGCTGGGCAGTCCCTCCGGTGCCCGTGGGAGGGCCCGGGGCCGTCTGCCGCGATGTCCCCTTTCCCACGGTCCTATAGTTCGAACAAGCTTGAAGGCAGACGGTGCCGTTCTGAACGGTCCCTCGGGTTTCCCGAGTTTAACTGCAGGGGCTCTGAGCAAACACCGGGCTGCCGTCCTGCTTAAGGAAACCCTTTAGAGGAGCAGTTAACCTGCCGTGCGCCTCGCACGGCCCCGAGAAGGGGGGGAATTAATTCACTGACAGAGAATCCATCGCCGTCAGCGCATGAGCCGCGGGGGGTCGCGGGGGGTCGCGGGGGCGGGAGCCGCGTCTGCGTGGCTCAGCGTGCCGTCCCCATGGCTGTCTGTCCCCGCAGGTCAACGGCAGGAACCTGCTCTCCGTGGACTTCGACCGCACCACCAAGACGGAGAAGATCTACGACGACCACCGCAAGTTCCTGCTGCGCATCGCCTACGACAGCTCGGGGCACCCCACGCTCTGGCTGCCCAGCAGCAAGCTGATGGCCGTCAACGTCACCTACGCGGCCACAGGCCAGATCGCCAGCATCCAGCGCGGCACCACGGGCGAGAAGGTGGACTACGACGGCCAGGGACGCATCGTGTCGCGCGTCTTCGCCGACGGCAAGACCTGGAGCTACACGTACCTGGAGAAGGTGCGTCTGCTGCCCACCCCCGGGCCCAGCCCCGGGCGGCTCGGGGCAGGGGGGGAGGGGATGGGGGGGAAGGAGAGGGTTCGACTCCCGGTCAGGACACACGCCCGGGCTGTGATCTCCATCCCCAGTGGGTGTGCCTACAGGAGGCAGCCGATGGGCGATCCTCTCTCATCCCTGGTGTTTCCTTCTCCCTCACTCTCCCTTCCTCTGCGAAATCAACAAAAACAAACTTAAAAAAACACCATTTCCCCGGGTGGGGGTGGCGGCGTGTCTCCGCTTGTCCGCGGCTCCCCACCCCCGCCCCCGCCCCTGCCCCGGCGCCGGGTAACGGCGCCCTCTCCTTGCAGTCCATGGTGCTGCTGCTGCACAGCCAGCGCCAGTACATCTTCGAGTACGACCTGTGGGACCGGCTGTCGGCCATCACCATGCCCAGCGTGGCGCGCCACACCATGCAGACCATGCGCTCCATCGGCTACTACCGCAACATCTACAACCCGCCCGAGAGCAACGCCTCGGTCATCACCGACTTCACCGAGGAGGGCCTGCTGCTGCAGACGGCCTTCCTGGGCACCAGCCGGCGCGTGCTCTTCAAGTACCGCCGGCAGACACGGCTCTCCGAGGTGCTCTACGACAGCACGCGCGTCAGCTTCACCTACGACGAGGCGGCGGGCGTGCTCAAGACGGTGAACCTGCAGAGCGAGGGCTTCATCTGCACCATCCGCTACCGGCAGGTGGGGCCCCTCGTCGACCGGCAGATCTTCCGCTTCAGCGAGGACGGCATGGTCAACGCGCGCTTCGACTACAGCTACGACAGCAGCTTCCGCGTGACCAGCATGCAGGGCGTCATCAACGAGACGCCGCTGCCCATCGACCTCTACCAGTTCGACGACATCTCGGGCAAGGTGGAGCAGTTCGGCAAGTTCGGCGTCATCTACTACGACATCAACCAGATCATCTCCACGGCCGTCATGACCTACACCAAGCACTTCGACGCCCACGGCCGCATCAAGGAGATCCAGTACGAGATCTTCCGCTCGCTCATGTACTGGATCACCATCCAGTACGACAGCATGGGCCGCGTCACCAAGCGGGAGATCAAGATCGGGCCCTTCGCCAACACCACCAAGTACGCCTACGAGTACGACGTGGACGGCCAGCTGCAGACCGTGTACCTCAACGAGAAGATCATGTGGCGCTACAACTACGACCTCAACGGCAACCTGCACCTGCTGAACCCCAGCAGCAGCGCCCGCCTCACCCCGCTGCGCTACGACCTGCGGGACCGCATCACCCGCCTCGGGGACGTGCAGTACCGGCTGGACGAGGACGGCTTCCTGCGCCAGCGCGGCGCCGAGATCTTCGAGTACAGCTCCAAGGGGCTGCTCACGCGCGTCTACAGCAAGGGCAGCGGCTGGACCGTGGCCTACCGCTACGACGGCCTGGGCCGGCGCGTGTCCAGCAGGACCAGCCTCGGGCAGCACCTGCAGTTCTTCTACGCCGACCTCACCTACCCGACGCGCGTCACCCACGTCTACAACCACTCCAGCTCCGAGATCACCTCGCTCTACTACGACCTGCAGGGCCACCTGTTCGCCATGGAGATCAGCAGCGGGGAGGAGTTCTACATCGCCTCCGACAACACGGGCACGCCCCTGGCCGTCTTCAGCAGCAACGGGCTCATGCTGAAGCAGGTGCAGTACACGGCCTACGGCGAGATCTACTTCGACTCCAACGTGGACTTCCAGCTGGTCATCGGCTTCCACGGCGGCCTGTACGACCCGCTCACCAAGCTCATCCACTTCGGCGAGCGGGACTACGACATCCTGGCCGGGCGGTGGACCACGCCCGACATCGAGATCTGGAGGCGGGTCGGGAAGGACCCGGCCCCCTTCAACCTGTACATGTTCCGGAACAACAACCCCGCCAGCAAGGTCCACGACGTGAAGGACTACGTGACAGGTGAGCGCGGCCTCGCGGCCGGCCGGAGCCGGGGCCGGACGGCTGCAGCCCTCGGGGGGAGGCGCGGAATGAGTGCGGTGCTTTCCTTCTGAACGCGGTGCTTGACTCGTGCGAAACCAAACGCCTCTCGCGTGTGTTCATTTCTCTGTGGAGGCACAGAGAGACCGGAAAGGGAGACGGAGCCATAGTTTGCCCCTTCTGTTCTGCCTGCCGGTGCCCAGGGCCACGGTTTTCTGAAATGACATGGAATTCTGTCACTGAAGAGAAG
The DNA here is from genome assembly GCA_036971965.1 of Nyctalus aviator. NCBI lineage: Eukaryota > Metazoa > Chordata > Mammalia > Chiroptera > Vespertilionidae > Nyctalus > Nyctalus aviator. The sequence goes on along the minus strand of CM072924.1, from coordinate 182,447,265 downwards.
TGACCTGGAGTGGCAGAATCCATGGAACTTGGGGTTCCGGGCCCTCCCCTGTCCCCCCCCTCCCCCCCCCCCCCCGCCAGCTGTGTGGCTCTGTAGACAAGTCCTGTCAATTCTAATGGAGAGGATGGGTGTGACGTGCAGCACAGGGCGGCTCAGCATGCCGTCCCTGGGAGGGGTGTGACTAACACTCCACCGCCATCTCCTCAGGGTAACTGAGGGACCGTTGCTCCCATCAGTTGCTCAGCCGGGGGACCCTGGGTCTGTCCTCGCTCCTGACCCCTTCCACTGCCATCTTCGTTGCCCTGGGGCGCAGGCAGTCCGGAACCACTGATAGATACGCTGGTCTTCGGGGCACAGATGTAAGAGCTTCCCAGGGTTAGAGCACGATCCGATTTAAAGCATCAGATCCCACTTCTGCCACCGTGAGACAGAGACAGGGGCCCAGCAGGCATGCCCTCCTTCCCTTCTGCAGCTGCCTTCCTCACTCCCCTCCACGCCAAGGACGCGATCCTTCTGCCTCCGCCTCCCGTTCCCGAGCTGCACCCCGTTACAGTTCCCTGCTGGGTGCTCCCCGTTTGTCTTTTGTTTTTTGTCTTCCGTTTGGTTCGGTTTCGTTTGGGGGTTTCTGTGGCGGGTAGATGCTCCTTCGGGCTGTCACTTCCTTGCTCAGCACTGCAGGTGCACCGAGATGTCTGTTTCTCAGTCCTCAGGGCGGCTCTCGCAGGGCTGCCCGTCCGTCCTGTGTCTGCCTCCTGCTCCTCCCGGACCCCTAAAGCGGTCCGTAGCCCTCTGCGGGTGAGCCCGCTGGGAGTCCCGGCACGCGGTGTCCTAAGGCAGCCCGCCCCACGGCCGCCTCCGGGTTCTCCAGCTGCCTCCCTGCTCATGTCCCGTTACCGCGGCAATGCTTCTCAGCTCTCAGCGCCCTCCGATTCTCACGGCTACACGGCATGGTTTGCAGTAGGAGAGTCCTTACCTCCAATACTCCACCAACCGTGAGAAAGGATTTTCTCTAAATACAAGACAGATGAACGATAGATAGATAGATAGATAGATATCCCTTTCTGTCCTACATGATGGGCGTGGGGTTTATCTCTCCCACCACCGCCACCCCCATTTGAAAGAGGGAGAATACCGCTGGCTTTGGAGCCATATGATACCTGGGCAAAGAGCCGGCGGCCTGGCAAGGGGGTGAATTGGTTCCCTGGAGGAGAGAGGAGACAAGTGCTGCCAGCATTGTGGCGGGCAGTGGACCCCGGGGTATGTGAGAGGTGCTGACAGGGGCTGGCTGGAAGGCGGGGACGCCCACAGCTCCCGCTCTCCTCTCTCCTAGCAGCGTGGGCTGCAGGGAATGCCACAGCAGCAGTTCCCTAAAAGCATTCAGAGAGAGGGGAGCAGCATAAACTCTGTTCGGTGAAACACAGTTTCCCGTTTCCCAGCTTAGTACATAAAACCATCTACACCCTCCCGGCCTCCTGCAATGCAAGCCCGCTGGGCCGGTCTGCAAGAGCCTCGCCTTCTCCTGAGCTTCCTGGCTCCGGGGTCACATGCAAATGTTTTAACCACCATCGTAAAGGTTCCCAGGATTTCTCCCCAAAAAGTGTGTTCCCACCGGTGCAGGGGCGCCTGTGACGGCCTCGCGGGGGTGGCCGGCAGGCTGCGCCGGGCCAGCTTTCCGCACTCGTCTCCGATGAAGCACCTGCCGTGGCTTTCCGCCCTCTCGACTCAGGGCTCTGATTCTGAGAAAACGGGTCAGGGGCCGCTGCATATCCTCGGGCCACGCCTTCTGAAAGACAGTAACACACGGCTCTGCTGTACGGCCAGCCTCTGCTGACCACACCGCATGTTCCATCTGCCTTCCACAGCCCCGGTCTTCCCCCCCCCGCCCCCCCTGCCGGCTGCACCGTCCTGCCTGGTTCCATGACCATCACCCACACGGGAGGCAGCCGGACGTGGCCAAGCATTCCATTCCGTCTGTCCACCGCGAGTCTGTGACCCCGCGTCTCCGACGGCCCTTGCCGGGGTTACTGCCCTCACGTCCAAAGGGGGCAGTGGGTTTTGAACTGTAGGGTGACGGCGAACATGTGCTCTCTTCCTGGTTATCGTGTGTGAACCCGGGCCTCCCTCTCAGGTAAGGACTTGAGTGTGAGAGCACAGAATGAGCCCTAACCCTGTGCTCTGTGGCGTCCCCCCCCCTCCCAGATGTGAACAGCTGGCTGGTGACGTTCGGCTTCCACCTGCACAACGCCATCCCCGGCTTCCCCGTCCCCAAGTTCGACCTGACGGAGCCCTCCTACGAGCTGGTGAAGAGCCAGCAGTGGGACGACGTCCCGGTAAGAACCGAAAAGGCGAAGCTGGGAGGAGGTGGCGGGTGTCCCACGTGGGTCCTGTTTCCCCGTATTCCATCAGACCGTACTTGTGAAACAGGTACCAAAAACAGCTTTCCGATTTCTGACTCTCTGAGGGAAGAAAACACAACACTTCTGCTCAGCAAACTAGGAGCCCCTGCCATAGGCTTCAGTCTGTTTTTAGCGATGCTAATAAAAGCGTAGACAGACATTATCAAAAGGTAATGAAAGGTAATAAAGAACCCCATGAAAGCACATTCGTGGCCCTTGGGACCCGAAGGCAAAGACACAGTAAGCGGGAGGGCAGGGGGTCCCCGTTACCAATGAGCAGCCCACAGACAGCGCCGCTGAGTTCGCCTTTTACCAAACAGTGACCGTGCTTCGGGGGAAACGACGAAAGAGGAGAGAGAGAATGCGAGGCTCCCCCTGCACCTCAGTGCGTGTGGAGTTTTCCTGACGAGAACAGGTCCGGGAGCCTGGAACTTGTTCTGAGAAATAAAAGGGGAAAGAGAATGGAAAAATGGCAAAGCCAACGCTGCCATTTCAGAAAACGCTGTTTTTTTAATTCCCACCATTCGAAGGCCAGGAAGGAATACACAACAAGACAACAGAATTCTAGCTTAAAGCAAGGAAAAATAAAGATCAAGAAAGTGGGCTTCCCTGTAATGGTGAGACGAGAGTGCAGAGTTTCTTACAGGGACTCATCCCCCCGCCCCCTGAGCAATCTCCTGTAATTTCGACGGCCACAGAGAAAAGGCAGCATGGCTCACACACACACACGCACAGCACATATCTGCGTCAGTGCCTGTTTTCTGGCGCATGTTTCCTGACAAAAACGCAGTTTCCTTTTCCAGATGCCATCTCTACATTTCAGAAAGCAAAACCCCACGGGCGTCCGGGGCCCGGGGGCCATTTTAACATTTCTAACTGCAAACGCCTTCCCGCTGAGGACGGCGCCATGCAGGCACACTGGAGCTTCCTGGTGCCTCTGGACACGTGTGTCCTGATGGTGCGCGACTCCCCGTCATGTCTGACAACACTCAGGTCTGCCCGTGCCCGCGGCGGCCTTTCAGACACGGCCCCCCGCTCTCTCTGGAGACACGCGCACCGTAAGGACAGCGTAGGCATCTCCGGCGGAGACGCGGAGGCCGCCCGCCCCCCGTGCGTGCGGAGAACAAATGTTCCTTTCACGGCTGCACACAGACCAGATGTTTCCATTTGGGGAGCACCGGCCAGACAGACATCTGGTAGGACAGGAAATGGCTGGGGTAGGATGCCCCCCTGGTTTAAATCGTTTGCCAGGCCCTCGCCGGTGTGGCTCAGTGGATAGATAGATCGGTGGCCTGGGGACTGGAGGGCCCCAGGTTTGATTCCGGTCAAGGGCATGTGCCTTGGTTGCGGGCACATCCCCAGTAGGGGGTGTGTAGAAGGCAGTTGATGGATGTTTCTCTCTCATGTTCCTAACTCTCTCTCCATCTCCCTCTCTGTAAAAAATAAATAAATAAATAAAATATATTTTAAAATAATAATAAATAAAATCATTGGCCAGTGTAGCCTGTGCCCTGTCCCTGAGTCTCCAAAAAAAAATAAATGTTTGTTCCCAAAGTAATAAATCCCCATCCTCAGCTGACCACGGCGCACCGAGCCTGGTAGGTTTCAGCTCTGCCGTTTCCCTGGTGAAATGCTCCTGAGATCCTGTCCCTGGGCGGGGGGGTATGGGGGTTACAGGTCAGAGCATGTGCCTGGGGCGCAGTGAACTGGCCCCAGCACCCCCGGCCTTGCACATCCTGTCTGCTGCCTGCTCCCCAGCCTTCCCGGGGGGAGGGACCCGCTAAACTGGGCGCCCCAGGTGGGACGGACGCAGGAGACGGGCCTCTGGAAATGGAAAGGGAAAAGCTGAGGCGTGAGCATTCTGCCCGCGTGAGACACTAAAAAGCCCTGAATGCAGGGCGGCGGGCGGCTTCCTGCCTTTCAGAGCGCATTTGGCTCCGCCGGAGGGCTGTGCCTCTGCGTGCATTCCTCCGCGCAGGGTGGTGTTTTTGTTTAAGCCTTTCATCTCCAAAGAACAGATGGAGGTTTTAATAAATGCCTTAGAAGGCCAACCGAAGGGCTTGGATGCATGCCTATAAGTACAACCAATGGACACAAAACCCTGGGGAGGGAGGGCATCTATGGGGGGAGGGGGGGGAGGGGGGGCGCCATGGTAAGATATGCACACAGATAATAATTTAATTTAAAAAATTAAAAATAAATAAAAATAGCCGAAACCGGTTTGGCTCAGCGGATAGAGTGTGGGCCTGGGGACTGAGAGGCCCCGGGTTCGATTCCGGTCAAGGGCATGTACCTTGGTTTGCAGGCACATTCCCAGTAAGGGGTGTGCGGGAGTCAGCTGATCTATGATTCTCTCTCATTGATGTTTCTCTATTCCTCTCTCTTCCTCTCTGTAAAAAAAAAAAAAAAAATCGATAAAATATACTTAAAATATACAAATATATTTAAAAATAAACAAAAATAAATGCCTTGGAGCTCTCTCCAGATCCCTTCCCCCTCCTGCCCAGGGTAAGCACGCCACCAGGCAGCCAGGCCCCCCGCCCACCCCACCCCCAGGGCCGCAGCCCGTCCTCTAACCCGAACCCCCTTCTCTCTCTCTCTCTCTCTCTCTCCTCCCGCAGCCCATCTTCGGCGTGCAGCAGCAGGTGGCGCGGCAGGCCAAGGCCTTCCTGTCGCTGGGGAAGCTGGCGGAGGTGCCGCCGGCCAGCCGGCGCGGGGGCGGCGGGGGCGCGCCGTCCTGGCTGTGGTTCGCCACGGTGCGCTCGCTGCTGGGCAAGGGCGTCATGCTGGCCGTGAGCCGCGGCCGCGTGCAGACCAACGTGCTCAACGTGGCCAACGAGGACTGCATCAAGGTGGCGGCGGTGCTGAACCACGCGCTGTACCTGCAGGACCTGCACTTCACCGTGGAGGGCCGCGACACGCACCACTTCATCAAGACCAGCTCGCCCGAGGCCGACCTGGGCGCGCTGCGCCTCACCAGCGGCCGCCGCGCGCTCGAGAACGGCGTCAACGTGACGGTGTCGCAGTCCACCACCGTGGTCAACGGCCGCACGCGCCGCTTCGCCGACGTGGAGCTGCAGTTCGGCGCGCTGGCGCTGCACGTGCGCTACGGCGCGTCGCTGGACGAGGAGCGCGCGCGCGTGCTGGAGCAGGCGCGGCAGCGCGCGCTCGCGGGGGCCTGGGCGCGCGAGCAGCGGCGCGTGCGCGACGGCGAGGAGGGCGCGCGGCCCTGGACGGAGGGCGAGAAGCGGCAGCTGCTGAGCGCCGGCAAGGTGCAGGGCTACGACGGCTACTACGTGCTGTCCGTGGAGCAGTACCCGGAGCTGGCCGACAGCGCCAACAACATCCAGTTCCTGCGGCAGAGCGAGATCGGCAAGAGGTAACCCCTGGTCCCCGGCACGGGCTGGGGGCGCGCACGGCCCCCCGCACCCCCCGCGGCTCAGATCTGTCTGTAGCACAATCCGAACGACCGAACGACCGGGACTCCCTCCAGCGGCGCAGAAGCGGCTTCCGCCAGAAGGAGACCGCTATGTTAAAGGAGGAAAAAAAAAAAAAAAAAACATTGCAAGGAAGGAAAAAAATAAATAAAAGACACACACACACAGAAAACCCCTTTTCTGAAGGACCTTAAAGGTGATCGGCTTTAACGAATATGTTTACATGCGCATATCGCTGCACTCAGTAAAAGGAACGCATAAGGAGAGGACAAGGGCCAAAAGGCCCTCCCGCTTGGCCCGGGGCCATGTGTTCCCTGGGGCCATCTGTCTCTGAGAGGGTAACAATGAGGACGGTGCTTCCCCGGCCGCCCCGTGGTCGACCTTGGCCTGCAAGGAAGCAGTCTCTGCCTAGGGTGTGATATATATAGAGAGACATATATATCTGTGTTCGTGTTAAAGCGGGGGACGAAACGCTAGACAACCCGACTGCGCGCCCGGGCTGCTTCTAACGGGACGTGGGCACACGTGACTTGTGCTCCGAGGGGGACTGACCTCCTGCTGCATTTCGCGATGCTCCCGGGGCCTGCCCCAGCGCCCCCCCAAAAAAACAAACAAAAACAAAAACTGGCAGATACAATCCTTGCCACTGATAAGCAAAGGAAACCCTGATTTTTTTGTAAATTATGTGAGACGAGTTGTTTATGGATTTTTTATATGAATTACAATTTACTGTACATCAAATATTAGTCTCAGAGGAGTTAATTTATGTAAAGTGTTTAAAAAAGTTTATACTTAAAAAAAATAAAACGATAAAAACATGTGACCTGTGTGATCTTTTTTAAGAAATTAAAAAAAAAAAAAAAAAAGGATTGCACCTTTTGTTACCGGTTATAGCTGTACAGTATAAAGGACTATATTGTAGAGATATAACGGCTCACGCCTATAACATCCAGAAGTGTTCATATTTTTGTATTCAGTTGAAAAAGTCGTGCAGCTTTCTAACGCTAGGCGGGTAGGGCAGTGCGGTCCTGGGTGGGTGGCGAACCAGAGAGCTGCTGCTCCTCCCCTCTCTCTCAGGCCGCTGTCCTCACCGAGAGTCACCGGGAGGCACCGTAGGACACTAAGGCTGGTGGAAGGTAATGGAAGGTACGAAATAAAATAAAAAACAGCAGGCAGGAGGCCTTCCCGCTGCCATCCCTGGGCCCTCAAAGACCGTGCGGGGTGGATGGAATTCAACCACAGGGTTCCTCCAAGCTCCATGCCTTGGCGGAGCCGAGAGACCACACCGGGTGCTCCAGGAAACCGTCAGAAGGAAAGGATCCGATGTGGCCAAGACCATAAACATGTGTCTTGAGGTCAAGGGAAGACAGCAGAAAACCCAGCAGGTGGGAGAGAGCCAGGTGGGGGAGGTCAGAGTCCCTCAGCTAGCCTTGTCTGTGGATCCCGGGGCCGCCAAGAGGGACCCCAAAGGTGAGACCAAAGCTCCCGTAAGCCCACAGGCCCCAACCACCGAGGGAGCCGTTTTAAACGGCCACCGGCTGCACCTCCGTGACCGCTTGGCCGCTCTCGCCAGCCTCTTTCTTCCGTGGGCACTAAATTCAGCCACAAAAACATTTTTTAGAAAAAGATTTCCCGGTTCATTGAGCTATAGTACACACTGTTTCCCTCCCTGTATAATGGTGATAAAATATAGCGAGTGAACATGTCGTAACTATAAAGGTTCCAGTGACGTATTGAAAATAATTTTCTAACCGCTTTGTATGTATCACATACTCGAAGTTGCACAGTAGGCGTGTTTATTAAAACAGGTTTGGCTGGGAAGCATCTCCAATAGCTGCTGAATGGACCGTCTCAGTGCTATGACTTGTCTGTGTGTGTTTGGTAGAGCATACTGAGGTCATTAATCTCCTAGCGAATGCTGGCATTTTATTAGAATGAAAGCACAGAGTAGCGTTGATATTTTTTATTCTGGAGATCCTTTGCGAGCGTTACGAAGCCCCAGTCTAGAAAACTATGAGATTTCAGACCCACCCCGACATGGCTGTTCCCCGCTTTCTGTTCTCGCTGTTGGCTTGGGTGCCTCGGTGGGACTGTGTAGCATGCTGTACGTACTTTTGGTTGAAATGGGCTCTGAGTCTGACTTCTCAGAAACGACCCTGAGAAGTGAAATCCTAATCTTGCCCTCCTCCCCACACAGACCGGTCCATCCCACTGGCCCCGTGACTACAGATTTACAGTCCCTCCTGGTGCTTATTTTAGATGAAGTCAAATCAACCCAATCCGTGTCTTGTTCATAGGTATCACGAGCCTATTTCTTTCTTAAAAAAAAAAAAAAAAAAAAAAAAAAGACTTGTGATCTGGACTAGCTTTTCCGAGAAACAGTGACCTTGGGGAATCTGTAAACAAAAGACCGTTTTCTAAGAGTTGAAGGTGCGGGGGGGACTGTGTCTTGAAAAAAGAATTAGGTGACAGGAAAAAAAAATAAAAAGAAATTGATATTCAAAGTATTTTAGGCAAAGCCGAGTCCAAATGCTTTCATGATATTTTGAGATGTAAATTTTGTCTGATTTGTATTGTTCTTTTCATTTGCCTTCTTAACTTTCTATGTGACCTGGATTTTCCATAACTTGATGACTATAGATTGCATCTAGGCATTCCAATAAAAGCCAACCCGATGTGTGCGTGTTTTATATCTTTTTTCCAAAAGGAATAAATAAATAAATCCAGGGCTAGCCGGCACTGCTGCTGTGTGTGAGCGGAGCGGAGAACACACCCGTCCACAGCTGCTGGGGCAGTGCTTCCTCGGTAGCCCAGCTAGTAATCGCTCTCAGCCTGTTTTTTGTGTCCATGCCCTCTGGCCAGCCCGAGAGCACCTGGCAGGGGACCTCCCATGGCCTACTTCAGGGAAACACTCAATACACGCCTGCAACCCCAAACATCACCACTGGGGAGAAGAATACCAAATAATTCTACCTAATAAAAGGGTAATATGCAAATTAACCATCACTCCACAAGCCACACCCACTGGCCAATCAGAGCAAGTATGCAAATAAACCAACCAAGATGGCTACAGCCGCAGAGAGCAGGAGGGAGACGTTTCCCCAGCAATGGAGGAAGCCAAGCTTTCCGCCTGCCCTTGGGCCTAAGCCTCCACTCCAGGCTACAAAATTTCAATTGTAGAAGGTAAACAAATCCAAACAAAAACTGCTTGGCTCCACTCCAGGCTACAACGTTTCAATTGTAGAAAGTAAACAAATTCCAGATACCAGGGCCTCCACTTGGGTTGCTGGGGGGCGGGGCATGGCCGGCCTGCAAACCACCCTAGGCCCCACACCCCAAGGGAACCCGCACCCTGATCTGTGACACCCTTCAGGGCAAACCAGCTGACCCCCACCCATGCACCAGGCCTCTGTTCTAATAAAAGAGTAATATGCAAAATTAACCATCACTCCAACACACAAGATGGCTGCCCCCATGTGGTCAAAGATCCTGCCCCCATGTGGACACAAGATGGCCAGTAGGGGAAGGCAGTTGGGAGGAACCAGGCCTGCAAGGGAGGGCAGTTGAAGGTGATCAACCCTGCACAGGAGGGCATTTAGGGGTGGCCCGGCCAGCAGAGGAGGGAAGTTGGGGGCAAAGAGCTGGCAGGGGAGCATCTAGACATCAATCAGGCTGGCATGGGAGTGCTTAGGGGTGATCAGGCTGGCAGGCAGAAGCGGTTAGGGACAATCAGGAAGGCAGGCAGGCGAGCAGTTGGGAGCCAGCAGTCCTGGATTGTGAGAGGGATGTCCGACTGCCTGTGTAGGCCTGATCCTGGTGGGCAATCGGACATCCCTCTAGGGGGTCCCAGATTGGAGAGGATGCAGGCTCAGCTGAGGGACAACCCCACACACACACACACACACACAAATTTCGTGCACCAGGCCTCTAGTAATAATAATAATAATAATAATACTGCCTGAGAGCAGGCTGGCTGTTTCGGTGGTCTGGCACTGCGTGCTTAATGGAGACACTTGATTAGTGTGATAGTGGCGGCCTGGCAGCTCCCAGCCCGGAGACCCCCAAACCTGTGTGGAGACCAGCGATGCAGGCGCGTGGCTCAGCAGCGCCCGGCCGGCCGCGGCCCAGGGCTGTGACTGTGGTCGGAAAGGCTGGTCCGTCACGCCCGCCTGGTGGTGACAACCCCCCTGGATCACAGGCTGATCCAACCAGAGTGGGCACCCCGCCAGGCCACAGGGCCTGTTTGTCTTCCCGTCAGATTTGAGCGGAGCAGGCTCAGCCCGGGGAATCCAGAGACACGCCTGTGAGTTCCCACTCTCCCTGTCCCCTCTCTTTACAAGCGGGATGGGCACCCGTGCGGAGGGATGCCATAGGTAGCGGTTGTGTGTTAGGAGGGAAGTTCTGGGCCATCCTGCTGCCGCTCCCTGCCCACGCCACATCCACCCGGTGATGGTCCCCGCACAGCGCCAGGCCGGCGCGTGGGGGTGAAGTGCCAGGCCTGAGCATAAGCCCCTCACCCGGGGAGTATACACCCCTCTAGGGTGCCCCCGTCCCGAGCGCCTCCAGGGATGAGGCGGGGGTACTGTCTTCGATGCCCCTCCTTTCCTTTCTCCTTCTGCCCGGCCTTCCCCAAGGGAGGCTGTGTTTCTCACGGCTGACAGCGACTCAGGAGGTGCTTTAGAAATGGAGGGCCCCAAAAGGGGTCAGGTAAATTGAGTCAAGCTTTTCATGGACCAAGGGACTTAAAATCCCGTCCTGGAGGAGCAGAGGCCTGTGCCCCGATGCTGAGCCCAGAGTGACACCGCTATTCAGTTTAGAGTTAACGGGCTCCACAAAGCAAATTCCATAATTCCTCTGGGACCCGGCTGAGGGGAATGGAAATCAGAAGCACAGACCGTGACTTCTGGGGGCACCACAGGGGCATGACCTCAGCTGGGTCTCCCTGCCTCCGGGGCGAGCTGTGAGCTGGCCCTGGCCACGGGCGTGCGGCCCGCCTGCGGGGAGGGACAGCGCCCCCTTTCACACACACACACACACACACACACACACAGGGACATTTCCTGCCCGTTTCTGTGTAGCATAACGCACCGAGTACAACCGACAGGACACACAAGTGAGTTCTTCACCATTTCCACGGGCTAGCTCCTCCGTGGGTGGGTGAGGGGAGCGCAAATACCCTCGGAGTTCAAGTGACCAGGTGTTCATGTGACTGCAAAGCTGAAAGTGGGCCTGCTGGGGCGGGGTGGGGCGGGGGGCGTCCATGAGGAAGCTCACCCACAGAACCCTTCCACCTGGGGCTCCTATCACACGGAGACTGATGACTCATCAGGGAAGAACCTGCCCTATCCCAGACTTCCCCCAAAGTTCATTACCCGGAGATTCTCCCACAAGGCTCCTGTCCCTGCACCCATGATTCTCTCTCCCCCTCACCCCCCAATTCCCCCTGAATATACCCTGGGAAATCGGTCTTGGCTGTAACTGCTCAGGGGTCTAACCTACAGGTCGTTCTAGGGCTTCAAAGCACAACCCCAGGGCTCCCGTGGTAGACCAGATGGCCTTCCGGTAATCAGGCAGGATCTCACGGGAAAGGAGGAATGGCCAGGGTGAGCTGGCATGGATGGGGGCGGCCCTGGGAGGTGCCACGGGGCACAGCGTCTCGCCCAGGCTCGCCCTCCTTCGCGGTGGCCCTCCTGCCCGCCCCCTCAGTCTCCGGGCTCTGGCTCCTGCTGGGATGAGAAGCGGTCCTGCCATCAGGAGGCCCAGTGGCCAGAGCCCTGAGGACCCTTCCTCCCGCTGAAATCCCGAAGAGGAGGCAGGGCTGCGCTCCAGCATCCCTCCGGGTCTTTCCGGAAGGGCTCCAGCGCCCCCTGGTGGGACGCATCCTGGTGGGAAGCAGCAGGGGCCACCCCAGGGACCTACACCCAAGACACCACCTACTGGGGCACCTGCTGCGCCTCCCCCTGGCCAGGGCAGGTCCAATACCCCCTCTTTCCCCATCTTTGTTCTGCCCACAGTGTCCACATACAATGACTGTTTCTACCCCGTGGGCCGCCTCAGGCCAGATCATCGCTCCCCGAAGATTTCCCTTCACATCCCGTGGAATCTGTCACTGCCCCCGCGCCGGGCACATCACAGCGGAGCCCTTCCTCCAGGAAGTGTCCGAGGGCGCCGGGGGTTCTGCGCCCCGAAAACAGCCACGTCTGAGCCATCACCCCGTTTCCCTTCTGCTCTTCCTGTGGGAGCAGTCCTGCTGCTCCCAGGCCTTTCCCGGGAAGGCAGTGGCTGGCCTGCGGGTGGCGCTCCTCCCGAGGGCGCCGGTCTCCTGGGGAGTGGCAGCCTGGGAGAGGGGCACCCTGCTGACTCTGGGGGGCAGCTCTGGTTTGAGCAGGCCGGGCCCCTGGCCTCCCAGCGGTGGCGCCGTCTCCCTCCCTCCGCTGCCCCAGCCCCGCAGTGGCCACAGGGAGAGGATCGGGAGAACCGGGGATGCGAACTCAGGGCCCGGCGCAGCCGCCCGGAGAAGGCAGTGGTGCCCCTGGCAGGGCAGCCTGGACGGCAGCCGTCCTTCAGAAGCGGTCCACGGCCGGAGCCATGGTCCCTATGGGAGGGCTGCGGGGACCAACACGGAGGCCCTGTTTTCCTACCCGAGTTTTCAGGGGCCGGGAAAGAGGACCAGGGCAGGCACACTGAAGCATTGCCTCAGACAAAGCCTGGGTGGGAGAATGGAGCTTCATGTGGTAGGGGGCGGACAGATGGTGCCCACTCCCCTGGCAGTCCTGGCCCCCCTCCCTGCCCAGCAGCCCTTCTGGTGGCCCCAAATCTTCAGGAGGCCAGTGCCCTGTCCATTCATTCTTCCCAATTCCCAGTGGGGGCACCTCCTGTCTCTCCCCGGGCGGCTGAGTGCTGGGGAGAGAGGCCGAGCACAGAATCACTCTCACACACACACACACACACACACACACACACGCACACACAGGCACACATGCATGCACACACACGCGCACACACACGTGCACACACAAACCCCAGGAGCTTTCTGGAAGCAGCGGGGCCTCACACCGAGCACCAGCTCCCAGACGCTGGTCCCCGATGCTGCCGCCAGGAGACCGTGGCCAAAGCCAGGCGCCTCCTCTCCCAGCCTCTGCCCAGCGCTCCGGGGCTGGCTGGCTGTGTTTGGCCACCGCCCAGGAAACCATCCTTCAGCACAGGCTCTCACCCCACAGGCCGAGCCGCCTCCAGACCAGGGGGCCCTCTCCCACCCCCACCCCCGCCCGGCACCCCCCCCCCACCCCCCTGCGGGCACGGAGGAGCCCCCTGTGAGGGGAGCACGCTGGGCTCTCAGAGCAATCACTGATCACTGGCCGCTTGTAAAGGGGAGTCTGTGCCCCCTCTTTCCATCAGCGGGAGCAGGACCAGCCTGGCCACAAGGCAGAGCCCTCCGGGCCTCCCCTCCGCCAGCTGGTGTGGAGTCATCAGGCCGGGCCATTGGGCCGTCCGAGCTGGGAGAGCGGGCCCCTGTGAGGCTGCTCCTTAGCCAGCTCCCACCCGAGCCGGCACCACCTGGGCTCTGCCCTCTCCGACTCCCCCCCCCCTCCCGCCCCGGTACAGCCTCTGCCCCTGAGCCCCTTCCCACCCTCCCACACCCAGAGAGTGTGAGTGAGCTAGTGTGTGTGCGTGTATGTGCCTGTGTGCGTGTATGTGTGTGTGTGTGCGTGTGCGTGTGTGTGCGTGTATGTGTGTGTATGTATGTGTGTGCGTGCGTGTGTGCGTGTGTGTGCGCGTGTGTGCGTGTGCGTGTGTGTGCATGTGTGCGTGTGTGTGTGTGTGCGTGTATGTGTGTGCGTGTGTGTGCGTGTGTGCGTGTGTGTGTGTGCGTGTGTGTGTGTGTGTGTGCGTGTGTGTGTGTGTGTGCGTGTGTGTGTGTGTGCGTGTATGTGTGTGTGTGTGCATGTGTGTGTGCGGCAGAGAGAAAACACTCCAGAGCCCATGCTGATCGGAGGGCTCCCACCAGCCTCCTTTCTCCGCCCACGGCTGCAGCCATTAACCAGCTGCCTGGCCCCGGCAGGGGCGGCGGCTGGGGGCAGACGTGGGGTGACTGGGGGCAGACGTGGGGTGACGCGCGGCGGCTGGGGGTCCTCCTCACCCTGGCGGGGACAGCTCCTGCCCCCTGCTCCCTCCCGACAGAGCTGGTCCTGGGGCCTGTCCACAGGGAAAGCGTCCGTGATGGTCCCGTCACCGACAGCAGAGGCCCGTGGCCGGGACGGCCTGGGCGGCCTGGGGCTCCCCAGAGAGCCGAGGGCCCGCCGAGGGCCTGGAGAGCCCGGCCCGCCGTCCTCACGCTGCGCAGCTGCCGGCCCAGGCCGACGGGCTCCAGGGAACCACAGACGCAGCCCAGCTGCGGGGCCTGGAGGCGGGCGAAGGCCCAGGAGAGAAGGCCCAGGAGAGAAGGCCCAGGCCTCCCGGACGCACGTCCAGCTGCGGGCACACCGGGCTCTTCCCAGTCCTTGCTAAACCGGGAGCCAGTCCTGGGAACGGACAGGAGTCAGGCAGGCCCCGCAGTGGCACTGAACTGGGACTGGGGCTGGGGCTGAGCTGAGGCTGGGGCTGAACTGGGACTGGGGCTGGGGCTGGGGCTGAGCTGGGACTGAGGGCTGGGGCTGGGCTGGGGCTGGGGCTGGGGCTGGGGCTGAGCTGGGGCTGGGGCTGGGGGCTGGGCTGGGGCTGGGCTGGGGCTGGGGGCTGGGGGCTGGGCTGGGGCTGGGCTGGGGCTGGGGCTGGGGCTGAGCTGGGGCTGGGGCTGGGGCGGGGGCTGGGGCTGGGGCTGGGCTGGGGCTGGGCTGGGCTGGGCTGGAGCTGGGGGCTGGGGCTGGGGCTGGGGCTGAGGCTGGGACTGGGGCTGGGGCTGGGCTGGGGCTGGGGCTGAGCTGGGGCTGAGCTGGGGCTGGGGGCTGGGCTGGGGGCTGGGGCTGTGGGCTGGGGCTGGGGCTGAGCTGGGGCTGGGCTGGGGCTGGGGCTGGGGCTGGGGGCTGGGGGCTGGGCTGGGGCTGGGGCTGGGGGCTGGGGCTGGGCTGAGCTGGGGCTGGGGCTGGGGGCTGGGGCTGGGCTGGGGCTGGGGGCTGGGGCTGGGGCTGGGGCTGGGGGCTGGGGCTGGGCTGGGGCTGGGGGCTGGGCTGGGACTGGGGGCTGGGCTGGGGCTGGGCTGGGGCTGGGGGTGGGGTGGGGGGCGGGGGTGGTGCGGGGGGGGGGGGGGGGGGGCGGGGGGGGGGGGGCGGGGGCGGGGGCGGGGGCTGGGCGGGGGCTGGGGGCTTGGGGCTGGGGCTAGTGCTGGGGGCTGGGGCTGGGGGCTGGGCTGGTGCTGGGGGCTGGGGCTGGGGGCTTGGGGCTGGGGGCGGGGGCTGGGGCTGGGGCTGGGCTGGGGCTGGGGGCTTGGGGCTGGGGCTGGGGGCTGGGCTGGGGCTGGGGCTGGGGCTGGGGGCTGGGGCTGGGGCTGGGGGCTGGGGCTGGGGCTGGGGCTGGGGGCTGGGGCTGGAGCTGGGGGCTGGGGCTGGGCTGGGCTGGGGCTGGGCTGGGGCTGGGGCTGGGCTGCTGGGCTGGGCTGGGGCTGGGGCTGGGGCTGGGGCTGGGGCTGGGGCTGGGCTGGGGCTGGGGCTGGGGGCTGGGGGCTGGGCTGGGGGCTGGGCTGGGGGCTGGGGCTGGGGGCTGGGCTGGCGGCTGGGGCTGGGGGCTGGGGCTAGGGGCTGGGCTGGGGGCTGGGGGCTGGAGGCTGGGGCTGGGGCTGGGGGCTAGGGTCTGGGGCCGGGGGCCGGGGGCCGGGGGCCGGGGGCCGGGGGCTGGGGGCTGGGGGCTGGAGGCTGGGGCTGGGCCAGAACTGGGGCCCCCGGCAGTGTCAGGGCCTGGGTCTCCCCACTCCGCCCCTGGAAGAGGTTCCTTCCCATCTCTGTTGTAAAGGGAGGGTCACGGCTCCCCGGGGGCCGTGGTGGGGTTCAGTGAATTAGAGGCGGGGACAGCGCCCAGAGGCTCGGGGTGGGACCTGTGGCCCTGGCCTGTGGTCCCCCCGCGGTGCAGCCTGGGCCTCCACGCACTGGCGCCCGCAGCGCAGAGCCCCGTCTACGGGGGGCACCGTGGGCATCGCTGGGGGCGGGCAGGGGCAGGTCCCCGGGGCTGGTCCAGGGTCCTCGGCTCCCCGCGAGGCGTCCCCACCCCCCGGGAGGCTCTGGCCAGGCAGGCGAGGGGCGGGAGCCGAGGCCGCTGACCCCAAACCCCCCGCGCTTCCACTCACCTCGCCGCGCCCTCGGCCGGGCTCCGGGCCGGGTCTTGGGTCGGACGCCCCTGCAGACACCGGGCGACTCGCCCTCCGGCCTCTCCCGGCCAGGCCGTGCTGGGCACTGCCTGCAGCCAGCGGAGCAGCCTCCCCCACCTTCCCAGCCACCTCCGCCCTCACCCCTGGGCCTCCCCACGAGCCGCACCCCCTGCCTGGCTGGGCAGCGCCCGCGTGGAGGCCCGTGGCAAGCCCAGCCCCGCCCCCGGCTGCCAGCAGGTGCGGCTGCTCGGCCCCACGAGGCAGTGCTGGCCCGGGGCGGGGCCTGAAACGCCCACGGCGGGGGGGCGGGGGGGTCCCACTGAAACCCTAAGACAGACGCTGTGGTTCTGGAAGCACCCGGAGGCGGTTCCCTTATTTCAAAGACACACTTTACGTTTGAAAACGTGTGCTGTCTGTGGTCTACAAAGCGACGACCGTCTGCATCCCTGGCTGGCGCACGCGGCTCTCGAGCCGAGGCGTGCGGCTCTGTGGGCTAAGGAGTTTGCCGACTCCTGGGCGAGGGGCTGCAGCACGGGGAACAGCGACAGCCTGCGAGGGCTGGAATGGAGGGTCTCGCTCGGTGGCCGGCAAACTCATTAGCCACAGAGCGGCACACCGCGGCTGAGAGGTGAGTGTGGGATGGCCTAAGTGTGTCCCCAACCTCTCTCCTGATGAGAACCGCCCGGTGGAGTTGTTAAACCACAGATTCCCGAATCCCAACTAAGAAGGGCTCAACTAGAATTTTTGGGAACACATAGGTAAAATTGTACACTTAACTGTATTTTAACAACTCCACCAGGTGATTCTCACTATGAGAGAAGTTTGGGAAACACTGGTCTAAATGACTGAGGAGCCAGTCAACAGCTCCGAGTACAGGGCACAGCTGGCTGCACCAGGAGGGGCAGGGCCATGAACCTGGGCTCCCGCAGGCCCCAGCCCGGCCAGGGCTGTGGGCTCCTCTCCCGGCCCCTCCCTGCTCCCCAGCAGCTCCCCCCGCCCTGCTCCACTCCCCCCCCCCCCCCCCCCCCCCCCCCCCCCCCCCCCGTTTGCTCCGCCTCCTCCATCTCCTCTCTCCTCTGGGCCCAGAAGAAGGGAGCAAAGCTGGCATTTTCCACCGACACTGCACAGTGTGGGCCCTTCCGTCCCCTTGTAGCGCCACTAAACAACAGCCTCCGTTTCTCTGAAACTGGGCCTGGGCTGCGCAGTGCTGCCCGCTAGAAGCTTCTGAGGGCGCTCACCCAGGTGCCAGCCCCACTGCAGGCCCCAGTGGGCGCCCTCAGGCCCCGCCCACGGCCCTGGGCTGCCACCCAGCTCTCCTCCCTTCCTCCTGGTCCGCCTTCGTCCCCGTCAGGGGGGAGCCGGGAGCCGTCCGCTCCCCCTGATGAGGAGGCCTCCGGCCATCATGCGGCCCCACACCTCCATCCCTGGACCCCGGGGCCCCAGGAGCCACGGAGAACCCTCGTCCCCGATCCTAACAGCTTTCAGGCTGGGTCTTCGTGCCAGTTCAGTCCCTTCATCTGCGGGGAGCAGGCCCTGCTGGGCACCGAGACCCCCAGGCTGGGACTCCAGGCACCAAGGTGCAACCAGCACCCCACACACAGGACAAGCTGAACTGGGGGGCGAGGGCGGGCGAGGGTGTGTTTCCCCACTCGGGGTTCGACCCCTCCCAGTTGTAGTGAAAGTGAGGGGCCAGCCAGAAGCCCACAGCCCCCTCCCGCCCCCAGAGCTCCCCTCAGAGGGCGCAGGCCTGTGGCTGTGCCTCTGGGCCCACGCTGGGTGCCTGCTGAGCCCGTCCCACCCTCACCTGGGACAGGGCCCCATCTCATCGTGCTCCCCGTCCTCGCCGGCGGAAGGGCTGCCCGCTGGCCCTGACCCTGCGGACGGGCCCCACGCCCGCAGGTGTGCTGGGCGGCTGCAGGGGGCTCCCCAGCCCCACGGGGGTGCCCTTCCCTCGGCCGGGCCCTGAGGTGCCACCTCCCATTAGCTGTGTGTGGCCCGGGACTTCGGCCGGCATGTCCTCGGGGACGACCCGCGGCCTCTGACTGTCCCTCCTTCCTCCCTGGGTCTGGTCCTGGGCAGATGGCACCACCGCGCCCTGGTCCTGCAGGCTGGCGTCCTCAGAGTGCCCTCGAGCCCATCAGGTTCCTTCCGGAAGGCGTGGGCGCTCAAGGGCCCCTCAGCCAGGACTGGTCCCTCCCTGGCCCGCCGGGACCCCAGTCCAGCCACACGGACCACCAGCGTTCTTCCTGCCAAGCCCCCTCCTCCTAGCCTGTTCCTCCCCCCGCACCGCTCCCCCCCCCCCGCACCGCCCCCCCCGCACCGCCCCCCTCGCACCGCCCCCTGCACATCTCCCCCCCGCACCGCCCCCCCCCCCCACCGCCCCCCCAAAGCCCCCCCCCCCGCACCGCCCCCCCGCACCGCCCCCCCGCACCCCCCCCCCGCACATCTCCCCCCCGCACCCCTCCCCCCCCCCATCGCCCCCCCGCACCGCCCCCCCCGCACACAGCTCCCCCCCCGCACCGCTCCCCCCCGCACCCCTCCCCCCCCCGCAACGCTCCCCCCCGCACCGCCCCCCCGCACCCCTCCCCCCCCCACACCCGCTCCCCCCCCGCACCCCTCCCCCCCGCAACGCTCCCCCCGCAATGCTCCCCCCCTCTCCCTGCACCCCTCTCCCCGCACCGCTCCCCCCGCACAGCCCCCCCCCCCCCCGCCCCCCGCACCGCTCCCCCCGCACCGGCTGCCGCTCTGCCCATGCAGAGTCCCCATTCACCCCAACCCATCCAGGCCTCCCTCCTTCCAGGAGGGCAGGTGAAGCCGCTTCAGAGCAGAACAAAGCAGCAGAGGCAGAGCCCGTGCGGCTCAGCAGGTGGCTCCGCGGGAATCCAGCGGGAGGCCGGCTCCTCCTGCTCAGGGCCTCCTGCCTCCTCCCCTGTGTGTTCTGATCCTGGCAGACCCGCCTCCAGCTGGCAGGGATGATGCTCGGACTGCAGGCGGCGGCAGCTCAGGGAGCCCCGAGGGGGAGCATGAGTGTGGTTAGGAGTATCCCTGTGGGCCAGGCTCCCCCTGGACACACACAAACACACACGGGCATGTACACACTACAGGGGCATGTACACACACAGGGTATGCACACACACACACAGGGCATGTACACACATAATCACACATGGACACATACACAGGAGCACGTACACACACAGGGGCATGTACACACACAGGGTATGTACACATACACAGGGCATGTACACACAGGGCACATACACACACAGGGTCTATAAACACACACAGGGTCCTGTACACACACACACACACACACAGGGGAATGCACACACATAGGGTCTGTACACACACAGGGTCTATACACACAGGGGCATGCACACACACAGGAGCACATATACACACATAGGGGCCTGTACACACACACAGGGTCTGTACACACACACAGGGTCTGTACACACACACAGGGGCATGCACACACACAGGGTATATACACACAGGGTCTGTACACACACAGGACATGTACACACACACAGGGGCATGCACACGCCGCCCCCACCTGCCCACTCTCCCCTCCCCTCCCTGCCCCACACACAGGGGCATGCACACACAGGGGTAAGCACACACACAGGGGCATGTACACATACAGGCCTGGTCCCTCCCAACTGCCCTCCCCTGCTGGCCATCTTGTGGCGGCCATCTTGTGCCCACATGGGGGCAGCCATCTTGTGTGTTGGAGTGATGGTCAATTTGCATATTACTCTTTTATTAGATAGGAGAGAGAGAATCCAAGGCCGTAGCAAACTTCAAAGTGAAGTGTGTTCTTCCAATCAGAAAGGATATATGCACCCGTATGTTCATAGCAGCACAATCTACAATAGCCAGAATTTGGAAACAGCCTAGGTGCCCGTCAGCAGATGATTGGATCCAAAAACTATGGTACATCTACACAATGGAATACTATGCTGCCATAAAAAAGAAGGAATTCTCATCTTTTGCAGCAACCTGGATGGAATTGGAGAACATCATGCTGAGTGAAATAAGCCAGTCAATGAAAGAGAAATACCACATGGCCTCACTCATTTATGGGTATTAAAGAACATTATAAACTGATGATCCAAAAGATAGATATAGAGACAGTAAAGCAACAAGCAGATTGTCAAATTTCAGCAGGGAAGGGAGGAGGGTCTGGGGGAAATAAGAGATCAACTGAAGGACTTGTATACATGCATATAAGTACATCCAATGGGCATAAAACTCTGGGGAGGGAGGGAAGGTGTGGGAGGGAGGGAGGGGGGCAAAAAAATCATTAAAATATGTAAAAATAAATAAATAAATAAATTTAAAAATAAAATAAAATAAAAAGTGAAGTGTGTTCTTGAAGGTGCCGTCCCCAAAATTCAAGATCTCCCCAACTCCATCCTCTTCTTTCTCCTGCTTCTCTGAAACCAGAGCTTCTGGGTAGCCCCCACCTGCCCACACTCCGCTTCCCGCCCCCCTGAACCGCCCCCCTGAACCCCCCCTTACCTCCAGACCTCCAGACAGGCGACCCTGGTGTCAACCGCTTCCGCTTGCAAGAGTCAAGACCCCAGCAGGACCCTCGAAGGTGTGGCTCTGAGGCTAGAGCGTCGGCCTGTGGACCAAAGGGTCCCGGGTTTGATTCCGGTCAAGGGCACATAGCTCAGCTGCAGGTCCTCCCCGGCCCGGTCCTGGGCAGGTCACCTGCAGGAGGCAGCCAATCGATGTGTTTCTCTCACATGGATGCTTCTCTCTGTCTTCCCTCTCTTTCCCATGCCCCCTAAAAACCAATGGAAAGTACCTCAGGTGAGGATTAACGACAGCAACCAGAACCCACAGGGGCGTCAGGAACCACTTCTCTCCGCAGAGGAACTGCGCACGGAGCTGGTCCTGCTGGGGGGAGGGCTGCGGGGAAGCAGAGCGGTGAGGGACACCCAAGTACAAACCCTACAAGAAGCAGGTGCCCGTGGTGCCGGGGGCGGGGGAGGCTTGGAGAAGGGCCTGCCCACAGGCCTGGGCACAGCTCCCGGCCGCGGTGCCACCAGCACCGTCAGCTGGGGGTGGAGGGGGAAGGCTCTCCTCTGAGGAGGCGCCACAGGCTCGTTCTGGGAGCAGCGGCAGACACCGGCAGCTGGGACGAGGGATGCTGCCGCCAGGACAGGACACGGTGCCTCTGCTGGAGCATCGTGGCAAACAGGCCACACAGAAGAACCAGGAAGGCCCTGCCTGGCTCCAGCGGGACCTTCTGGCTGGACTAACAGCGCCCCCTGCAGAGAAGAAATGCCTTTGCAGCCAAAACCGGTGTGGCTCAGTGAATAGAGCGTCAGCCTGCGGACTGAAGGGTCCCGGGTTCAATTCCGGTCAAGGGCATGTGCCTTGGTTGTGGGCACAAACCCAGTAGGGGGTGTGCAGGAGGCAGCTGGTCGATGATTCTCTCTCATCGATGTTTCTAACTCTCTGCCCCTCTCTCTCCCTCTCTGTAAAAAATCCATAAAATGTATTTTAAAATTATTTATCATAAGGACATCATTCCAAAAGAAAAATTAAAAAAAAGAAATGCCTTCGCAGGCCCAGCCGGAGCAGCCCAGAGCTGAGGGCAGGAGCGGGGTTTGGGGGGCGAGGGGGTAAGCTCCCGGAGCATCCACAGTGTTCGAGATCGGCTACCAGAGAGCCGAGCACTTCCTTCTGCCGATGCTGGCAAAACACCACCCTACAAAAGCATGCCTCACAGGAGATGTGCGCTTTACGCCAACGCTATGGATGGCACAACGCTATGGATGGCGAAAACGCCGGCTCAGACGTGAGGCGAGGGGTGGCCGGGTTTGTGGAGGGCTGGGCCCCTGAGACCGGCTTCCTCTGCGGGCCACCCCGGGGCACGCCGGCCCCATCCATCCTCCCGTCTCCGCCAGCCGGTTCTGCCAACGCCCGGGTCCCCAGGGCATCACGTCTATATTTATCCCTGGCACCACGCCTGCCTCTCCTGCTTCCACTCATCCTGTGGATGCTCAATGCGCTTCGCCCAGGACCCCGCGGCAGGCCCTGGGCCGGCGCTCCCCCTAGTGGCGGTTCACGGAACTCCTCCACTCGCTCCTGGAGAAACAAAGGCTCAGGCAGCCTTTCCTGGGCCCTGACTCCGCCAGGCCTGGGGCTAAGCCCGCTGTTTCCCTTCCCTCAGGCCTCAGCCCGTCCTCACAGCAGCTCTTTCCTTCATGGGGGTGCTTTTCTTCCCCAATGTACAGATGGAGACACTGAGTCTTAGAAGAGACACAGTTTGGCTCAGTGGGTAGAGCGTTGACCTGCCGACTGAAAGGTCCTAGGCTCGATTCCGGTCAAGGGCATGTACCTTGGTTGCGGGCACATCCCCTGTGGGGGGTGTGCAGGAGGCAGCTGATCGATGATTCTCTCTCATCGATGTTTCTAGCTCTCTATCTGTCTCCCTTCCTCTCTGTAAAAAATCAATAAAATATATTTAAAATAAAATTAAGAAAAGACACACGGATCTCCTGCCGTGCGGATACCTCCGGGCCTCCAGGCCGCGTCTTCCTATCCCCGATCCTGCAGCGTCCTTGGCTGAGAAGTGACACGTGGGACCATCAGCCTGGCCCCAAGAGCCCAGATCCGGGCCCCGGGCGGTGGGCGTTTAGACCTTCACGGCGGCCCTGAAAAAGAAAGCACTTTTCCTCTTACAGATCCCTTTACTCCACTCCCACCCCAACGTCCCCTCCCCAAAAGCAAATTCTCAGAACGCGTCATTAATCCGGAAAGCTCTCCGGCTGGGAAGACGCCCGGGCTCCTGGAGGGAATGCCTGGTCTTTTAGAAGAGTTTGTTCCTTACGAAAAGAACAAGCAAACGGAACAAAGGAAGGGACGGGGGTGGGGGGGCCTGTAATGAGGGGAGGAGAGAGATCTCTGAGGGTTTCCCATTTCCCCACGAGGGTCTCCTTTGCAGGAGAGGAGAGCACAGAGCGGCCGCGGACATTCTTCTCACGGAGCCGGATCTCCACGCAAACGGGCTGCCCGGGGACAGCGGCACCCCCGAGGCGCCCCGCCCGCCGGGCGAGCTGTGGCCCCAGGTCAGGGACCTCTGCCGAGGACAGTGCCAGTGCCGCGGGCTCCAGGTGAGCTTCCTGCGCAGGAACCCCGGCGGGTTCCGGGGCGCCCCCGCTCAGGTGAAGGATTGCCTCCACCCTTCCTTTCCAGCTGGGGGCGGGGGTGGGGGGGGCCTGGGTGTGGTCCCACCCCGCTCCGGCCTGCCAGGCGGGCAGAGCACGCTTAGAGCCATCGGAGCTCTCTCCCCCCTCTCCTGTCTGGGACCTCATTTTCCTCTCCCACCTCCTCCCCTGAAGGTCCGCCCGGGGGCAGACAGCGGGCGCGGGCCCATGGCCGCATTCCGGGGCAGGGGTGCGCTCTGGCCCTGCCCCCCCCCCCCCCCCCCCCCCGCTTGCTCAGCCCCTCCCGCCCCCGACAGGGTCTCGAAGGAATGCCTTTGGGCCCACGCAACGCACTCACCTCCACATCTTCTCACCGGCTTCCTGCCATCCGTCCCGGGCCTCAGTGCTGCCCACTTCCTGCGCCAGGAAGCACCCACCCTGGCTGGGTTGCTCAGTGGTTAGAGCGTCAGCCCAAGGACCAAAGGGCCGAGGGTTCGATTCCCAGCCAAGGTTGCGTGCCTCAGTTCTGCAGGCGTGATCCCCAGCCCGTCAGGGTGCTAACGGGAGCAAACACGCGATGCGGCCGTCTCCCGTCCACGTGGCGCGTCCCCGCCAGCGCCTCCCCCGCACCGTGCCTTCCTCCCTCCGGACGGTCCCGGGGGGGGCGATGTTAATAGCTGTGATTGCAGCCTTTGGTCCTGAGCTTTCATCACCGCTGCGGCGTGCGTGCTTCCTGTGAATAATAATAATTCAGTGCGGCCTTCCCTGCTCCGGAGTGCCTGGGTTCCAATTATCCGTCTTATTTCAGTATTTATGGGATTAATCACACTCTGTGATGGGAGATCCCAGAGTGGACTTGCCGGGCGATGCTGCAGGGAAGACAGGGCGACCTCATTAACCTCCCGGGAACGGCCACGCAGGCTCACCCCATTCCCTCCGTGCAGATGGGGTGGGCCGGCCTGCTCCCCAAGGCCAGAGTGCCCCCGGAGGCAGCGCCGCTGGCCGGCCGGTGCTGGCAGGCCCTGGGTGGCCCCCTCCCCGCCCGGCGGGCAGCAGGGCCAGATCGGAGCAAAGCCGGTTGGCGCGGCGACAGAAGACAAAGAAGATGCCCTTCTGGGCTAAGGTGACCAGACCTCCCGCTCTATCCACCGAGCTAAACCAGTCAGGGCAAATTCCCAAAAATAAGACCTAGCGCATGGAAAGATAAGACATCTCCCCCGAAAATAAGACCTAGCGCAACTTTGGGAGAAAAAATTAATGTAAGACACGGTCTTATGTTCGGGGAAACGGGGTAGCATGCATTGGCAGGCCCTGGGCCAGGTGGGCCCAAGCTGTCGGACATCGGCACCTTCAGAGGCTCCTTCGCCGCCCCACGCCGCCTCCCGCGGGGACGGGAGCTCCGGCCCTCGGTCCCCCGTCTCCCCGGCACAGCTCCGGCCAGGCGAGGAAGATGCTGTGCGGCACCCTGCATTTCTCTTCCAGGAGTCTCACCGCCGCCGCTCCCTCCCCGGTGACCCAGGCTCCTTTCTGCCCAATCCGTCGCGGCTCCCTCTGCTGTCCTTAGAAGGCAGAGCGCAGCGCCGCGGGAGCCTGTCACCGAGCCCGGCACCGAGCCCGGCCTCCGCGGAGCCCGCACGGCCGCAGGCACCCCGGCGACCCCGGCACGGTCCATCCGGCCCTCGCCCCCCTGTCCACGCTGCTGGCACCGGCCGGCCGGCCGGCTTCCGAGCCCCCACGGTCCCCGAGGCTTTGTCCGCTGGCCCTCCCCCCCGGACCTGCAGGAAACAGCTGTAGCTGGGCCTGACACGCGTGTTCTCCGTGTTACCGCTGACAGGCGCCGGGTTGCCCAGCAGCCGTCCGTCTGCCGTGGCGAGGCCTCTGGCTTCTCTCTGTCCTCGGAGCTGGGCCAATGTAGAGGCTCCTGCGGGAGCATGAGGAAAAGCCTGGCAGGGGCCCCCGGCTGCTGGTCTCCGGGCCTCGGGGAAGCCGGTGGCCAGCCAGGGCCCCCACCCTGCTGCGCTCCGCTCTGGGCCGGGTGTCTCCCAAGCCGGAGGTCTGGGGGGTGTTTCCAGAGCATCCCCGGTCGCGATGAGGAAGCAAACGGTTCCCAGAAGTGGGCTGAGAATAAAGAGCAAGCCCAAGGCCCGGCCGGTGTGGCTCAGTGGTTTAAGGTCCACCTAGGAACAGGCTGGGGGGGGGGGGGTCATGTTGGATTCCCCTTCAGGCCACATGCTCAGGTTATGGGCTTGACCCCCCAGGAGGGGGCGTGCAGGAGGCAGCCGATCAATGATTCTCTCTCATCGATGCTTCTATCTCTTTTCCTCCCTTCCTCTCTCTAAAGTCGATTTACAAGAAAAGGCACAAGCCCAAGGTCATCATCTGACTGTGAGGACATCAACATGGATTGTGGGGGACACAACTGAGCCCCCAGCAGAGCCGTTCACAGCTTTGAGAAAGGAAGTGGGGAGCGTGTAACAGGCAACTTCAGGCGAGGGCGACGGGGGAAGGAGGGAGCGGGCATGGCGGCGGCCGCGGTGGCAGGAGGATCCCTCCCTCCCTCCCTCCCTCCATCCATCCATTCATCTGTCACCCAGCCCGTCAGCCCGTTACTTCCCACCTCCAGCTCCCCGGCAGCCAGGGGCCCTCGCCGATGGCTGAACCCCGCAGCTCACTCCTGGCCCGGAGCTCCAGGCTAGCTGTGGCCGGCCCACCCCGCCCTTCCCCGCCCCCCAGCCCTTCCTCCTTCCTCCGTTGCAAGACTCCCATCCGCATGTGCCAGGGGCTCACCCTGCCCATCCCCTGCCCCGGCCCCCAGCCCTGGCACCCTGTGTCCACAGTCACGGGAGCTGCCACAGCCACGGACTGGCATTTGCTCACCCGTTCACGGAGCCACGCAGCCCCTCGCCGGCATTCTGTGCCGGGAGGTGTTCTTCTCCCTCTGGCTCGAAAAGACGCGGCCGCCTCTCGGCCTGGCAGCGGACCTGGGAATAGGGGGGCTGCGGTTTTGTCAAAGCGCCGACACTTAGCACAGAGCGTGGCACGTGAGGGGGGGCTGGGCGTGGTGTCTCGTGCCAGGACCTGCCCGTCTCCGGGGGCACCGGGCAGAGGGCCGTGTGCCCGCACCTCACCGCGGCCGGGCCGGGCCGGCAGGAGGCGAGCGGGCCTGCCCTCCCTCGCCCCCGCCCGCCCGGCTCATACCTGCGCAGGCCTGTGGCGGCAGCCGCTGTAGGCCACGCAGGCGGCCCGGCAAAGCCGAGGTGGCCAGGGAGAAGGCGGCTTGCTCGCCTGCCACGCGGATGCCAAATGGAGGAAAAGCACCTCTCGGCCATGGACGCCTCCCGGCCAGGCCCCGTGCCAACGCCCGCGTCCCGGCAGAGCGTGGCGCTGCCTGCCACACGTGGCTGAGCCTGGGGCTCCCCGGGCGTCCCCCAGGGCCCCTCCAACCCCAGCTCGCCCCCGCTGGGGTCTGTCACCTTGGCCGGCGGCTCAGGCTGTGTCTGGCCACTGGCCGTCGCTCTCCGGCCTGTTGGCAAGGCCCAGGCGCTCCTGCCCGTTGGCAAGAGCTGACCCACCTGCGGGAGGTTCGCTTCGCTCTGGGAAGCGGAAGGGAGGCGAGTCGCATGTAGGACCGAAGCCTGCACGCTCAGCCTCCTCCTGGGGACGCGTGCTCCTCCTGGGACCGGCTCCCCGGCGCCAAGTTCAGGGAAGAAAGGCAAACGCTGGGACAGAAGCACCCGCCCGCGGGGCCTGGGCCGGGGGTGGCAGGCTGCCTGCTCTCAGCGGTCAGGGCAGCGCGGCCAGGCCTCCTCCCCACCGGGAGCTGCACCTGCAGCCCCCCCGGCGGGGCCGGGAGCTACCAGCACGGTCGCCCGCTGAGAGGCAGCCATCCCTGACCCCCCGGGCCCCACTCGGGCCGATCTGGGTCAGACCGCTGCTGCCTTCTCTCTGAGCTGGAGACCATCCTGTCGCCGGCCTGCACCCTCTCGCAATCGGGGACCCCTCGGGGGTCCAGGCCAAGGGGATCCCCCTGGTGCATAATCAAGGATTCGTGCACTGGGCCTCTAGTAAAAATATATTTAAAAAAACAAACAGAAAACCAACACGAATGTATCCTCTTACAGTGCTGGCCGTCAGAGCCTTACAGGAACTATGTGAGGTGTCTGCTGGACTGGCTCCTTCGGTAGACTCCCATGAGGCCTTGCACATATTGGTTTAGCCCAACAAGCAGGCACTGAGCACCTACTGAGTGCCAGGGACTGTGCTTCACGCCAGGCACACCCACTGTCTGGCCTCGCAGACAGCGTGAGCTGGACGGAGCGGAAGTGACGACACTCCGAGGTCGATGACACTCACGGGGCCACCGGGGCCTGCGCTGGGCGGTGTGGGCGTGTTATCATCCACCCCAGAACACGCCTGGTTCTGCGTAATTTTGAGAAGACAGTTCTTTCCTAAGGTCCCCCTGACTTCCGTGCAGCTTCTGCTGAGAGCCGCACGGCTTTGCAAGTGAGACCTGCTCGTGCGCAATACCGCTCTCCTCCGTCGGATAGCACGTGCTCGCCCCCTAGCTGGTGTAACTCAGCAGATAGAGCGCGGGCCGAAACCGGTGTGGCTCAATGGATAGAGCGTCGGCTTGGGAACTGAAGGGTCCCAGGTTCGATTCCAGTCAGGGGCATGTACCTTGGTTGCGGGCACATCCCCAGTAGGGGGTGTGCAAGAGGCAGCTGGTCGATGTTTCTCTCTCATCGATGTTTCTAACTCTATCTCTCTCCCTTCCTCTCGGTACAAAATCAATAATATATATATATATATATATATATATATATATATTTTTTTTTTTTTTTTATTTTTTTTTTAATAGATAGAGCATGGGCCTGCAGACTGAAGGGTCCCAGCTTCGATTCCAGTCAAGAGCACCAGCCCAGGGTTTGGGCTCAATCCCCAGTAGGAGGCAGCGCATCCACCATTTTCTCTCATCACTGACGTTTCTCTCTCTCCCTCTCCCTTCCTCTCTGAAATCAGTAAAGATACATTTAAATAAATGTTGAAAAGAGCATGCTGGCCGCGGGCTGGGAAGAGCAGCCAGGACCACAGCCGTGCGGGCTCAGGCATTCCCGCTTCTCACTTAGCGCCTTTCCCGGGGGCACAGCTCCAAAAAGCTCTCTCAGCCATCCTCTCGGTGACGTCTCCCGGGAGGCGCCGCTCTCGCTCCGAGACGGACATCGGCAGCACATCACGGCTCTCTGCCTCTCTCTCTCGGGAAGGGTGACCGTGAGCCTTCCCTGACCGCCTTCTCTGTGTGGGTGCCGTCCCCTCCGATGGCCGGCGAGGCCACTGCCAGGGCTGCCGTCGGAGCCTTGCCCTCCCCTGCAGAGGGGACTGCCATGGCTCCGGTCCAGGCCCCAGGCAGGTGGCCACAGGCAGTGAATGCCGGCGCCGGGGGCACAGGGACAGATCCCAGCGGCAGGCGGCCCTGGTCTTGCCCGGAAGGTGCCGGGCTGCCTCCCTCCGCCTGTGGGACACCCCGAGCTCGGGCCCGCGCCTTCCTGCTGAGCTCCGACCTCCTCTGCACGGCCTGGCGTCCTTCCCGGGCTCAGCATCTCTTCTAGATTTCCCTCCCGCCCCTGCTCCTGGCACTGGTCAGGGCTCAGGAAGGACGGGAAAGGACGACGTGGCCCTGGGATTTGCGAGGACCGCCCTGGCCTGCTTTGAAATTTAAATCTGGTTTTGAGCCGTAAAAGGGATATAGAAACCTTGCCTGAATGGGGAACACTGCAGGGACCTAATCCCCGGCCGTTCCCCTCGGCATCACCCTCGTCCTGCGGGGGGACAGTGCGGCTTCCAGGAGCTGCTCCTGCTCTCACCCGGCTCTCCTCCGCCTGCTTCGTCCCCGGCACAATTTATTTATCTATTTATTTAAAATATATATTTCATTGATTTTTTTTACAGAGAGGAAGAGAGAGGGGGAGAGGGTTAGAAACATCTATGAGAAAGAATCAACAACCAGCTGCCTCCTGCACACCCCCCACCAGGGATGTGCCCTCAACCAAGGTACATGCCCTTGACCGGAATCAAACCTGGGACCCTTCAGTCCACAGGCCGATGCTCTAACCACTGAGCCAAACCGGTTTCGGCATTACCAGCAAAATTTAGCAGCGTTTTCTTTCCCAAGGCCATAAATATTATTCAGCTCAACAAATGCATGCAAATGGCTCCCATTCGAATTTTAATCTACTCTCACAATGAAAGAAATGCTTCGTATGAATCTTTTAAAAACACAACCAGCAGGCAAATTCCGACGGGACGGCCCACCTTGCCCACTCCTGGCTCCCATTCCTGGCTCCCATTCCGCTGGCCTCGCTCAGGAACTGGCCGTGGCCGCTTGGCCTAAAGCAGCGGGGAGCCCACACCTGTCCGGCTCGCACCGGCTTCCCTCCCACCAGGGAGAAGGCGCCACTCGCTCGCAGCACCTTCATTTCCCGGGAGAACGGCCGCCCCGGCTGGAAAGAAATGGGCTTTCGTTCTGTTGGACCCAGATTTACGGAAACCAATTTCCCTCCATGCGGGCGGCTCACAAACCTGCTGGGAAACCGTTTCCCAGCGTCCGTCCGTCCGTCCGTCCCATCGCCCGTCTCCGCCCTGTGGGTTCTCTCCCCATGTGCCGGCAGCGGTGACCTGTGATGGCGAAGCCCCAGGGCTCAGGGACCCAGTCAGCACCCCCTCCCCAGCCCTGGACCGCAGGGAGCTTCCCAGCGCCAGGGCCAGGCCTGGGCCTCCCGCCTCACACCGCCCTGAGCACAGAGCTCACCTGAGTCCTGAGTCTTTGGCAAACGGCTGAAGGTGCCTCAGTTTCCCTCCCGTCTGCTGGGCCCTAGAACCACAGCTCATGTATGTGTGTGTGTGTACGCACACACACACACACACACTCACATGCACAAACACACACACATACCCACACGCATGCACATGCACACGCACACACACGCACACGCACGGCGCTGTCCTTGCCCGCCGCCCGCCCACGCCCTCCCGGGACGGCTGAAGGGCAGAGTGTGGGCTCCGCTTTTCCGCTTCCCATCCGGTGTCACAGCCTGACGCTGCTCGCGCCGAGCGGCTGCATATCAAGCTGCCTCTCAGCCGCAGGAGGGGGTGGCGTGATCCCGAGCGAGAGGCCCCTCATGTAAATGTATGACGGCGACCTGGCCCCACACAGGAGAGGGCCCGCGGGTCAGCACCCCTGGGGAACGGTCATTCCTCGCAGCCGCTTCTCTCCCGGAGTCAGAGCCGCTGTCCCGGCTCCTGGCCCGCCGCGGCCCCATCCCGGGCCTGTCACCGCCTGTCCTTGGGGGAGGGGAGGCCATGGCTGCTAACAAGGCTCAGGAAGTCTGAGGGGAGTGCTTTGGGTCCTGCAAAGAGGAGGAGGAAGAGGAGGAGGAGGAGGAGGAGGAGGAGGAGGAGGAGGAGGAGGAGGAACAGGAGGAGGAGAAAGGGGAATAGGAGGAGGAGGAGGAAAGAGGAACAGGAGGAGGGAGGAGAAGGAGGAGGAGGAGGAATAGGAGGAGGAGAAAGAGAAAGAGGAGGAGGAGAAGGAGGAGGAGGAGGAACAGGAGGAGGAGGAGGAACAGGAGGAGGAGGGGGAGGAGGAGAAGAAGGAGGAACAGAAAGAAGAGAAGGAGGAATAAGAGGAGGAGAAAGAGGAAAAGGAGGAGGAGGAAGAGAAAGAGGAACAGGAGGAGGAGGAGGAACAGGAGGAGGAGGAGGAGGAGAAGGAGGAGAAGGAGGAATAGGAGGAGGAGAAAGAGAAAGAGGAGGAGGAGAAGGAGGAGGAGGAGGAACAGGAGGAGGAGGAGGAACAGGAGGAGGAGGAGGAGGAGAAGAAGGAGGAAGAGAAAGATGAGAAGGAGGAATAGGAGGAGGCGAAAGAGAAAGAGGAGAAGGAAGGAGGAGGAGGAGGAGGAGGAGGAAAAAGAGGAGGAGGAAGAGGAGGAGGAGGAGGAGGAGAAGGAGGAAGAGGAGGAGGAGAAGGAAGGAGGAACCGAAAGGAGAAGGAAGGAGGAGGAGGAGGAGGAGGAAAAAGAGGAGGAGGAAGAGGAGGAGGAGGAGGAGGAAGGAGGAGGAGGAGGGCCTGCACCCTCACACACACACACACACACACACACACACACACTGGTTCCTCGCTCAGCACACTGCAATGGTATTGAACAAACTGGGGATGCAATGGAAACTGGGGTGGGGGTCCCAGGAGGCAGGCAGCTGCTGTGGGTTCTCTGAGGAGGAGGAGGAGGAGGAGGAGGAGCTGAGAGCACAGATGGGAGGGGCTGGGGGAGGAAGCCGCATGCATGCATGCGGGAGCCACAGCCAGCGCAGGGGCCTTGGCCAGGGAAGGAATGTTCTTCAGGACAACACCACCCAGTGGCCAGAGCATCCAGAACGGAGGGGAGTGGAGGCTGGCACAGGGCGCAGCGCCCCCTGCTGGCCGGCTCCAGGCCCAGCTCCAGAACCCCGCCCTTGGCCCAGGTGGCTAAGCCCAGGATCCAGCCCCCAACGGGGACATCTCCATTCTCATCCCGGTGCCACCGAAAAGCTGGGTAAGCCCTCTGACTGCCTCTAACACCTCATAACACTGCCACCCCGCCAGGTGGTGCCACGCTGCTTTAAACCGGGCGCTGCTGCTGCTGCTGCTGCTGGCAGGGAACCCTGTCACCCCGTGGGGGGGGCGGGGGGCGGGCAGGGAAGGCCCAAGACGAGAGAACGGGAGACTGGAGGGATGTGAGCGACGCAGGCCACCAGGAGCCCTGGGACCCCCATGGCAGGCCCACGCTGGCACCTGCCGAGCCTGGCACCCCCCCGGCGGGCCTGCCGGCTCCGGGGAGTGGAAGCCTGCCAATGCGGCCGGGACACTGACAGCTCACTCGGCGGTGAGCGGTGTCACGGCGGCCTCCAAGCGCGGACAGGCAGGGGAGGGAGCCGGCGGGCAGGACGCCCGCCCCGGTCAACGGGGCTTAAGACCTGACCGGGCGGGCGGGCGGGCCGACAGGTGGGCAGGCGGGCGTCGAAATTGAAACATCATCCCGGCCAGCAGTGACTGCCCCACAGTGAGTGGCCAACCGCCAGACAGCGGGCGCCCGGCTGCTGCGCCCAGGCGGCCGCCGACTCCCTAGCCGGGCCGAAGCGGCTAGGCCAGTGGCCAGCAAGCTCATCAGTCAGTCAACGGAGCCAAACACCAACAGCACAACGATGGACATTTCTTTGGAGAGCCACGTTTTTTAAACTTAAACTTCTTTTTTTTTAAAATATATTTTATTGATTTTTTACAGAGAGGAAGGGAGAGGGAGAGAGAGCTAGAAACGTCAATGAGAGAGAAACATCGACCAGCTGCCTCCTGCACACCCCCCACCGGGGATGTGCCCGCAACCAAGGTACATGCCCTTGACCGGAATCGAACCTGGGACCGTTCGGTCCACAGACCGACGTTCTACCGCTGAGCCACACCGGCTTCGGCTAAACTTAAACTTCTTCTAACGCCACTTCTTCCACACAGACTCGCCCAGGCCGCGGTATTTTGTGGAAGAGCCACACACTAGGGGCCAAAGAGCCGCCTGTGGCTCGCAAGCCACAGTTTGCTGACCACAGGCCTGGGGGGGGGGGGCAGATGCACCATTCACAGGCTCCACCTCCAGGGCGGAAACAGCCGGGTTTTGGAGGAGGCAGCTGGGCTCTCCCCGGAGGACGGGGGTCTGAGTGAGACCCAGGTCCAGGCAGCTCGGACCCCTCCCCCGCGCTGCTCTGACCCGCTCCGCCCACTCGCCACCAGGAGAGGACGGTGCCGACCGGGGGCCTGTGGCCGGAGATGGTGCCGACCAGCAGGTCCTCCGTGCCCACACCTGTCACCCCGCCAGGTGGTGCCACGCTGCTTTTATGCTTCTTATTTTTTTAAAAAATATATTTTATTTATTTTTTACAGAGAGGAAGGGAGAGAGATAGAGTTAGAAACATCGATGTGAGAGAAACATCGATCAGCTGCCTCCTGCACACCCCCCACTGGGGTTGTGCCTGCAACCAAAGTACATGCCCTTGACCGGAATCGAACCCGGGACCCTTGAGTCCTCAGGCCGACACTATCCACTGAGCCAAACTGCGGCTGCTGGCACGGGACCCTGTAACCCCGTTTGGGGGGCAGGGAAGGCCCAAGTCCCCAGGCTGCCCGGGACCTCCTTCCTCTGGCTTTCACCAGCTGGAGCCGCTCCTGCCGCCTCCTTTGTCCAAGGTTTTGGTAGCTGTTTGAGCACTCCGCGCCTGTGAGGACCCACGCTCACGCCGGGCATTGGTCAAGGCCCTTTCTTCTCTGTTTTCTTTACGTTTTTATTTTATTTCTTTTTTTAAAAAATATATATATTATTGATTTTAATACAGAGAGGAAGGGAGAGGGAGAGAGAGCTAGAAACGCCAATGAGAGAGAATCATTGATCAGCTGCCTCATGCACACCCCCCTCCGGGGATGTGCCTGCAACCAAGTTACATGCCCTTGACCAGAATCGAACCTGGGACCTTTCAGTCTGCACGCTGACGCTCTACCACTGAGCCAAACCGGTTTCGGCTATTTTATTTCTTGACTTGAGGGGGAGGGGCAGGGGGAGAGTAACATCGATGTGTCATTCATCCCCCTTACCTATGCGTTCATCGGTTGCTTCCTGTACGTGCCCGGACCGGGGATGGAGCCTGCAACCTTGGCATCTGAGGACGACGTTCTGGCCGGCTGAGCCGCGCTGAACGCTGCCAGGCCTTTCCTTCGCCGCTTTCTGCGGCGGCTGCTGGGCGCGGCCCGCCCGGCCTGCCTCATCTAACCACGGGGGGTTAATGGAAGAGGGAGGAGGGACGCGGCCGGCATCCTCGGCTGTCCCACGCCTGGGCTACGGCCGACGAAACGGAAACCCCTTCCCCAGCCCCACGCCTCCCTCTGGAACCAGCTGCTGGCACCGGGGCCAGCTGCTCCCGTCTCTGCCGCTTCCTCTGGCAGGAAAGAGCCGAGGCCACCAGCCCGCGGAGAGCGTGCTCACAGTAGGGAGTTTCTTCTCAGCAATACCCCTCCGATCATTTCATTAAGAAGTGCGCAGTTGGACCATCTGAACTCTCGTTAATAGATATGAAATGTGGCTTACATAAAAAAACGCTAACAAATCATTGGGTTTTTAAAAGATTCGCCACCGCGTGGCTAACAAATTAAATGTAAGTAATTAAGTGTGGTCCTCCCGGAGAAGGGCCGCAGGGGGAGGTGCAGCGGAGAACCGGTGTTTATGGTGTTTGGTCTTAAACAAAAGCAGCGCGTGCTGGGCGCCTCCCTGGCCGCCTGCCAGGCAGCGAGCATCTGCCAGGCAGCTGGCCGGCCGGCCTGGCGGCGTCTGGAGGGCGGCCCGCTGCCCGAGCTGTCCGGCCGCGTCCCTGACCTCAGCCTCATTAGCCCACACTCTCCCCGCCGTGCCAGTCAGCGCCCCCCCTGTACACACCCCCCCACACACACACACACACACCACACACCCCCCACACACACACACACACCACACACCCCCCCACACACACACACACCACACCCCCCACACACACACACACACCACACACCCCCCCCACACACACACACACACCACACACCCCCACACACACACACACACACACCACACACCCCCCCACGCACACACACACACCACACACCCCACACACACACACACACACACAACCCCACACTCACCACACACACACCACCACACACCCCCCCACACACACACACACACCACACACCCCCCACACACACACACACACCACACACACCCCCCCCACACACACACACACACTACACACACACACACACACACACACACCCTCACACACACACACACCCCACACACACCGCACCCACATACATACACACACACACCACAGACACCATACACACACACACCACACACCATACATACACACACCACACACCACACATACCACACACACCACACACACACACACCATACATACACACACCACACACACACCACACACCACACACACCACACACACACACACCATACATACACACACCACACACACACCACACACACACACACCACACACACCACACACACCATACATACACACACCACACACACACCACACACACACACACCACACACACACACACCACAGACACCATACATACACACACCACACACACACCACACACACACCACACACACACCACACACACACCACACACACACACCATACATACACACACCACACACACACACATACACACACACTCACACACACACACACCCCACACACACCGCACCCACATACATACACACACACACCACAGACACCATACACACCACACACACACACCATACATACACACACACACACACACACACACACACACGAGTGAGAAGCGTGCCTGTGGCCTTCTAACGTGCAAAACCCTAGCACAACGGTCGGCAAACTCATTAGTCAACAGAGCCAAACATCAATAGCACAGCGACTGACATTCCTTTGGAGAGCCACAGTTTTTAAACGTAACCTCCTTCTAACGCCACTTCTTCAACACAGACTCGCCCAGGCCGTGGTGTTTTGTGGAAGAGCCACACGCAAGGGGCCAAAGAGCCGCCCGAGGCTCGGGAGCCGCGGTTTGCCCACCACGGGCCTAGCAGGCTGTGACCGGGTTCGGCTGAGAAAGCAGGAGAGACGGTATCTCCCGGGCTCCTGCCTTCTCTCCTTAAAGCGGTGGTGTTCCCCACACCGGCCTCTCACACACAGGTGGAGTGAACGGGAAATGATCGACTCTGAAAACTTGAGCGATGGCACCCGGGCCAACAAATGCTCCAATAGAAGGGGCAGCCGAAACCGGTGTGGCTCAGCGGGTAGAGCGTCGGCCTGCAGACTGAAGGGTCCCAGGTTAGATTCCTGTCAAGGGCATGTACACATCCCCGGTAGGGGGTGTGCAAGAGGCAGCTGGTCCATGTTTCTCTCTCATCGACATTTCTAGCTCTCTAGCTCTCTCCCTTCCTCTCTGTGAAAAATCAATAATATATATATATTTTTTTTAAATCAATAAAATATATATATTTTTTTAAAAAAATAGAAGGGGCAGGGGTTCCAAGTGCCCGTCAGACCCGGCGGAGGCAGCGATCGCCAGCTGGTGTGCTCACGCGTTTCAAACACGCGGCGCCCGACGGCTGAGGCCAGGCCCGCCCTGTCTGCCCTCCGGCGGCCCAGGGAAAAGACCATCGCCAGCGCACCACGGCCGCCGGCGTGATGTGACCGAGCTAAAACCGCGCCTACTGTTTGTCAGCGCGGCCAAACGCGCATTTCGGAGAGCCGCGGAATCTCAGTCATCCGCTCCCGTGCCCGGAGATGCAAGAGGCTGGAAGGCGCTGACCGCAGGCAGCGGTTCCCAAGGCAGGGTCGGGCCGGCCGGTCCAGGGTTCCGCTGCCCGCTGTTGCCATGGTACCGCGGGGGTGCCGCGGGCCCGGCCGCGCGCTGGCATCTGCTCTGACGTCAGGGGCGGCGGTGGCCTCCGTGCTGGTGTGGGGAATCGGGGCAGCGGCGCCAGCGTGTGCGAGTGATGCCCTTCGTCGCCAGGCACCTGGGGGAGGAGAAAGACAGGAGGGGGGGCGGGCCGGTTCCACCGGAGAACGTCCTGGACGGGGGTGGGTAACGTAGGCCCTGCACTACGTCTCTACCCGGAGTCTTGTTCTTTTTCCATCCTCACCAGAGGGTATGTTTTCTTTTCTTTTCTTTTCTTTTCTTTTCAATATATTTTATTGATTTTTTACAGAGAGGAAGGGAGAGAGATAGTTAGAAACATCGATGAGAGAGAGTCATCCATCAATCAGCTGCCTCTTGCACACCCCCTACTGGGGATATGCCAACCAAGGTACATGCCCTTGACCGGAATCGAACCCGGGACCCCTCAATCCCCAAGTCGATGCTCTATATATTGAGCCAAACCGGTTTCGGCTCTTTTCTTTTCTTTTTTCTTTTTTTTTAATTAATTTCTTTCTTGATTAAGGTATCACATATTTGTCCTCAGTCCCCCATTCGAATCCTCCACCCCCCATTCATGCCCCCACCCCTTATTGTCCTTGACCACTGGTTAGGCTCATATGTATGCACATCAGTCCTTTGGCTGATCTCTCCCTTTTGTCCCCACCCTCCCTCTGAGGTCCGACAGCCTGACCCATGGCTCCTCATCTCTGAGTCTGTTCTTGTTCATCAGTCTATGTCGTTCACCATTTCCCCTAGATTTGAGAGAGAGGAAGTGAGAGAGGAAGTGAGAGAGGTTAGGGAGGGAACAAGAGGAAGGGAGAGAGGAAGGAACAGCGAGAGCGAGAGGGAGAGCAACATCCATGAGAGAGAGAAACCCTGTGGGCATGCGCCTTGACCAGGAACCAAACCCGTAACCTTTCGGTGTCCTGGATGATGCTCCAACCAACCCAGCCAAGCCCAGCCAGGGCTCACCGCTGGGTCCTCCTCCCCCTGGGGATGAGAAGCAGGCAGTGCTGCCCTGGCCTGCTCTCCCCGCCGCTGGCGACAGGCAACACCCGCTCAGCTTCTCCGGCCACAGGAGCGTTTTTACCAGAAAGAAAGGCCGACAGCTACGGCGACGCAGATCCGGGGACAGGACACACTTTGTCTGGAACGTGAACAAAGTAAGCCTGGCCCTTCAGGGGCAATGAAGTAGCACGATCGAGCTTTCACAGAAAACGCGGAGTTTGGGGAAATTTGCTACTGGCGCCGTGAGGGTGCCGACCTCGGCGTTGAGAAGCTGTTTCTAATTCCACCCGCTGTGCTCGTTCCCCCCGCGATTCGGGGCTGTCGTACAAGGAACTGTGTCCCCGTTCGGAAGGACTCCGTCCCTCAGTGACGCATGCTTTTCCCAAGGATGTGACACGAGTAACACGCCCACCCCAGGAGCAGAGAGGCCATGGGTCTTCCCGTGAGACAGCGGGAAGCAGCCGTTAGCGTGGCTTCCGACGCCACACAGCCGCCGCGCGGTGAGGAGCCGCCACGCGCCCCGCGGCGGTGCGGTACCCGAGGAGAGCGTTCCGTTTTCTGCGGAGGCTATCCACACCCCTGCCTTCCCCTCACGGCGTCTCTGCGGGAGGACTTTCCTCATGCACTTCCATCGAAGCGACGTATCGCGGGAGAGAGAAAACACGCTCAGAAAGGACACTAATGGTTTCCTCTGAAGTCAGACATCAAAAAGTAAGACGTTCCTCTTTTCTTTGAATGCATTTTTTTTTTTTTTTTTTTTTTTGCTGTTCTGGAAAATAGCTATTTTTCCATTTAAAAAAAATGTTATTTATGTTAGCATGTAAAGGAGCCGTTGTTCTAAATCTTGATTTTTTTCAACCTTTTTCGTCTGATGGCACACATAAACGAATTCCTGAGTTCTGAGGCACACCAGAAAGTATCTTCTTTGCTGGCCTGAAAACAAAATAGGTGTAATTTTGGTTGATTTACAACAAAAAATTAGATATATATGTAATTTATTTACATATATATATGTAAATATATTAGTAATTATCTACTCTTTTTGCTCCAAAGGCACTTTTTTAAAAACAAGGTACCTATACAGGCACATAAGGATTTCTGGTCCCAAGAATGAACCAATCAGGCGTAATCCTGGAAATGCGTCCTTAGACAATTTCGTCGTTGCGTGAACATCGTAGGGCGCACTTACGCACCCGGAGGGTCAGCCACGCCCGGGCTGCAGGGTAAACCAGTCGTCTATGCAGTCCACTGTGGACCGCACGTCTGCATTCTGGGCAGGAAGGAGAGGGAGGCGGGGTGGACATGAGGCCTCCCCCTGCTTTACCGGGGAGCTTCCAGCAGACGTCCTTCGGTGTCTCCTTGGCCACAGGCGGACCACGTGGCCGCCTTAGCTGCGGAGAGGCTGCCAGGGTGTTGGCACGCCAGTTCCATGGCGGGAGCTGCGTGGGGGCAGGGGTTACAGGTCCTGGGGAAAGGCAGGGGAAACACAGAGGCGGCGGCAGGCACCAAAGGAAGCAATTCCGTAACAAGACCCCAGTGCACCCGGGCTGACGGCAGCTCTGACGACAGCAGATACAAGAACTTTCACCAGCAAACGTTAACACACAGAGCCCTGGTGACCGCTGGCATTCTACGGGAATCGAAGACCGAAACAGGTCAAGACACCCCCTGGCCGGATGGGTGTAAGCGGGAACTTCACCTCCGGGCGCCCTGCCGAGAGCCCGTGTTACTGCCAGATCCCCCTTTCAAAACCGCAGATAAGAACGCGCTCACGGAAACCCAGACGTTAAAGCGGAGACATTTATACATGGTAACCTCCCTTCTCTCTCGGCGACAAAGGTGTCCATGAACGCCCAGGCTCACAGGGAGACAGACCTCTTTCTCTCAGAGTCTATTTGACTTTGTTGTTGTTGTTTTTAGCCTTTCATGAGGAAATCAATGCGGAAAAGCAATTCAGGGAGCTGGCTGCTGATCAGCTGCTGGACGGAACCCAGGGGCGATCGGGTTCCTAACCTTTAAATGGGAGTGAGACGCCGATAGATGTGTCCAGCGCCGCTGCCTAAGATACGGGGCCAGCGGGGGGGAGGGGGTGGGGGGGGAGGGGGACGTGGAGACACTCAAGCCACACACGTGCTCGGCTCACCATCCCGGGAGAGCAGGGGGAGGGCCCCGGGAGAAGAAGGCCAATGGGATGCCTCCTGCCTCCGTCGTCGCTGGGCACGCAGAAGCGATGGCATCGCCTGCGCATGATTTATGGCCGCGGAGACCGCTGCTGACGGCGCCGGGAGGATGTCAGAGGAGATCACCTTGAACGGAGGACGGAGGACCGTGTGGGGGAGTCAGAGGAAACGGGATCCCGCTCAGTCTTGAAAGAGGCACTGAAACCTGCAGGTGCGCAAAGGAAGCATTAAAATATATATATATTATTGATTTTTTACAGAGAGGAAGGGAGAGGGATAGAGAATTAGAAACATCGATGAGAGAGAATCATCGACCAGCTGCCTCTTGCACACCCCCACCTGGGGATGTGCCCGCAACCAAGGTACATGCCCCTGACCGGAATCGAACCTGGGACCCTTCAGTCCGCAGGTCGATGCTCCATCCACTGAGCCACACCGGTTTTGGCAAAGGAAGCATTTTAACAGCCTCCTGGAAGGGCTGGTCCTGCTCCCTGTCGTCTTGTTGTTGTTTTAAGGTGAGAAACCCTCCAGGCCAATGAGTGATGGGGGGTGGGGGACCGGGAGGGCCGGGCGGAGGAAGGGGTGGGGGGGGTGATGGTAGAAGAACACTGGGCGTTCCAAAGAAACTGGCAGCCGAAGCCCGTTTGGCTCAGCGGTAGAGCGTCGGTCTGCGGACTGAAAGGTCCCAGGTTCGATTCCGGTCAGGGGCATGTACATTGGTTGCGGGCACATCCCCCGTAGGGCGTGTGCAAGAGGCAGCTGGTCGATGTTTCTCTCTCATCCACATTTCTAGCTCTCTATCTCTCTCCCTTCCTCTCTGTAATAAAAATAAATAAAATATATTTAAAAATCCGGTTTAAAAAAAAAATGAAAGAAACAGGCAGCCAGAAGGTGGAGCTAACCCAAGCGCCCACCAACGTGAACACTCACCGAAGGCGGTCTGCAGCCTCCGAAGGGGGAGGCCCTGACAACATGGTACGTTCTACAGTGGCCAGGCCTGAGGACATG
Organism: Nyctalus aviator; assembly: GCA_036971965.1. Classification (NCBI taxonomy): domain Eukaryota; kingdom Metazoa; phylum Chordata; class Mammalia; order Chiroptera; family Vespertilionidae; genus Nyctalus; species Nyctalus aviator. Next base: position 182,406,239 of record CM072924.1, on the reverse strand, counting down.
ATGCTGGTGAAACGAGCCCGTCATACAGGGAAAGCTCTGCAGCGTTCCACTCCCGTGACGTACCTACACCGTCAAATTCACACTCAGAGATGCAGAACGGGGGCGGCTGGGGGCTGGGGGAGAGGAGTGGGCCTTAGGGTTCAGGGCTCAGGGCTTCAGTTTTGTGAGTGAAAAGAGTTCTGGAGATGGGTGGTACCCAACACCACCCTTAGAAATGGTTCAGGTTAAGATGCGACGTGTATTTTACCACATTAGAAACATACCAGAGGCCTGTGCATGACATTCAAGCACCTGGGTGGGAAAGGGGGGGGCCCTCAGCCTGGCCTGAGCCCTACTGCAGTCCGGGAGTTCTCGGGAATGTCTGGTTGATGGCTTAGGGGAGGCGGGGACGGGGAGGGAGCAGGCCTGAGCCAGCAGTGAGACGTCCTGAGTGCTGCTGTGGAGGTGGGGGAGGCTCCCGCCACCGCCATTGTGCTTGCCAGCCGTGAGCCCTGCTCCTGGCTAAGCGGTGCCCACTGAGTGGCTGCCCCCTGGTGGTCAGTGCGTGTCATAGCGACCAGTTGTTCTGCCATTCGGTCGATTTGCATGTTAGTGTTTTATTATATAGGAGGATACATTTAAAAACAGAGAGAGAGTGAGTGAGAGAGAATAGCAGGAGGAAAGCCAAGACACAGACTGGGGTTCAAGAAGGAGCTCAGAGCTCCAGAGGCAAGATGGCAGTTGGGTGTCAAAAATAAGGGTGACCCTTTGTCCGGCCCCAGGCCTGCGAGTCCCATGGCTCCACCCGTAATTCCACGACCGAGCGGGACGCAGTGCACACCACCCCTCCTCCAACTCTTAATTTAACGAAGACTTTTTAAACCTTTTTAAAAGTCTTTGACCTTGGAAATGAGTAACGGCTGGGCGCCTGCAGACACTCACTTCTTTTTTTTAATTTAATAAATCTTTATTGTTCAGATTATTACAGCGGTTCCTCTTTGTTCCCCCTAGCTCTCTCTCCCTGGTTCTCTGCCCTTGCCTCCCACATACACTGTCCTTACACACAGGTGTGCCATTTTCGCCCAGTCTCTTCCCCCACACCCACACCCCTCCCCCGCCAAGGACACTCACGTCCTTGCCCTGCCTCCCCTCGGGCCACACTAACAGCAGACAACCCGGGCCCCGAGAAAGTGCAGTGCGGGCTGGCCTACGGACTGAAAGGTCCCGGGTTCGATTCCGTCAAGGGCATGGACCTTGGTTGCGGGCACATCTCCAGTGGGGACTGTGCAAGAGGCAGCTGATGGATGATTCTCTCATCAAGGTTTCTAACTCTCTATCCCTCTATCTTCCTCTCTGTAAAAATATCAATAAAATATATGAAGAAGAGGAGGAGGAGGAGGAGGAGGAGCAGTGCCACGTCTGTACGGCCTTGGGGGGAGCTGCCGGCATGGTGAAGAGGTTGGCAGAGGGGGCTTGGTTTGGGGCTCCTGGACCCAACGTCCACGCTGAGGAGGGGATGACTTCAGTCCTCAATGCCGAGCGCGTCTCAGGCCGCCCGTTCTGACCGGGCTCCCTGAGAGCGGGCCCGGGAGCGGGTCAGAGAGCCGTCCCCACGCCCCGTCCGGTCCGGCAGTGGCGCGGCCGCCCGCCAGCCCCCGCAGCCCGCGGCGGCCTGTCCCTCTGTCCCCCGAGCATTGGAACCGTGGGACGTGCCTCGCGGACGACGCAGAGACGGCGGGCACGGAGAACCAGGCACACAATCCCAAGATAAAAATGAGGATCCTCCGCCGGGGTGGGCTTTAATAAGGTTTTAATGACGTTGGTAAGGAGCCAAATTACAAAGGCGCTCCCGAATACGGGGTACGAAACCTCAGAGACAGAATAAAAACTCGTAAAACGTAAGAGCCCTCTGACACCAGTCACCAGCTCTAGGAGAAGGGAACCGCTCTCTCCACAAAGGGGCCGACGGGACGCGTTCGATGAGAACGGAGTGGGATTAGAGACAGGTGTCCGGCCAGCCTCCCGCACCCCCCTCCGCCCCCCACCCCCCAGCGGCAGGGAGGTGCAATTAGTGTCCGAGGAGAAGGACCTGAGCCAGGGGGCGCCAGAGCTGGCGAAAACCGCCCGGAGTCTCCGCACATCTCACGTACAGGTTAGGAATCACTCCGAGGCTGTGGAGTGGCCTTGGAAGTGACCTTGGGAGTGGCCTTGGGAATGCCTTTGGGAATGCCCCTGGCAGTAGCCTTGGAAACGGCCTTGGGAATGACCCGGGACGGCCGCCCATCCACACAGCCCCCGCCCTGCAGCAGGAGGTGGTCTTGGGGGCCACAAGATGAGCTGTCTGCTCGGGAATGACCATGTGATGTGTGACCAACAAGCCAAAAAGGAGACCCAGACACACAGGAGTCAGAGAAAGCAACCAAAGCACCGGAGTCCCCAACCGCGGAGAGACAGGAGGCCACTCCCCCGGAGGGACAGGACCGCCGGGCGGAGGAAGGGTCCAGAAGGCAGCTCGGCCGCCACCACAGGACAGCGCCGCCTCTCCGGTGTCTGGGGGAGGGGGACCCGGACTCCCCGGCACTCAGCTCAATGCCGCTGCCACTCGGGCCTCCGTGTCCCCACGGGCACTCCCGTCCTGCTTCCTGAGGGCCGGAGCCCCCCCCCACCCCCCCGCGTGCGGCTCCTCCCGCAGGGCCACGGCGCTGGGTGTCCGCCGAGCACGGGCCCCGCGGGCCGCCTCTGCGACAGCAAACCAGCACGCACAGGGGCAGGCCCCTCGGGACGGGCGGGCACAGGCCCCGTAATCTTAACCCTAAACCGGCGGCTTCACCAGACGCAGGTTCCTGCGAGGGGCGTGGGGAGAGGGGGCTCTGTGTGCTTCAGGCGTGCGGCCCCAGGCCCCGGCGCCGAGGCTGCGTGTAACTCCAGGGGAGGGCGCTCTGGTCCCCATCTCCGGGCGGCTCAGCGGGACGGGCCTCACGGGAGCTTCTGGCTGGGCCTGCCGTTGATGGAATCAAAGTCAATGAGGATCTTGCTGCGCTTGGGAGTGAATTTCCTAAAGGGAAGAAACAGAATATGTAACGGAAGAGATAAACCAGAGAACCCGTGTACCTACAGGCACAGCCCACGGACACGGACATGGGCTGCAGGGTGGTGAAGGCTGGGGGTGGGAGGGGCTGGGAGGGGGGTGTCAAGGGGTGGGGGGAATGGAAGATACCTGTAACACTACCAACAATAAAAATATATATAAAAAAAAAAACAAACTATATATAATGGCATTATCCAGTGAGTAGTTAATGTTATCTGTTGGTTTGGCTTAACCCACATTTTCTGGGGAGGAAGGTATTTTTCTAAAAAGCACAATTATTAGCCAGATCGGCTTCAACTACCTCTGTCCCTGCTCTTACAGACCTGCCCCTGAAACACACCGAGAGGCCCAGCCCACCGCCCGGAAGAGAGGCGCCGCTGTGGAAGGATCAGGCATCACAGGCAGAAAGGAAGCTCGGGTCCAGGTCACCCCGTGTCCCATCAGGCCTCGGGTCAGCCCGTGTCCCATCAGGCCTCGGGTCAGCCCGTGTCCCATCAGGCCCCGGTCACCCCGTCTCCCATCAGGCCTCGGGTCACCCGTGTCCCATCAGGCCTCAGGCCACGCCGTCTCCCATCAGGCCTCGGGTCACCCCGTGTCCCATCAGGCCTCGGGTCAGCCCGTGTCCCATCAGGCCTCGGGTCAGCCCGTGTCCCATCAGGCCTCGGCTCACCCCGTGTCCCATCAGGCCTCGGCTCACCCCGTGTCCCATCAGGCCTCGGGTCACCCCGTGTCCCATCAGGCCTCGGGCCAGCCCGTGTCCCATCAGGCCTCGGGTCACCCGTGTCCCATCAGGCCCCGGGTCACCCCGTCTCCCATCAGGCCTCGGGCCAGCCCGTGTCCCATCAGGCCTCGGGTCACCCCGTCTCCCATCAGGCCTCGGGTCACCCGTGTCCCATCAGGCCCCGGGTCACCCCGTCTCCCATCAGGCCTCGGGCCAGCCCGTGTCCCATCAGGCCTCGGCTCACCCCGTGTCCCATCAGGCCTCGGGTCAGCCCGTGTCCCATCAGGCCTCGGGTCTCCCGTGTCCCATCAGGCCTCGGGCCAGCCCGTGTCCCATCAGGCCTCGGGTCACCCCGTCTCCCATCAGGCCTCGGGTCACCCGTGTCCCATCAGGCCTCGGCTCACCCCGTCTCCCATCAGGCCTCGGGCCAGCCCGTGTCCCATCAGGCCTCGGCTCACCCCGTGTCCCATCAGGCCTCGGCTCACCCCGTGTCCCATCAGGCCTCGGGTCTCCCGTGTCCCATCAGGCCTCGGGCCAGCCCGTGTCCCATCAGGCCTCGGGTCACTCGTGTCCCATCAGGCCTCGGGTCAGCCCGTGTCCCATCAGGCCCCAGGTCGCCCCGTGTCCCATCAGGCCTCGGGTCACCCATGTCCCATCAGGCCCCGGGTCACCCCGTGTCCCATCAGGCCTCGGGCCAGCCCGTGTCCCATCAGGCCTCGGCTCACCCCGTGTCCCATCAGGCCTCGGGCCAGCCCGTGTCCCATCAGGCCCCGGGTCGCCCCGTGTCCCATCACGCCCAGGCCCTCACTCACCGGAAGGCGACCCCGGCCATGTCGAACATGAGCCTGGCGGCGGTGGTCTCCTCGCTGTCGTGGTACTTGTCCGACATGAAGATGACTTCCTTGATACCTTCGAGCAACAAGGCAGGAGCCGTTAGTGCAGGCTCAGCCCCGGCCGTGTGGGTGCCAGCGGCTCATCTCCGGTGAGGAAAGCTCGCACCCACCCGGCAGCGGGTCTGCGTCTGCGAGGAGCCGCCTCCCGAGGGCGTCCACACCCGCTGGCCTGCGACCAGGAGCCCTCCGTCCAGCGGACAGCGGACAGGCGAGTGGAATCCACCCTCGGGCTCCATGGACCTTCTTTTTTTTAACAAACGCAAAGTGAAAACATGTCAGGCCCTCAAGCCTCAATCCAATTAACAAATTTCCAAATTTCCTTTAGTTTTAATTTTTTTTTTTTTTTTTTTTTACAGAGAGGAAGGGAGGGGGATAGAGAGTGAGAAACATCGATCAGCTGCCTCCCACCGGGGATGTGCCCGTAACCAAGGTACATGCCCCTGACCGGAATCGAACCCGGGACCGTTCAGTCCGCAGACCGACGCTCTATCCACTGAGCCACACCGGTTTCGACCAGACATTCTTTCCTCAGGGGGCAATGACCGCTGAGCTCCAGAGGCCGTGGCGGGCGGGGAGCGCGCTGGCAGAGTCGGAGGGACCAGCGCCTCCCCCGGAGGCTCTGCAGAGGCACACGGAGCGGAGCGGACGGCTGCTCTCCCGTCTCACCGGCAGCCTGACCTCAGCAGGAGCCGGCCGCACGCCCACACCGCTCCGCAGGGCCGCCGGGGGCTGGCCCTCCGGGCACGCGCGGCCCTGCCCGCCCTGCTCCCCAGTGCTTGTGTCCCCGAGGACCTGCCCACGCCCTCTGCTCACAGACCCACAGCTCGTGACAGACGGCCCTCCAAGCTGCACACCCGCCCCCACGGCGAGTCTGTAAATCTCACGCAGGGAGCTTTGTGGAGACAGAGTGCGGCTGAATCATAGACGTGGTGATTTGGAAAAGGTGGGATGCTCAGAGCACAAAGCTGTGGCTTCGGGGTGAGAAAATCTTAACACGGTGCCACCGGAGTCAGGGCATGAAAAGGCAGAGCTATGGTTAGGCCCTCACATACCTGCCCTGCATTAGCCACAAATTAAAATCTCACAGGCTGACCTTATAGCCGACTGAAACTCATTTCTCGGCCTCCCTCTCCCTAACCCCCCCACCTCCGTAATTCTATGCTCCAGAGGGCGGAAAACTGACAGTAACGATATGCAAAGCCCATGTTGCGTCTCGGCAGCTTGCTGCTTAAGAAGTTGCAGACGAAGCCGAAACCGGTTTGGCTCAGTGGATGGAGCGTCGGCCTGCGGACTGAAAGGTCCCAGCAGGTTCGATTCCGGGCAAGGGCATGTACCTTGGTTGCGGGCACATCCCCAGTGGGGGGTGTGCAGGAGGCGGCTGGTCGATGTTTCTCTCTCATCGATGCTTCTAACGCTCTATCCCTCTCCCTTCCTCTCTGTGAAAAAAAAAAAAAAATCAATAAAATATATATACCATATTTTTTAGAAGTTGCGGATGACATTAGAAGCGTGTTAAGAATCACAGAGGATGCGTTTAGCCGCAGAGCGCCTGGCACCGTTCAGAGACAAAACCCGGGAAGCATCCTGCGACGCCGACCGCGCAGTCAGCTTAGACCCAAACCGCAGAGCGCGGGCTCACCCCCGTGTGCGGGGGGCGGGCCGCGGGCGGCCTGGCGGGGGGCCGCCCCGCCTACCTGCCTACCTGCCTGGATGATGAGCTTGGCGCACTCATTGCACGGGAACAGGGCCACGTAGATGGAGCAGCCCTTCACGTCGGCGGCATTCTTGTTCATGATGGCGTTCAGCTCGGCGTGGCACACTGCGGGCGGGCGGGGGGAGAGGGGAGAGGAACGCTGAGACCCGGGCTCAGGAGGAACGCACGCAGAGGGCTGGAGCGTTCCTCTCCGCCCTCGGAAATAACATGGGACAGACTCGGTTTAGAGATAATAATAATAACAATTAGAACTGGAAGTGCGGAGGACGCCCGTGAAGGCCCGACGGGTAGGCGACTGGAGCAGCCCAGGTTCTGGGAGCACCTAGAGCCGCCAGGAGGGGCCGGGGCCGGGCACCTCCCACCCCCACGGGCAGCCACAAGGCCCCCCGGGGCGTGGAACCGCCCACACGGAACGGCTCATGTGTGCGCTGACAGGCACACGCAGGGAGGTGCTTTCTCTGAGGCCAGAGAGGGCAGGAGCAATGGTTAGAGCAAGAGAATCGGGAAGTGGAGCCGAGCATCCCTGACCTGCGGGATCTGCGTGGCCTCATGGCTCCCGGCCCACACGCACACCTTGATGGGTGCCCAGTAGTTTGTTAAGAAAAACATGCATCCACTTAACGGCAATGAAAAGTCAAGTTGGTGCCAAAACCGGTGTGGCTCAGTGGATAGAGCGTCGGTCTACAGACTGAAAGGTCCCAGGTTCGATTCCGGTCAGGGGCCTGTACGTTGGTTGCGGGCACATCCCCGGTAGGGGGTGTGCAAGAGGCAGCAGCTCGATGTTTCTCTCCCATCCACGTTTCTAGCTCTCTCTCTCTCTCTCTCTCCCTTCCTCTCTGTAAAAAATCAATAAAAAAGGGAAAAAAAGAAAAGTTAAGTTTGTTTGTGGTAGTTGTTTTTTTACTGATTTCAGAGAGGAAGGGGGAGAGAGAGAGAGGGAGAAACATCAATGAGGAGAATCATTGATCAGCTGCCTCCTGCAGGCCCCCACACTGGCATAACCCAGGCATGTGCTCTGACGGGCACATCATTGATCTTCCTCTCTCTCCCTCCCTCTCCTTTCTTCTCTGAAATCAGTACAAATAAGAAGACTAAGTTCGTGGAGTGCCCAAGCACACTCGATTTCTCTGGATCACCCGTACCTTTAACTTGAGAAGTGCCACCCGCTCCCACCTTCCCGGGGCCCCCTGGGCACCCCAAACCCTGTCTGCTGCCCTGGCTCCCAAGCCTGCACCTATGGGGCTGAAGAGAGGAACCCCACAACCCCGGGCAACACCTGACACCTCACCGGGCCCCGCCCGCCCGCCCGGGACCCGGCCGTGCTGTGTGTCCGGATCCTGGCACGGGCCTCCCAGGGGTACGACCCCACAGCCCCTGTGGCTTTGACCCTCGGCGTCCCCCGCAAACCTGCCCTGCATTCCCCTTCAGAACGGACCCATCGGGAGGCGTCACCGTGCCTACAGCCCGTATCCCCGAGAACGATCCCAAGGACCCTCCGAGGGCCCCGGACAGAACGCCTGAGCCTCACTCCGTGCGTTCACGCAGGTCAGTCGGGGTGCAGCGTGGGCACCCACTCAGCCGGGCTGGCCCTCGTAACTGAGCCACGGACGGGCACTGCCAAATCGGCGGCAGGCCACGAGAGCACCGGGCAGGGAGCAGCCGGCCCGGCCCGGCCAGGCATCTCCCCACCTTCCCGTCCTCCACCCGCACCCGAGCAGCCCGAGGGCCACGCCCAGCTTCGCACCAGCGCGCCTTCGGTTTGCAGGAATGGCGCCGGCCCGCAAGGGCCTGTCCACTCGCTGAATGAAAGCAGCTTAAAAGATGCGGAGTAACCCGGTTTCTACCTTCTCCCAACGCGCCCAGCTTCCTTCCTGCGTCTCCCAGAACCGCCATCTGCTCCGAGGCAGGCTCTGACCGCAGAACAGGAGCCGCCCTCCCACGGCCACGGCCACGCTCTGGACTCTGCGAGGCCCAGCAAACCTCCACCGTCTCTGGAACCACGCTGTCCCAACGGCAGGCCGTGCCCCCGCTTAGGGAGCTGCAAACAGCACTTCCCGTCTTCTAATCGGGGAGCAGCGCCGAGACTAGAGCGCCCCCACATGGCGAGGTTAGGCACTGCTCCCCACAACTTCCGTGTGTGTCGTGTAGGGGTGTGTGTGGGGGGGTGTTGTGTATGTGTGGTGTGTGTGGTGTGTGAGAATGTGTGTTTGGTGTGTGTGTGATGTGTGAGGTATGTGTTGTGTGTGTGTGGTGTGTATACTGTGTGTGTGGCGTGTGTGTGGCATGTGTGTGGTGTGTATGTGATGTGTGTGTGGTATGGTGTGTGATGTCTGTGGTATGTGTTGTGTGTGTGATGTATGTATGTGATGTGTGTGTGGTGTGTGTGGTGTGTGTGGGATGGTGTGTGTGTGTGTGTGGGATGGTGTGTGTGGTATGTGTGTGTGATGGTGTGTGTGTGATGGTGTGTGTGATGGTGTGTGTGTGATGGTGTGTGTGTGATGGTGTGTGTGTGATGGTGTGTGTGGTGTATGTGTGTGTGTGATGGTGTGTGTGGTGTATGTGTGTGTGTGATGGTGTGTGTGATGGTGTGTGTGATGGTGTGTGTGTGTGTGATGGTGTGTAGGGGGGGAGGGTGTGTGTGTGTGTATGATGGTGTGTGTGTGTGTGATGGTGTGTGATGGTGTGTGTGATGGTGTGTGTGTGTGTGTGTGTGTGTGTGGTGGTGTGTATGTGTGTGATGGTGTGTGTGATATGGTGTGTGTGTGTGTGTGTGTGATGGTGTGTGTGTGTGTGTGTGTGTGATGGTGTGTGTGATGGTGTGTGTGTGTGTGTGTGTGTGTGGTGTATGTGTGTGTGTGTGTGATGGTGTGTGTGTGATGGTGTGTGTGGTGGTGTGTATGTGTGTGATGGTGTGTGTGTGTGTTTTGTTTTGTCCGGGGGTTTTTTTGCAGGAAAGCTATGTTTGTCCCATGTAAAAAGTTTCAGAAACACTGCTCTAAGGAGACCCGCTGACCTCTGTAACATGCTAGTAATGTTTACAACGAACTGTTCTCTCAAAACAGCCCTGATCTGTAGCGTCCGCCCATTCCTGTGGTGTAAATGCTAACGCCAGCTGATTCCAAGCTCCCGACACGGCAGGGACTCGGAGGAGATGCGCCCATCGGCGGCGGTGAGCGGTCCTGCTCCACCGAACGGCCTGCTCTCGGCCTAAACCCCGAGCCTCCCGGGCTGCAGCCGGACCGCCTGCTCCAGCCCTCAGTTAGTTACCATCCCCTCAGGAGGACCGGGCCTGGGGGTCCCCCGCTTCCCATGGGGCCTCTGCTTTCTCTCGGCTTTCTGGCACGTCCGCACGTTCAGCCGCGCTCTTCGCCGCGCTCATTCTCAGGTTCTCGGAGAGCAGGCCGAGTGGTGAAACCCCAAACCTACATTTCTAACCCCAATGTCCCCTCTTCTCCTCAGGCCTCCTCCCTGGCGGCCCGCGCCTTCCCCGTCACTTCTCTCCCTGCGATACACTCCACAGTGCCCTTCGAGCGAGATGGAGCATGAACATATCGCTCTCTGGTGCTGGCATTCCGATCGCCTTGAGATAGATGCGGCAAGAGCTAGGCGCAGATGAGTGCGAGAACCAACCCAGGAGAAGGTTCTCACAGGCAACTTGAGGACAGCATAGTTTTATATTCACAGGAATAAAGACTCAGGACCCAGAGAGAGTGTCTAGGACGTAATTCATAAGAGAGCTAAATTCAAAAAAAAAAAAAAAAGGCAAATTTTCCAACTACTCATCGGTGGCTAGGCAATAAGCAAAAGAACTACCCAAGCCCTAACCGGTTTGGCTCAGTGGACAGAGCGTCAGCCTGCGGACTGAAGGGTCCTGGGTTCGATTCCGGTCAGGGGCATGTACTTGGTTGCGGGCACATCCCCAGTGGGGAGTGTGCAGGAGGCAGCTGATCGATGTTTCTCTCTCATCGATGTTTCTAACTCTCTCTCCTTCTCCCTTTCCTCTCTGTAAAAAAAATCAATAAAATATATATATTTTTTAAAAGGACTCCCGAACACTACAAGTGTATTTGCTGAGCACCGAGAGTCTCACAAAACCCTGCGATTGTTCTCCACATTGCTGGAGGGAAGAGAGCCAAACACTGAGCACATCGAGTCAGCACTCCGAGTCCTCCCCTGCCAGGGGACAGTTCCTCTTCGGTCTCCTTCTTCCCCTTTCCTATCGCCAGCGGTCAGAAGGCAGCACTGCCTTCGTCTCGGACCGGCAGCAGAGACGGTATAATCAGAAAACTGTTGTTCTTCAAATTCCCTCTCACGCAAGCCTGACGAATCCTTACTCTCCCGGTTTGATTTAGATTTAGGAGATTGGACATTTTATAAATTTGACTTCCATCTCATTTGATGTAAGACTCATAACAATATTTATTTTACACAGCAGGATACTTAAGGTCACTTTAATGGGTTTAATAATAATAAAAAATTAAAAAAAAAAAAAACACCTATCTGGCCGGTGTGGCTCCGTGGTTCGATTCCCGGTCAGGGGCACGTGCCCAGGTTGTGGGTTCAGTCCCCAATGAGGGGCGTGCGGGAGGGAGGCAGCTGATCCATGATTCTCTCTCACCACTGATGTTTCTGTCTCCTTCTCCCTCGCCCTTCCTCACGCTCTGAAATCAGTAAATACATAATATTTAAAACACAGCACCTCTCTAAAAATACCCCCAAACGCGTGAACAATGCTGAACAGATGCGGAGTGCTGCACACAGACCTGAGCAGGGGCCGGGTGGCGGCCTCCAGACGGCAGGTGGCCCAGCACCAGACGGGAACCCGGGGGCTGAGGTGTGGAGCCGGGAAACCTAACCTTCTCCTCCCGGCACAGAAGCTCCCGGGCTGTGGAAAACCCTCGCTCTCAGCGGTGTGGCTTTAAGAGAAGGCCGCCCTCGGCCTGCAGGGCACTCTCTGCCAAGGCCGAGTGGCGGGGCAGAGTGGAGGGGCAGCTTTGGGAGGTCAGGGGAGAGGGCCCGGCGGGGGGCACCATGCCACTCACCCCGGGCCTGGCCCCTCTGCCAGCACGCCCCCTCTGGGGAAGCGCCCCTGCCCCTGACCTTGGAGGTCCTCGCAGCGTGGCCACCCAAGGTCACGGCACAGACAGCGCGGCTCCCGGGCGTGACAGAGGCCGGGACCCCGGGGCCCGGAGTGTCCGCTGGGCATTCTGGAAGAAAAGGGGCGGGGGGCCTCACCCCGCCGTCAACAGCTGGCACGGAGGTCGGCCTGTGCGTGTTTGAAAGTAACCCGATGCCGATTTGGGTAAGCTGTTCCTGGTCCGATGACAACATGTGTGTCATTGCTGCCTGATGTAGGGGCCTAAGTGTTTCCACTTCTAGAGTCACTGAACGCAGACACCACCACCCCCGCACCCCCCACTGCCCTGGTGCTCAGACGCCTGCGGCACGCACGGGGTGGGGGCGGCAGGGGAAGGGCGGGCACTCGCTCCTCTCAGATCCTTTTCGGGAACCTGCACAGCGTCTGAGGCTCACATGGAATCTGAAGGACTTAGTTCTTAATGACTGCAGGGTATCCTGACAGGCCTCCTGCATCACGCCAGCCTCCGGGCACGGGGCCTTCCCGGCGGTCATTACCAGCAGAGTCCCCCACGAAACGGAAGCCCCTCCGATCCGCCACCACCTCCAGCGCCCTCCCCAGAAGGTCATACAGTGTTCACTGTCATGGCGACCCCCAAGCCCAAAGCAAACATGTCTAAATCTGGCCCCAAACAGTCCCGCTCCCCCATGCGACCCCCGCCACCGCCATCCGAGGCTTGCCTGTGCCTCAGGCTGGCCCTGGGCGACAGTGGGTTGGGGGGCGGTGGCCACATGGGGGAGCGGGACTGTTGCCATCCGTGCCTGCTGCCCCTGCGGGGCTGAGGGAACTGGGCGCCGCCATCTTGTGGCTGTGGGCGCTGCCATCTCTGAGGGCATGGCAGTCAATTAGCATATTCCCTCCCTATTGGCTGTGGGCACCTCCATCTTTGTGAGGGTGTGACGGTCCATTAGCATGCTCCCTCTTTATTCGATAGGATGTTTGAAGCCTTAAAACAGAAGTAAAGAGAAGTTGCATTTTAGTCAATGATCACCAAACATTTCTATTCTACCCAAGGCTCTCTGAACATTTTTTTTTAAGATATACTCTTATCGATTTCAAAGAGGAAGGGAGAGGGAGAAACAGAAACATCGATGATGAGACTCATTGATTGGCTGTCTCCTACACACCCCCCCACTGGGGATCCAGTCTGCAACCGGGCGTGTGCCCCAACCAGGAACCCCACCGTGACCTCCTGTTCGCAGGCCAACGCTCAACCACTGAGCCACGCTGGCGGGCTCTAAACCTTTCTCACTCTGCGGGCGGAACCCGGGGAAAGGCAAGCCTGGGGGACAGCCAGGCACCGTTACCTGACGGAGAGCCGTCTCTGTGTGACAGTGAACGCCTTTTAAACACCGTTTAGCACCTCCCACAACTTCCATGGAACCTCGCATCACACGCGTGCTCTCGCGGAAGGAAACGGCCGCATCCTAACACAGCCGCGTGGGAGACGGATAACCGGTGCGTGAGGGCAAAGCGCTTGGAAACCCCAGAGGCATCGCTCGGAGAGTGAAAACCATGCAGCCCGCCGGCAGGCAGGGCCCGGAAACTCAGCCGCTATCGCAAACAGCAGCCCGTGAGGCCGGGCCCGAGCCTTTTCATTCCTTCTGGAAAGCAGCCCCGAAAGGTACTCTCTCCAACTCGGGCAGAAGGCAGTGAGCCTGGCAAACACACCAGCTCCTCCCAAGATGCCAGCGCACGGGGGAGCCGGGGACTGGGCAGGAGCTGCAGGCCTCTGGCTTCCGGGTCACTGCCACCCGTCTGCCCGGGGCCCACGGTGACAGGACGGCCTGGGTCCCCCGTGGTGGACCCCTCAGGAACCCACAGGGACCCCTCTATGCCGCCCCCTCCCCCGCCCCGGACTCTGTGAAGGAACGACCGCGGCCTCCATCTCAGTGTCGCTGCTAACGGGGCGCGTGGACCCTTCCAGCCTGCGATTTTATTTTTTTTACTTTTAAAAATATATATTTTATTGATTTTGTACAGAGAGGAAGGGAGAGAGATAGTTAGAAACATCGATGAGAGAGAGTCATCGATCAGCTGCCTCTTGCACACCCCCTACTGGGGATATGCCCGCAACCAAGGTACATGCCCTTGACCGGAATCGAACCCGGGTCCCTTCAGTCCCCAAGCCAACGCTCTATCCATTGAGCCAAACCGGTTTCGGTCAGCCTGCGATTTTAGACCAACACTGAACTAGCCGTGAGCCTTTGCACGCACCTACCAATGAATCCCTTCCCTTCTTTCCCACCATCGAAAGCTTACGATCCAAGCAGGAGGACAAAAAGTTTCCAAACCACGTTAGCACGTTTTCCAGTTCACGCCCTCCACTGGCCCTGCTCCCACAAAAGCTCATCCTAGCTAATAAGAGAGTAACATGCAAATGGAATGTCACTCCAACACACAAGATGGCTGCCCCGTGTGCTCAAAGATGGCTGCCCCCCTGTGGACACAGGATGGCCACCACAAGATGGCCAGCAGGGGAGGGACCAGGCCTGCAAGGGAGGGCAGTTGGGGGCGATCAAGCCTGCAGGGGATTTTAGTTAGGGGTGACCAAGCCAGCAGAGGAAGGAAGTTGGAGGCGATCTGGCCTACAGGGAAAGGCAGTTAGGGGAAACCCAGGCCTGCAAGGGAAAGCAGTTGGGGGGACCAGCCTGGAGGAGAGGGCAGTTTGAGGGACCCAGGCCTGCAAAGGAGGGCAGTTGGGGTGAGGGGCAGACCAGCAGGGGAGAGCAATTAGTGATGATGAGGCTGGCAGGGGGTTGGGGGGTCAGACACAAAGGGTCCCGTCCCCCCTCTGGCGTGGGCTCGGACTGCTGAGCCCCCAGGACAGCGGGAGCCTCGCTGAGGGGAGCTCAAGACCCTTTACTGAGCGAGAGAGGGACTGACGGGGCCCTGATTCTCACCCGCGCCACACCCGCCATGCCTGCTGAGCTGGCCCTGCTCCAAAGAAGCCAGGAACCAGCCTGTAGGGCCGTCACACAGTCCTCCCCGGGGCACGGTCCTCCCCGGGGCACGGTCCTCCCCGGGCACAGTCCTCCCCGGGCACAGTCCTCCCCGGGGACAGTCCACCCCGGGGCACAGTCCTCCCCGGGCACAGTCCTCCCCGGGGCACGGTCCTCCCCGGGGCACGGTCCTCCCCGGGGCACAGTCCTCCCCGGGCACAGTCCTCCCCCGGGCACAGTCCTCCCCGGGCACAGTCCTCCTCCCCGGAGCACGATCCTCCCCGGGGCACGGCCCTCCCCGGGCACAGTCCTCCCCCGGGCACAGTCCTCCTCCCCGGGGCACGATCCTCCCCGGGGCACAGTCCTCCCCGGGCACGGTCCTCCCCGGGGCACGGCCCTCCCCGGGCACAGTCCACCCTGGGCACAGTCCCCCCCGGGCACGGTCCTCCCCGGGGCACGATCCTCCCCGGGGCACGGTCCTCCCCGGGCACAGTCCTCCCCCGGGCACAGTCCTCCCCGGGGACAGTCCACCCCGGGGCACAGTCCTCCCCGGGCACAGTCCTCCCCAGGGACAGTCCACCCCGGGGCACAGTCCTCCCCGGGCACAGTCCTCCCCGGGCACAGTCCTCCTCCCCGGGCACAGTCCTCCCCGGGCACAGTCCTCCTCCCCGGGCACAGTCCCCCCCGGGCACAGTCCTCCTCCCCGGGCACAGTCCTCCCCGGGCACAGTCCTCCCCGGGCACAGTCCTCCTCCCCGGGCACAGTCCTCCCCGGGCACAGTCCTCCCCGGGGCACAGTCCTCCTCCCCGGGCACAGTCCTCCCCGGGGCACAGTCCTCCCCGGGCACAGTCCTCCCGGAGGCACAGTCCTCCCCGGGGCACAGTCCTCCTCCCCGGGCACAGTCCTCCCCGGGGCACAGTCCTCCTCCCCGGACACAGTCCTCCCCGGGGCACAGTCCTCCCCGGGGCACAGTCCCCCCCGGGCACAGTCCTCCCGGAGGCACAATCCTCCCCGGGCACAGTCCTCCCCGGGCATAGTCCTCCTCCCCAGGGCACAGTCCTCCCAGGCACAGTCCTCCCCGGGCATAGTCCACCCCGGGGCACAGTCCTCCTCCCTGGGCACAGTCCTCCCGGAGGCACAGTCCTCCCCAGGGCAGCGGCCCTCTGCTCAGAAGCCCCCCATGCCCTGTCGGGTACAGCGGGCGGTCTCCACGGAAACGCCCCGGCCCACACAGGGCACAGAGCCCTGGCCCTCAGGCCCAGGCTGCCTGCCACCCCTCGCTCCCTCCGGTCACGGGCTCTCTGTGGGGTCACGGGGGGGACAGGAAACTGGGCTCGTCCAGGGGGCCTTTTTCCCTCTCTCCGGCCGCCGCTGACCGGGAAGGGGAGGACGCCGAGGGGGGTGCGGGCGGCCCTACCGTACGGGTACTTGGTGTCCAGCTTCCGCTCGGCCGTCCTCCGCCAGGGCAGCAGGTCGTCGCTGCAGCCGTTGGGCATCCCGTTGTAGCCGATGCCCACGATCTTGTTCTCCGCGTTGACGATGCAGGCGCCCACCTGCAGCGGAGCAGGCCCCACGGCTAAGGTGACCAGACGTCCCAGTTTTTACCAACAATTTGTCCCGTGCCCCTCGGCGTTTCTAAAAAAGTCCCGGTTTTTGGAAAGAATGCACGACAAGCTAGGGAACGGCGGCAGAACGGGAAGGGAATATACTGTTTTCGGCGGCCGTGTGGCTATTTAGCCAGGATGTGAGTTTTATATTGCGTTTGTTAATTTTATAATGTTAAACTTTAATAATAACAAGTAATTGTTGAGAACTGATTATCGAGAACTGCTTATCAAAGCTCGCATTGTTGGTCAGTGGTTAGAATTTGACCACCATTGTCTGGACTTAATGAACAATGGCATTTTTTGGGATTGGCAACGACGAAAACATTTTGTAACTGTCTCTCAGACGATACACATCGTACTGTGTGCCAGTAAGCTAGTTAGATAAGTGATGTCATTACGAATCAGCTATTCAGATAATTTAGGTAAGTAATTTATGTATTTATTTCATAAATACATAAATTGTCATGTATTTATTTCATAAATACATAAATTGTCTTGAATTTAGCAGACAGTACTCGTATTACTCATATTTTATAGTGCCGGCAAAAAATCTAGCACCAGCCTCAAAAGTGACACTTACGACTATACATCATTTTTTTATTTATTATACTTGTAAATTATACTTATGTTGAGATTTTTTAAAAATATATATTACAATACTATTTTTGCATTTTATGAAAATTTTTGTTGCTCCATATAAACCAAATTTTTTTTTTATCAAGAACCCCGCCCTCCCATCAATGGTGTCCCGCTTTACCAATGTTAAAATCTGGTCACGTTACCCAAGGCCCGGCGACTGCCCGGCCGGCCTGCCGCGCGCGGGGTGGTCCGGGGGACCAGAGGCGCAGAGCTCCCAAAGTGGGTGCTGGGAGCTCTGGCCCTGGCTTCTGTCCGGGGGCGGCTCCCAGAAGCCAGAGGAAGAGAGGCCTTGCCCACCCCGAGGGGGGAGAGGCACCGACCACCCCACACACACACACACACACACACACACACACACACCCGCACAGGAAGACGCCCGGCCTTCGCATCGAGCTCACGTGCGGCCTCCCCGGGTCACCGAGGCCCCTCTCCCTCCTGGGAGCGCCCTCACCTGGGAGTTGGGGTCTTTGCTCCTCTGGGCCGACAGGAAGGCCACGGCCATGAAGTACTCGGGCCATTCCAGGTAGTCCTCGCGCTTCTTGCAGGGGACGTCGCTCATGCTGGGTCTGGGAGGGAACACACCCCGAATGTCAGCGGGTAAACCCGCCCTCCAGGCCACCATTCCGCCTGGGCACGGCCGGCCCCGGACCAGCCAGAAGTCACAGGACATGGACCGCCCTCCCCCCCAACTGTCTCTCTGGTCTGAAGAAAAAATAAATAAATAAATAAGTAAATAAGTAAGTAAATAAATAAATAAATAAATAAGAAATTAAGTTATGCCGAAACCGGTTTGGCTCAGTGGATAGAGCGTCAGCCTGCAGACTGAAAGGTCCCGGGTTCGATTCCGGTCAAGGGCACGTACCTTGGTTGAGGGTACATCCCCAGTGGGAGGGGGCAAGAGACAGCTGATGGATGATTCTCTCTCCTTGATGTTTCTGGCTCTCTGTCCCTCTCTCTTCCTCTCTGTAAAAAAAAAAAATTAAAAATTAAAAAATCAATAAAATATATATTAAAAAAAAAACAAAAAACTTTACAACTTACTGCTGCATGGAAGCAGTTTAAAAAAAAAAATTAAGTTACTATTTCAGAAGTTTGCATTTGGCACACAAGAGCTTCCCATTCCCAAAGAGCACACCTGTGTACTGCTTTGTCAGGGCCTTTTCACAAGTCAACACAAGTGCCTGCCCTCCAAGCTGTCCTCACCCCGCACGCCCCTCGGCGCCACAACGGGGCCAGCACCCGCGGAGGGTGGGGAGAGAACCTTGATGGATCCCCTAAGACATTTCAGATACCGTTAAAGGCTACACATCACCCCACCCCCGCTGCCTTCCTAGCGCAGCAGGCAGTCTCCCCCGTCTCAGAGCCTGCGTGCGAGGACTGAGGTCACACGCCCCAAATCGCGCAGAATTATCGCTATGCCAGGTGGACTCCACCTGGCACTGTCCCAACTCTGACCTTAGCTAGATCCTCTGTCCCTCCCCTGCCCCCTGAGATTCGCCCAAGGATAGTCACCGCCTCTGAGGACTGCATCAAAGGAGCAACTCTGACAGGTGCCACCTGCCATCGCCCAATCCCGGTTTCCGTGACATGGGCGTGAGGGCGGGCAGGCAGCGCGGGGGACCTGACGCTTCCCGCAGAGAGGGGCAGGGTCCTTTCGGGGACAAGAAAGGAGGTCAGCACGGGAACTGGGTGGGTATCAGAGAAGTCTCCAGAAAGCCCAGACAGACAGCGGGGCTGCAGGAAGGCAGCAGGGACGGAGACGCCCTGAACAGGCCGCCTGGGACCCAGGGTCACCCAGGGATGATGCTGGTCACCCAGTGGTGATGCTACCCATGTGCTGTGACCCCTCTCACGGCCAGCCAGGCCGGACAGGCCCGGGGCAGCACCCGGCTCCAGGGCTGGCCCCTCCCTGCTGTAGGGCGCCAGGAGGGGGAGCGGGAGGAGAGGCAGGAAACGCACCGCACGTCCTGGGGCGCTCTGCCGGGCCGGGTGCTCAGAGGGCCCCGCACCCGCTGCAGGGACAGAGGGACAGCTCCTCCGGGGAGAGCCGCCGGTCACCGCGGGGCCGTACGCAAGCGCCTCCCGCCCCCTGGAATCCAAACCGGCCGACCACGCGCTCCCACCGCGTCTGCCTTCGGAGTCCCGCAGCACCAGCCGCGCCCCGCACCCCGGAGGCCCCGCACGGGCCTCCCCGCCCACCGCGCCCCGCACCCCGGAGGCCCCGCACCGGCCTCCCCGCCCACCGCGCCCCGCACCCCGGAGGCCCCGCACCGCCTCCCCGCCCACCGCGCCCCGCACCCCGGAGGCCCCGCACCGGCCTCCCCGCCCACCGCCCCCCGCACCCCGGAGACCCCGCACGGGCCTCCCCGCTCACCGCGCCCCGCACCCCGGAGGCCCCGCACCGGCCTCCCCGCCCACCGCGCCCCGCACCCCGGAGGCCCCGCACGGGCCTCCCCGCTCACCGCGCGCCGGGGAGGAAGAGGAGGAGGCGGCGCCGCGTGGCCGGAAGGTGCGGCCGGGCAGCCGCGCGCCCGGAGAGGGGCCGGGCCGGCGCGCGCCCGGGGTCCCCTCCGCTTCCGGCTCCGGGCCACGCGGGGCCCCGTTCAGGCCTCGGGCTGACCTGGGCGGGTGAGGGGTGGGGACCCCCGGTTGGGGTTGCCCCGACTCCGCGCTGGAGGCGGCGGCCCCCGACCCGGACGCGCGCTCGCCCCGCCTCCCGGGTCCCCGGGTCCCGGAGCCGCGCGCTGGGCCCGGGCGGCCCGGGAGGCGCTGCTGGCGTCGCCCCGGGGACCTGGCTTCTCGGTCCCGGCGTTTCTCAGGCCCCTGGACTGAGGGTCCGGTCCTTGTCCTTGTTGCTGGTGAGGTTCCCCGCCACCCCTCTCCCCACCACCACCCCTCTCCCCACCACCACCCCTCTCCCCCCACCACCCCTCCCCCCCCCACCACCGCCCCTCTGCCCCCCTCCCCGCCACCCCTCTCCCCCACCACCCCTCTCCCCCACCACCCCTCCCCCCCCCACCACCGCCCCTCTGCCCCCCTCCCCGCCACCCCTCTCCCCACCACCACCCCTCTCCCCCCCCACGTTACCCCCTCCCCCCCCCGCCACCCCTCTTCCCCCCTCAACCCCTCTCCCCGCCGCCGCCACCCCTCCCCCCCCCCCCCTCCCCCCCCTCCCTGCCACCCCTCTCTCCTCCCCCCGCCACCCCTCTCCCCCCCCCCTGCCACCCCTCTCCCCCCCCCCCCCTCTCCCTCCTCCCCCCCCCCTCCCCCCTACCCCCCCTCCCCCCCACCCCTCTCCCCCCCCCGCCACCCCCTCACCCCCCCCCCGTCACCCCTCTCCCCCCCCCCCCCTCCCTCTCCCCCCCCCCCCTCCCCTCTCCCCCCCCCCCCCCCCCCTCCCCCCCCCCCCCCCCCCCCCCCCCCCCCGTCACCCCTCCCCCCCCCGTCACCCCTCTCCCCCCCCGCCACCCCTCTCCCCCCCCCCCCCCTCCCCCCCCCCACCCCTCTCCCCCCCCCCCCCCCCCCTCTCCCCCCCCCCCCCCCCCCCCCCCCCTCCCCCCCCCCCCCCCCCCACCCCCCCGTCGGCGCCCCCCCCCCCCCTTCCCCCCGCCCTCCCCCCCACCCCTCTCCCCCCCCCCCCCCCCCTCCCCCCCCCCCCCCCCCCCCCCCCCCGCCTCCCCTTCCCCCCCCCCCCCTCTCCCCCCCCCCTACCCCCCCACCCCTCTCCCCCCCCCCCCCCCCCCGCCACCCCCTCTCCCCCTCCCCCCCCGCCCCCTCTCCCCCCCCGCCACCCCTCTCCCCCCCCCCCCCCTCCCCCCTCCCGCCACCCCCTCCCCCCCGCCACCCCTCTCCCCCCCCCCGCCCCCCTCTCCCCCCGTCACCCCTCTCCCCCCCGCCACCCTCCCCCCTACCCCCCCCCCTCACCCCTCTCCCCCCTCCGCCCCCCCCCCGCCCCCTCCCCCCCCCCGCCACCCCTCTCCCCCCCCCGCCACCCTCCCCCCCCCCTGCCACCCCTCTCCCCCCCCCGCCACCCCTCTCCCCCCCCCGCCGCCCCTCCCCCCCCCCCCCCCCCCCTCTCCCCCCCCCCCCCCCCCCTCCCCCCCCCCCCCCCTCCCCCCCCCCCGCCCCCCCTCCCCCCCCCCTGCCACCCCCTCCCCCCCCCCTGCCACCCCTCTCCCCCCGCCGCCCTCTCCCCCCCCTCCCCCCCTCTTCCCCCTCCCGCCACCCCTCTCCCCCCCCGCCACCCCTCTCCCCCGCCCCCTCTCCCCCCCCCCCGCCACTCCTCACCCCCCAGCCCCGCTCCACTCACACACCGGAATCTACCGTCATCTCCTTAAAAGTCGCTGTAATTATGTGTAATAGGTGGATAAAGGGCATGAAAAAGGCTGGTGCAGCGAAACGGGGGGCACAGGAAGTGCGGGGGCCTGGTTTGACCCCCCCGCTCACCCCCTACCCCCCTGCCCCCCCCCCACACACACACACACACATACCCCGCGGGCCGCGCCCTGCCTGTCCGCCCGGGAGTGCTGACCGCGCGGCTTCAGGGTTGGGCGGGGCCCGAGGCCTGCAGGTGCAAAGGTCTGGAAGCTGCCTTTGCAGGGAGCGCCGCCCGCCGGCTTGCTGCCGCTGCTCAGATGTGCTGGAGAGCTGGAGAGCTTGAGATGTGCGCTAACGCCTGCGCCCGCTCCAACCCCGCCTCTGTCCACACCCCCTCCTGGTGTTTATTCCTCAGGCGCCGTGTGCCGGCTGTGGCATGGTGCTTGTTATTAACAGATGTATATGTATGTATTTTAATATATTTTATTGATTTTTTTTACTACAGGAAGAGAGAGGGATAGAGAGCTAGAAACATCAATGAGACAGACATCCATCAGCTGCCTCCTGCACCGCCCCTACGGGGGATGTGCCCGCAACCAAGGTACATGCCCTTGACCGGAATCAAACCCGGGACCCTTCAGTCCGCAGGCTGACGTTCTGTCCACTGAGCCAAACCGGTTTCGGCGTTAACCATTCTTTTATTTTTTTATTTTTGTTTGTTTAAATATATTTTTTATTGATTTTTTTACAGGGAGGGAGGGAGAGGGACAAAGAGTCAGAAACATCGATGAGAAACATCCATCAGCTGCCTCCTGCACGCCCCCCACTGGGGATTTGCCTGCAGCCAAGGCACATGCCCTTGACCGGGATCGAACCCAGGACCCTTCAGTCGGCAGACTGACGCTCTACGCACTGAGCACCACCGGTCAGGGCTACGCTTGTTAATGAGGGACTCGGATGCTTGGGCCCCTGGGTGCCTGGGTCGGTCCTGAGGTCACCCTCACCCCTTTCTTCCTTCCTCTAGTGCTGGGAGACCCGGATGGGCAGAGATGTACAAACTTCTGCTTTTTGATCTGCTGACTGGCCGGGCCGTCATGCTCCTCGTCCAGTTCCCTCGGAAGTGAGACCCCCTCTGGCCCCGCCCCCGGGTCTCCCTCCTCGCCACGCCCTTTTCCTAGTCCCGCCTCCTCCGATTGCTCCCTCTTCGCTCTGACTCCAAAGACCCCGCCCCTCCCGCGTGTCAGTTACTCCCCATTGGCCACGCCCCCTGGACACACCCCCTCCAGGGCCTTGACAGCCCCGCCCCTCAGACAGGCTCACTTCTGATTGGTGGGCATAACGGTGGGGGCGGGGAATCCCCTGGCTGGCCCGCCCCTGGCCCCGCCCCGCCCCGCAGGCTGCTCTGCGGTCTCTGTCCCGGGGTGCTGGGGCGCTTGGGGACCCAGGAATTCCAGGTGCCCGACGAGGTGCTGGGGCTCACCTACGCGCAGACGGTGGTCTGGATGGGCAGTTTTTCCTCCCGCTCCTGCCCCTGCTCAACTCAGCCAAGCTCCTGCTGCTCTTCTACCCTCTTCTCCAACTGCTCGCCGGCCTCCCGCGCCTTCCGGGCCTCCGCGGCGAACTTCTTTTTCCCCAGGGTGCTCCTCCTGGGGCTGGCCGTCTCCGCCGTCCCGGTCTGTACGGCATCTTCCTGTAAGTGCGAGCGGCCCTCGCCCGGGATCCCGACTTCTCGGCCCTCCTGGACCTCTCGTCCCGTCTCCCCGGCTTCAGGATCCCGCCCTCGCAGCTGTGTGGTCCGTTCCGGGAGCGGCGGTTCATCTGGGACCAGATCCCCGAATCTATTGGCAGACTCCCTCAGGGCACCCAGGCTTTTGCTGTGCCCCTCCTGCTGGTCTCCAGGTGAGGGGCCCGGCTCTTGGTTTTAAGCTGGAATGTGTGGACCTGGCGGCCCGCCGCCTGCGTCCAAGGGAAGAGGGGGCTGCGGGAAGGGCGGGGGGACCTAAACCCCTGAATGAGGGAGGAGGGAGGGGACGGAGCCACCAATTCCGGGTTTGAAGGAAGGGGAGGAGGGGATCCAGACATTGAAGCTCTCCTGCGAGTCTTTAGGGGGTGGATTTTACTCTTGTCCCCTCTAGCATCCTGATGGCGTATACCCTGGCCCTGGCTAACTCGTATGGATGCCTCATCTCGGAGCTCAAAGGGCAGATAGAGAAGGTGAGCCAGGCCCAGCGTCTGGGAAAAGGGGTCCTGGGGAACGTACAGGAGAACACGGGGGAGAGGCTCCGTCTCACCTCTTCCCTCTCTTCGCCCTTCATCTCAGGAGACGCAGAATAAAGTCTTCCTGGCACAGCGCGCCGTGGCGCTGAGCTCGGACCCGGGGCCCTGTGACCTCCCCCGCCCGGCTCGGGGTGGCGTCCGGCTTCCAGACCCAGACCTGCACCCCAAACCTTTGTAAGCCTCGGCCGCGCCATCTGCCACATGAGAGCCTGGAGAAGACTGCTCTTCCTCCCAGCCCTGCGATCCCGAGGTTTCCGGGGCCCCGCACCCCCTGACTGTCCAGGGGAACCTCATTCCTGAATCAATAAACACAGCGGAGTCAGCTGAGCGTGCTTTTTCGGTGTTAACCATTGTTTTAAAGATCAGAACAGCGTTGCCCGGGTCAAAGAGAAAGGCCTCCTGTGTTATTCCTGAAATCCCATGCCCCGAGCCTCTACCCCTGACAGTCCTCCCACCACATTCTCCATCCCCACGCTGAGCTCCTAAGTCTGGTGGGCGCTTGGGCTCCGGCGCAGAGCCTGGCAGAGCCCCACACGGGGCTGGAGGAGACGGCAGACGCTCCATGAATAATAGCGACTCGAACAGCCACGGTTCTGACGGGCACACCCCAGACCTGAGCCACTAATCCAAACAAAAGCTTATTAGCTGTATTAATTTGGCCGAGCGGAGGAAGAGCGACGAGAAGGAGCGGCTGGCTCTGTCCCATTTCTCACCGCTCAGACACATCCTTCTTCATCTCCAGGGTCCGGCCGGCGGGTCCCATAATTAAATTAGGCCCCGCATTTGACGGGTGTCGGGAAAGCAGAGGGGGGAAATGCTTCATCGTTCACTGTAGACTTTTTTTTTCCTCTCTCCCTGATAAGACTCGGGCTTGAAAGAGCGACATAGATTAAAATGATACTGTTTAATGTCAAGTTAACTTTACTGGGCTGTCTTGTCACTGAATGTATGATACGCCCAGCACCGGTGTCCCCTCCGCCTCTCCCTCCCCCACTCCCACATCCACGGCTTGGTCTTTGTCACCGCCACTGTCTGAGTCTTCCTAGATCCATTTCTCCCCTCCCCAACCTCCAGCCTATACATCTCGCTTGCTGCGGGAGCTTCAACCACAACAGCATTAAGCTCTCTTCCTCCGTCTGCTCGGTGAGGCCTGCCGTGCATAATTTAGTGACTTCGCACCCTTCTTCTCCGTTTTGCTCGGCTCACGCCCTCCCCTCTGCAGTCAATTCAGGGCCCTGCTTGCTGCAAACACCTTTCCCTGGATGTGCCTGCGTTTCGCTGAGAATCTCCCGTTTCCCCTAAGGTGACAGCATTCTTCGTCCAGGAGGCCCTCCTCGTCACAGTTCCAGTGTGAGGTTTCAGTTATTCTGCACCCACAGCAAACCCAGGCCGCCCAGAAGCGGGGGAGATGTATGTCTTGGTTTACCTCGCTCGTTAACACTTTGTAAATCCAAACGTGACCGCAGGAGTTAAATCTCTCCTGTCAGGACCTTGTGTTTTGGTTTGTCGTTGAGGATCTTTCTGTCCTGATGGCTGGCTGTGTTTTCAGCCATGTCAAGAGCACGGATGGGCTTCCATAGGCGTGAACACAATCGGACATTTATAAGAGCTCTTGTCTCGGCACTGGCCTGGCTCCCCTTTTACAGGCCTGCGGGTTATCTGCGTCTGATATATGTCAGTGTCTGGAAGGTAGGAGGTCCAGATTAAGAAGAAGTCAAGGTGAGATTCTCCTGGGGCTACCTCCAATGGGGCTTCGACGGCATTCATGGACGTCTACCGGGATGCCCCCTACCCCGTCTCTTCTGCTGGCACGGGAAAGGATGGGACTGGCGACCAGGGAACGAGGCAGGGGGCCTGGAAAGTTACCTGTCCATTGATTCAGTCACCATAGAAAGGGCACAGGCCTTGGGATCTACCCGGACGTGGTCTCTGATTCCGCTTCACCCAAGTGACCTTCAGAAGGTACTTGGGTTCTTGGATTCCTTGTTGTCTCATCTGTAAGTCAACAACATTCATTCATGCCATCATGTTTGATGAATTCTCTATGAGCGAGGTGCTGTGAATACCAGCAATGAAGGCAATAAATCGGTTCTTGCCCTCCCAGCGCTTGTGCCCCGCCTCTCTCACTCCCCGTCTCTGATAAATGCTGAATAAGCGAACTCCATGGCTGGCTCAGGGAACGCAATGCCTGTCTGCACAGGATAAATCGCCTCAGGGAAGAGCCTGGTTCCCAATCCAGTGGGGGTCAGGATCAAACACCTCTTTTCCTCGCCCAGCAGCTGTGCTCAGAGGCCAAGCACCACTCTGCCCACTTCAAAGGAACAGTCGTTTATGTTTCCATGCATCTGTCCAAAGGAGGGAGCCCTCCCTGTGTAACTGTAACTGGGTGATGGAAGACCTGCTGAGCCAGAAGAGAAGTCAATGGAAATGCTAGAAAAAAACTAAGCAGATGATCTTGTCAATACATTTTTTTGTTAAATGTATTTTGACCTCCCTGTGAAAGCATGAGGTCAGTTGTTCACGTTCAATGAAAGACATGCAGACTGCAAATTGATATGCCGGGATATTCCTATCGAAAAGTCAAGATTCCTAAATAGGATTGGTATTAGGAGTCAAGGGCCCCAGTTACCTTTATCATTGCACATCTTCAAACCCATAATGAGGCTCAATGAGGAAATGTTCGCTTGTCATTTGCATAGAGCTGGGTGCTTTGCTATTCTACGTGAACTAGAGGCCCATTGCAGGAAGATTCGCGCAATAGGCCTTCCCCTGGCTGCTGGCACCGGTTTTTCTCAGGCTGCCACCTTCCATCTTCGCTCTGGACAGAGCACCGCTCCTGTAGATCTCTCCGCCCCCCTCACTCCCCCTCATAGAGGCGTCCCGCCCCACCGGCCACTCAGCGCCTGCATGTGTGCTGCCCAGAGGCCCAGAGGGGCTGGAGGGGTGGAGCCACTGGCATCTTTGTTGGTTAATTTGCATACTCACTCCTGTTGGTTAAATTGCATACTCACAATGCTGGTGGGCATTGTGAAGTGATAGTCAATTTGCACATTTCTCTTATATTAGTGTAGATAAATATTTTTTAATTAAATAAAGGAGTCAATAGGCAATAACTGCTTGGCAGCAATGCATATCTGTAAACTGTAGTGACACCTCCCTATCTGCTTCCTTTTTCTCCTTGCGTTTAATGGATCTGGAAAGACATTTCATAGGTGAGACAATGGGGTTGGAGGGTCAGAACCAAGGGCAAGCAGCGCTGTGTTCAAGGCCGGTGGCATCTCAGTCTCAGGACTTGTCTTGTCTGCAAATAAGCAGCTCTGGTCCCAGGACGGAAGGGAGCAGGGAAGCCGCATGCTTTTCTGTGATTCGTTGGTTTCCTCCACAACTTGCTTTTTCTCTGTGGAGCTGAACTTGTAGCCTCTTTCAGACATAACTGGTTGAAGTTGATGGAAATTACATGTCTTATCACTCCTTCAAAGAAACACACACACACACACACACACACACACACAAAATGTAAATCTGAAAGAGATGGGCAATTTTCTTGTACCACTTTATATTTCTGTGTAAGTTACCAAGTGCCAATCATCCTTACTTTTTAAAATTCACATTTGTCAAGCAGCATGTAAGCTTTCAGTATGTTACAAGAGGAGATAATGCCTCTTGCGGAACCATCGCTTATGCTGGCTCTGCAGAAGTGCCAGCCGAAGGAGAATGGATCCAATTGCTGGTTTCCTAGAAATATCAACAATCATCGCATTATCCCCTCTTCTCTGAGGTCAGGGTGGAATCCACTGAAAGGTAATCAATGTGATATTATGGTTCTGGGTGTGGAATTCTTTACCATCTCATTTGATGGTGTGTACTTTATTTATTTTTTGTTTGTTTTGTTGTTGTTTTTTAAAAAAATATTTTATTGATTTTTCACAGAGAAAAAGAGAGAGGGATAGAGAGTTAGAAACATTGATGAGAATCATCGGTCAGCTGCCTTTTGCACACCCCCTACTGGGGATGTGCCTGCAACCAAAGTACATGCCCTTGACTGGAATTGAACCTGGGACCTTTCAGTCCGCAGGCCGACACTCTACCACTGAGCCACACCGGTTTCGGCAGTGGTGTGTATTTTAACTGCTCCAACAAGGCAAGTGCCTGAGAGTGACCAGAATAATGAGAGCCCCTGTTAAATTGTGCTTGGAAGGCAACGGCTAGCTTAACCTGACTGACATGCTGTGCCTCTCATCTGCTCACTGGGGGGGAAACTTCTAGAAGGAGAAAGCAAGACCCTAATGTTTCAGCATTGCAGCCCACTATGTCTGCGTGCCTCGAGGGTGACATCTGTGGTCCCAACGCGGCAACAACAATCGATGCCAGGAGGTGAAAGTCAGCCTCTACAGGCACCAGCAAACACAACGAGGAAGGAAGCCCATTCCATTGGAGTCGCTGTAGACACTGCTCCCAGGAAGAAATGCTAAGCGGTGATGGAGGAGAACATGACAGTGACAAGGCCAGGGTCTCCCCACAGCCTCATTTTTACCAACCTCCGGCTGGTGCTGTGCTTGATGGATAGCCCAGAGATGAGCAACGGTGCAGCGCTGTCAGCCACGAAGCATTCTGACCTACTGTGGTGGTAATGCCATCTTCCCATGAGTCCTGGGTTGAGCTAAGTGTCACCAAAGGGACCAGATGGCTCTGGTGAAATCCTCAGGAGAATGGGAGTGCGTGAATGGCTTGGTGGTTGCGGCAGCCACTATCCTGTGAGAAACACCAATATCTACACAGTGAGAGAGTCACACCGAGGGCTCCCAGAGCTGAGCCACTTCACTGAAGAACAAGCCTGGATTCCTTGAGGTGGAAAGTCTACCTTCTACGGGGGAGGAGGTCGAGCACAAATACGCTCTGAAAACGAAGGTTGTCTTCTTTAATATGTGAGCATTTTTGGAAGCACGGGCTCTGCCGAGCTGGCAGTGACCTTAGCAACGCCCAGTCCAGCCCTTCCCCTTTGCAGAGGAGGAGGGAGTGGCCTGGGAAGATCGCATGTCTTGCTCCCAGCCCCACTGCTGATCTGGTGGCGTTTCCTCCCTGCCCCACTGCTCACCCCTGTCTTGGCATCTCTGATCCAAACCACAGCTGTTGACTGGCAGCCCCTGGCGGGCATCTGCTAAGCTTTCTCTGATTACTTGCCTAAGAGAAGATAAAACTACGTAACAGGTTAACCCAATGGTTGGCAAGCTGCGGCTCCCGAGCCACATGTGGCTCTTTGGCCCCGTGAGTGTAGCTTTTCCACAAAATACCACGGCCTGGGCGAGTCTATTTTGAAGACGTGGTGTTAGAAGAAGTTTAAGGTTAAAAAAATTTGGCTCTCCAAAGACATGTCAATCGTTGTCCTGTTGATATTTGGCTCTGTGGACTAATGAGTTTGCTGACCACTGGGTTAACCAATCAGTGGTTGCATAGCAGAGCAAGACAACGAACAAGCTGTCCCGACCTGGGCATGGCTTGGTCTTCTACCTCAAGACCCTTTCTGCCCACCCAGGAATAGTCTGTGGACACAGTTTCCCGCGATCCCGACATTATTGCTTCCCATTAGTACAACATCTGTTTCTAACCCAGCTTTTTGGTTTCTTTAATGAGGGGCAGGATACAAGATGCAAGGAAGGACCTGCACAGACATACAGAATCATTCGCATCTCAGCCTTGATTCTAAGTTTCCTGAACCGAAGTCTGAACCACCTGCGGGAAAGGCCGCGTCTCAGGAACCCCGCGTTGGCCTCCAGAGCCGCAGCGAAGGCCGAAGGAAGAGTGAGGGCTGTCGCTAAACATCGCACAAGCATTGCCTTCGAGAACCTGCGTTTTCAGGCCAAGAAATACACACACAGACACGCCAGCGTGCGCTTTCTGCTTTGCAATCTTTGACTCCGTCCTTGCTGAAATCACCCCATCGACAGAGGTCCACTATTTCCACACACACAGCCTCAAAGCGTGGAGGCCGATGGCTGGGAAGGAAGTCTGGCCGCAGAAAGCAGCACAGGCCACGGGAACGCCTCACCTCCGCCCGCCACTCCTTCTGTCTTCATACCCGCTCCCAGTGACGCCAGGAGCCTCCGTCCTGGGAGGCTTGTCAGCAGCCTGCTCGCTGCCTTGCTGTTCTGGTGCCACAACGGTCCTGTCCGCGCTGGCGAGAGGCGAGGGGGCACCTTTACCCCGTGGTGTGTCATCTCCTTGGGACGCCATCTGTGGGCCACCATCTGCCACTGCTCTAACCAGATTCCACCGGCCCGGTTCCCACGGAGGCCCGTGCCACGCCGAGGTCTGTCAGTCTCCCAGCGCTCTCTAGTGGCTGGAGGGACACAGACTCTCCACGCACCTGCGCTGTGGCCGGGCTCACCGCCGGAGGTGTCTCAGAAAGGCGAGGTAGGGACGATTCTGCGGCAGCCAGCACCGCCTGGATCTCTGC
Source organism: Nyctalus aviator (assembly GCA_036971965.1). NCBI lineage: Eukaryota > Metazoa > Chordata > Mammalia > Chiroptera > Vespertilionidae > Nyctalus > Nyctalus aviator. The sequence goes on along the minus strand of CM072924.1, from coordinate 182,376,471 downwards.
CAGGACTTTATGAGCAAACGTGCCTTTCCGGTCCTTGTGTTGCTGCCCGTAAAACTCAGCTGTGGAGTTTCATACGGTGCACCATCGCACGGATGGGGGAGCACAGGGTCCAATGGATCCTCGTGCTGGTCCAGGAGGTGCATTAGTGAAAGGCAACACTGAACCGAAGATGAAACCCATCTCACTTGTCCGTCCATCTGACAGGGTGGGTGCCTCGCTGCGCCTCACACCGTCCTGGACGCGGACGGCACTGCCTTAGGGAATGGGATGAGGTTCGAGCGCTGTGCGCTGGGAAGCACTGAGCACATACATGTATGTTCACTAGACACCCAATGCATAGCCAGGTACCAGCCTCCCCTGGGTTATACGTGCAAACATTGGTCCAAAATGTATGCAGAGCCGAGACCAGTTTGGCTCAGTGGATAGAGCGTCAGCCTGCGGACTGAAAGGTCCCAGGTTCGATTCCGGTCAAAGACATGTACCTTGGTTGCAGGCACAATCCCAGTAGGGGGTGTGCAGGAGGCAGCTGATCGATGTTTCTCTCTCATCGATGTTTCTAACTCTCTATCCCTCTCTTCCTCTCTGTGAAAAAATCAATAATATATATATTTTTTAAAAATGTATGCAGATACAAGGCCCACATGCAAGGGGAGGAAAGCCTGCCTTGAGTCTTGACAATAGAAGAAATAGGTGGAAAGAAGAAATGGAACAATTGGGATTTTTTTAGAAGAAGAAGAAGAAGAAGAAGAAGAAGAAGAAGAAGAAGAAGGAGAAGAAGGAGAAGAAGAAAGAGGAGGGAAAGAGAAAACTCACAGATACAAATCACAGACCTGAGGGTCAACCAAATGTACTTTCACCATCACCACTGTCATGAGGATGTTTAAACTCTCAAAGGACTCCGTGGAGGAGACACGGGCAGCACCCCATTCCCCTCCCCCACCCCCACCCCCAGGACTGAGAACTAGTCCTGGGCCCTGTGGGCTCCATCCTGTGGCCACAGCTGCTGTCCTAGCACCAGGCTCTTCTCTTCGTGTGTTCTGCCACCATCTGGAAGTGGGCTCTTATTTCAGTGGATGTAACTGAGCCCCCTTTAGCCATCGTAGGGTCCTTGGGTAATCTATCATTACAAATGATGCTTTTACACTCCAGACGACAGAGTGTGAAACCACGGACTGCAGACCGTTCTGAACAGTCCAACCCAATTCCTGGCCTGGTGTAGACGCGGCCTTCACCATTAGGTGCAAATGCTCTCCATCGGTGTTTGCATGAAAAGACCCATCCAGGCCCTAACCGGTGTGGCTCAGTGGATAGAGCGTCTGTCTGCGGACTGAAAGGTCCCGGGTTCGATTCTGGTCAGGGGCATGTACCTTGGTTGCAGGCACATTCCCAGTGGGGGGTGTGCAGGAGGCAGCTGATCGATGTTTCTAACTCTCTATCCCTCTCCTTTCCTCTCTGTAAAAAATCAATAAAATATATATATATATATATATATATATATATATATATTTTTTTTTTTTTTTTTTTTTTTTTTTTTTTTTTAAAGAAAAGACCCATCCAAGGAGGGGTAAGAGAGGCGCTCAATCTTCTCCCACCCCTGGTTTAGCACCCATAGCTGCTGGCAGGCAGCAGTTTTGAGTATCTTTGCCGTGCTGCCTTTGGCCAAGTTCTGCCTCCCACTGCTTTTGATGCTTCCAGGTGTATCCTATGAATTTAATACTTTAAGACGTTTGAAGAAAGTTGGGATGATATTCCTTTTAGTACGGGACAGCGTCCTATTACTATAACCGGAGCTAATTAGTCCGCGCACGGAGCAGAAGACGAATCATACAGAGCTCCCGCAGCTTGGAGTTCAGGCTGATTTTATCGACTGACATAATAGCTAAGAACCTACCAGGATTTTTCTCTGACAATAACAGATATTGTACTGAATTCATTAGTACTTGAGTCATCAAATAGGAGATTATATCTGGGGGAAATAATGAGTTCAGTGATCACATGCAAACCAGTATGACATATGCTAGGTTGTATTTTTAGAAGCAGGCTTGCAGCCAGAGAGAACATTAATAGATATGCGTACTTTTATGCATCATAAACTAACACTCAGGACATAATCAATAGGCTCACCAAAACTTCTCATTTCCAGGAGAGAGTAAGCACTCTAGGTGTCACTCCAAAATAATATTGTTGATTGTTTAAACTCTCAAAGTCTGTGCCATCACCTTATAACCAAGTACATAAAGTAGAAACTAAGGCAGCAAAGCAAACTGGAAGGCTCTCTGGGTCAAAATACCCGACTCCTGACTCTACCACTTACTGCCTCCGTGACTTTGGGTGAGTTAACATCTAGAACCTCAATTTCGTAACCTGTGAAATGGGTATAATTATAATTCTCCTGCGTTACGATAATTAACTGATATAATACATGTGAAGGGCTCAGTAGTTCTTAGCCATCAATGATGATGGTGTTTTTGAACATTACATATTTTTCCAAGATATGCCAATTGTGTTGCTAGGTTTACAGTTTTTTAGAAAGTGAGGTTAGCTGGACGTGCAGAGCTCACCAGGAAACAGGGAGCTCTGGCTGGCCGAAATACTGAGCTGGTATCCCAGAAGCAAAGACGGGATTGGAGCCACGCTGCCCCAAACCCAGGAGCACCAGGCGCCCCCAGTCGCTGGAGGAGGGAGAACACATTCTCCTTCGGAGCCTTCGGAGGGAGTGTGATGCTGCCTAGCCCTGGATTTTAGGTTTCGAGCCCCCAGAACTGTGAATCAACACATTTCTGCTGTGTTAGCCCCTCAATCCGTGGTACTTTGTCACAGAAGCCCTAAGACTAATAACACAAACTCAGACTGTGGGTGATTCTACAATGAGGCTAATTCTTTAAACATATTAATGTCATAAACGACAACTACACATGAAATGGGTGGGGGATTATTCCAGACTGAAGGAGACTAGAAAGACTTGATGATTAAATGCAATGTGTGAGCACAGCCAATGTGGCTCAGTGGTGAGCATTACCCAGGAACCAGGAGGTCAGTTTGATTCCCGGTCAGGGCATGTGCTGGTGTTGCAGGCTCAGTACCCAGTAGGGGGTGTGCAGGAGGCAGCCCATCAGGGATGTTTCTCTTTCTTTGATCTTTCTATCTCTCTATCCTTCTCTCTTGCTCTCTCTCTAAAAAATCAATAAAAATGTATTTTGAAAAAAATGCAATGTGTGACTCTTGATTAGTTTGTGGGCATTAAAGGGACGATTGGAGAAATTTGAAGAAGTGTGGATAATAGTATTACACCAATGTTTAAGCTTCTTGAGCTTGGGAATGATGCTATGGTTACCGATTCCCTCCTTATATATTACTCTTCCAACTTTTCTATAGTTCTTCAAAATTTTCAAAATAATAAATTGGGGGAACTATTACATTTCTCGTGGGTGGTGGTTTGTGGCAACCATCACATTTTCACAGACATGAATGAAGCCTGCATTTATTTTCTAACAAATCAACTGGTTCTGAACAAATTGCTTGACTTGTTCAAGCCACATCTTGTTGAAGTGAGTGGGTATAAGAGATGTAAGAATGCATTCCCTTTGAGAAGCCAGCAGGGAACAGGCCACCCACCTAAAACTTAAGAATATTCTTTATTGATTTCAGAGAGGAAGGCAGAGGGAGAGAGAAACATCAATGATGATAGAAACATCACTGATCAGCTGCTGCCTCCTGCACGCCCCCCACTGGGGATCGAGCCTACAACCCAGGCATGAGCCCTTGACTGGAATCGAACCTGGGACCCTTCAGTTTGCAGGCCGATGCTCTAACCACTGAGCCAAACCAGCGAGGGCCACTCGCCTAAATTTTAGATTATTGGAGAAGCGTGTACCAGTCGCTGCTCACATGTCCTCCTGCCTATTAGGCAATCTAGACTTCAGGTGTACCATTGGCAGGCTCCCATAAAACCTGCATACACACGTATGTGAACATCACACCTCACAAGGAACTGTCTGACTTTCAATTAATTTGTCTTCCAGCCCCAAAAGACTAGTACCCCAGATTTAGATCCAGCCTTCTTTTTGAGGCTATTCTAAAATGCGGTGACCTTAACTCATGAAATAAACCTTTTAAAATGTATTTTTCTCATTCAATTATTTAGGTTCAGCATTTATGTGGCAGTGTTGAGAACTCTGAATACCATGTTCAAAGTATTTCTTCTCCCTGGACACCTCTGGTAATTTCTGACATTATGAAAAATATAAAAGCCTGAATGACTGAACTTGTGAGTACAAAGTAGTTACATTATGGCGTTATAAAGCATCTCTCAAAAGGACCCATTCGGTCATATATTAGCGTTCACTTCTATAATATAAAACTTTACCTTCCCCCCCGGGGACTTCCAGGAATGGTTGCTTTATATGGATCCAGTCTCTGCTCCGAGCACAATGGGAAAGAACGCCTGTGGCATCACCATAGGAACACAGGACGAAGGGGCAGCCTGACCTGACCACAATTGTTAGCTGCAATGTCTATAAAATACGATTGCCTCATTTATGTACTCTATTTAAACCTATTTTCATACAAAGGGACATTTTAATTGGTCAAGAAATTACAATGAAGGTGAGTGAGGTGCAGCAGTCTGCAGTCTGCCCATTCACCGTGGTTATTTCTCCTCTTGAAAACGCCTTCCACTTGCCTCCGTGATATGCATTTTCTTGTGTTTTTTCTGACCTCTGTCTCTGCACTGTGTATTCTCCTCTGAAACCCACTCTTCTTCCAATTATACTTAACCCTTACCTCTCCCTGCTGATGTGATCTGCTCTCTTCTCACTTCACACACTCTCGCTGAGGCTCCAACTCCTGGCTTACCTATCCCTAGTGACTACCAAATATCTTCTTTGAGCCAAGATGGCTTTTCAGATCTTCACAATGAAGATCTTCCCACTGAACCTCTCTACCTCTATGATCCATGGGCACCTCAAACACAAAATGTGCACAACCCGTGTCATCTTCCCCCACGTATATGTCCCCCCTTCTGCATCCACTTGCTCAGAGGGCATATCCTTTTCCCAACATGAGACCTTGGGGGGATCTGAGACCTCTCTCTATTCCTTGCCCCAAAATGAATTGTTTAATGTTTCCTATTGAAGCGACAGCCTAAATATCTTTTTACATTTTTATTTACCTTTAATTATAGTTGGCATACAATATGAATTACATTCGTTTCAGATCTATAACGTGGTGATTTTACATTATCTTTTAAATCTTTCTTCTATTCTCCATCTTCACTTTCAATGACTTGATTGATGACTCAATATTTATGTACTATTACAAAACTGTCTTCCTCTTTTAGAGACTGTTTGTGAATCTACTCATTACATCCTTATCAGGGGGATTTTGTTAACATGCACACGATGTCCCGTCCTTTCACTGTTCAGGGTCCTTCTGTATTTCCTTTACTCTCAGGGAAATGCCAAACTCCTTCCAATACTCTAACAGCTATTCTGGTCTTGCCTCTTGCCCATTCACACCATGGTGCCATGAGAGTGAACTACATCTAATTCCCAGATCTTCCTCTACTGCTCCCCACCTCTCTGCACACACTGCTTTCTTTCTCTGGAGTGATTTCTTCCCTTCGCTTGCCTCGCTGATTCCTACTGTCCTTGGAAGCATCGTCTCATCTGGGAAGACTATCTCCGTCTGATTGGGCATCTCGCTACGTGCTGTGACCTTTCTGTTTATGCATCCATCGTGCAATGCAATATAAAAATGTTGGTTTATCTTCTAATCTGTATCCTTCACTGGATTGTAAAATTCCTAAGTGTCAGTCAGATTCTTCCTATTCCTCTCTATATCCACATGGCCTGACATCTAACATTTGCAAACAAACATTTATTAATGGAAATCTATGTTTAAAAACTTGCAAGAAGCCTCAGTTGGTGTGCCTCAGTGATTGAGCTATGAACCAGGAGGTCATGGTTCGATTCCCGGTCAGAGCACATGCCCAGGTTGCAGGCTCAATCCCCATGCAGGAGGCAGGCAGCCAATTAATGATTCTCTCTCATCATTGATGTTTCTCCCCTCATTTCTGAAATTAATATATATATTTGCAAGAAGAGTTTCAGTGCATTGGGTTATTCAAGGATTATAGGTTAAGTAGAGACCCAGTGCATGGTGGGGGAGGGGGAGGGAAGGGGTCCTCTCAGCCCAGCCTGCACCCTCTCCAATTTGAGACCCCTTGGGGATGTCCAACTGCTGGTTTAGGCCCATCAGTCTGACATCCCTCTCACAATCCGGGGCCTCTGGTTCCTAACTGCTCACCAGCCTGCCTGCCTGACTGCCCCTAACTGCCCCCCCTGCCGGCGTGGTTGGCCCTTACTGCCCCCTTGCTGGCCTAGTCACCCCACATAGCCTGTTTGGTCGTCCATTCAGTTGCGATTGTCACTTAGGCTTTTATATAGAAAGATTTTGAAATTGAACAATGGTGATGATTCCCACAGTCAAACATCAATTTTTTTCTCAGCATCAAGTCACAAGAGATTTGTTACACAGAAAGGAAAAAGTACTTTTTAAATGGTCTACAGAAAGCTGCTATAATGGTTATAAATTCTCTAATGGCACTATGGTAGACCTATTCATAAAGGGTATTGTTCTGTTTCCCCAAGTTCTTAGTACATTTTTACTTATACAAGGAACGTAACTACTTTTTAACACTCTAGGTATCATTTAAGCTTTCTGACTTGCATTCAGTTGATTGGTAGCCAACTGGAGATTTAGGAAATACTCTTTCATCTTTATATAACAAGTGCTCTGTATCTATAATCTTTATGAGATCCATATGAACCACTGATTTCTGACAACACCCGTTGACATTTTATAGATCATCAAAATCTTCCTCAAGGAAGAAATTTACACCTTGCTTCTAATCACCAACAGCTATGGAAGCATTCATGTACCTGCTAGCATTTATATTCCTGAACCTCTCTGTACAACATCATTGTGCTATACAAACTTTGACAGCAGTTCTTTCTTGGTTATGAAGCTATAAAATGATGGAAATATGAGAATCAAAACCTTCTTTTAACAGTTTCTTAGACTACGTTTTTCAAGAGAAAAGTGAAATGGTCCAGCTAAGATGGAGACGTATTCAACCCCTTCTCTTTCATTATCAATCTGCTTCTTTCCACAGGAAAGAGGCACTTTGCTCCCTTAGCACGAAGGACAGAGGGAATCCTTACGTTCTCCTGTGAGATGCCATTTTAGGAACTAGAATCCTGTTGTGGGTATAGCTGGTAACATTTCCTGTTGTTTCATAAATACGGGAAAAGTTATTTTTTTAAAAAATATATTTTATTGATTTTATACAGAGAGGAAGGGAGAGAGATAGAGAGTTAGAAACATCGATGAGAGAGAGTCATCGATCAGCTGCCTCTTGCACACCCCCTACTGGGGATATGCTCGCAACCAAGGTACATGTCCTTGACCGGAATCGAACCCGGGACCCTTCAGTCCCCAAGCCGACGCTCTATCCATTGAGCCAAACCAGTCCCGGCTAAATACGGGAAAAGTTAGACAGGGGTCTCCAGAGTGCTTAGGTCAGCAGACACAAGGATAAGTAGGGTCAATGACAATTCAGCACCACGGACAGGGGGACAGCAGGCCCCTGACCATCCCTGTTGCTTTTTTCTCTTTTAATATTCCGCCTACATACCATTACCCCAAGTCAGTTGTACTCAATGATCCTTTGGGATGCCAGAAGAAAAATTGGCCTGTGGACTGAAGGGTTCCGGGTTCAACTCCACTCAAGGGCATGTACCTTGGTTGCAGGCACATCCCCAATAGGGAGTGTGCAGGAGGCAGCTGATCGATGTTTCTCTCATCCATGTTTCTAAAGCTCTGTCCCTCTCCCTTCCTCTCTGTAAAAAAATCAATAATATATATATATATATATGTATATATATATATTTTTTTTTTTTTTTTTAAATCTTGCTGTGAGTGATCAGAAACGGCGTTTTGTCATGCAACCTTGTGGCATGTAGCTTCAACTGGATTAAAATTTAGATTAAATTGATTTTAAATATTAGATCAAATTAATGAAAAAAGAAGTACCCCCAATACACCTTTTCTTTATGGGATACACACTGTGTATACACACACACACACACACACACACACACACAGCCTGAGCCTCCAATGTGAAAAAGCATCCTTTTAGCAAAAGAACGCATCTATCTGAAATGTAAAGAAACTGGAAATACAAAATATTTGTTTTCCCGGAATATTGAGAGCCCATATTGCCTTCCTCCCTTCAGGACACGGAGGGAAGCGTTTCCCCCAGCGCGGGCTGATTGCTCCGTAGGAAATGCCAGAGACGCTCCTTGTTGTGGGACTCCATCCATCTGTACTTCCCGCTCCCGGCACCACACACGCTCATCTGTCCCCACATCCTCAGCAGATGAGAACCCGTGGTGGGAAAGGGAGATGTCGACAGATTATCCTCTCGTCTGTGAGAGCCATTCAGGAAGCAAGAGGCAGACTGCAGCCCGGGGACCGGGAACAGATTGAATTCCTGAAAAAAGGCACAAGCCGAACTGTTTTCCTCGCGAGCACGTGCGGAACTCGCAGTGTTGCTGTCAAAGCCATATGCTCTCGGTAAGGGGACAGGCTTTGTAGTCACGCTGACATTTGCTCTGAGGAATGTTAATGTACGTATGCTGGTATGTGCTCAGCGGCCATTTACAGATTTGAAAAGTAACCTAGAGTTCAAAAAAATGGGTAAAAGCCCTAGCTGGTTTGGCTCAGTGGATAGAGTATTGGCCTGTGGAGGGAAGGGTCCCAGATTCGATTCCGGTCAAGGGCACATGCCCCAGCTGCAAGCTAGATCCCCGGTGGGGGCCGTGCAGCCGATCAATGATTCTCTCTTATCATTGATGCTTCTATCTCTCTCTCTCCCCCTTTCCCTTCCTCTCTGAAATCAATAAATTATATATATATATATATTTTTTTTTTTAATAAAGAAATGGGTAAGGAAGATAAGAAACTTCATCCAAGATGTTTCTCAGTGATCCTTGTGTCTGGATGTTAGCACATATCATTTCATAGCCTATTCAGTATGCAGAATCAACCTTTAGAAGTGTGTTCACTCCTAAAACACACCATCACATTTTTTAAATTGCTGGGAGCTGGGAAGAAATGAGGCTTTGGTCACTGAAAGTGACAGTGATTTGCATCTTTCAGCTGAAACTCTGCTCAGTTCTTCAGGCCTAGTTTAAAAAAAAACATTTTACTGTTGGGTTATACCATAGAAAGTATGTATTATGTGGGAAAGGACACAGGTCATACATGAAGTATGCATTCTGTGGGAAGGGACACAGGTCACACATGAGTATGCATTATGTAGGGAAAGGGCACAGGTCACACATGAAGTATGCATTATGTGGGAAGGGACACAGGTCACACATGAAGTAAGCATTATGTGGGAAGGGACACAGGTCACACATGAAGTAAGCATTATGTGGGAAGGGACACAGGTCACACATGAAGTATGCATTCTGTGGGAAGGGACACAGGTCACACATGAAGTATGCATTATGTGGGAAGGGACACAGGTCACACATGAAGTAAGCATTATGTGGGAAGGGACACAGGTCACACATGAAGTAAGCATTATGTGGGAAGGGACACAGGTCACACATGAAGTATGCATTCTGTGGGAAGGGACACAGGTCATACATGAAGTATGCATTCTGTGGGAAGGGACACAGGTTACACATGAAGTATGCATTATGTGGGAAAGGGCACAGGTCACACATGAAGTAAGCATTATGTGGGAAGGGACACAGGTCACACATGAAGTGTGCATTCTGTGGGAAGGGACACAGGTCACATATGAAGTATGCATTCTGTGGGAAGGGACACAGGTCATACGTGTTTATCTTGATTAACTATACCCAAGTGAACACACCCATGTGCCTTGCGCTGGGTCAGTAAAAATGGGTTTCCCTGAAACCCCTGACCTTGCTCCCACTCAATCTCGCCTTCCCTCTGCCTGAGGTTCCCAACCACACTGACTTCTAGCATCACAGATTGTTTTGCCTTGTGTTTGAACTTTCTATAAATGGACTCCTAGATATTCTCATGCAATGGACTCACAAGTAGACATATATCCTTTTGTGTTTGGCTTCTTTCACTCAGCAATGTCTGTGAGATTACACTGTTATGTAAAACAATAGTTCCTTCATTCCCATCGCTGGTAGCATTCCATCAGATGAGGATACCACAATTTATTCATCCATGCCATTGCTTAAGGGCGATTTAGCTATTTCTGATTTGGGCTGATTGATGCTGTCAGAACATAATTATAAATGTCTTTTGAAACACTTTCCCAAAACAGAAGAGGAGGGGGCATTGCTCAACTCATTCAATGAGGGCATACATACCCTACTACCAAAATCAGACAGCATCATGAGAAAGGAAAACTTCAGGCCAATGTCCTTTATGAATATAGATGCAAACATCATCAACATAACACTAGTAAATGAATTCAGCAACATATGGAAAGGATTATAAATCATGACCAACTGGGTTTTATCCTAGGAAATCAAGGTTGGTTTTACATCTGAAAACCAATTAATGTAATACACCTTACCAACAGAACAAAGGAAAAACACCACATGGTCATCTCTTAGAGAAAACCCGGTACCCTTTTATGATAAAAACACTCAAGAGCAACCCCCTCCTGGGAGAAATAGAAACATGTCATCCATCAATAGGTATAAGAATGTTTATTGTGTAGCATTATTCAGAAGAGTCCAAAGATGAAAACAACCCAAATGTCCATTAATGGATAGATGGAGAGGGGAAATGTGGCATATTTATACAATGGAATATTATTTGGCAATAAAAAGGGATGATGTACTGATACATGCTAAAAACATTGTTCTAAGTTAAAGCAGAAAGGCACAAAAAGAACATATATTGTTTTATTCCATTTATATGAAACTAGAGGCCTCGTGCACGCATTCATGCACCAGTGGAATCCCTTGGCCTGGCCTGCAGGATTGGCCAAAACCGACACCACCACCACCACCCCCCGCCCACCCCCCACCACCAAGAGGTTCTAGACTTTGAGAGGGCGCGGGCCAGGCTGAGAGACCCCACCGGTGCACCATCAGGGCTGGGGAGGGACTGCAGGAGGGCTCCAGGGTGTGTCCAGCCCATCTCACGCAGTCCTAATCAGCTGGACCCCAGCAGCAAGCTAACCTACCACTTGGAGTGTCTGCCCCCTGGGGGTCAGTGCACATCATAGCGATTGGTTGACCAATCGACTCTCTGCCCCCTGGTGGTCAGTGCATGTCATAGAGAGCAGTTGAATGGCTTTAGCATATCATTAGCATATTGTGCTTTGATTGGTTGAATGGATCACCAGACACTTAGCACATTAGGCTTTTATTGTAGAGGATGTCTCTAAGGGATGTTAACTAAAGCAGATAATGGTTGCCTAAGGCTAGAGAGGATATAGAGTATGATAGCTAAAGGGTGCAGGCTTTTTTGGAAATGATAAAAATGTCCTACAATGGATTGTCTTAATGGTTGCACAACTTGGTAATTATACCAAAAAACACATTGAATTGTACATTTTAAATGGATCAATTCTATCTCATGAAGCTGTTACAAAAAAAAAAAAAAAAAAAAAAAAAGGTATTCCAGACATCATGACATTTTTACCCTTAAATACTTTAGAATACATCTCCTAAGAATTGGAACTGGAATGTTTTGTGAGCAAATATGCAGTTTTTCCCTCTGATCCAGAGGTCAAATGGAGAGAGGAAGAGAGAGGGAAAGAGAGAGGGGGGTGTTGTGACTGTGAAAGTAAGTAAGGTAACATCTCCAACCCAGCACAGCTTTAGAGTCAACATCCATGCCCGGATCTACAAGGCCGTGCAGAGACTTTCTCAAAGATGGTGCAAGTGAGGGGCTGCTCTTTGCTGCCCTCCTCCGTGTGGTGTGCCCACGCAATCCAGCTCCTGCTGAAGGAATGAGATCAGCAGGAATGAGGGCCATTTTCTCACTAGCCTAAGGAGCAGTCCCTCACCCTGGACACGTTCCACATCCTACCGGCCAGGACAGCGCAGCCTGACTGACCCCCGGCGTCATGGACTGCAGATGGCAAAGCCCCTGTCAGCCTTACTCCTGGGTGACAGCCCCCCGAAGGAGGTCCCCGCCTGCCCACAGCACGCGCCCTTAAATGGCAGCAGCTATTTTGTTGGAGGCACCAAGTTTTCTGTGCCCTTAGAGACAGGAGGTAACTGTACCCCAACGAATACTCTTTAGAATCACGGAGGAATGAAAGCAACTCTTCTGCCATCTGGTGACACCCTTTCATCCAACCTGGAGTTCAAGATCAATCCCTCCCCTGAAGCTACGGCTCTGATCGGCATCAATCAGCAGGAAAGTCCCCCTGGGAAGCCAGGAGTATTGGAAGCAGCTACTGAACGAGAAAAAAGACCGAGCGGCTGGTGCCCAGCCAGACTCCACATGCTCTCGATCTCCTCCCCCACCTCAGGGTCGCCTATCATGGGAGACTTCCTTCCTCCTGTCTGCAGTTCTATTCTCTGCTCTCCCACCGAGCCAAGAGCTAGAAACTGCCTCTCTCACTGTGCCCACAAGGCTGAACTTTGCCAAGCAAATCTACTTCGTTACGAAATATTTATTCTAGGCCTGGCCGGTGTGGCTCAGGGGTTGAGCATCCACCTACGAACCAGGAGGTTACAGTTCGATTCTCGGCCAGGGACCCAGGCTTGATCCCCAATGTGGGACGGGCAGGAGGCAGCCAATCAATGATTCTCTCTCGGCATGAAAGCTTCTATCTCTCTCTCTCCCTCTCCCGTCCTCTCTGACACCAACAAAAATACGTTGATTCTAGTTCTCGCCTTTTCTCCTTTTACTGTTTTATTTCATTCAGTGTTTCCACGGGCAGGTGGGTTCCATGTGCGTGAACTCACTCCTGTGGCGCCGGGACCCTGGGCCAGAATCCTCACGGTCCCTCTCCTATCAGACAAGAAGCGAGGGAACCTCCTGTTTCCCACTGGCATTCGCCACACGGCCAGGGGCACTTGGAACCCAGCGAGGCTTTCCAAGGAGGACTCCTTCACAAATATCTGAGGTCAAGGGCATGCACCTGGGTTGCAGGCACATCCCCAGTGGGAGGTGTGCAGGAGGCAGCTGATCGATGTTTCTCTCTCATTGATGTTTCTAACTATCCCTCTCCCTTCATTTCTGTAAAAAAAAAAAAATCAATAAAATATATTTAAAATAATAACAAAAATAAAAATATCTGAGCACAGACAAGAAGGGGGTGCTTATAGGGTGTATTCTTGTGTGTACAAAGTTTCCAGGATTGCGAAAACTACACTGCAGTCCTGAAACCCTTTCTATTTGTGTATGGACAAGAAGGCTCAGGTCATCAGAATCCGACCTAAAGCCACATGTAACCATGTTTTCTAATGTTGATATTGTGTGAGTGGGTGGCATCCGAGAAGGATCAGTCCCTGCCGGCGGCACGTCTTTAGATCAGTGAATGCCTGATGGTGCGTCTGCACCGCAGAGCTGTATGGCCCCTGTCAAACACAGGGAAGATTGGTCTGCCCTCCTCTTGCTGGGGCCCTGAGCGAAACCGTGACTCTGAATCATTATTTCATCGCCAGAGACGGTAGAATTCCATTCAACAGCTGGCGCACCAAGGGCGTCAATGTCAGGAGGGTAAAACCCTCCTCCTTAGAGCACCGGTCCACTGGCCTGGCTCAGAGGTTGAGTGTTGACCTATGAACTGGGAGGTTGGTGTTGAGACCCCATTAGATGACTGGGTTGTGGGCTCGATCCCCCATGGGGGGCTTGCAGGAGGCAGGAGACAGCCAACCAATGATTCTCTCTAATCATGGATGTTTCCATCTCTCTATACTTCTCTAAAATCAATAAAATATATATATGCTTTTTTAAATCTAAGAATACAGATTCTCGGTTTCCAAAAACGATACACATAGTCCATGCCTTGAGCCTTTCCTAAGGCTCAGAGGAGAAGACATTTTGCTTTTCAAACTCAGTTTTAGTCTATGTGCTGCCAAAGCCAGCACGGCTTTTTAGACTAAATTTCGGATGGAAACTCATCAATAATGGGACTGTCAGCGAAGGCCAAACAGTCATCTTTCCTCTCATTTAAACAAAAAGCCTGGGGAATGGGCCTCCGGAGGGAAATTCTTGAAGGAGGGCGGAGAGTTCCGGAATATGTCTCTGTGCGTCTCTATAAATATGGTTAAATCTACCTGCAGCCGTGGCAGCCAGGTGCCTTATGTCACCCGGGAGGCTTTTAGGAGGTGATTCTTCACATGCATATAAGTTTAAAACAAGACATTTTCTGTACTCAATAAGTTACTAGCCTCTGAGACCCATAAGAGAAATTCTGAGTTGACAAGTTTCCCCCAGAAAAGGTGTGAAGGAAGAGCCCTGGCAAGCCATAACTTACTAATTTTCTCCTCTGTGTAACACTCAATAAATCCAGTTATTTCCTCTAACCAAGATGTATGCGTACAATAAAGGGAACTGATATTGCATCCACCGAACATATTTCATAGATATTCTGGCTAAAGACCAAACTCGATCTGATTTCCCACAATAAATGAAGAATAATTGGAAATATCACACATCTTAAATTGTTGTTGTTTTTAATTCAAGTAGGACATCCTATCTAATAAACGTGTAATATGCAAATTATCCATCGCAAAGATGACGGCACCCATAGCCACAAGATGGCAGTGCCCAGTCCTCTCAGCCCTGCCGGAGTCCCTCAGTCTTCTGGGGAGGAGGGGGAGGGGAGGGCGGGAGGGGGGAGGGGAGGGTTGGGGGGGGAGCAGCCACTGACAGTGAGCACCGTGGGTGGGCCCATGGGATGCAGAGAGCCTCTGGGCTGCAGGCGCTGAGCGGCCAAGCCCCACAGAGAGCTACTGGTGCATGAATTCATGCACAGGGCTACTAGCTTTATATAAAAAAAAAAAAATTCTATAAGTTCTATCAACACTAATGATTTTCTTTTAAGGCCTGGATTTGGTCTGAAATGTACTCTGAGCCCAGGAAAGCCCACAAAAATGCATGAACTGCAAAGATAGTTGTCTTTCCTGGTGGATAAGTCACACAGACGCCCATTATTAAATGAATAATTACCCCTGAGAAGGGAAAACGAAGAGCAAAGTAAGGGTAGGCCACTGACAGACCACGCTGTGACTGGCTGCAGCCGAAGCGGTTCGTCGCTGATGCTGCTCCCAGCTTTGCCTGGTACTGAGGCATCACTCACACTCCGAGGAGTATCCAGAGAGAGGAGAAGGGGAAGAGAAGGAAGTTCTAAGCCACTGACCTATACTCTCCAGGAGTGGTACTTCGTCACCTCTGATAGCTGAAATGAGTCACTGTTTCATCAAAACTCCACCTGAAACAACAAATATAAAAACCCAATAGCTAAGAGACATACCTGCATGACTCTTAGATGATCAGCACCCTCTATGAACAGGTTATCCTGACCTTCCTTCACCAAGCCTTCAAGAACTAGAGTGAGGAAGAACATTAAATGATAGGCTCTACTTTTTTTAATCAAATTTTATACAAATATACTATATATATATATATATATAGAGAGAGAGAGAGAGAGAGAGAGAGATTTGGAAGGATATACTTTAAAATATTGCTTTATACTTTTGTGAATTATTTCAACTTTCTTATAATGAATATAATGTTATAGCAGGGGTTGGGAACATCTGGCCTGCGGGCCATATAAGGCCCATGAAATCATTTGGTCTGGCCCTCACAAGGCATTAGGGGTGAGTTAATTAAATGTTTGACCAAATACAACAGGCTAATTTTTAAATTGATAATTTTGTATGGTCCACGAATGATGTTATAAATACCCAAATAGCCCTTGGCAGAAAAAAGATTCTCTACCCCTGCTTTATAATAACAATGAAGATATTTCAACAAAGCCAAAAAAAAAAGGACAAAAAAGACAATTAAAAGACAACTACAGACTGGGAGAAAATAATTTTGATACACATATATGACAAAGAGATTGTACTCAGAATATATAAATAATCCTATATAATAAAATAATCCTATATAATGAAAGCCTAATATGCAAATCAACCAAAACTAGAATGACCCGTGGAACAACTGGGTGCTATGACACACACTGACCACCAGGGGGGCAGACGCTCAATGCAGGAGTTGCCCCCAGCCTGCAGACCCCAGGCCAGACAAGGTGGGTGCCAATGGAAGGACCACCCCCCCTCCCTCCGCAATCACCCCGCCAGTCACCCCGCAGAGAGAGGCGACCAGTGGTGGTGGTGGGGGCAGGGCCAGCTGGCGAGCAGGTGGCGGCAGAGGGCAAGGCCAGCTGACAGTGGGCCACAGAGGGAGGCGACTGGTGGCAGGGCAATCAGGGAGAGGCAGGTGCCGGGCGGGGCGCTGATTGCAAGCTGGTTGCCCCACAGGTTGGCCCTGATCACCAGCCCAACCTAGGGACCCTTTTCGTGCACAAATTATGTGCACTGGGCCTCTAGTGTCAAATAATTTTTAAAAATAGGTGTAAGTGTTTTACACTCACATGGTAAGACGTAGAGATGGCCGAAATATACCTGAAGAGATACTTGATATCATCGGTGTGCAGAGAAACGTCAGTGAAAACCTCGAGGGCCACTGCACATCCACCAGAATGGCAACAAGTAGGGGTGCGGGCACACCGAATGCTGGTGAGCCAGTGGGGGCGTAAATGGTGCCAGCGGCGACTTGGGGGAAGAATCCTCCGAACTTTCACAGAGGCACGTTTGTTGCTGAACTACAAACACAGTGGGCAGTTAAGAAGAAGACAGGCACGTCTGGTGGTCTTCACATCCAGGAGGCAGAACCAGAGAGAAGCCCAGAACACAGAGCACACAGACCCAGGGGAGAAAAACAGGAAAGCTAAGAGACGAGGCTCGTGTCAGGAGGGGTGACGCCACGGGTGGCACTCCGGTGGGAGCAGTGATAATGTGGAAAACGGGAACAGCACTATAAATAGTACGCAGCCTGCCCAGCCGGGGCGGCTCAGCAGGCACTGAGCGCCGACCCCTGAGCCGAGGTATGACCAGTTCAATCCCCAGGCAGGCATATGCCCGGGTTGCGGGCTGGACCCCCAGTTGCAGTCCCTCTCTTTCCCCCTCTGAATACATCTTCTTATCAAGTAGACATCTACCCACGTAAACAGCTGACTCCACGCTAGGCTTAAAGGAGACCTAAGTAAGGTCCTGGGTTCGATTCCGATCAAGGGCATGTACTTCGGTTGTGGGCACGTCCCCAGTAGAAGGTATGCAGGAGGCAGGTTACAATGACCGATGCTTCTCTCTCATTGATGTTTCTAACTCTCAACCCCTCTCTCTTCCTCTCTGTAAAAAATCAAATATATATATATATATATATATATATATATATATATATATAAAAGAATCAGTCACCGGCCGGCGTTCTAAATGGTGAGAGCATCGGCCCCGGGGGCTTACGATTCCCGGTCAAGGGCATGTTTCTGGGTTGCAGGTTTGTTCCCCACCCTTGGTCATGGTGCATACGGGTCTAATTGATGTGCTTCTCTCACATCAATGTTTCTCTCTCTCTCTCTCTCTCCTCCCCTTCCCTTTCACTCTCTCTAAAAATCACAGAAAACACATGTTCTGGTGAGGACTAACAACAACAACAACAACGGAAGAATCAGTCTTGTAGCCCCTTCCCGGGCCCCTGCCGGAGAGGACAGGCCGGGGCTCACGGGAGGACTGTGAGCTGTGGTGGGGACCCTCGGGGAGACCTAAGGGTCAGTTTCATTTTCTGAAGAGCCTTCCTCTGACCCACTCCTGTGTCGTCATAGCCGAGCAGCCAGAGGGCAGAGCCCCTCCCCGGCCGAGGCCACTCCTGGGGGCCCCGTGAGCTCTTTGCCCTGGAGAGCGTCCCCACGTCAGATATCCCCACCGGCTTAAGGAAGGGGTGGCTGCTCCTTTCCTCGAAGCTCGTTGCCATTGCTGTGAGGGAGACAGACCCACCGGTGACGGTCCCAAGGAGGTGGAGAGCAGGTCCGGCTGAATCCAGCAACAGACTCTGTCACTGGCTGTGTGGTCTGTGCCTCCTGAGGGCTGCTCCTCACTGTGCCTCCTGTTGGTTGTGTGTGCGTGCTGGGGGACAGGGGAGGCTAACCTAGAATTATTTATTTAAAAGTATTGTCACTGATTTCAAAGAAGAAGGGAGAGGGAAAGAGGAATCGAGCCCACAACCCGGGTATGTGCCCTTGACCGGAATTGAACTAGGGACCCTTCAGTCTGCAGGCCAACGCTCTATCCACTGAGCCAGACCAGATAGGGCTAACTAGAATTACTTATTAAAGGATTGGAAACCTATTTCCCCCAAACACGTAGCATACAGGTCTTTGCACCTGGCTGCTTCTGAGCGACAGCATCTCAGCACAGCTGGCGGGAGCGGCGGGGGGCCCTGGGCGAGCTGGGCGCAGCGCCCGTGCAGTCCGCTCTGTGGGCGTCTTCACGAGGGTGGAAAAGCGAGCCTCAAGTGTCGATCAGCATTGCTTGATCTAATGATTCGGCTGGCACCGTCGGCATCTTCCTCACCAACGCCTATTCCTTCCACAGAGTATTTCTAGAATCAAATGGGCCTTGGCCCCCCGAGACCACATGGCCTCTGGAAAAGGCCAGTAACCCCACCCGAGAGGGTACAGGGACGTCCAGAGAGCGACCAATGGGCTGTCCCACAGCCCCGAGGGCAGGGAGCGTGGGCCGGGGACTGACGGCAGTCACGGTGAAGCCACGCTTCTCCTCCTAGGAGCTAGGGGTGCTTTGGCGCAGCCTTGGGGAGTGCAATCAGAATGGAAAAGGATCCACCGGGAGGGAGGAGCGGCCTGGCAGGCCTCAGGCGGCGTTGCAGGCAGCATCACTCATTATGCACGGTCCCTCCAGGCGGCGGTGTTTCCAGGGAGAGGAAATTGAATCCGGAGCCTTTCCTTCTTGTTTTCACTCCAGCCCCAGCCATGAGCTCCCTGCTCCCCACTTCCACCCTGGCCCACGCCCAGCACCTGCTGGCAGGACCCCTCACCCCCACCCCACCCCCAGGCGGTGCCTAGAAGTGGACCCTGGTCCGTCTCCAATTCCTGGAAGTGAGCTTCCTATTTTAAGAAGCGGCGCTTCCTCTACAGCAGCCGCCCCATGTCTCCAGGAGCCGCCAGCACAATGGTGCTGTGAGCCGGACGTGCTTGGGGCGGGTAGCCTGTCCCCCGGGGACAGAGTCACTGCCTGACCCCCCCACGGCACCCCCAGAAAGAGCCCGGCTGGGGCAGGTGCCTAAGAGAGGAGACTTCCTCTACCATGAATTCCCTGCGGGGCGCCCCTGGCCTGAGCATGGCAGAATCCCAGCCGCAGGGGACGGGGACCAGGAGGCTGAGACCCCAGACCCTGGCAGGAAAGGAAATGCCCTCCCTGCTCCGAAGCAGTGAGGAGCGGTGGAGAGGCAAGCAAAGGGAGAAGAGAGAGAGCTTCGGAGCGAGAAGCAGCCATGAGGACAGTCCAAAGAGGGTTAGACTGAGGGGGAGGAGAGGCATGGAGAGGTGCCGGGGGCACGCAGGGTGAGGCCCGGACCACAGTGCCTTCAGGATCGGGCACTGCCTGGAGGAGGAGGGGGGCGCCTCAGGAGCCCCTCTATCCGAATAACACCTCCTGGGACAGTCCTCCTTCCCATCTCCGGAAGGAAAAGTTGGTGAGGAGGCCGAAGGACTAGCGTCTCCTCAGCAGGCAGACATTCCGGCCAATTCCGACCCGTACACACGGCAACAAGCACATGAAAAGATGCTCAGCATCTGTGATCGTGGGTCTTCAACTTTTTCCGTTGACCTGGACGTTCTTTGCCCATTGAAATCATCATCTTTAAGGCATTTCAAGCAGCGTTCACAAGTACCTTGAGATGGAGCATGTTCCCCATAAGTTTCCCAAAGCATATGATCACTTTCAGCAGCACTTTCCTTCAAAATAAAGTAATGAATTACGACTTCCCGCAAATGCTTTCACATATGCATGATCACACCGCGTACAGACAGGACCCCAGCGCAGCCACACGCCCAGGGCTGGGGGTGTATGTTTATCTGCATTTTAAGAGCCGTGAAAACGTACAACAAACTTTTAACGGAAGAGGAACAGAGTTCTGGGACAAGCTCGATCTTTGTAGTAACGCCCCTCTTAGAAACAGACAGCTTATGAGCGAGAAAGCCCCCTGACAGGATTGGTCTGACGATGTCATGGCTGCACTTCTCAGGGTGTGTTCCCGAACTCTCACGGCCCCCGTGCCCGTGTGCTAAGACTATCGTAAGATGCAAAGTGACAGGTGTCTATAAATATTAAAATTCTGTAATGAAAAGCATAGTTCATTAGTTATCTGTCTCTGAATCTTAAAAATAGCAATATTTATTCACACACATTCAACCACTTAATGAATACCAAAAACACAGACCAAAAAAAAAAAAAAAGATAAACTAGACTACATCAACATGTAAAGCCTCTGACCCCAACCAGCAGGGCTCAGTGGACTGAGCCTTGACCCATGCACCAGGCCACGATTCAATTCCTGGTCAGGGCAGCTGCCCAGGTGTGGGCTCCATCCCCAGTAGCAGGCATGCAGGAGGCAGCTCATCACTGATTCTCTCTCACTGATGTCTCTCTCTCTCTCTCTCTCTCCCTCTCCCTTCCTCTCTGAAATCAATAAATATATATTTTATTTAAAAATTAAAAGTAAGTAAAACTTCTGTGCATCAAAAGATACAACTAACCAAGTGAAAAGGCAGCCTACAGACTGGGGGAAGTATTGGCAAAATACTGTATCTGATAAGGAGTTAATACTCAGATCAAGAAATTCAACAATACGCAGAAGCCGGTTTGGCTCAGTGGTAGAGCGTCGGTCTGTGGACTGAAAGGTCCTGGGTTCAATTCCGGTCAAGGGCATGTACATTGGTTGCGGGCACATCCCTGGTAGGGAGTGTGCAAGAGGCAGCTGGTCGATGTTTCTCTCTCATCGACCTTTCTAGCTCTCTATCTCTCTCCCTTCCTCTCTGTAAAAAATCAATGAAATATATATTTTTTAAAAATTCAACAATACAACCACAACAACCCAATATTAAAATGAGCAAAAGACTCAAATCAACATCGCTCCGAAGAAGCTATACAAATGGCCAATAAGCACGTGAAAGGATGCTCAACATCCCCAGTCACTCAGGGACCGGCACATGGAACCCACAGCCAGACAGGCCTTCCGTCCGGATGGTGACCACGGCAGGTGTCGGCAAGGATGTGGGACGGACGGGGGCGCCTGGTGCTGTTGGTGGAGACGTGGCAGCTGCTGTGGCAAACAGTATGGCCGCGTCTCAGAATCTTACAGCTGGAACCACCATGGACCCAGAGGTCACCCTGCTAGGTATAGACCCAGAACTGAAAGCAGGGACCTGAAGAGAGGCTTGTACCTCCATGTCCACAGCAGCATTATTCACAACAGCCAGAGGCCGGAGCTCCCGACGCGTCAACAAAACGTGGTCTCTACATATAACGCAATGTCCTCCAGCCGTAAAAAGCAATGGAATTCTGGCACATGGGGCAACATGGATGAACCCTGAGGACATAAGTGAAATAAGCCAGTTACTAAAGGACAAATACCTCTTGAGTCCACTTATTTGAGGCACCTAGTGGTCAGGTGCCTGGACAGAGTGGGTGTGGCTGGTAGGGACCTGGGGGGAGAGGAAATGAGGAATTCACGGGCGGTCACAGGCACAGAGCTTCAGTTTTGTAAGACGAAGAGGAGTTCGTGAGTGGATGGAGGTGATCACAGCACGATCCTAGGGCTGCACGCAATGCCACTGAACGCCACACTTAAAAATGGTCTATTGTCTGTTGTGTATTTTTACCACCTTTTTTTTTCTTTAAAGGAACAGATCATAAAATAACAGATACAATAAAATTCCACCTACATAAAATTCAGAAACAGGCAAAACTATGCTTTCACAAATGGTAACATTGCAAAGAGAGGCTCGGAAATGATTCTTGGAAAAGTCCAGAGGAATGGGTATTGTTTCTGCTGGAGACAGGAGGGGCAAGAGAGGGCCTTTGGGCTGTTGGCTTCTCCCTTTCTCTCTCCCTCTCTCTCTCTCTCTCTCACTCGCTCTCTCTCTCTCTCGTTAATTCTTACCTGAGGATATTGTTCCCCGTTGATTTTTAGAGAGAATGGGAGAGGGAGAGACAGAATGAGAAACATTGATGTGATGAGAAAGAGACACCTCGATGGAGTGCCCCCTGCTCCTGACCGGAATCAAACCCCACCCTTCAGCCCGCGGGCGGTGGCTCTAACCACTGAGCCACCAACCAGGGTGCCAAGTCCCCTTTCCTGGGTCAGGCGGCCACCAGTATGTTTGTCCTCTCGCTCGCTTTCCCTGCGTGTATACCGCAGGCATCCTCTCTACCGGAGGCATCGCACAGGCAGGAAGGAAGCTTTGCAAGCCCTTGACGGCTATCGGTTATTCCATCCTCAGAGGAGGCTGCGGGGAGAGCAGCGAGTGGTGGTGCACTGGCAGCCGCCGCCTCCGGATGGCTCTGGGCTTCTCCCTTCCCTCCTCCCTGCGGGAGGGGCGGAGGGAGGAGCTGGCCTCTGACCTGGATCTGGGGCTTTTTTTTTTTATCTAAAAGATCTTTTATTCTCTATTCATACTTCAATATTTTGGTGGGGTGTAGAACTCTTATGTCAGAAAAAAATTCCTCATGTTTTTTGAAGGCATTGTCCTAGAACTTATATTATTTTATGTTTGTTTGTTTGTTTGTTTAATGATGCTTCTTTCATTCCTCCTCTGGCTGGCACACCTTTCCCGTGGTTGGAAAGCATCCGGATGGTTCCGATCATCCTTCAGGTCCCTGGGGACAGAAATCTCCCCCTGGTGCTCCGGGGTGAAGTGCCTCCGGGGACCAGCAGGGGTCGCCAGCATTGCCTCCCCGGGAATGTGCTGAGCAGTCACTCCCCAGTCTTATCCCCCTGGGCTGGGATTGCGGGGGGTGAAGACTTTGAAAATAGCATTTGTTAGGAACCAAGCAGCTCTGCCTTCCAGGAACCTCGAGAGAAGCCTCAGCGACTTCAGACTCCCCTGACGGGAAACATGGCCGCGGCATAGGGAGCCGGCCGCCTGGGTGCGGGCTGCAGAGCACAGGGGTCAAGGCCAGGGCTGGAGGAGGCTGTCTATGAAATGGGCAGTGACAATGAGGAAGTGAACTGCCACAGCTCCCTCCTGGGATGGCTGGGTAACATGGTTGAAGGGTGGGGTTTGATTGGCCTCAGGTCCGGGAACTGAGCAGGGGATTGCGGCCTTTCATTGGGAAGCCTGCCCTTGGCCCCCTGTGAGGGGGTGATAACCATCAGGCAAAACCTTATCATCCGTGGCCTGTTTTACCCCAGGGATGGCACATCCTGCCATCAGGCCTTTCCCCTGCGAGGTGTCTTCACGGTCACCCCTTCCTCCAGGCCAGTGGTGGGCAAACACAGTCCACAGAGCCAAATATCAGCAGTAGAGTGGTTGGCATTTCTTTTGAGAGCCACATTTTCTAACTTAAACTTCTTCAACACGGACTCGCCCGGGCCGTGGTATTCTGTGGAAGAGCCACACTCAAGGGGCCAAAGAGCCGCAGTTTGCCCACCACTGCTCCAGGCTAACAGTGTGCCCCATCTCTGGAGAGAAGGGGGGTAGAGGGGGGGTGCGGTTGCCAGGCAGGACATGAAATCCCAGCTCTAAGAAATGCATAATAATCTGGACCAAGCGCCTCTTTTTTCTTGGGGGGCGGGGCGGGGGGGGGAATGGGAGCGGCTTACATTCTAATTTACTTACCAACTAGCACTGCCTCAGTGTTGAAGGCGTGCTGGAAAATCTGACCTCGAAAAGGCCAGCCTGGGGTTGTGTGTCTAGCACGCTTTGAACATCATTTCTTTTTTATTCTCTAAAGTTTTACATGTGCCTCCTTTTCCCCGATTGATCACGCCCCCCCCACCCATTCCCACCCCGGGCACGCCCCCGCCGCCCCGTGTGTGTCTGAGCGCCTCCTAAAACTCCAGCCAGGCTGGTCCCCCTCCACACGGCCATGTGTGACCCTCCTGGTGGGCAGTGGGTCTCTCCCCCCTCGTGCCCGCATGTCCCAGCCAGGTGGTTCTGGCATTTAACCCCGATGACCCTCCTGGCGGCCAGGGGAGGGAGCGGGCTCTGCCCGGGGGCAGCGGGGGCCTGCCGGGAGGTCTCTGCAAGGTCCTGCAATGTAGCAGTAGTGCCCCAGCTGGTTAGCTGGGTGTGCAGGAGGCAGCTGATCAATATTTCTCTCTCACCGACGTTTCTAACTCTCTATCCCTCTCCCTCAATAAAAAGTATATAAACAATAAATAAAAATAAATGAATAAAAATCCATGGAAAGGTAAGGATTAACATACACACACACACACACACACACACACAGTATAGCAGACACGCTAGCTCACTAGGGAGGCTGGGCCACGCCGTCAGCCCAGAGGACGGGGTGGGGGCCAACACCAGGGGCCTTCCTGCGGGGTCCCTCCCATCTCAGACGGCCCCGGGGGCAGGCTGGGCCCCGCTGCTCGTCATCGCCCTCAGTTTCCGCATTCCGCTCAGGGTGCACCTGTGAGCGGCCCCCATACCTGCCAGCTGGGCCCACAGAGGCGCAGCGGTGATGGGGGTCCTTCAGGCCGGCTGCCCCCCAAGGCTCCTGGACCCAGGCTTCCCCCGGGCCTGGCTGCACCCCGAGTGAAGGTGGTGATGGAGGTCAGGGCCCACGTGAAGGTGGGGAAGAGGCAGGGCTCACGTGAAGGTGGGAGGAGGCAGGGCCCACGTGAAAGTGGGGAGGAGGTCAGGGCCTGCAGCCCGCACCATCCCCTCCTTCGCCTTCATCTCAGGTGCCGCTCGGAGTACCAGGTGCGGGCTGTGAAACAGCTTTCTGTGTTAAGAAGTAAAACATTAGCCTGACAATACCTCCACGGAGCCGGAAACCATAAGCATCATGTTAGCAAACAAACAAATAGAACTTCTAAAACCGACACGCTCCACAGCTGAATTCATTACTCCAACACAGTCCGAAAGGCAGGCTAGCCGGAGCCGGAGGGAAGATGACTGGGCTGGAGGTTGGCCAGAAGGAATTCTCTAGAACGCATCACAGAAGACGGAAACCACAGAAAAGAGGGTAAAAGGCATAGGAGATAGAATGGGAAGGCCTACTATACACTTAGTGAGAGTCTAGAAACAGGATAAAAAGAATCCTATATGAGAATTCTAGCCGAAATCGGTTTGGCTCAGTGGATAGAGCTTCGGCCTGCGGACTGAAAGGTCCCAGGTTCGATTCCGGTCAAGGGCATGTACCGTGGTTGTGGGCACATTCCCAGTGGGGGGGTGGGGGGGTGCAGGAGGCAGCTGGTCGATGTTTCTCTCTCATTGATGTTTCTAGCTCTCTGTCCCTCTCCCTTCCTCTCTGTAAAAAAAATCAATGAAATATATATATTTTTTTTTAAAAGAATTCTATAGAATAAAGGGTAATATGCAAATTGACCAAATGGTAGAATGTCTGGTTGCTATGATGCCAACTGACCACCAGGGGCACACGCTCAATGCAGGAGCTGCCCCCTGGTGGTCAGTGCGCTCCCACAGGGGGAGGGCGGCTCAGCCACAAGACGGCTGGTGAGCTCAGTGGCGGTGGCAGGAGCCTCTCCCGCCACCGCAGCCGCTCTGAGGATGTCCCCAGCCCTCCCGGGCTCCGAAAGGGCACAGGCCGGGCTGACGGAGGCCCCCACCGGATGGTGTGCACAGATGGCGTGCACCAGGCCGCCGGTAAAAGATCGTATTTGAAATGGTCACAGCTGAGAAAAGAGACAAATCCACAAATGTAAGAAGCTCATCAAACCCTTAGCAGGAAAAAAAAAAAAAAATTTCCTATCTACACACATCAAGTGAAACGAAAACCAAACAAAACCTTGTTAAAACAATAACAATTATTTTCAAAATCCAAAGAGAAAAAGTGTTAAATCAGACAGAGGGAAAAAGCGAATTAGCTTGGCAGGAGTGGCAGGCAGACTGAGATTGACTCACTGCCAGCCACACAGGAAGCCCCGACAAAGGATGGGCTTTCCTCCCTCCCCCCTTTCCTCCTCCCCCCTCCCTCCCTCCCCGCCCAGAGAGGAAGGGAGAGGGAGAGAGAGATAGGAGCATCAGTGATGAGAGAGAATCATTGATCAGCTGCCTCCTGCACACTCCCCACTGGGGATGGAGCCCGAAACCAGGACATGTGCCCTTGACTGGGATCGAACCCTGGACCCTTCAGTCTGCAGGCTGATGCTCTATCCAACCCAGCCAGGGGGGTACACACTAGTACTCTTTGATTTAGCAATTCCACCAGGAATTCTAGGAATTTATTTCAAAGTTACATTTTTTTTATAATAATTAGTCTTCCCAATTTTTTATTGCAAATACGGATATTTCAGATATGTGTTCACTTAGTGGAATTAACAGATCCTGAAATTGTGTAATTCTTACCAAATTCTTTGATTCTTACCGGCTTTATCTGTGTTTATCCCCACTAGATTTATAACGGCTTCTATTTCTAAATGTCTTACAGCTGAATCACAATTAAAAGGCATTCAGGAGATGATTTTACTTACAGGTTCCATGACAAATTAACCTAAGTAGCAAATATTTTTTATATTATAAACAAAATAGCTCCTAATTTATGGTATTTAATTGTAGGAAACTTTTGTGTTGACGTGGACTGTATTTCAGAGCCCTTGACTACTTGATGGAACTCAAAGTGAATTTTCCCTAAACACAGTTTTATCACCATTATGTTTGCCAATAACCTCCTCAAGACTTAACCCACAGGGACTTAAATGGTCAATACTTAGGATGAAAGGTAGCATTGTTAGAAAATCGAAAATGGATGAAAATTACAATCTTTTTCTCAAAGTTGGTGTATCAGGAAAAGTGGGTAAAGGTGGAATAGACCCTATTAGATAAGAAGACATAAAGAGCATTTTGGGCCCTAACCGGTTTGGCTCAGTGGATAGAGCGTCGGCCTGCGGACTGAAGAGTCCCGGGTTTGATTCCGGTCAAGGGCATGTACCCTGGTTGCAGGCACATCCCCAGTGGGGGTGTGCAGGAGGCAGCTGATCGATGTTTCTCTCTCATTGGTGTTTCTGGCTCTCTAACCTCCCCTCCCCCTGAGCCCCTTTCTCTCTGTAAAAAAATCAACAATATATATTTTTTTTTTCAAAAGAGCATTTTGGTAAACTGTGAGTCCTTTTGAGGCCCTTGGAAATTCTTAGAAAAATAAAAGGTATATATGATTTTTTTTCTTGGGACAAAGCCTGACAGCATGCTATTTTTACTTTAAGTCATGATCAGTGGCACTGTTGGACTCTGATCACAGACGGAACCTGAAAAAGACAGAGAAGGGAAATGACCATTTCTGAGGAAACCTGGCAAGAACTGAGAGGAGAAAGGAGATAGGAAAGGTGAAAGAGCATCTTTGTCCCCAGGAAAACAACTGCATGAGATTAAATAGACTGAGTTGTAAATGGTAACAAGCAAAGGAAAAGTAGGTGGAGACAGGTCTGTGCCTGAGTCATTATCACTGCGGCTGGCCCTCATGTACAGCTCAATGAATGTTTATTGAACAGGGCAACATTGAACTGAATTGGATGTAGGATGCCCTGGAAAAATTGGTAGGGGGTAGGTGTTAGTTAGCCCTTTGACCACCAGGTGGCAGCACTATTTTAAGAACCTCTCCTGCCCCCTCCTTCGCCCCCCTCCCCCACACACACACCCCTCTTCCTCCCCCAGTGTCCCAGGTAAAACCCAGGGACAGGGATGCAGCCAGCCTTCAAACACGGATTTTTTAAAAATATATATATATATATTTTATTGATTTCAGAGAGGAAGGGAGAGGGAGAGAGAGATAGAAACATCAATGATGAGAGAATCATTGGCTGCCTCCTGCACGGCCTCTACTGGGGCCCGAACCCTCAACCCAGGCATGTGCCCTTGACCGGAATTGAACCCGGAATCCTTTTATCCACTGAACCAAACCAGCTAGGCTCAAGCACGGGTTTTTGTGCATGGGTGTTCGTTAGTCAAGTATTCACAAGTTGGGAAGAATCCATGAAGTAAGGTTGAAGTAATCTTATTGATGGAATTTCGGCCCCAACCTACCTACATATTTTTACCTTAAGTCATTGTTCTTCAAAAATTGCCCCTCAAAAAAAAAAGAAAAAAAACCCACAAAACAACCACCTACATTTCTACATTTCTAAACATTAAAATCAAATTAAAAACACATGGAATGAGTAACAGAGCCATAGCCTTGATAACCCAGAGAATTATTGCTATTAGATGTCACCTTGTTCATGGTGGCTGTGAACTGACCTATTTCCCCAAAATACAATCATTCCAGGCTTCATCATTTCGGGCTGGTTCATGCATGGATATTCCTCTGGGTATTTATAACTAAAATAAAAATCAGGTGAAGCCGATTAAAAACTATATTTAATGGTCCCCCAGAAACCCCTTTTCACAAAATCGTTCTCTCTGCCCATGCCAGACAAGGAGTCCAAAAACAGAGTTTGAAAGTTTAAAGCAAGTCATGGAAAAAGTAAAACAAAATGTCCTTAGAATGTGTTGACCGGGGTTTGGATAAGCCCTTAAGAAGGAAGAAAAAATAACTGAGATATGCCTTTTATTTATTTATTTATTTATTTATTTTGTCTTACTCTCTCTTTGTCTAAGCACTGATCGCTAGATTGGGACCACTCTTCCCAACCAGGAAATTTGCGTGATTCGGGGTCACTCTCCGTGAATCCCCCTTTGCCCGAGCGCACACTGAAGGTGCAGGCCCCACCTCTCCTCGGCGCCCCTCGGCTAACAGTGCGCCCATCAGCACCCTTCTGTTCATCTCCTGGTGTAGAAAACTCCCAAAGGCCATGCCTCACACAGACCTCCTCTTCTCTGCCAAGATGGGCTCTCTGTCCCCCCAACACCTGCCGCTGGGATCCCCCAAGAGCAAGGCAGAGTAAGGTTCCACTTCCTGTTCACCATCTGCAGGATTTCTCACAAGAACTCCAACCCTAGGCCGGGGTCATGAGCCTCCTTGGAAATGCATTGGATGGCAAGGAACCAGGGTCTTGCGCTCCTGACCCTTTCCACAGAGTGGTACCGGTGCCGACCACTGGAAATAGTAGGTGCGGAGTCATGTGTCCTTGAACTGTTGGGAATAGGCAAAAAAAAAAAAAAAATGAATGAGATACATGTACGCAAATTATTATCCTCATCTCTAAGGGTCAATGTGGAAGAGATGTGATGAGACCAAAATCACAGAGAGATAGCGCCTCCTGCCTGTGAGAACGGCCACTGTCAAAAAAGACCAGAGAGCCCAGCCGGTGTGGCTCAGTGGTTGAGCATCGACCTCTGAACCAGGAGATCACAGTTCGATTCCCGGTCAGGGCACACGCCCAGGTTGTGGGCTCCATCCCCAATGGAGGGCGTGCAGAAGGCAGCTGATAAATGATTCTCTCTCATCGTTGATGTTTCTATCTCCCCCTCTCTCTTCCTCTCTAAAATCGATAAAAATATATTTTTAAAAAACTAATTTCAAAGAAGAGACCAGATTTGTGGTGATCAGAGTTGGGGTTTGGGGGATGGGGAACTGGCCTGGGTGAGGGGCCTGTGGTGGTTTGCAGGCCAGCCATGCCCCCCCAGAGACCCAAGTGGAGGCCCTGGTATCTGGAATTTATTTATCTTCTACAATTGAAACTTTGTAGCCTGGAGTGGAGCCAAGCCTTCTGCTCCTCTGTGGTGGCAGCCATTTCTGTTGGGATTTATTTACCTTCTATAATTGAAACTTTGTAGCCTTAAGGAGAGGCCTGGGCCAGGTAGGGTGTATGGAAATCGTGGCTTCCTCCATCACCAGGGAAACCCAAGCCTCCCTCCTGCTCTCTCTGTGGCTGCAGCCATTTGGTTTGGGTTAATTTGCATACTCACTTCTGATTGGCTGTTGGGTGTGGCTGGTGGGCTTGGTTTGTTGGTGTAGCAGAGTGATGGTTAATTTGCATATTACTCTTTTATTAGATAAGTTATGTGTGTGTACACACACACACACACACACACACTGAGTGGCCAGATTATTATGCATTCAGATATCATAACAATCTGGTCACTCCGTGTATATTCCCAATAAACTTAAGTGCCTAAAATAAAATAAATTTTTTTTATTTTTTATTTTTTTTAAATATATTTTATTGATTTTGTACAGAGAGGAAGGGAGAGAGACAGAGAGTTAGAAACATCAATGAAAGAGAGTCATCGATCAGCCGCCTCTTGCACACCCCCCACTGGGGACATGCCCGCAACCAAGGTACATGCCCTTGACCGGAATCGAACCCAGGACCTTTCAGTCCCCAAGCCGATGCTCTATCCATTGAGCCAAGCCGGTTTCGGCTAAAATAAAAATTTTAAATTGTTTGCACAAGCATCTCTGAATCCTGGGTCTTTCACGGTTTGAGTTTCATTGGTCTCGAATCAGAGATAACTATGTGAACTCTTCCGACAGCAGGTTAGACTTTCCCTGTATCAGGAGAAGCCTGTATCAGGGTGCGGGATTGGAGTCACTCCTTCTTAGCACTGGTCTATTCTCCAAGTCCCCCCGCAGCTCTGGTCCCTGCCCCGTGTGGTCCCGACCCGGACACCGGCAGAGACCTCCAGCCGGGGCAGCCACGGGTTCCCAGAGAAGCCGGCTCAGCCAGGCCTCACACCCAGCAACATTGGTGTGGGCCCAACGGCTGCACCGGGCCAACGTGCAGGAGGGAGAGTCTTCCGGCTCTCACCTTGGATGTCTCTAAAGAGTCCGAGAGCGCCCTCTGCTAACAGAAGAGCCCCGGTCAACATACTTTTTGTTGTCACTTGTCTACAGTTTTTTGTTTGTTTCTTGTTTGCATTGAGAAACCAGAGCAAGACACAGGAGTGAACTTTGTGGCTGTTCCACTCCAAAGCCAAAGACCAGCCAGGTTGCTGAGAAGCCAGCGGTGATCAGGTGACCATGTCATTCCCTGTGTGTTTGCAGATATACATGTAGATTGCCTCTGTATAGTCACACACAACATCACTGGATCACGGACAACCTTTCTACACTTCCATGTCGATCACTGCTGGGCCTGTGATGCATTTCTCCGAACCACACCAGCTAGGGTTAACTATTAGGTAGCCTAATAGATATATTTAAGTCAAGGACATCTCAACATGCCCTTCCTCTGGGCATTGAGCCCAAATTGGTCTTACGGTGCTCAATCTCCCTTATTTATTTATGTACTTATTTATTTATCTAGTAAAATATATTTTTATTCATTTCAGAGAGTAGGGGAGAGGGAGCGATAGAAACATCAATGATGAGAGAGAATCATTGATCTGCTGTCTCCTGCACTCGCCCTACTGGGGATCGAGCCACAACCCGGGCCTGTGCCCTTAACCGGAATCAAACCCAGGACCCTTCAGTCCACAGGCCAATGCTCTGTCCACTGAGCATTCTATCCAAACCAGCTAGGGCTCCTATATTTACTTTTGTTTTATTTTTAATATATTTTATTGATTTTTTTCAAAGAGGAAGGGAGAGGAATAGAGAGTTAGAAACATCAGTGAGAGAGTCATCGATCAGTGCCTCTTGAACGCCCCCTACTGGGGATGTGCCCACAACCAAGGTACATGCCCTTGACCAGAATCGAACCCAGGACCCTTCAGTCCGCAGGCTGACGCTCTATCCACTGAGCCAAACCGGTTTCAGCCCATGTTTACTTTTAGAGAATGTTTAATAAATCATTATTCTATTATCCATGATATAAACGTTTACAGGCCAACATGAAGGAATGAAAAGGCACACGGCTACGCAGCTGGCCGTCACAGTGGCAGAAGGATGGACTTGCCAGGCCAGTGACAGGGTAAGTGCCAGTGCGGTCGGGAGAATTTCCTGGCCTTTAGGACAGTTCATAGTCCATCTGTTCGGCGGCTATTTGGCTGCCTACATGGTTGGACTCTGCTTGCTCTACGTGATACTACACCTCTCAGGACAAACAAACCTTACAGCGGAGGCTTGTGCACAAGGACGTGCTGCATTACGTATTTAAACCGGCCTGTACACACACCTCATTTTTATAGCTTCAGTAATGCAGTGTGTTTGGTCTTCAGAATTACAATGTTGGGGCATTGGACCCAAAATCTAGGAACTGTCCTTGCTACTGAGGTGTCGTCATGTCTAGGCTCTCTAAGAAGATGGACTGAGATGCGTGTGTGCATCTAAACTCAGAACTACATCCATGTTTTACATGGTCTGTCTGTCTCTCAGCCTATGTAAAACCAAACAGGAGTTCGTGTTGAGCCGAAACCGGTTTGGCTCAGTGGATAGAGCGTCGGCCTGCGGACTGAAAGGTCCTAAGTTCGATTCCGGTCAAGGGCATGTACCTTGGTTTCGGGCACATCCCCAGTGGGGGGTGTGCAGGAGGCGGCTCATCAATGTTTCCCTCTCATCGGTGTTTCTAGCTCTCTATCCCTCTCCCTTCCTCTCTGTAAAAAATCAATAAAATATATATTAAAAAGAAAGGAAGGAAGGAAGGAAGGAAGGAAGGAAGGAAGGAAGAAAGGAAGAAAGATAGGAATGAAGGGCGGGAGGGGAAAAGGGAGGGAGGGAGGAAGAAAGGAAGAAAGAAATCCTGCCCTGTCCCAGCCAGCATGGCTCGGAGGTTGAGCGTTGACCTATGAACCAGGAGGCCCCGGTTCAATTCCCGATCAGAACACATGGCCGAGTTGCAGGCTCCATCCACAGTGTGGGGAGTGCAGGAGGCAGCCAGTCAATGGCTCTCTCTCATCATCGATGTTTCTATCCCTCTCTTCCTCTCTGGTCCTCTCCGAGATGAATAAAAAAAAATAAAAATAATAATATATATATATATTTAATATATTTTATTGATTTCTTACAGAGAGGAAGGGAGAAGGATAGAGAGCTAGAAACGTCGATGAGAGAGAAACATCGGCCAGCTGCCTCTTGCACACCCCCCACTGGGGATGTGCCCGCAACCAAGGTACATGCCCTTGACCGGAGTCAAACCCGGGACCCTTCACTCCAAAGGCCAACGCTCTATCCACTGAGCCACACCGATCTTGGCAATAAAAATATATTTTAAAAAAGAGGAAAGAAAAGAGGTGCTGCCCTCCCAGGCATGGAGTGAGGAAAGCATCGCACAGGGGGCCGCTGGTGTGGGCCCCAGAGCCCGGGAGGGTAGGACAGCGTGCGCACCGGTGGGCACTAGAACTAGCCAGGTGCAGACAGTGTCCCCATGGAGCGGCCGCCTAGGACGGGCGTCAGGGTCTGAGCGGACGGAGGTCTCCCTGAGGGGCAGGGTGGCCTGTAGGGGTCGGTGGAGCTCAGGTGGGGTGAGGGGGCTCCTACACAGCCCGGGGCCCAGCACCAGGCGTGCAGCCACCGAGGATGAGAAAGGCTTTGGTGGGGGGGAGCTAGGCGGGAGGTGCGCTGGTGAGAGGGGAAGAGAGCACCTCGCTGGAGGGCACGGGGCAGCCTGGGAGGTTGGTTACAGCCAGGATATTGATGGAACACGCAAAGACAGTACGGATGAGAGAGTCAGGTTCCTCCCTGCTCAGGAAGGAAGTTACAGACATGGAAAGGAAGGGAAACTGGAATGAACGTGAGATCTGAATGGAAGGAGTCCCAGTGAACTCGTGGCTCTCATGTGTTAGAACCTCTATGTGGTCGCCACACTGCGGCTCTCCGGCTCCTTGAGTGTGGCTCTTCCACAAAATACCACGGCCTGGGGGAGTCTACGTTGAAGAAGTGGCGTTATGAGAATTTTAAGTTAAAATAATGTGGCTCTCCAAAGAAATTTCAGTAGTTGTCCCATTGATATCTGGCTCTGTGGACTCACAAGTTGCCGACCACTGCCTGAGATGAATAGGCGTGTGACAGAGTCTCTCAGGGGGCCCGGCTGGCATTCCGGGAGCAGTGGGTTCACCCGGATGCTCAGGTATTTTCTCAAAACCAGCTCCCCCTGGAAGGCCACGGGGTCCTTGGAGACATGACGGATTCCAGCTCCGGGATGGGGAGTGCGCAGGAATTCGCAGTCTCTTTTTGTGCCAGAAAACAAGGAAGTGCTCAGAGAATGATGGGGACATGTCAGAGGGCACAGGAAACAGATGGGGGGGGGGTACTCCCCTGGGCCAAATCAGAGACAATCTGAGCATAAACACAAAGATGCTGTCGCTGCCAGGAACTGGGGGTGGGGAGGGGAGGATGGAGAGTTCATGTTCAGTGGGTACAGAGTTCATCTGGGGAAGATGACACAGATCTGGAGACGATGGTGGTGGTGGCTGCACAACAATATGAACGTACTTAATGCCACTGAGCTATACATTTAAGTTGGTTAAAATGGTCAATGTGATGTAATGTGTATTTTACCATTGTAAGAAACCGTGCTGTGGTTTGTAACACACTGAATCAAAAGTAATTCATCAATCCCTAATGATAGACAAATAACAGCAGTGGCAAAAGTAGTAAAGCCCTAACTGAGCCCTAACCGGTTTGGCTCAGTGGATAGAGCGTCGGCCTGCAGACTCAAGGGTCCCAGGTTTGATTCCAGTCAAGGGCATGTGCCTTGGTTGTGGGCACATCCCCAGTGGGGGGTGTGCAGGAGGCAGTTGATCGATGTTTCTCTCCAATTGATGTTTCTAACTCTCTGTCCCTCTCCCTTCTTCTCTGTAAAGAGTCAATACAATATATATATATATATATATATATATATATATATATATTAAAAAGTAATAAAGCTCTTCATGTAAAAATGTAGGGGAAAAACCCATTTGGAACTGATGGGTGTAATAACTGGTGTGTGTAAGCATGGCTCTTCCATAAATGCCATGAAAATAGAACCTCTTATTGTTTACACTAATAAAAGAGAAAGATGCAAATTGACCATACCTTTGTGACACCCACCAGCCAATCAGGAGTGAGCATGCAAATTAACCCAACAAAGATGGAAGGTTAATTTGCATACACAGGCACCGAGCTGCTGGGGGCAGGTGTTCTGCACCGCCCCAGCCACTCCGGGCCTCTGGGCAGCGTGGGAAGGCAGAAAGTCGGCTCCGGGCTGGAGTGAAGGCAGTGCCGGCACCCAGGTAAGGAAGGCCCATCCTTGCACGAATCTCCGTGCATTGGGCCTCTAGTTTTATTATATAAGAAAGGATATAAATGAATAATATTTTCTAAGAGTCTATCCCACCGGAAATACACGGTGCCCTCTGAGAGCCTCACACATTTCAACATGGCCTTGGAGCTTTTGCTCCTTTTCACTAGTAAGAGATTTTAAATGCTCAGTATCTGGTGGGCAACCACAGAGAATTTGCTCAGCGTGTGTCTCCTGTCTGCGGTGAGGAAGGTAAAACCAATCTGTTTGGTGCTGTTTATTACGGAGTTGGAGTGACCGTTGTTGCCTAAGGTGTTGGTGTAATCATTAACTGGAGGGGAAGTGGTTAGGCTAATGGAGGTTTCTGGTTTGGCCCAGACCTGGGAATTCTTAAAGATCACACGGAAGGACTGTCTAGACAGCACAACTTTTGTGGATTGGGATTACCCGTTTTCAATAATGAGAGGCGTTACTTACTTTCATCAGTTTGGCTGCAGAAGGAAAACAAAACCAACAATGTCACCAGTGTGACTCGGGGGAAAAAAAAAAAAAAAAAAGGCAGCATTCTCTTTCCAAAAAAGCCCCAGTTTCCATAATCCCCAATCTCCAGAGGTGCGGAAATACTGAAAAGCAGTCCGCCTCGTCCTACACGGGAGTTGATTCACTAGCCTAGCCACAAAGGTTATCACACGACTTCCTTCAGAGATGGTTTCCACAACAGCAACTGAATCTTCACACACACCACCGCTGGAAATGGAGATCGCATTTTCCCGGGAAATAAACGAACGCCCATCCAATCGCCGAAGAGTTTCCCGGAGAGTTATGGGCCCCAAACAGAACTATACGCGGGTCACCTAGTTCTATCCGACCTGCCCTGAGGTTGCCCTTCCAAGACTTAGTCCTGAACCCTGGGGGCCCGCAGACTTCGGGATGGGGACATCCAGTCGCATATTTGCAGCCCTGACCTTTTGTCTGAGCTCCAGGCCTGACCTTTACCTTTCGGCCGGGTCTCTCTGATTTCCCAAAGAACAGGCCCTATCAGATCCCCCTTTGGACTTCCTCCTTTATTTCAGCTCTCCAGTCTCCCTCCGAGCCCAAACGCCTGGCATCAGGCCAGATTCCTCCAGCGGGTCTATTCGCCGCTCCCTTCTTAATCTAATCAGTAGCAAATTCTTGCCAGATCACTCCTTTTCATCCCTCCCACTCCCACCCCCTGCCTTACCTTATTTCTAATCCAGACCTTTATCTGCCTCATACTTACCCTATCACAGGCCAGCCTCCTAGCCAGAGGCCCCAGCCAGTCTTGGGCTCTTTCTGGCGTCTTCGTTCTGCCGAGTCTTTCCACCAGCGTGCCCGCTCCGCCTGTCTGCTCTGGAGTCCTGCCTGCGCCCATCTCTGCCCCATCCCTTTCATTAATGTCCCCTTTCCTCCTAGGTCTCCGATGGGACCTCCCGGACAGCCCCCGTTCAGGGTAACTCCTCCCTTATTCCACTCTCTGAATTCTTCTGACAAAAGGTCTTACGTAGGAGTTTGTGTTGTTCTTTACAGTTAATGCTTGTCCCTGTCTCCAGTGACACCAGCAAGCGCCTTTCTGCACCCTGCTTTCTCACGTATCCCACCGTATCCTTATCAGCGTGTATATGTTAATCTGACGCTTTTTACACGCCTGCTGAGTACGGACGTGCCATAATTCCTTTAACCAGTGCCTTGCTGATGGACACCGGTGGTGTCTCCAGCTTTGTTATTATCAGACATGCTGCAGTGAACTCCCTTGTACATCTTGAGAAAGGTTAACTCTAAAATCAATAATAAAAACGACAACAACACATTTTTAAAAAGCATGTATGTGCATCTTACATTTGCGTAAGCATACCTAAATTACCTTTTGAAATAATATTCACCGTCCGCCCCCCCTGTTTGATATCACTAATTTTCCTGCCACCCAGATTTTGGGCACTGACAAAGGGGAACTTTGCTTAAGGGCTGTTCATTCCCACCCAGAATTAGGGGAGAAAAATGTGAAGCAAGAGAGAAGGGAATTGAAGGTCAGAAAACAGACTCTCGGTGGCTCCACAGACTGCGGGGACTGGCCCTGCGCTGGCAGAGTGCATCGGCCATCTTCCTCTGCCAATGACGGCCGGGATGTACCCAACTACCAAAAAGGAATGATCTTTATGCTTGTTTTGTTTTGACAGATAGGCACACGAAGGAAATGAGGCTTCATTGTCTGAACCATCAGGAACTGTCGGAAGGGATGGATGTGGAACGTGTGAGCTCGGAGCAGCAGGGCTCAGACCTGTTCCAGACAAAGGAGTCTCCGGAGCGGCCACTCCCCGGGCTGTCGTCCTAACTGCCTTTGTGCGACCAAATGTTTCCTGTGCCGGCCGGAGGGAGGGGAGACCCAGCTCCTCTTTTAACCGCTTGAGAGTTCTGTGTGAAGCCTCAGGATTTATGGAACAATAAACGCCATTTACCCGCGGCCCCGGCGGTGTTAGGCGTGGGGTAAAACTACGTAGCGGAAAGCTCATCAAATTTGAAATTACGCCGAGAAGTGTTGTGCTGCCATTCGTCCCAGGGAAACAAATCAGATTGTGGCGGCAGCAGCGAAGTAGGTTCCTTAAAACTAAAAATAGTAATATGTGGACGTTTTCGGATAATTCATGTTTTCTCATCGTTAGGGGTCAGGGGGCCTGAAAGCAAGGGATGAACCGGAAGGGTCTGTGGGGTTGCTAGTGGTGTTATTAGTATACCATCCTGCACAGGTTGACGATGCTGTAATTTGGACAAATGAACCTCCAGCATTCATTCAGAAGTCCCACCTACAAGGAGGCCGCATCTCAGCGGGGACGGGGAGACTTGTCACCTCTTGATGGACGGAGTAGGCAGAGGCCTGGCCCAGAAGGTGGCGGCCACTCTTTCCCAGGGCCCAGCGTAGCTTCCCGGGGGTGGAAGCCGAGCCCAAAGAGAGAAAGGGAGCGAGCTGGTCTGGCGTGACTCTTCCCCACCCCATTCTGGGCACTCCCCGCGGTCCAGAGTTCAGGTGGTCTCCAGGCAGCTCCGGGCCAAACGCAGCCGCTCTAAGACCCTGGTCAGAAGAGGCAGGTCCAGTTCCCGCTGCAGGGGAACTGCCCCAAGCTGGGCCCTTCCTCCATCCTCCCCGGGACCACCCTCCTGACCCCCTGGGGGTGGGCCGCAGGCACCCTGACCGCCTGGGGACCCAGCATCAGTCCGCTCTGGGCCTTGGTGAATCTCAACGCACTAGCCCCCTGCGGGAATGAGTCCAGGCGGGGAGGTGCCGTCCTCACTGACCACTGGCAGGACCCACACCAGGAGACCCGCACCGGAGTGGCTGAGCTCAGGAGAATGTGAGGGGCGGCGGCGGCGGTGTAGACCCTGCCCGGGAGGAGCCTGGGGCCTTGGCGGCTGCCCCCTGTAAGGTATGAGGCCGCATTGAGTCCCGCTCATTCCTGGAGAATAAATTTTACTTTAAAATACCTTGGTGGTCAGTTTCCTGCGCCTCAAACCTTACACCCCCAAGACGGAGGGGCTCGGGGGCGCTGCATGCTGTGCCCAGGCCTCGCCAGTGGTCCCCGCGCCCGGTGTCCGGCCGCTGCTCCGCGCTGACCAGGCCGTGGCAGCTGCCGCACAAACCGGAGCCCGGCCACGAGGAGCCCCGTCCTCCAGGGGCAGCGGGGCCTGGAGGCCTGGCCTGCGGCCGCCCCGGGCCGGCTCCGGGCGCGCCCTCGCCTCCGGGGCCTCCTCGGCCTCCCGGGCCTCGGCGGGGCCGGGCTGGGGGACTTCCCGGGGCCGGGGCTGGACGGAGGGGGCTGGACACCGGATACGTCCCCGTCCAGCCGTCCGAACCCCTGGACGCCGAGCTGGCGGCAGAGGCGCGCACGGCCCGCGGGGAGGCTGGGGGCGCCGGCGGCGGGGAGATCGGGGTGGGATCGGGCCGCGGGGGGCGCTCCGGACCGCGGGCCCGTCTCGGTGTCCGTGCGGCGCCGCGAGGCCGCGACTCCGGGCTGAGGTCACGGGCCGGGCGCCCTGCGGGGGCCCCGGGGCGGCGGCGCCCGGACGCGCTCTGGGCGCTGCGCGCACTCGGCCGCCGCCCGGGACCGCCCTCGGGTCCGAGGGGGGCTCGGGGCGCGGCGCGGGGCCCTTTGTGCCCTCGGCGTCCGCCGGGCCTGGGCCTGGGCCTTTTCCTTCCGCAGGGAGCGACTCCCCACCCCTTTCCTCCGCGCGCCCTGCGCCTTCCCGGAGCGGAGCGCGCCGAGCGGGGCCCCGCGCGCTCCTCCGCAGCCCCTCCCGGTCCCCGAACTCCAAGCCCG
Organism: Nyctalus aviator; assembly: GCA_036971965.1. Lineage (NCBI taxonomy): Eukaryota > Metazoa > Chordata > Mammalia > Chiroptera > Vespertilionidae > Nyctalus > Nyctalus aviator. Next base: position 182,336,803 of record CM072924.1, on the reverse strand, counting down.
CGGGGCGCGGGGCCCGAGGGGGACACCGGGGATTCCCGAGGGAGGGGGCGAGCGGGCTGCGCCTCCCGGGCCCCTCCCTTCCCCCCGGGCCCGCGCCCTCCCCGGCCCGCCCCGCGCCCCGCGCCCCGGCAGCGGCGGGGTTAAGCCCTGGAATGTGGCGGCGAGGAATGTGCATGCAGATGAGCCGGGCGGGGCGGGGCGGGGCGGGGCGCATGCAAACCACACGCAAATCGCATGCAAATGAGGAGGCCCGTCGCCGCCGCGGCCGCCGCTCCGCCGCGCTTCCCGGATCCGAGCCCCAGACGGCGGCGGCGGCTCCGGCGGCCCGGGCACCGCGACCCCCGGCGCCGCGCGGGGACGGGCGGGGCGGAGGAGGCGGAGGAAGAGGCGGAGGCAGCGGCGGCGGCCGCGCGGCGGCCCCGGAGGAGGAAGAGGAGGAGGAGGAGGGCTGGATCGCGGGCGCCCGGCGCAGCCATGGTGGACTGATCGCCGGCGGATCCCCGGACTGATCGCCGCCGAGGCGCCCCCCGCGCGCGGTGCCCCCGCGCCCCGCGCCCCGCGCCCCGCAGCCCCGCGCCGGCGCCCGCGGCGGGGGCGGCGCCCGGGCCGGACAGGCAGCCGCGCTCCCGCCGCGTCCCGCGCCCGCCCGGTCCCTATGGAGGCGCCGCCCGCCGGCCAGGCCGCCCACCATGCCTAGGAGGGCCGGCAGCGGGCCGCTGCCGCTACCCCGGGGCTGGGAGGAGGCCAGGGACTACGACGGCAAGGTCTTCTACATCGACCACAACACGCGCCGGACCAGCTGGATCGACCCCCGGGACAGGTGGGCGGCGGCGCGGGGCGCGGGGCGGGAAGGTCCGCCCGGCCGGGCACTAGGGAGGAGGGCCTTCGGGACCGCCTGTTCCGGGGGGTCCCCCTGGTCCCCCCACCTCCCGATGCCCCCCATGACCTCCGGACACGGCGGGCGCCGCGGGCTGGCCCCTGTCCGGCTAACGGGCCACCTGAGCCCGCGCCGAGCTCCCAGCGTCGGAAGTTGGCCCTGGGGAGGCCGGCGGGCACCGGGCCTGGCGGGAGGGGCCGCCCCGGGCCCGGCGGAGGCCCGGCCACCGGGGGCCTCTCCCCGACGTCCTCTCCCCGGCGGCCCCGGCTCCCCACCTGGATGGGGGCTTCGGACGGTCAGCCCCGCGGCGGTGGGTGTCCTTGGCCCTGCCCCTCGGATTTTGGGAACGTTTGTTGGTTGCCTTCACCTGAACACTTGAACGGACTCCAGACCTCGAAAAGGAGGATTGCTTTTTTGCAGCGAGAAGGGGTGAAATGAATACCGCCCTGAGCGAGCCTGGGCTCCAGGAGGATTCTCACTGGATTTCCTGTCGTTACCAGCCCACACTTTCATCCCCCTGGGAGTGCAGGGCAGAAGCGTGGCTCAGTCAGAGAGGTTCAGGAGCTTCAATGTAGCAGAATGTCCACAAATGTTACTCCTCTGCCCCATCGTTATTATTATGATGATGATTTAAATCCTTAAAAGGAAACTATTTTTGTTTGTTAATCCTCACCTGAGGATATTTTTGCCAGTTGCTATGCTTTTCATAGACAGTGGAAAGGAGGGAGGGAGGGAAAGAGAGAGAGAGATCACTGTGAGAGAGTCTCATCCATTGGTTGCCTCTTGCACGACCCCCCCCCCCCCCCCCGCTTGACCGGGAATCGAACCTGTGACCCTTTGGTGTGCAGGAGTGCAGGGAACTTCTATAGTTAGAATTATTATAAGAATACTATGAGATACTCCTAATTGTAACCTTGTAATTTGCCCATGAAGGAGGTATTTCTAATTGTAATTTTAAATAATACCTGTATTTATTAGGGATAACTCCCAACATTTCTGGAACTTTTCCCCCAAGCTCTTTATGGAATGTAGCCTTCGGGATTTATCACCTTTTCCAGGTGCTTCTACCAAACATGACCCTTTTTTCAAACTGAAGCTGAAATAGTTTCATACTTGATATTCCCTAGTTCCTTGTATCCTAAGACTATTGTTTTCGGAAGCGATCACAGGGCCATTACAGAAAGTCATAAATTGCATTATAAATGTATGGGGCAGTCCTTGCTGAATTATCCATGAAGGCATGGGTGTCGGCTTCCCTCCGGAGGAGAGGCAGGGAAGGCAGCTGTGCGGGAGCTCTCCTGGCCACCGCCCGGCCGCCCGCTACCCGCCCCCGAAAGTGATGGCTAGCACCCCACCTCCCTGGCCTCCCGGACAGGGCTGTGGCCATAAACCGCCGCTCTGGGCCAGGGATTGCGCTTTGAAACCACCTACCGGATCGCAATTGTCCGTGATGACGGTGTGCACCCAACAGCGTCTTGTTAAGGCACCTGTGTAACGACCTGACCTTGACAGTTAGCGGGAGTTCTTTCTGCTTTCCGATACGTGGAGTGCCGGGTTATTGAAATGGCAGTGGGTTCTTGACATATTCAGTCATGTCAAGCTCTCTTCGGCTTCCGTTTCCACGTCTTATGTCCTCTTATTTGTGTTTACCAACAAGGGTCATAAGAATATGTGCCGAAACCGGTTTGGCTCAGTGGGTAGGGCATTGGCCTGCAGACTGAAGGGTCCCGGGTTCGATTCCGGTCAAGGGCATGTACCTTGGTTGCGGGCACATCCCCAGTGGGGCGTGTGCAAGAGGCAGCTGATTGATGATTCTCTCTCATCGATGTTTCTAACTCTCTAGCCCTCTCTCTTCCTCTCTGTAAAAAATTAATGAAATATATTTTTAAAAATATTAAGAATATGCAATGCCTGGGTGAAACCAATAGAAAGTGGAGGGAAATTAAGTGAGATGGCTTGGTTTATCCATGTTACTGCGTCTCAGACACGCTCTGCATGTCTGTTATTTTAAACCGCTCTTGGATTACCAGTGATTAGGAACCGTGTTTTCAAGGAACTGGGCAACCAGCTCGTGTGATGCAGGCGAGCCGTTTTGACTAAGATGACTTATCCTTCCAGCTTTCCTGGAGTGGTTGGATTTTTAAGTATTTTTCAATCTGACACATTATTTCTGGATCTCAGTATCGGAGTGCTAAAAGACGATTCCTTGAGAACAGAGTCAACACAGACATATTTGTGTTTCCTTTTAGGACAATGAAGTGTCTGCAAGTCTTGCTAGATAGTGTAAGAGGTATTGGGAGCCCTAGCTGGTTTGGCTCAATGGGTAGAGCCGTCAGCCTGTGGACTGAGAGGTCCCAGGTTCGATTCTGGCCAAGGGCACATGCCTGGGTTGCAGGCTCGATCCCCAGTAGGGGGTGTGCAGGAAGCAGCTGATCAATGGTTCTCATCATTGATGTTTCTCTCTCCCTCTCCCTTCCTCTGTAAAATCAATAATATATATATATATATATATATATATATAATTTATTTATTTATTTATTTTAAAGCGGTATTGGGAGAGGCTTTTCGGAGTCGCTCTTCACTAGGCACTCTGGGTACACGCTCCCCAGACACAGGGAAAGAGAGGTGACCCAGGCCCCGGGAGTGGCCGGCTCTTCCACAGGCCCAGTTGCACATCCTGAGAGAAAAGTGACTCGATGCACTGAGGGTCCGCAGTACTTTTGAAGGCTTAAAGCCATTTGATTAAAATGGCCAGGATGATTTATCCAGCCATATTTATGTCAAGAAAAAGAACCTGGCGTTTTTGATGGTCTGTCGGCATTTGAGAGGTGTTTCTGATTGTATAAATAACTATGCAGATTTCATGGGGAACGGTGGGGGACTTCATAGGAACCTTATTTCATCGAACACGTTGTGGTTTTTAGAATACTGAAGTAACATTTTAAAATACTCTCAAGCCCAGTGAGTGTGCTCCAGTGGTTGAGCAGAGATCCGTGAACCAAGAGGTCCCCGGTTCGATTCCTGGTCAGATGTGTCTCTCTCTCATTGCTGTTTCTCTCTCACTATGACTCTCCCTCCCTCCCTCTCTCAAATCAATTTAAAAAAACCATGTTAAAAAGTAAAATGCAGTACGCTCAAGCGTTTGGAGGTGGATGGATAACGCAGCAGACTGGGCGCCATCGGAGCTTGCTTCGCTCCCCCTGATGGAGTCAGCTTACAGGGGGTTCCGAATCCCTCCAGACCTCCATTTTCAACTCCAAGGGAAGGACCCCCCTCCCCCCCCGCCTCAAAGGGCCGCTTGGGAGCCCATCATAGTGCTGCTCCCGTTTGGGCAGTGAGCGGGAGTTCGGTTCCCTCCAAAAAGAGTAGAAGAAACTCTAGCACACACTTCTCAGCGTTCACTGTGGGACAGAGAGCCACTGAGCTCAGCTCCAACTGCGATCTCCCTCCGGCCTCCCTTCAGCCCTCCTCTCTCCCAGTCAGAGATCAGGAGGTGGAGTCCCGGGGAGACTGCTGTAGCTGCTGACCGGGGAGCCGGGATCTGAAGCCAGGGACAACCCTGTGACCCCCCTTTCCTTCCCCCGGGCTGCCTGGCCCCCGCTCAGCAGCCCTCAGGTAGGGTGCAGCCTGCCTGCCCAGCTAATTTCCCCGGTGGATTGGCCGGTCCTTACTAATCTCTGAAGGTTCCTGTCAACTTCTGACAACCCTGTGACCCCCGCGTTAGCCGCACGAAGGGTCTGGTTCACGGGTGCCTTGGACGTGTGGGCTGGTGGGGACCCATGAGGTTGAGCACACCAGGAGTTCTATGTGGGGGAGGAGGTAGGCGCTCTGCCGCACCCCTGAGTACATCACAGTTTTACTGTAAACAGTCTTGACGCTGCCCCCCTCGTCCCCTCTCCCTCATCCTGGGGTAGTCTCCCCATCCTTCATTTCTTCCCCGGCGGGACTCCCCCTCCCGAGGGTCACTCCCCAGGAGCTCCGTTCCAGGTCTGCTCCCCGTTCACCTCTGCTTGGCTCACAGGGACACCCTCTGAGGGCACAGCTGGTGTTTATGGCCAAATGGCCCGGCGCTCTAAAAAACTAAAAGATAAAACTATATTCAGCACGGGAGGAAAGGTTGGATGGATTCATTGCTGCCTGGAGGAGGACAGGGCCAAGGCAGGCGGGCCTCAGAGACGGGGTGAACGGCCTCACAGACTCCCAGGAGAATTCTGCCCCCTTTTCTCTGCTTGGATTGACTGTTGCCATAGTAGTTACGGTTACGTTGTGTACTTGAACTTAAAAGATTTGCCACCACACAAAGCGACGACGGTACCTTAAAACTCGCCAGTAGGTTGTCCTCTCTGGCCTGTGGCTAGTGTCAGCTGTGGGAGGGAAGAAATGCTGAGGTCAGGAGGTGACTGAGGAGGAAGAGGGGGTCAGATCCACTGGTGTCATCAGTGACCGAGGCCACTTCGGGCACATGGTTAGGGGGCTTTGACTTTGGAGGACAGTCACAGCCGGGAGTTCGAACCCTGCTAGCGGTTCTCAACCTGAGGCTCTCGGCCCACGGGTTGAGAACCGCCGCTGTAGAGCCTAAGACCATCGGAAAACACAGACATGCACATCACCATTCATAACAGTCACAAAATTACAATCCTGAAGTAGCAACGAAGATAACGTTATGGTTGGGGGTTACCACCACATGAGGAACGGTGCTAAAGGGTCAAGGCATTAGAAAGGTTGAGAAACACTGCGCTAGAGTGTAAGCTCCAGCCCTACCTGGTTTCCTTCCGCTGCCCTCTGCATCCCGTGGATGGCAGGTATTCCCTGTGTGTCAGGGAATGAAGAAATATGCAGTAAACGAAGGAATATTAATGGAGCTACTCTCTCGTTTCCAGTTCTTATTGTCGCCCTTTCAAAAGCGTTACCCATCACCATCCAACAACTGGGAGCCATTGCTCTCCTAGTTAGATGAACAATACTGAGAGAAGTAGCTGCCCATTCTGTCTAACGGTGCTAACGCGGGTGTGGATTGCTCACGGGAGCAAAGGAAACCCCATCGGCGCTCATCGTCTGCATCGCAAGCGCCACGGCCGGACAGCCTCCCGCAGCCGCTCCCCGCCCGGGTGCGGAGCAGTCACTGGTGGATTAGCTGAGCGATCACAGTGTTGGAAGTGTGGAGAGGATGCTGAAAGAAGGGTTCTTTTAAAAATAAAAAAATCACTCCGGGAAGCACCAAGTTAAGCGAGACTGCACTGTCTCCCAGAAATTCCCCAGGAGAAGTCCTTGCTCTCCGCAGTTCGCTGTCATGCCTGCTGGAGGGGGCAGCTGTTGCTCCATTTACTGACTTCTTCAGCGACCTGACCCGTCCGTAGTTGGCAGCTTGATTTGGTTGGGAGACTGAGAGCAATAATTGCTTTTTCAAGAAAGACGATCGTTTATAAGTACGTTTTTAGCCGCAAGTCGCTAAGCTGTGAGCTGCATAGTGAGCCATGGTGAGGGCGGGCTCCACGCCAGCCGAGGCCTCTGGCCCCCGGGGAGCCGGCCACGCTGCCTGTCTGTGGCACCGGAGCTGGCCGCTGGGGAAGGGATGCCGCCGCCGTGAGGGGGTGAGGGGCGTGTCAGCCTCACATCGCTGCTGAGGGAGTGGCCGGAATGGCAGGAAGCTGCTAGCTTAACACAGTGGAACTCCCCTGAGACAGGGCCTGGGTCTGTGTATGTTCCCGCCTGTGCACGTCGTGGATGTTGGTGGAGCTGATTTCCTGTTAGAATTGCAGACTGACTTCATCTTAGATGAAGAGAGAAAGGAACACCCGTATGAGAGAGCAACATCCACAGCTGCCTTCCGTACATGCCCCGACCAGCGATCGAGCCTGAAACCCAGGCATGTGTCCTGACCGGGACTCGAACCCGCAACCTGGCCTGCAGGGGGTGGCCAGGTGGGAAGGGATATTAAGGGCATGGTGTGTAGAGAAGTTGTGGGTTAAGAATGATTTACCAGATATAGAGGCTCGGAATATTTTCAACCTCTTCAGTGTGTTTTTTCCCTCCCTCCATCATTTTATCTTTTATTGCGATTTTGAAAAATCACATAAAATTCACCACTTTAACCATTGTGGAGTGTACACTCCAGTGGCTTTTACTATATTCCTAACGCGCAGCCGTGACCGTGTAATTCCTGAACGTTTCTATCCCCCCAAAAAGGAAGCTCGTCCCCGCAATGAGCTCACCCTCCATTCTCCCGCCCCTGCTGCCTCTGGCCGCCACCGGCTTGTCTATTTATTGCCTCGCTGGGTTTGCCTCTTCTGGACAGTTCATATAAATGGAATCGTATAATTTTTGTGTCTGGCTTCTGTCGCTGAGCGTGCTATTTTCACATCCATGCTGAAGGATGGGTCAGCACTCCGTTCCTTTATTCAGTGTTTCCCAAACTTTTGACATATGTGTACCCCTGCTATAATTTCCTAACGCTGAGTACCCCTCGTACTCATGAGAACGTAGAATTAGGCGCAGCTAAGCACGCTGCAGTGCATATCCCCACCAGACTCCGGTGCAGCGTGTACCCCCACCAAGCTCTTCCCGTACCCCTGGGGGTACGCGGACCACACTTTAGGAAACACTGCTTTATATGAGGACTCTGGGTAAGGTGCCATCGTGTGGACACACCACACTCCGTTTACCCACCCCACAGCTGATGGGCATTCGGCTTGTCTCCACCTCTGGGCTGTTACGGTGAATGCTGTGTGAACATGCACGTAATTTCGTACGAACGTATGTTTCCGTGCTCTGGGAACCGTACCTAGAGGTAGAATGGCTGGATCATGTGGCAGTTCCAGGTTTCACTGGGTGGGGATCGGCCAAAGGGGCCGCACCCTGTTACCCCCCACCCACGTGTGGGCGGGCTCGGCTTCTCCCCGTCCCCCCAGAGCTGGTTATTCTCTCTCCTGGAGCATTTCTGGTGGCCGTGAGGCCGTGTCTCCCTGTGGTTTGCATTTGCCTTTCCCTCTTCACAGTGTTGTGTAGCCTTCCTGTGACCCAGGCTTTTCCCCCCTGCTCCAGCCTCTCGGCCGGGACCCTGTCCCCCTCCCCGGGCCCTCTCACTAGATACTGACCGAGAGAAGTCAGGGGAGAGAAATTCCTTCTCCCGTGTCTCCCATTGCTCCTCCCCGTCCGAAGGCTCGGGATGATTGTAACTCTGAAGGCGTAGACATCAGCTAACCGATAGTTTTTATGGTGTCAGCTGGACCCCGGGAGGTAAAAAGCTGGTAAGATCCCTCCAGCGCAGGTTGCTCACGGTCTGGTCTGCGAAAGCAAGTCTGAGCCCTGTCCGTTCTTTCTGAGATCCACTTTTAATTGGGTTCATGGTCCCTCCCTCCTTTCCTGGGAGGAAGAGTTGGGAGGATTTAAAAGTCGAACGTACCGACAAAGTACGTATTGATTTTTGTCTGTATCTCGAGTGTGATATGTTTTATGAAGCATAGGTGTGAGTTTGCATAGGTAATGAATCAATCATACTTCGTGTGTGTACCGTCAGCTTACTCAAAATGATTTGATACCTAATCACTTTAAGCTAGTTATAAATGGCGAGAGTTAAATTCACCTCCGTTGTTATTATTTTTTAAAAACGGTTGGAAGAAACCTGGCAGACTCTGCTTGGCCAGGTGATCAAGGTAAATGTCAACAGTAATAAGTCATGTTGATGTCCCCTTGACATGGGATGATGACAATAGCACCTTTTGTTCGTGGGCTCCCCGCCCCCCCCCAAACTGTCATAACCCCAGTGCAATCATGAGAAAAACTCCAAGTGCCCCATGGAGGGACATTCTACAGAACACCTTACCAGTACTCTTTTTTTTTTTTTTAAATATATATATTATTGATTTTTTACAGAGAGGAAGGGAGAGGGATAGAGAGCTTGAAACATCGATGAGAGAGAAACATCAACCAGTTGCCTCCTGCACACCCCCTACCGGGGATGTGCCTGCAACCAAGGTACATGCCCTTGACCGGAATCGAACCTGGAACCCTTCAGTCCGAAGGCCAACGCTCTATCCACTGAGCCAAATGGTTTCAGCTTGACCAGTACTCTTAATCTTTTTAAAAATAATTCTTTTTTGTTCCAAGTATTATATATGTCCTACTTTCCCCCTCCATTGCCCCCTCCACCCACCTCTGTCCCCCACCTCAGGCCTTCACCCCCCTATTGTCTGTGCCCATGGGTTATGCCTAGATGCATACCACTGACCAGTGCTCTTTAAAACTGTCGTCATTATCACAAATAAGGAAAGTCTGAGGAACTGTCACAGCCGAGAGGAGGAGGAGACACGGCGGGCACGTGTGACGTGGTGTCCGGGTGGGTTCCTGGGACAGAAAACAGAAATCCGAAGGAAGTACGGATTTTGGTGAATGATGCATCTATATGGGTTCATTGATTTTATGTAGCACTCTGATAGGGGAAACTCAGTGTGTGGTATATGGAGACGCTGTATGCTGCTGCTTTTCTACAAATCTAAAACTATTCTACAAAAGTTTATTTTTTTTAGTGACCAACATACCCCACACGAAACAGTTGGAAGTGTTTTTCCTTGAGTCAAAAGGTGAGTGTTCTGAGTAATTATCGTTTTTGGGTTTTTTTAAAGGTCACTTCATTTTTTTTCTTTTTTTAATATATATTTTATTGATTTTTCACAGAGAGGAAGAAATAGGGATAGAGAGGTAGAAACATTGAAGAGAGAGAAACATCGATCAGCTGCCTCCTGCATACCCCCCACTGGGGATGTGCCTGCAACCAAGGTACATGCCCTTGACCGGAATCAAACCTGGGACCCTTCAGTCCGAAGGCTGACACTCTATCCTCTGAGCCAAACCGGTTTTGGCATAATATGGTGTTTTTGGTTACTTGGAAAAGCAAGGGTGAGCGAACGGCCCCGGACCACAGCCCAGCCCGGGCCCGCCTTTGTGTGGCTCTCCAGCCGACCACGGGGCTCCCACACTCAGCGGCTGTCAGGGAACACGAGCAGCGAAGGACATGTGGCAGATTGTATGTGGTCCCCTGGCCCTAACATACCTAGTCCCTGGCCCTTTGTAGAGAAATTCCGCCAACCTCTGACATAAAGCGAGATGACAAAGTCTTTAAGACATTGAGATAAACGCTGACGGGAAATGTTAATTGTCTGTGATCAGTGGTGGCCGATCACTGAGTCCCCGTCCGCCGGGCCTGCGGGCGCTGGGCAACGGGAGGCCGGACCGGACGTGGGTGCTGGACTCGCATTGCCTTTCTCCTCAGGCAGGGCAGCACGTTCCTTCCGTCCTTCCCCGACGTGGCCGGGACTGGGCGTGGGGGCGGGAGGCAGATAGGCCAGGTGAACACCTGGAGTGGCCGCAGCTGTCTGTGTGCAGTTTGCTGTTGGGAGACTGAGTATCACAGGGCTCTGTGTCAGCAGTTGGAAACGCCGATTTCCCTGTGACACAGGGATAGTATTTATAAAAATCTCAAAGCTGGCCCTGGCTGGTGTTGCTCAGTGGTCAGAGCGCCAGGCCAAGCGTTGAAGGGTCTCTGGTTTGATTCCTGGTCAAGGGCATAAACCTGGGTTGCAGGTTCTAGCCCCCGGTTCCCAATCCGGGTGTGTGGGGGAGGCAACCAGGCAATCTCTCTCACATTGATGTTTCTCTCTCTCCCCTGCCCTCTCTCCTTTCCACTCTCTCTAAAAATCAATGGGGAAAAAAATATCCTCTGGTAAGGATTAACAACCAAAAGATAAAAAAAATAAAAAAAGAAAGAAAGAAAGATCACAGTTGATGATCAAGTAGAAAATACCTCCACGTATTATCTGTGTAAAGCAGGTACCTGTTGCAGTGAAGGCTCTTCCAAAGATGCCGTGAAAAGTAAAATTGTGTAACTCTGCATCGTCCTCCTTAGCAGTGAGGACATCCTGGCTCCCGGAGGACCGCAGGGACGCCCGGGGTGGTGGGCGGCGGGCAGGGCCGCCCTGAGAACCCCGTGAGGCCCCGGGAGCCCTTCCCCGTCACACGCCCCCAGGCCCGGGCCCCGCGGAGGCTGTGAACAGCGGTGAGCATCGCACCTGCTCTGGTCTCCCGGGCCGGCCGGAGGACATTCCTGTGAAGGAAGCGCAGACATCCTTGTGATCGCTAAAAGAGCGACTGACTTGTAGCTCGAACGCGGCGCTGGCGTGTCTGCAGACGGAGTGGGTGCGGGCGCGGGCGTGGCGGGCGCACGGGCCCTGCCGTCGGTGCCGGGTGCTGCTCCTGGCGCTGCCTTCGGGGTCTGCCAGGGCTGGCAGCGGGGTGAGGGGTGAGCATCGACCTGCTGGCATCTGCCGTGTAAACGCCTGGTCACACCCCGCTCAGGGGCAGCCTGTGGCATGCGTGTGTGCATGGGGGACAGGGCTCCCTCGGAGGAGCAGTGGCCTTGGTACTCGGTCAAGTTTAAACCCTGGGGGGCAGCCTTTCCTGCAAAGATGGGAGCGCACGCGGTTTCGTGCGGTGCAAATTCCCCCCTGCGTCTCCCTACAAATTCCCCCCTGCGTCCCCCTCCTCCTCATAGCGACACGCCCCGACGCCAGGCTCCTGTCCCGGGACGGTGGCAGCAGGTGGATGTGTGGGATCCAGGCTGTACACAGTCTCCCTGGGCCGTCAGCTTTGTCAGCTTTCACGTCTGGGTTTGTCCCCACGGCGTCCCTCCAAGCCGCCTGCCGATCAGCAGGTCGGAAACGGGCCATGCCTTCCTCCCTCGTCGCCTCCCTCTCTCCCTTTTTTATTAATGACATTTCTCCGGGCCCCGTGCGACCCCACGCCGGCATCCAGGCCTGGCCGAGTCGCCCACGTCACATGGACGGCCGGCTTGCCCTTGCAGATCCGGAGACCACACAGCCAGCGTGGTGGCCTGAGGCCCTTGCGTCCCTGTTCCCGGGGAAGGCCCGCCCGGGCAGGGTGTGTGGCCAGACACCTCGGAGAGCCTTCCGGGTGTGTCTGCACCGCTGGCGTCCTGAGCGGGTTCACGGCCGTCGAGGCTGGGCCCTGCTTGGCGGGAGCACCGTTACTTCCCGCCCTGCTGGCCTGCCTGTCCCGCCGCTGGTAGCGCCGCGGGCCGGGCCCACGCCAGTGAAATGCAGATCCCCGAGGGGCCCTGGCTTCCTTTGCAGCCACGTGTCCGTCCCCGCCTGCTTTTCCTGAGTTGGCCCCCTCGCCCAGGGATGGCGAACGTTGACTTGTGGGCCGTAGGAGGCCCCCAAAACCATTTGGTCTGACCCTGCTAAGGGGTTGGGGTGAGCTCATTAAGCGTTTGACCAGATAGAGCAGGCTCATTTGTAAGCTGGTCATCTTGTCTGGCCCTCGGATGATGTTATAAATTCCCAAATGGCCCTTGGCAGGAAAAAGGTTCCCCGCCCCTGCCCTAGTCCATCGCTCCCTTCCTCATTCATTCATTCATTCATTCACTCATTCATTCAACTTCATCAGATATTCAGTGAGGACCCTGTATGCCAACCACACACCAGTATATAGGGGACGTGGCATTGAATAAAATAGACAAGGTCCCTGCTTCCGTGGGTTTTCGAGTTCGGGGGAAGACAAATAAACCGTAAGGATATAGTGAACGTGTTCTGATGGCAAAGTGAAGGTGGGGCTGTGGGAGCTGCTGTGGGGGGGGGGGGTGGTCACGCGGGAAAGGCTGTGTGTGGGGCCGGCGGAGCCGGGGCGGGGGACGAGAGAGCCGTCCGCGCGGATACCTCGGAGGAGAGGAGCCCAGGGGAGAAGCCGGCCTGCACCGTGAGGCTGAGTCAGTCACCAGCACAGCAGCGTTAGCTCCTCGGCCACCAGCCGGCGCGGACGGCACACCTCCGGCCGGCACTGCGCTGCCCTAAGCCCGCGGTGCGTGTGTCCAGTTCGTACAGGCGCCGGGCAGCCGGCGGGCAGGGCTCAGACAGCGCGGGCACGGCCAGGGGTCCGATCCCCATCACCCTCTAGACCAGCGGTTCCCAGCCTTCCTGATGCTGCGACCCTTTATCACAGCTCCTCGTGTGGTGGTGACCCCAACCATAACATGATCTTCGTTGCCACTTCATGACTAATGTTGCTACTGTTAATTGTAACGTCAATATCTGTGTTGTTTTCCAATGGTCTTAGGCTCGACAGCAGCGGGTCTCACACTGGGGGGTGGGGTGGGATTCCTGGGAGAGGAGGAGGAGGTTTTAGGGAACGGGAAACAGAAGATGCTTCACGCGCTCTCTCCGGAACGCCCCGTCCACCACCACGCCCACGGGCTGACGGGGACGGTGATGACGCGCGGTACCGCCCGGCGAGCCCCTCACACGTGTGTCTCCGCCCCGGTCCGCCTGCGCCCCGTGTGTCTGCGCGGCCAGCGCTGGGCACTCCCGGCGCGGGTTTGCGGAACAGGGAGCCTGCGGGGGGCACTTCGGGGAAGGAGGCTCAAAGGTGCAGCGACTGTCTAAGGGCACAGAGCGGCGGAGCCACGGCGACGTGACCTCAGAGCTGTGTCTGTGACGGCGGCCTGCCTCCAGCCACCTTCCTGGGCTGAGGGAGTCTAGACGCTGGAAGCTTCCCTTAGCACAGCAGTCGGCAAACTGCGGCCCCCCAGCCACACGCGGCTCTTTGGCCCCTTGAGTTTTCAGCAAACGCCAGCTTAGGAGCACCCTAATCAAGTTAATGACAACGTACCTACCTATACAGTTTGAGTTTAAAAACTTCGGCTCTCAAGAGAAATGTCAGTCGTCGTCCTGTTGGTATTTGGCTCTGTGGACTGATGCGTTTGCCGACCACTGCCTTAGCACGTCCGCCACGCCCAGCCTCCAGCGCTCTGCTCTCCCGGCACTTGTTTTATAGCATCTGTATTCGAACTAACCCGCCCTGTGCCGACTCTTCACATCGCACTATTATCCTTTCGGAATGTTTTATTCTCCCAGACACGTAGGCAGTGTCCGCGGGTGAAGTCACGCACCCGGCTCTCTACTCGTGCCCCTGCCAACGCCCACCCCACGTCCGGGCGCATCGGGAGCTGGAGGAAAGCCTGGGTCCGTCCCCTGGGCCGCCGCCCGCGCTGCAGGTCTCTCCAGAGGCGGAGGTCTCCCATGCTCTGCATCCTTTATCCTTGTCTCTGGTCCTGAAACCCCTGGCCTTGTACCACAGCCTCTCCCAGCCCAGGCTTCCCTCAGTACAGCGTGCGCCTGCACCATCTGAGGACAGGCGAACTGATGACCGAGGAGGGAGAATCTTCCGAGCGACAAGACCGAGTCCCAGCCCTTCCAGGCTCCTCTGCAGAGTTCAAGCTATTCCTTGAGAAAGCATTTGGTCTGGCCCTGCCAAGGCATTAGGGGTGAGTTAATTAAATGTTTGGCCAAACATAGCAGGCTAATTTTTTTTTTATAGTATGTCACTTTCCTGTATTTCTTCACGTTTGTTATATGCCTTTTACAAAAATTTATTTCAGAGAGGAAGGGAGAGAGCTAGAAACATCAGTGATCATCGGATTGGCTGCCTCCTGCACGCCCCCCCCCCCTCCCCTCCACTGGGGATGGAGCCCCCAACCCAGGAGAATTGAGGCTGGGACCTTTCAGGGCAGCAGGCTAATTTTAAGATAACTTCCTATGGCCTGAGAATGATGTCAGAAATATCCAAACGGCCCTCGGCAGAAAAAAGGTCCCCCCCCCCCCATAAACCCTGGTGGGCATCTATCGTCGGAGAATACCTTGCTTTCACCACAGATGTGTCAATCACAGGCCTTGGTGGGAATTCTTCTTCACCTTGACTCTGATAGTTGAGTTTAAGTCTTGGGGGAAGAGTAATCTCTGTAAATTGCCTTGTTCTATGGTTTTAAGTTGCTTAGACTTGGATTCAGGCTGCAGCTTCGTGAATAGGCAGCAACAGGAACCGAGAGGCAGGGTGGTGTGTTTGCGTTTGGTTTGCTGATGCCGTGAGGCTTCCCTGTGAGAGCAGGAGCAGTCACCAACACGGTGATTGTAAAGAAAGCTGCGCTTTTTATCTTGTCTGTGTCGTAGCTGACAGTGCCTTGTGTATCTGCCTCTGCTTGGAAATCTAGTATTCTTACATTGCTAACTTTCGGCGTGGAGTGAGCTCCAAGTGTGTGAATTTTAATTAAATGCTCAGATTTTGCATGGGAAAAATCCTTTGTTCATGAGCAACAGTTGTTCAAGCTAGCCTTCCTTTTTTTTTTAGGGAAGTGTGGACAAATAAAACACATGAATTTTCCAGCAGGTGAAAAAAGTCATCCCTTTAGCTCCATGACTGTTCTGCCCATTAACTAAATGGCTACGTCGGCCATAATTATCTCGGTGAGGGGAAGAAGGCAGGAGCAGTGAGTAACCAACCAGCACCTGGACGGAACATTCCTCAGATGCTGTTCAAATGAGGAGAGACTGTCCTGCAGCTGGGGAGCCGAGTGGTGAGGCCGATCAGCCAGCTCTGCCGGGGTTTGCTGTTGTGGCCGTGGAGTGTGCTCAGAAGGCCGTGCCTTATCCGAACTGGTCCAGCTCCCTCTCTTTCCGTAAGCCCAGTCGCCCGTCCTCCCCACACGCCACTTTATATATATATATATATATATGTATTTTAATTGATTTTTTACAGAGAGGAAGGGAGAGGGATAGAGAGCTAGAAACATCGATGAGAGAGAAACATCGATCAGCCACCTCTTGCACACCCCCCACCGGGGATGTGCCCGCAACCAAGGTACATGCCCTTGACCGGAATCGAACCCGGGACCCTTCAGTCCGCAGGCTGACGCTCTATCCACTGAGCCACACCGGTTTTGGCAGTCTCATTCCTACAGACGCCTTTCCCCTGTTGTCATTTGCTTCTTTGCTTTCCACCCCACTACGGCCTAAACGGTACCCTTCCTGGTGACTCCTGGAGGTGGCTTCCGTTCTCCGCAGGTGCTGCTGTGTGAGCTTTTTGTTTTTATTTTTATGCCTCGCTGCCATTCAGACTAGCGGTGTTGGCCTAAGTTAGGGTTGGTCCGTTTGAGGGAAAACAGCACCTTGCCGGGGACTGCTAAAGCCAGAGCATCGCCTGGTAGATTCCAGGAGGCCGGAATTTGGCCGGGCGGGGGCAGGAGGCCGGGCAGTGGGCTGGTGGGGGGACTGAGTGATGAGGTAACCCACTCTCCCTCTGAGAACGCGGGTGCTCGAATAAATAGTAGCAGGGGTACATTTGACTACAGAAAAACTCGGACATGACAAAAGGCACAAACAAAAAGACAAAAAAACGAGGGGAAAACAGTTTGCGTATAACGGATAAGTTCCAGCGGTTAGAATAAACGACCTGGGATCTTCCTGCATATGTCACCACAGACCGGTCAGGAGGGCGTGCTCAGAGAATCAAAGCGGGTTTCAGGAGTAGGTCTACCGTTCATGTAAATATTAACACCCCCCGCCTGGAGGCTACAACATGTATGGGTGCGTGTGTCAGGGTGGAAAAGCAGCAGCGGTCTCCTCTGACATCAGGATAGTGGTTGCCTCTTAGGAGGGCAGGGCGCGGGGGGCTCCGTCCCAATCTCTATATGTCTTTGTGTTTTTAGTCTGCAGGCAGGAATGGAAAAGCATTACCCACAGTTTGATTTTGGGAACGTGCTGTTCATTTGTCTCTGCATTGCTTTGATGCATATTAAATATACAGTTTGAATTTTTCCACATGCCTCTTCACCATAGACAGATAGTTTGTGCTTGACGCTGGGACTATAAGGAATGTCCTAGTTTTGAATTTTGGACATTTAAAAAATGTACTGCTGGATTCTGTTTGCTAACATTGTATTTAGGATTTTTTTACAATCACCTTCAGGAGAAGAGTGTCATTTTTTGGTCTTCTCTTTTGAGTAGGTTGTGGCTCAGAGGTTATGCCGAGTTCCTAAAAAGAATTTGGAGGCTTTCGTTCTCTCTCAGGGAACAGCGGAAACATCGCTGAACCGCATGGTCCTGGCAGTTTGGCGGAGCTCACATTAGAACTTGTTTGATCTCACGTTTTCAGGGAGGTCCGTGCTTGGATATCTGCTTCTTGTGGTATCTATAGGGCTGATGAGATTTTCCCTGCCTGCTGGGGCCAATTTATTTATACCACCTGGCACTCAGCAGTGCTTTCCAATTTGCTGGGCAAGATAATCCTTTAATGCTCTTCTCCTTCCACTGCATCTGTGGCCGTTTTCCTGTTCTCATTGTGACCTAGTGTATCTGTGCTGCTGCTTCTTTATTCTTTCTAGTTTAGGTCACCTCATGGCTCCGTTACTTGGATATTTCTTTTGAAAGCAGCCAGCTCTTGAATTTATTGTCATTAATTACTGTTTTTATAATTTAGTAGGTTTTTTTAAAAAAATATATATATTTTATTGATTTTTTAACAGAGAGGAAGGGAGAGAGAGAGAGATAGAGAGCAAGAAACGTCGATCAGAGAGAAACATCGACCAGCTGCCTCCTGCACACCCCCTACCGGGGATGTGCCCGCAACCAATATACATACCCTTGACCGGAATCGAACCCTGGACCTTTCAGTCTGCAGACCGACGCTCTACCACTGAGCCAACCGGTTTTGGCTATAATTTAGTAGTTTTTGTTTTTATATTTTCTCATTCCTTCTCTTTCGTTTTTGAGATTTGCTTATTTTGTTTCCATATTATTTATTGATATTAATAGTTGAGTATTTTATATATTCTTTTGATCGGATGGGGTTCAGGACATATGATCCCCACATAGTCCTTCCTCCCCAACTGTCTGCTCTTCATCAGACCTTCATGAAAGACACTCAGGCCTCCCTCTTCCTTTGGGTCTTCTTTCCTTACGAAGACTCCGGTGCTACATACAACTTATCAGATAAACAAACATATGCTTTCTCCTGTTAATCTGTCTTTGTCCGATTAATTTCCAGTCCTAGCTGGGAGCTGAGGGGGTGGATTAAAACTCTTTCCTTCCCTACCAGTCACTGATGACAGCTTTACTTGTCTCAGAGCTTCTGATACCTTACAGTTTCATCCCTGTTTTGTGTTTATTCATCAATATTTGGTTGTGAATTCCTCTTTTTGCCGGACTTCAGAATGTGTGGTAGCACAAAGGTCTCCACTACGCACAGCAACGAGCAGACGCACTAAGCGTCCCTGATGGAATGTTTGCTCAAAGGAATGGTCCCCAGGGCAGAACACGTCCCTGTGCTGCGCCCCTGCCCGTGGTGACACTGCTGCTCCTGCGTGCTGGGATGGGGGAGGGGTGAGGCTGGTCTCCCATCGCAGGCTTCCCTCTCAGGCCTCCGCATGCTCAGGCTCGAAGCTCTCACCCCAAACAGGCATGTTTCCCGGGGCCCAAGTGCAGTGCATCCCCAGGTTCCGCCAGTTCCGCTTTCAGGTTCAAGGGCGCCATGGGACCTGCCTCCAGATGCTGAGCTCAGAGGAGGGCAGACAGTGTTAGCTGCCTGTGGGTGCTCCCTAACAGCTTCCTGTTTTGGTATCGGAGCCTGTGAAGCACTGTCTTCATAATTATTATATAAATATGTAATATATGTTATCATGTTATAGCTCATAATTATTGAGATGTTTTAAATTTGGTATATTTTTTTTAAATGAATGCTAAAAATTTTGTAAATGCTAATATTAGTGAAAAAAACGTGAGTAATCCATCCCTTCAGTCAAATACTTACTTGATTTAGAGCAGTTGTTTAGGTGTTCAATTGTGAAGGAAATGAGAGATATTTACATTACCTAATATTGCTCTAACGTTTTATAAGATTGTCCAGCTGTTCTGCTTCTTCCTGCTGCCCGCACACAAACCTGCTCATGCTCAGCGTAGGGTGCCTTTTTCGGAGTGTTTCCCTCCTGTTTGACCTCCTCTGGGCTGAGGCTCACTGTGCTCAGTGCTCCCGCCGGACCCATGCTCTCCCTCAGCCCTGCCTGGGAGGAGGGAGAGGGAGGTCTCACCCGCGCCCCGAACACGGTGAAGTGTGGACTGTTAACCTTTCAGTTGGGCATAGTAGGAACTGAGTGACATAGTAGGAACTGAGTGACATGGTAGGAACTGAGTGACATAGTAGGAACTGAGTGACATGGTAGGAACTGAGTGACATAGTAGGAACTGAGTGACATGGTAGGAACTGAGTGACATAGTAGGAACTGAGTGACATGGTAGGAACTGAGTGACATAGTAGGAACTGAGTGACATAGTAGGAACTGAGTGACATAGTAGGAACTGAGTGACATAGTAGGAACTGAGTGACATGGTAGGAACTGAGTGACATGGTAGGAACTGAGTGACATGGTAGGAACTGAGTGACATGGTAGGAACTGAGTGACATAGTAGGAACTGAGTGACATAGTAGGAACTGAGTGACATGGTAGGAACTGAGTGACATAGTAGGAACTGAGTGACATAGTAGGAACTGAGTGACATGGTAGGAACTGAGTGACATAGTAGGAACTGAGTGACATGGTAGGAACTGAGTGACATGGTAGGAACTGAGTGACATGGTAGGAATTGAGCAACTGCACCCTAGGGGGTCCATGAGGGGTCAGAGGAACCTGGAAAGGGGCTTCTCTGGGCTTGTCTTAGGACTTTGCTCACAGCTTTAAGTTCCGTCTCTTTTATCACTGTCTTAGAGGAAAACGTGTGTTATCAGACTTGCAGGTAGGGTAAAGCGGGACAAGACAAAGAATAGGACAGAACCAGTTTCCTAACGAATTGTAGGCTTGGTTGGAGTGATGCACTAAATGAGACCTAATGCCTAGCGTTGGAATCTGAAAGTCTGCTGTGTGAGCACGGCACTGCTTGGTGGAAATGCCAGGAAAGGACTGGAGGTTTTCACTGATAACCTGGGCTCAATGTAAGAAATCAGCGCCACTCGACTTCCGGAAAGTGAATTCTGTTTCTTCCTGTGACGTTCTGCCAGCTTGTGTTTGTACGTGGTCTGGGATCCCAGTCACCCGGAGCTCATTCAGGCTTAGAGCTCAGGGGCTGGGAGAAGGAGAGAGTCTGGGGCCGGGGGGTGGGGAGGTGTCACCCCTGGGTGACCATCATTCACTGCCCACACCAGGGCTCCGGGTGAACGAGTGCACTGCTGGCAATCGTGCTGGGTCGCTGGGCATGAACCGGGACCGTCCCGGGCAAATGGGAAGGTAGGTCACCCGGGGACCACAGTCTTCCAACAGGTGAAGGTCTGTCACGTGGAAGAGAGCTTGGGCCGCGGCCGCGGGGGAGACACAGCTACAGACAGGCATCTTCTCCCTCATGTGGAGCCCCGTCGGCTGCTTCCTGAAGGCGGGCTGGGCTGCCTGGCAAGGTGGCGTGTCCCCATCACCGCAGACGCCAGGCATTGGCGTGGCCGCCCTTCCCCGTGTGGTGGCACACGGCGAGGGATCAGTCTGTACGGTCTATCCGGTGTTTGCTATTCCAAGCGGGCAGGTGCCGTTTTCTCACTCCCGGAGCTTCACCACAGGTGCCCCGGCGGGCCCTGTCCCGGGCGGGCCGCGCTCCGGTCCGCGGGGCCTCTGGCAGGCCTGCCCCTGGGTCTTCGGCGGCAGCTGCGGGGCATCCGACTGTGGAGCAGAGCCCCCTCCTCCGTCCACAGCGCGCGGGGCTCAAGGCTTCGTCGGCCCTTCCCTCACCCCGGCACCTGCTCCCTCCGGCCGGGGCCTCCGTCCACGCCGCCGCCGCCACTCCCGCTGCCGCTCGTTCACAGGGCATCGTCCTGCTCCTAAGCGCCTGCGCTTTTATTTTCATTTCATTTCTTAATTAATTAATTAATTAATTAAATATATTTTATTGATTTTTTTTTTTTTTTTTACAGAGAGGAAGGGAGAGGGATAGAGAGCTAGAAACATCGATGAGAGAGAAACATCAATCAGCTGCCTCCTGCACACCCCCTACTGGGGATATGCCCGCAACCAAGGTACATGCCCTTGACCGGAATCGAACCCGGGACCCTTCAGTCCGCAGGCCGACGCTCTGTCCACAGAAGATGCCCCTTTTCATCTTCAGGCAGAGCAGTCTCTCCACATGCGGGGGCATGAACTGGGCGTGTTGCCTGGGTCCTTCCTTGGCTTCCCCAGGGCGCTGTGTGCGGGATTTTTCAGAGCCTGCTGAGTCCCGTCCAGCAGCTCCAAGAGGCCGTGTGACTGTTCCCATTTGTAAACGAGGTTCAGAAAGGTGACCTAGCCAGGATCCAAACCCAGGTCTTTGCATGTGTCCGTGTGTTTATTCATTCCCCCGGCGTCCCAGCCTGGACCAGATTCATAACAAGTCACCTTTCCCCTCCCGGACACACACTGTGGCCACAGGCGGCCTTTCCTGCGCTCCAGGCTGCTGATCTGCCTGGTCAGCGAGACAGGCCGCCCCTGCCACGCCATTGGCCTCTAGAGGACTCAACTCAGGTAGAGCAGCAGCTTGTACAGGCGTATAATTCATTCTTTACCGCGGAGCAGCAGAGGCGACATGTAAATGGAAACCTGGAGTGTAACAGGAGTGAGCGAGGCAGGGGATGAGATGGGACCGTTTGTGGGGACAGAGAAGAGAGAGCATGTGTTGAGTCTGCACAGAAACTTGATGCCCTGGAGATTCAGGAGAGAGAGAGAGAGAGAGAGAGAGAGAGAGAAGAAATAAGGGGAAGAGGGGAGTCGACTTCATACAGGATTGAACAGTTAGGCAAGGGCTAGATCAAGGTCTTGGTAGTTAACCTGAGAGCATGTTTTTTTCTTCCCTTCTGATGTTATTTTTGAAACAGGTAAAAGTATCTATAAAATTATTTTCAGGAGATACCAAAGGGTATAACTCCTTATCTGTCTTTCCTCCTCCATCTCCTTCCCCTGGAGACATCGCGCTTCCCTCCCCTGTGTATCCTCACTCAGGCATTCTGTGCACATACAGGAAAACACACAATTTGGTTTCCATCACTCCTTTGAAACAACAGTAAAATATCACATGCCTGTTCTACATGCTTTACTTTACTCCGTTAATGTGTGTGAGATGCCATTCCACAGCGGTATCGAGCTGTGTCGTTCCTTAAGGCTGCATAATATTCCACTGCAAATATGTCCTCTAGTGCAGCCAGTCTGCGGGAAGCGGAAAACAGAGTGAGGGAGGAGGGCAAGAAGGTAGATGGAGGTAGAAGGTAACTGGTAAGCCATTTCCGTAGTTAGGGCAGGAGGTGGTGTTCACTTGGTTCGGAGAGTGGCGGTGAAGACAGAGATGGAGTAGCTGTGTATGAAAGAGACTCGGCACTACGCAACAGGAGGACCCGTAGATGGATGGGAGGCCAGTGGGAGGCAGGGGTGACTTCCAGCCTCTCAGGCGTGAGCAGTTTGGGTAGATGATGATGCCATCTAGCGAGTTGGTTAACACTGAGCGAAGGCCGAGGGCGAGCTCAGGGGCAGACCTGTTGAGTTGAAAGCGTGTGTGAAACACGAGGGTGGAGCTGTGGAGTGCTCATTCGGCTGTTGGAGTCGAGTCTCAGGAGAGAGGATTGGTCTGCAGATGTAAATTCGGGAGATGTTCTTGTGGAGCAGTGCACTTGTATGGCGGTGGTGATTGGACTTCTGGGAATGGTTGAGATCATCCTGGTCAGTGACCTGGTCAAAATGTCCATGTGGTGGACTGTGCTTAAAAAAGGCATGCCCCACTTTTTGTAACGTCTTTTACACAAAACTAACCGGTTTGGCTCAGTGGATAGCGCGTCAGCCTGTGGACTGAAGGGTCCCAGGTTCGACTCTGGTCAAAGGCATGTATGTACCTTGGTTGTGGGCACATCCCCAGTAGGGGGATTGATGTTTCTCTCTCATCAATGTTTTTGTCTATTTCCTCTCCCTGTAAAATATCAATTTTATATATATATTTTTTTTAAAAAAAAATTAATTAATTAATTAATTAATTTATTTTTAAAGGGCATGTCCCTTTAGTCTTTCAGAAATCGACATACAATTTGAAGCCTTCTGAATGAGTTTGTGGGGAGCACTACAATTTGTTGTTTGTTAACAACAATTAGCATGTCAGTGGAGTTTCTGAGGAATTCAATTCAGGAGTCTGCCAAGAAGCTGGCTGCCACACAACTGTGCAAAGCTCGTCTGTGCCCCGTGCCCAACAGAAGCTCGGAGTTAGCGGCTTTCTGCCCGTCACTCCTTCCCTCGCTCACGCAGGCTGAGCAGGCCTGGTTCCTGCCCGGCAGTGCTGGGGGCGTGTGCACGTGCGGCGTTGTTGTGGGTAGCCGTCGTTTCCACGGGCTTCTTTTGCTTTCTCGTGATTAACCTCCGTTAGCTGAGTGTCAGTATCTTTAACTCAGTCCTCCGAGTTATTTTAGCTCAGTGTAGTGATGCATGCTCACAACAATGGTGTTTTGTTTTTTTTTAACCCAGGAGTTTCTGTTAACAAAACTTCAGACATGCGTGTGTTGTGGTTAAAATATAAAACATGCGCCGAAGCCGGTTTGGCTCAGTGGTAGAGCGTCGGTCTGCGGACTGAAAGGTCCCAGGTTCGATTCCGGCCAAGGGCATGTACATTGGTTGCGGGCACATCCCCGGTAGGGGGTGCGCAAGAGGCAGCTGGTCGATGTTTCTCTCTCATCGACGTTTCTAGCTCTCTATCTCTCTCCCTTCCTCTCTGTAAAAAAATCAATAAAATATAAATAAAATAAAAAATAAAATATAAAACATGCCATACGCATGCGTCCTCTAAACAGGGAAATATAAATAATGGTCTTCCAAGACTTTTCTTAGAGAGACACCTGTGACTGCGAGTACTGAGCGATTTGTCCACAAGAGAGTAGAAGCGGTGGGTGGAGGAGATGGTGTGTGAGGAATCCAGGTTCTTTTTTTTTTTTTTTTTTTTTAAATAGATTTTATTGATTTCTTTTTTTTTAAATATTTTTTATTGATTTTTTACAGAGAGGAGGGGAGAGAGATAGAGAGTTAGAAACATCGATGAGAGAGAGTCATCGATCAGCTGCCTCCTGCACACCCCCCACCGGGGATATGCCAGCAACCAAGGTACATGCCCTTGACCGGAATTGAACCTGGGACCCTTCAGTTCCCAAGCCAACACTCTATCCACTGAGCCAAACCGGTCCCGGCGGAATCCAGGTTCTTTAAAGTGGCTACAGCCGAAGGAACGCCAGAGACCTTGGCCCACCGATGTGGTGGCCTCAGCTCTGACCCGAGGGTTAACTTAAAAAGACGACACAGGCTTTGTCCTTACCCTGAAAGACGCAAAACAGAAATACCTTAGAAAATAAAAGACGTTACAAAACAAAAACATAAGAACTATGAATGTTATGGCAGTTAAAGTATAATAGCTTCATAAGAAAAGTAGTATCGTAGATGCTAAGCTTACTACTTAATAAACATTCCTTTTTTTCTGTCTTAACTTCCTAATTCGCTTTTTATTTTAACCATATTAAAACAGACCCCTTTCTCACTACACAGTGATAGTAAAAACAGACCCCCTGATAGACAGATTTGGGCAGACTCTGGACCAGAGAAGGTACGTTTATGGAAGATACATGCCCGACGGATGCCCACCGTAGTCCCCCGGGAACTGCACACCGAAGCCACAGTGAGATGCTACGACACCGCTGAGGGAATGGCTAAACAAAACAGCAGACAAGCAAACGCTTGGTCCTACTCACTGCTGGTGAGGAGGGGAGTCTGGGACTCGAACCCATTGCTAGAGGGGATGCAGTGTCGTCCAGCCACTTTGGTGAAGTTTATTCTACCTTCACCTCTCAACCCGGCATCCCTGCGCCTAGGTCTTTACTCAGGAGACGTGAAAACATGCCACCCCCATTACCGCACGAATAAGCACACTGGCGCTTCTGTGCCAAAGCACTACCAATAGAAAAGCAACACACTGTTGGGACAGTATGGATGGATTGCAAACGTATTGGGCTAAATCACTGTTTCTCAACCTTCTTCTTATTCATCTCCCACCCCTTTTACGTATTTCTCCCTCTAATTGTCCATTGCCCTCACAAATTTTTAAAAAAGACATTCTTATTGATGTCAGAGAGGAAGGGACAGGGAGAGAGAAACATCAGTGATGAGAGAGAATCGTTATCGGCTGCCTCCTGCGCTCTCCCTACTGGGCATTGAGCTGTGGCCTGACCCGGAACTGAAGTGACCTCCTGGTTCGGAGGTCGGTGCTCATCCACTGAGCTGGGCCAGCGGGCCAGGCTAGTTGCCATTCTGGAACAGGAAAGACCATCCGCAGAGACGGGCCGTGGCTGCCAGGGGCAGAGCAGGGTTGAGCGACCCCCTGGGCCGATGTGGGAACTCGGGGAGATGATGGAAACGCTGTGTCTTGATGGGAGGGGTAGTTGTGTAGAAGTACGCCTGTGTCAGAATTCATCGAATTGTCCCCCAAAGGGTGAACTTTATGGAATTTACACTGAGTGGCCAGATTCTGATGATCTCTGAACACATAATAATTGGGTCACTCAGTGTGTGTGTGTGTGTGTGTGTGAAAAAAAAAAAAAGAATATATATATATATATATATATATATATATATATATGAGGCTCAGTGCATGAATTCATGCATGGGTGGGGGCCGGCCAGCCTGGCCAGGGGGAGGAGACATGGGCAGTTGGTGGAACTCCTGGTCGAGGGGACAATTTGCATATTAGCCTTTTATTATATAGGATATACACTGAGTGGACAGATCATTATGCGTTCAGAGACAATTGTAATCTGGCCACTCAGTGTATGCCTCTGAAAAGCCTGACTCTCCCAGAGTGGTCTGGGTCCAATCCGAATAGCAATGGGAGTGCGAAGGTTGGGAGCATCCGAAGCTGATCATTTTATTCCCAAGAGGCGGTCTGGACTCGTGGGGCTCGAAGTCCCGTTTCCCTGGGAGTTGCTCAGCCACACGGAGATGTAACCTGGAGATGTAACACGGAGATGTAACCCGGAGATGTAACCCGGAGATGTAACCCGGAGATGCAGTTTGCATGAAGAGAAAGGCCCGAAGCAAAGCTGCCCCGTGTCTCCGTGGGCGTGGCTGGTGGTTCAGGCTGGCTCCCAGCGGAGGTTCCCAGCCCTCGGCAGCCACCGGGGCGCACGTCTGGATGCAGCCCTTGCTCTTTCACAGTTGGAGCCGGCTCTTCTCCCTCCTGCCCGCTCCGCTGAGCGCCCTCCTCTCCCAGAAGCTGCCTGGGGGAAGCGGGCGGTGGAAATACAGGTTTGGCCTTCGGAATGCCTCTAACTATTTGAATCCGTTGCCAAGAAATGGAGTTTCCTCCTCCCTCAGAGTCCTTCTGTATAATCATTGTAAGCATCTGACGCCGGTGCCAAATGTTGTATTTTAAGCGATCTGGTGACAAATGAGCTCTTTTCCCCCTGAAAGCCCTCACTGTGCCGTCGGATATTTCGGGCAGTTCCCACCGAGCGGCGTGAGGAAATTCTGCTGCTTGTAACCCCTGCACCACAGGGTGGGTGCCGGCCTGTGGAAAAGGCTGTGCCTCCCGCCAGGTCAGCACCCGCCCCCGGGCCGTGTCCCCGGGGCTGGGGCGTCACCAGGAGAGGCTGACCACGGCGATCACAGACGCACGGATTCGTGTCCGTGCTGCTGCTGGCTGTTGACTAACAGTTGGGGTTAGAGAACACTTTTCTAGAAACACGGAGGACACATGAACGGAAGACACGCCGTCTTCACACTGACCACTGTTCCCCCGGCCTCCCGGCCCCGGCCCCCTCACCTGCCCCGGCCGCCTGGGCACGGTGCTGCAGTGAGACCTCTCTGGTGACGCTGGCCTTCCCGGGCTGAGCTGGGGCCTGTCGGCTGTTTTGTATGAAGTTACTTTTCTCTCCCCCTTCGCACACTGTCCCTGTGGGACCGAGGCCCGTGTGCAGCCCTCCCTCAGGGGCTGGGAGTGGCGTTCTGCATCCTGGCGGGGGAAGCAGGGTTTTGGTAAGCAGCAGCGGGCAATTGGAAAACCGAAATTCACGGGTGCCAGGGAGAGGGCTGGGGGCTGGATGGAAGGGGGTGGAGGGATTAGGTGGACGCCCAGAGCGGTGGGACAGCCGGAGGGACAGGGACAGAGGGCACAGAAGCAGGTGGAGGTGGGCACAGCGGGAGCGGGGGTGGAAGGAGACTCTGCCTGGGATCAGTGGGCTCACAGTACCTCGTGCAGACGGTGTTTTGTTGAGTTTACACGTGAGACCTGCGTGGGTTTGTGAACCAGGGTCACCCCAATGAATTCAATAAAAAGTAAAATAAAATCTATAATCATGAAAGGGTACTATGCTAATGAGACTGGACGTCTTCTGGATGTCCTTCCGGACGTCCTTCCTGACCAAGAGGGCAGCCAGCCCGGGTCCCTGGTGCCTGCGGGCCGCTGGGAGGAAGCAGCTGGGCCCCGGGTGCCTGCCGGCGGTCAGAGGAGGGAAGCCCGGGGCCTGGGTGCCAGCGGGAAGCCGGTGCCAGCAGCCAGGAAAGGAAGGCCTACTCTTGCACAAATTTTCATGCATCGGGCCTCTAGTATCCTTATGATAGCTTAAACAATGAAACACTTAGGTGTAAACCTCACGCACATGGAACTGTAATCTTTAAAATGCCTAAACACTGATGTAGGAAACCAAGGAATACCCAAATTAATGGGGAGACATATTCGTGGGTAATAACAAAAGGAACACAATTAAATTTAAAAATATATTATTTATTGATTTCAGAGAGGAAGGGAGAAGGAGAGAGAGAGAGAAACATCAAAGATGAGAGAGAATCATTGATTGGCTGCCTGCTGCCTGACCCCCACTGGGAACTGAGCCTGAAACCCAGGCATGTGCCCTCGGCCGGAATCGAACCTGGGACCCTTGAGTCGGCAGGCTGACGCTCTAGCCACTGAGCCACAGCTGGCGAGGGCACACAATTTACATTTTTAATTTGCCCATGGGGATGGCTTGCTCACGTGTAACGCCCGCTCCGTGGTCTCGCCTCCCGTAGACCGGGCTGGCATTGGAGCGTGCCCGTTTTCCTCCTTCATAAACAACGCCGTGAGCATTCCACACGGCTCCTCAGTGTCCATCCAGGAGGGGGTTTGTTGGCTTGTTCGGTTGCAAAGGCTGCCTTGCTGTGCAAAGCCAACTTTTCAAAAGAAATTTGCTTTTTAAATGATTTTCCTTTGGGCCGGTTGGAACCGGTGCCCATCGCGCTTTAATGCTTCACTTCCCTCCTTACCAAGGTGAAGGGCAAACCTCTCTATCATTATTATTTAATGCTTTTAATTATTATTATTTAATGCTTCATTTCCCTCGTTATCGATGGGGTTGAGCATAGCTTTGTATGTTCTGAGACCATTGGTTTCCTTTTTCTTTGAAATACTTGGGCACATTGTTTTTTGGGTTACTCATCTTTCTAATGGTTTGATAGTTTTTTTTATTAATTGTTTAAAAGTCCTTCATATATTTTAGAAACAAATCCTTGTGACATTGATATGCTGCAAATATCTCCTCCCAGTTTGTTGCTTTAAAAAAAAACAAACTTATTATCCTCATGAAATTTAAAAAAAAAAAAAAGGATTTCAAAGAGGACGGGAGAGAGAGAGAGAGAAACATCCTTGATCAGTTGCCTCCCGTATGGCCCCTTCTGGGGACGGAGCCCACAACCTGAGCACGTGCCCTGTCCGGGAATGGAACCGTGGCCTCCTGGTTCACAGGTCGACGCTCAGCCGCTGAGCCATGAGGGTTTCTTTTTTTAAATTGAGCCTCATGGAATTGTTGATGAACAGCAGTTCTTAAGTTAACATGGTCCGGTCTGCCCATCTTCCGGAAGACGGTCCTGAAGTCACCAGGTATAGAGGTTTGCCCTTCACATTGGGGTCTTCACATCACAGGGGCTTGGTTCTGAGTACTGGTGGGGGAGGGTACCACTTTCGCGCCTCCCTCTCCCCCCACCCCCCACCCCTGCCCCCATCTGTCTAACCTGTCGCCACAGCTTGTGTATCAGAAACCCCACAGCAATGATTCGTCCTCCACGTAGTTTCTGTGGATCAAATGTCAGTCTCTGTGCGGACCTATTTTCGTGTTGCCGTGCAGTTCCTTCATTTCGTCTATTCAGTTCTGTCACCATTATCACACTGTCTTCCACATTATAGTTTTATAGCAAATCTTAATATTTGGTAGGGAACGTCTCGTGGATTATTTATATGAAGACGACGATAACGCTTGCAAATAATGGCACTTTTGTTCTTCCTTGCTTATCCCTAATCCTTTCATTTCTTTTTCCTGCCATACGTCCTGGCTTGGACGCGGAATACAGAGTTGAATTGAAGTGGTAATAATGGGCATCTTTGTTTTGTTCCAAATCCCACAGGAAGCTCGTTCAATGTAAACAGGTATTTTGCAGGCTCCTTTATCAGGTTAAGGAAGTCCCCTTCTGTTCCTAGCATGCTGAGTTTTGTTTTTTTAAAATGATGTTGAATTTTGTCAAAAGGTTTTCTGTTCTTTTTGAGATAATCAAGTGATTCTTTTCCCTGTGAACGGCATGAGTTACATTAATTGATATTTTAATGTTAAGCCAACCTTGTATTCCTGGGATAAACCCAAGTTGGTTATGAATTACTATTATTATTATTGCCAGAGTTTGGTTTGCCAATACTTTTTTTTAAAAAATGATTTTAAATGTCATTTATATAAGAAATTTTCTTCTTTTTAGGTGGGCAATAAGGACTATAAAGTGACTTAGATTGTAAAATATATTCTGGTTTCATAGATCTTAAAATATCTTAAAATGTGTGTCTTAGTGCCAAGTGAATTGTCCTCTTCGTGTTTCATATCTGTGTCTGCAAGTGAACTTGACCTACAATTGTCCTTCCTCTTTCTTGACAGATTTTGGTATTAAGGTTATGCACCACACATGATAAAATGAGGTGAGGAATGTGCCCGCATTTTATGTAGTATTAAGTAACTGATATAATGTTGGCTTATTTATTTATTTCTTTTTTAAAAATGTATTTTATTGATTTTCTACAGAGAGGAAGGGAAAGAGAGAGCTAGAAACATCGATGAGAGAGAAACATCAATCAGCTGCCTTCTGCACAGCCCAGTTTACCGGGGATGCGCCAGCAACCAAGGTACATGCCCTTGACCGGAATCGAACCTGGGACCCTTCAGTCTGCAGGCCGACGCTCTATCCACTGAGCCAAACCGGTTTCGGCTTATTTCTTTCTTGACTCTTTGGTTGCACAAGCCTGTGAGACCATATGGGTGCAGCATTTTAACTGCTGGTATAGTTTCTTTGATGCTTATGACACTGAAGGTTTTCTCTTTCTTCTCATTCAGTTGTTTTGAATTTTACTTTTTAGAAATTTTCTCATTCTATCCCTATGTCCAGATTTGTTAGCATAATGTTATTTCGGATAAATTTTTATGTTTAATGTAAGTAGCATCTATAGCTGTCTCCT
Source organism: Nyctalus aviator (assembly GCA_036971965.1). NCBI lineage: Eukaryota > Metazoa > Chordata > Mammalia > Chiroptera > Vespertilionidae > Nyctalus > Nyctalus aviator. Next base: position 182,306,545 of record CM072924.1, on the reverse strand, counting down.
CTTCATTTCAGCCACTGTCAGTTTATATTTTCATCCTTTTTACCTCCCCTCCCCCCTGGTTGTTAGAGTTAGTCAGTTTTGTTTTTCCCTTCAAAGAAATGAGTTTTGGTATTGACATTGTCCACTCTCGTTATCTGTTTTGTTGTTGTTGTTTGTTTGATTGATTACTTTCTGTACCTATTATTTCCGTACTTCTACTTTGGGTTGACTTTACTTAAAAAAAGAAAACTTTTTAAATATATATTTTATTGATTTTTTACAGAGAGGAAGGGAGAGAGATAGAGAGCTAGAAACGTCGATGAGAGAGAAACATCGACCAGCTGCCTCTTGCACACCCCCTACCGGGGATATGCCCGCAACCAACGTACATGCCCTTGACCGGAATCGAACCCGGGACCTTTCAGTCCGCAGACCGACGCTCTACCACTGAGCCAAACCGGTTTCTGCTAAAAAAGAAAACTTTTTAAAGGGATGCGTAACATACCAGATTTCCGTCTGTTCTTTTTGAAAATGCACTTAGGAGGTGGTAAATCTACACAGGGCTGGGCGTGAAACCCGTATGTTTTTCACGCAGGCTTTTCCTTATTATGGTTTTACGACTTTCGTTATGTCGGGCTGCTTTCTGTTCTCTTCCCCGTGGCTGTCTGGAAGCATCCTGCTGGATTTCCCGACGGCCGTTGTCATTGGCTCTGACTCTGACGTAGGCGAAGGGATTCAGAGGATGTGTGCGTCCCGGGCCGGTCCTTGGACTTGGTGGAAACGTGGGCGCTGGCCTGGCACGGCTGTCGTCTCCCGCCGGCAGCTGGCACATGACTCCCCCACGGGGCGGGGGTCACTGCTTCCGAGGGAAGTGGCCTGTCCCCCACCGACGGAGGGCCACAGCAGGTCTGCTGCCATCCCACCAGCAGGAAGGCACGGACTGACACGGAGTCATAAATAGGAACGACCAGCTTAGGACTTTGCCAGACTTGCAGGACCATATTGGGGAGTGCCTGTGGTTAGTTACCTTTCAGTAGGCAGACACTGTGAGGCGAAAGGGTGGAGGTGACCCTCTGAGAGCAGCTTCGGGAAGGAAAGCAAATTGCTTTCCTGACGTATGCCCCTTGTCGCTTCCCTTCCTAATTCTGCAGTGTGACCTCGGTGCGAAAGCAGCACATGCCCAGCTCTCCCTCTTTCCAGCCCCGAGTGCAGAGTCTCTCCCGAGAGTCAGGCAGGCTGGTGGCGCCTCTGGGCTCCTCTGCTTAGCGACTGCCCTTCCTGTGCCTCAGTTTCCTGGAACGAGGGTGCTGGTTGTGCCCACAGCACGGTGTTACTTTGGAAGCAAAATTGGGTAACCGTGCTCCTGATAATAGCAGCCGATAGAACGCAGCTTCACTCTGTGCCTCACACCGCTGCGAACATTCACCACAGGTTAAACTTCACCCTGAAGTGCGCTGTCAGGATTCCCGTTATACCAGGAGGTGTGCGGGGCTCAGAGACTGAGGGCGGCCCAGAGCCCTGCCGGGACGGCTGACCTCTGTTGCTGACGGGGGATCCTGACCCCAGTGATCCCTCCTCCTGAGGATGGCCCGGTTTGTGGAGCCCCCGGGGGAGGGTGAACGGGAAGAGGGTGGTTTCTGAAGGATTTCAGGGCTGGTAAGGACCATCCGACTTCCATCCTCCATGTGTGTTCGTTCAGGTTGTCCTGTCAAAACGCCACTCTCCCGAGAGGCTAGACGTCCAAGGTCAGGGGCTGGCCCCTCTGAGTTCTGGGAGGGCTCTCTTCCCGGCTGGCAGACATGCCCTCCGCGGCCTGTCGGTGAGTGTGCATGGAGAGAGAGAGGCCTCTCTTTTCTTCCAAGGCCATCAGTCCTCCAAGATGAGGCCTTCCCTATGACCTCATCCAACCGTCATTAACTCCCACACTCCTTGTCTCAAAACCCAGCAGGTTCGGGTTCAGGACTTCAACATAGGAACCTGGGGGCACGCAGTTCAGTCCGTAGCACCCACGACCACCTGGAGGGACAAATATGACATCTTCTGCGCCCAGTAGGTTCTCTCCTACCTTCCAGTGAGCGTCAGCCTTTTGTAAAAAGCCCTGGCCGGTGTGGCTTAGTTGGTTGGCCATTGTCCCATGTCCCTGCAAGGTTGCGGGTTTGATTCCCGGTCAGGGTAAAGCATCCTGATAGAGCATCCTTGATCCCTGATAGAGGCATGCAGGAGGCAGCCAGTTGGCTGTTTCTCCTCCTTCCTTTCTCTCTAAAACTCAGTGAAATCTCTTTTTAAAAAAGGTTCCAGAACGATCAGGTTCACATACGCGCCACCAGCAGGCTTATGTCTCAGCATTCCTGTAGGCGGTGAGGTGGCCTTCTGTTGCCAGAATCAGGCATGGCATTGCCGTGGGGACCGGGGAGGACGGCTCTCCACGTATCGTTAGGTGGACGTTCACACCTGACAGCTTCCATTTGATGTCAGGCATTGGTGAGCACGTCCATCAGTCTGGATTGTTGGTTGAACAGATGTCCCGTTGGCCTGGTAACACGGTGAGACACGTAACAGGACGAGGTGCTGCCCTGTGGCGTGTTCACACAGCAGGACACCTGCTGACCAGGCAGACAGAGCCGTGCACAGCACAGCGTCTGCGGCCCTGAAGACACGGGCAGGAGGGAGGTGACCGAGGGGCCGTCGGGCTGGGGGGGCCGGGTGCTGGCTTAGGAAAACGGTAGGAAGGGAACATTCTGGGGAACATTCTGGGCAGAGTGGGTGTTACAGGAAGTGCAGAGCCTACCGGTTGGAATATTCTTGGCAGTCAGGTAAGGGTGCGTGACACCTCCAGGGCCTGTGGCCACCTTGCCTCGAAACGCTCCATAAATGTGAGGCACTGCTGTCACTCACGCGATCACGAGCAGATATAACTGCAGTCAACAGACCTTTTCCTGCCCAGAGGTACCCCGTGGGCAGCTGGGGTCACAGGGACCAGCTTGCCACCCTCCTCCCCTTTCAGAATCCTGGGAGCTGGGACCCTGTGAGCCAGTCCTCAGTTTATGCACACCAACGGAGCCGTGAGCGTCTCCTCAGAGCCCAGCGTGCTCTTCATGCAAAGAGGATCGAACCGTGTGTGTGTGTGTGTGTGTGTGTGTGTGTATGTGTGTGTGTCTGTCTGTCTCAGATCTTTCCATAAAGGGAGCATTTCTTTGCACACGCTTATCTTCTTCTGAAGATTCACGCCGATTTGTGGTCTCCTAAATAATATATCTGTGCCCCTTTTGCTGTGGAAATGCTGTTTTCAATGCCAGGTCTGTTTGCGGGTTTGCACAGCCTGGCCCCGGGCACGCTCCCTGCTGCGGGAGAGGCCCCGGCCGGGCTCAGGGCAGCTCCCGTCACTGGGGACGCGGCTGCGGCTGCGGCTCTGCTGTCAGTGTCCTGCAAACGCTCAGCTTCCTTCCCTAAATCATACGTAAAGCAAGAACCGAGCAAATGCCGCTCTCTTCCCAGGCAGCAGTGGGAGGAGAAGCGTAAGGACAGGCCGGCCCTCCCAAGAGTGAGCGTGGAGTTCTTCCCGGCTCCCCACAGGAAGGGAGTCCCAGAGGAGAGTCCAGGCCGCACGCACTTCCCCGGTCACGTCCACTGGCTTTGGGGTTCGTAGGAGACAGTCACGCCGGCAGGCTGATCTTCTCTTTCAAATCACGTTCACTGAAGTGACATTCAGAGTAACGTGGAGTCTCTGGGTGTCCGTTAACAGTGGGCGTGGCTGCCTCGTGGCCCCCGGCCACCACTCTGCCCTGCACGGCCACGGGCGTTCTCGCCAGCTTCTCACCGACTGGCGCTGCCCAGGAGCTGGTCACGGCCGGCTCGGGCGTGCTGAGTGCGTATGAACTTGTGGGCCATCGGGAACTGGCTGTAAGTAGTGGACTCTCGTTACCACTGGTTTTGTTTCACACACTTAATAATATACCAGCACTTTCCGGCCAGAATTAGGTTAAGTTCCATTTCTAAACTATTAAACTCACTACACGGAAGGCTTTTCCTCCAATTGCAAGCGGTGCAAGTACTGAGATCACTAACCAGCCGGCTAACAGAAGCTCCACCTTGAGTTATGGGTGGGTGCTCCTGACATGAGCCCCTTCTTAACGGAGAGGCCGGACACGTGAGCATGAGACGGAGATCCAGGTGCAGAGGCGGAAAGAAGGACATTGTAAGAAACTCCTCAGGTGCCTGTATCTCAGATTCCTGTGGGGACGGGCACCACTGATGAGCCATTTGTGAATCTTCAGAACTTCTGGATGACTTGTTTCCCTACTTTGAAATTTTAGTGTTTGAAAAGTATCAAGGTGAAGTTTCTGTTAGCTAGTTGGTTAAGGGACCTCAGTCCTTCAGGCTCAGTCTGACCAGGGCGCCTGCCTTGGGGGCATGCGTGTGCCTTGAGTTGTTAGCAGATTTTTGTGAAATGTCCCCGTTTTGACGTGAGTAAATAATAATGGTTTGCTGTGAAGCCTTAGTGTTCCATTCAGTATTCTGTTTTGGAATTTCAGTTGCAAATTGAAAATATTCACTAACTTGGAGAGTATTTTACTAAGAGACTAGTGCTGAGATGTACTAAGGCAAAGAGAGCTGCTCGGTATTCATTCATATGCTCTGAGCATTGCTAAATCATTCTTTTGAAGGTTAAAATTAATATTTGAAAGTCATAATTAGGGCCGTGGCTGCCAGGACTAATTGAGATTTTCGTAGAAAGAAGATGTATGATCCCAGATGTCGTTACTCATTCATGAAATGTCTGACTAATAGGAGCTTATATTGGTTTCAGTTGTTTTCATGCTTATGGGACACGATTTGTTTAATAACGTTCATTGTACATGCAGCACCGTTCACTGTAAATACACACTGCATTGCAATTAGAAGGTACTATGCAAACAAACAATTATTGTTCCAACATTGGAAAGAAGTGTCACCTCAGGAGCAGCTTGGGCATTCTTGAAGCCACTGTGCTTTAAAAAAAAAAAAAAAAAATTATTTCTGCAAACTGGTTAGGCTCTGCAGTGAGCTGACCTTCCGAAAACCGTCCCAAATTCCCCTTTGCCTCGGAGTACGAAGGTGTGTGTGCTGTGTGAGGCCGTGGCTCCCACAGCTCGCCAGGCACGCACGTTTTCCCTTCATTGAAAAACGCCGGTTTTGGCGAGACAGTGGCTGGCTTGTTTTTTATGAAATGCTCCTGGAGGAGACGGTGAAAGAGCCACAGAGCTGGCCGAGGCCTCCCCCAGCCACAAGGCACCTCCGGTTTGCAGCGCTGCCAGGGGCACTGAAACTTCATGGGCTCGGAGGAAAAGGCCTGGTCAGCTCGTTTGTCAGGGGTGAGGTTCGTAATGAGCACACTGAGGTCACCACGCCGCCTCCCTGTGCTCCTTCCCCTCTGCATGCTGGACAACGCACCCTGAGCTGCACCGACGCCGGGGAAGCGGTGTGATGCTGGCCCGCGTCTGCCTTCCTGTCCCGCCCTCCTCACGTCCCTGCGGGGGCCAGCGGCCGGCTCCCTCGGAGGGGGCGCAGGACCAGGGACTGTAGGCCCATGGCTCTGCTCCTCCTCTGGGCACCCTGCTCCAGCTGGAGCCCGCAGTCCGGCCCGAGTTCTCTGCCACTCCCGGCCCAGCGGCCCCTGTGCAGGAGGATACGCTTCCTCTAGCCAGAATGAGCGTCTGGAGGAAGTTCTCTCCCTCCCGAACCAGGGCGTCTGGAGTGAGTTAGGAGAAAAGATCGGAGAAGCATGTAGGACAGATGAGCCATTGAGAACAGGCTCACCGGAGTGCCTTCTCACCCAGCGAAGGGGATAGAGTTCGTTCTGAGGAAAAGGCAGGGCAGATAGATACACGTGTTTAGGGCCCCAGCCGTTATAAAGGTTATGTGGGGTCCCTTCAGGGTTACTCAGCTTAGAGTACCAAAAGGGAAAGGAACTGTGAGGGCGTCCGCAGAGTTCTGACTTCTCATGTACATCTCCAGTTACTTTTTTAAAGTATTAAATAAAAATGATGCTCAGCAAATTGAGATAGGGGCAGGAGAGGCGGAGTTTATTATTATTATTATTATTATTATTATTATTTTAATATATTTTATTGATTTTCCACAGAGAGGAAGGGAGAGGGATAGAGAGTTAGAAACATTGGTGAGAAACATCGACCAGCTGCCTCCTGCACCCCCACTACTGGGGATGTGCCCGCAACCAATGTACATGCCCTTGACCGGAATCGAACCTGCGACCTTTCAGTCCGCAGACCGACGCTCTATCCACTGAGCCAAACCGGTTTTGGCCGGAGTTTA